>JAUPFT010000021.1:17502441-18702441 GCA_036936625.1 Parnassius smintheus behrii | reverse complement strand
TTTCCGGTTTTGACAACGACTTGCTGAAGTACGCTATCACGACCTCTTGGTCACCACTCCGTTGAGACAGCACACCGCCAAGTCCTATATCACTTGCGTCTGTGTCAACTATAAATTCTTTGCTTGCGTCAGGGTATCCCAAAATAGGTGTTTTGCACAGACGGTCCTTGAGCTCCTGGAATGCGATATTGCAACTTTCATCCCAGCAGAAATGTCGCTTCTCCTCGGTTAGCTTGTGCAGAGGTTTGGCTATATCTGCAAAGTTCTTCACGAATCGCCGGTAATAGGAGCACAAACCCAAAAATGCTCTAACCTGCGTCTTGTCTTTTGGGACCGGCCAATCCTTGACAGCGGCGATTTTCTCTGGATCTGTGCGGATACCTTCTTCCGATACTACAAACCCCAAAAAGTTAACTTGCCGTTGGAATAGTGAACATTTCTTCGGGTTCAACTTGAGGTTGGCACTCTGAATCTTCATAAGCACGCGTTCCAGGTTTTGAAGGTGTTCCTCAAACGTACGGCCCACGATGATGATGTCATCCAAGTAGACCAGACAGGCATCGCCAATTAGCCCGGTAAGTACAAGTTCCATCAGCCTTTCAAACGTTGCTGGAGCATTGCACAAACCAAACGGCATTACTTTGAATTGCCACAGACCCTTTCCCGTCGAGAACGCAGTTTTCTCCTTGTCCTTAGGGTCAATTTCAACTTGCCAGTAGCCACTTTTTAGATCCAGCGTGCTAAACCATTTTACTCCTGTAAGCATGTCCAGCGTGTCATCAATTCTTGGCAAGGGATAGCTGTCCTTCTTTGTAACGTCGTTCAGACGGCGGTAATCAACACAGAACCGCATGCTGCCATCCTTCTTTTTCACCAGCACCACTGGCGAACACCATGGACTAGAGGAAGGTTCAATAACACCATCCTTCACCATTCCTTCAATCATGGTTTCCACTTCCTTTTCACGTGCTACCGGCAATCGTCTTGGCCGCTGACGGATAGGCAACTCTTCACCTGTGTTTATTTTGTGTTGAACTAAACCAGTCTTTCCTATGTCAGCATCGTTTGATGAGAATACATCGGCGTACTTGAGTAACAACTTCTTCGCCTTGACCAATTCGTTCGGGGAGAGAACACTGCGACAGTCTTCCAAAAGTGTGGTCACTCTCGTTTCTGCATCCTTGCTGGGGGTCCCAGTCGATAGATATTGGCACCGACGTAACCAATCCACTTCCTCACAAGTACCAATCAGTGTGCCTTTTTCTATAATCTGTTCCCGGTCGCAAAGGTTCAGCACACGTACTCCTGAGATGTCAGTGGTCCTGACCAAGGTTCGAGCTACTTTCCATGGAAGGTCATTGTTTACCCTTTCCACAAGTACACAACGGTGAGCTTGCCCAGTGTTTCGAGGAAGACTAACCGGAACAATCGTTTCCGATCTAGGCGGAAGAACAATCTTCCTAATGCTGTACACGTTCCCTGGTAACGCACCTTCCATAAAAAGTTCCTCCTGTCCACATTTCAAAACACCTTGCTTAACGTCGATCTCACAACAATTATTCCTCATAAAGTCTAGGCCTAGGATGCAGTCGTCCATTATATCAGCCACAATGACATTATGCAGGTAGGTCACGTTGCCAAGCTTCAACTCCATCTCCTTCTCTCCACGGACGGGTATACGCTGACCGGTGGCTGTTACCAAATTAATGCGTTCTCGGTTGTATGCGGAGTCCCCAAGGAACTGACTTATAAGTTGGGAACTAACAACCGTACGAGAGGCTCCAGTGTCTATGGTCAGTTTACACGGCATTCCGTTGACCTCGCCCTTGATGATTAGACTGTTCCCATCATGGGTTTGTGAGATCGAGATCCTTGGGGCTCTTTTAACATCAGCCAGCACCCGCCCCGCAGTTCTGGCTTTTACTCGTTTCCCTGCTGCTGCTGGGCGGTGCTGTTGGCCGCACTACCCTCCTGGGATCGTTCACCTTCCCTTTCTAGGGTTCGCTTAGGGCAGCTGGATCGAAGATGGCCCTTTTCCCCACAGCCATAGCACCTAGGGCTGTATCCTTTGTTGCGGTCGCGAACTGTAGTTGCTGCAACCTCCCTGACGCGATGGGAACGATGATCCTGCCGCACGGCTTCTACCTCCAGTGCATGGGCCAAGGCGTCCTTAAGCGTCTCGTGGTGCCCGAGCCTCACAGCAGCTCTGACTTCCAGGTCACGGATGCCGTCGATGAATGTCTGCACCAGGTTCCCTTTAATGAGCGCAGGTACAGACCGGTATGCTTTTCGCACCAGCTTCTCCACCACTAGAGCCCACTGCTGCAGGTTTTCGTTGATGCGCTGCACGCGATCTTTAAGCTGCGCACGAAAGACGTGTTCCAGGTGAGCGTCGCCATATCTCGCCTCCAATGCCTCGAGGAATTGCTCATAAGTCACTTTCTCACCGAGAGCTTCCAGAACTGTTAAGGCCTGGTCGCGCAGGCCTAGTGTGAGAGCAGTCATGGCCGGACTTTTATTCCAGCCGTTCGCCTTCATAACAGCCTCGAACTGGATTTTGTAGGCTGACCAGGAAGAGGTACCGTCGAACGGTGGCACCTTGAACCCACGTAGCGAAGGTGTTGTAGCTACTACGGGAGCTGTAGCTCCATCTCCAAGTTTGAGTTCGTCGAGTGATTTCTTCATGTCAGCCATTACGTTGTCAACCCGATGGTTGACTTGGTCGATTCGGGTTTCAGCTTTCGCGATTTGGGTTTCAGCTTCCGACAGGCGGTTGTCATGTAGAGCAACCCTATCCTTCACCTCCTTTATCTCCTTCCCGAAGGTAGCGTGAAGGTCCTTCATGAGGAGCATCTGCTCCTCCAACCGACGGGCCTGGTCTTCCTGTCGGCGGGCTTGTTCCTCCTGTCCGCCCCGCAGCTGCTCTTGCAATCGGCGTGCCTGTTCCGTCTGCTGGCGAGCCTGTTCCTCCTGTCGGCGAGCCTGTTCCTCCTGCTGCTCTTTCAACCAACGGGCCTGTTCCTCCTGTCGGCGAGCCTGTTCCTCCTGCTGCTCTTTCAACCAACGGGCCTGTTCCTCCTGTCAGCGAGCCTGTTCCTGCAGCATCACCATCAGGGCACCTAAGTCAGGTGCTACAGACGTAGAAGCTGCTGACGAACCGGCTTCCGTGGCCGGCGGCTGGCCCTCAGATATCTGCGGCGTTGCACCACCAAATCTCCTCTGGTCCGTCTCCTGCTGGCGTTGACTTCGGGTACGGACACCCTCCGTTTCCTCCTTAGGTAAAATCGGCATTATTTTATCCCACTTCTGACACCAATTGTTACGAGCTTGAGGTTCGTGACAATAAAAATTGCCGATAAAATTACCTAAATTAACACTTTAATTTACTTTACACAAATTAAAGTTAAAACACTAATAATTAAACACACTAATTCACTTAATTCCGCTCCGAAGCTTCGCTTGTGTCGCCGAGTTGAACTCTGTCCCGATCGCATCTTGCGCCACCTATTTATTTAAATTAGCAAAATATCCGGAATGTTCAAGTAAACACGCGCAAGGTACCGAGAAATCGAGTATAGATTTTCTAGAAACTTAGTTCTTCGGGTGGCGCTGTCGGTCGAGAGATCTGTGATGTCATTCTCTGCAAAGCTCCCCTCGCTCTCGTGCCTGACACTAGATGGCGCTAGTTGACTTATTCACACAACAATACCATTAATAATTATTTTTATAAGAAAAGATAAAGAAGATTACTACCCAAAAGAAATTGAAACTTATCGATAAATTGCTACAGAGTGCGTGTCTCTTCACTAGAATCATGTCACCTTTACATTGCGTGCTTAAAACGACACTATAAAAATGGTACGCGTACTTTGCCAGCAATGTATATTTTTAAGAATTTTAATAACATTTTACAGATTTTGACTTAAAAACCGTAAATTTGAGAAGTTTTTTTACTTACCGATGAAAAGAAATTCCTCCTTTGGCTACACTCGACACTTCACTCCTTGCTTTACAACTAATAACAGCACAAGTAGGCATTTTTCGTCAAAATTAGTTGCCGCGTTTCACTTGCGCACGCTGAGAGCGTTCGTGAGTGACTTATGAGCGCGATCACGCGTCTCGGAATTCATATGACCGTTCGGGCAAATCAGTGGCATGCGTGCCCCGCCCACAATGCCATTCTATGTTTTTCTGTTTTCTATAGTTGGAGTTGTCGAGTTTCAATATCCATGTACCATGTTTAATGTTCAAGATCTTAAAAATTTTATATACATTACAAAATCTATGTTAATGCCTAATGAAGATAAACCATCCATAGTGTACTACAAAAAACATATTCCAGCTACCAACTATGATAACGTTGAGCATATTTTAAGAGTGTTAAATGGTATCGGAGAGAACTTGAAATTTCGCTATGATGAGATAACAAAATTTGTGTCTATTTCTGTTTTGGATAAAAATATAAAATCCGTAACATTATCACCCAAATTAAGTTTACAACTAGGTTATGAACCAAATAAAAATCACCTAGAGAGAAATTTTGGAAAGTGTCCTGCTAATTTACACTTAGGGTTACCATCTCAACTATTTCTATATTGCGACATTATCGATCCTCAGATTGTGGGTTATGTTATGACTCCTTCACTAAGAGTCATTTCATTAGATCCTACAAAATACATTTATGGTGCAAATAATTTTCTCTCAACCTCACTACTTACCCGTTATGCGAAAAGAGTTCGATACGCTGGAAATAGTTATAAGATCGAGCACAGGACAAAGAATACCATTCCAGTATTAAACCCTGTGTATTAAACTACATTTCCGAAAATTATAATAATGAATTCTCTTCGTGATCATCATAAATATCCGTATGAAAATTATTATATACATGAAGCTGGGTCAGGAGTTGGAGTAACTTATAAGGGTTCACTATACCAACGCGGTCATGGTATTGGGAGCTACTTAGGGGGGTTATTTAGATCAGTTTTACCTTTACTTTCAAGTGGTGCTCGAGTTATTGGTAAGGAGGCATTAAGCGCTGGAGTAGGACTTTTATCGGATATGGTTCAAGCGCGTCCTATGGAAGCCTCAATAAAAGATCGTCTAAAGCAAGTTAGTACAAATTTAAAACGAAAGGCTGATGAGAAAATTGATCAACTTAACATGAAAGGATCTGGGTTTAAAACTAAAAGAAAACGATTGACCTCGTTTATTCCTCCATTAACTGCTAAAGTGCAAGCTGCGAAAAAACTTGGCCACAAACCAAAAAATATGTATATAAGATATTTTTTCAAATTAAATATGTCTTTCCTTCATAATCATTCTTGCGAGTGCGTTAAGTCAGAATTGGATTTGTTTGCACTACCGCCTACACAAACTAGTATTGAAAATGGATTGTGGATTCATTATAAACCAATTTCATCTCTTGGTGATGATGGACCTATCGAGTTTCAAGTTCCTGGGACAGACGATGACTACATAGATTTGTCACATACATTACTCCACATAAAGGCAAAAGTATTAAATCAAGATTCAACTAACTTGATATCTACTACAATAGTAGCACCTGTAAATAATTGGCTGCATTCACTTTTCAGTCAACTTAGTAAAGCCTTGCTGAAGCTATATTAAATATATAGTTGTTGCACGAATGGGTCGGCTCGACCGGGGAAGGACCACGCTCTCACAGAATACCTGTAAATAATTGGCTGCATTCACTTTTTAGTCAACTTGATGTTTATTTAAACCAAAAATTTGTATCACCACCTAATAATACCTATGCATATCGAGCATACATGGAAACCCTTTTAAACTGTGCTCCTGCTGCTAAACAATCTCATCTTACTCGTAGTCTTTGGTATGATGATAGCAGGAAAAATGGATTTTACGGATGGTAAAAACATAGGATTTGTTAAAAGACAGGAATTGATTAGTGAAAGTAAGGAAATAGAAATGATTGGTCATCTTCACGGTGACATTTTCAACCAAGATAAATTTTTAATTAATGGTGTTGAAATGAGTGTTAAATTGGTTCGATCAAGAGAGAGTTTTAGTTTAATTCTTGGGTCAAACGATGTAAAGTTTAAAGTTTGCATTACGGACGCAACTCTTATTGTTCGACGAGCACGAGTTAATCCAAGTGTATTACTCGCACATCAAAAAGTTTTAGCTTCTACCACTGCTAAATATCCTATTCCTCGAGCTGAAGTAAAAGTTTTAACAATTCCGTCGGGTGTTCAAGGAAAAACTCTTGATAATATATTTTTAGGACGAGATAGATTTATAATTGGATTTGTGAACAATTCTGCATTTAATGGTTCCCTTACTAAAAATCCATTTAACTTTGAAAACTATGGTATTAATTCTTTCAGCTTATATATTGATGGTCAACAAATACCTTCAAAAGCTTTGCAACCATCTTTTAATAATAGTATATTTACATCAGCATAATATCATACTCTATTCTCGGGAACTAGTATTCACTTTCTTAATGAAGGAAATGGAATCTCTTGTGAACAGTACGCCAAAGGTTTACTGTCTATTAGCATTTGACTTAACTCCTGATTTATCAGGCAACTCATCAGCTCATTGGAATCTCATAAAGCATGGTAGTGTAAGATTAGAAGTACTATTTGAATCCTCACTAATACAAACAATTAACTGTATAGTTTATGCTGAGTTTGATAATATTATTGAGATAGATAAAAACAGAAATCTTACTGTAGACTATAGTAGTTAAGGTTATAATATGTGTTGTGTGTACGATTTTATGAGTTATGTGTAATGCATTTTGTGTGTATGTAACTATGTAAATCGTTACAAAATTAAATAAAACAAATTGTATGCGATATATTATTTTTTGTTTCTTTATAAATCTTCTATTTAATCTAATACAAAACACTGTTCGAGTTTAAAGTTACATAGGACTCTCTCATTAGATCATCAATAATAACGAGATGTGGGTTTTCACCATCAAACATATAAAGATTTGGAATTCCTTGATGATAGTTAACATTTGATAAATTGTATAAAGGTTGCATTTCGTCAAAGCACCATGTGATCTGATTAAAATCACAATTACATATTTCTGTAACCGATTTTATGAAATTTGTTACAAAATTTGACTTCCCACATCCACTTGGTCCTGCCACAATAGCAGTAAACGGATGTATAAAGTGAAACATTACACACGTCTAAAGTTCTAAGGGGTGAAATAAAAAATGAAAGTGTTGGTGTAAACAATTAATATATATTGTGTAGATACTATAACTAATGTTTTTGGGAAATCAAACAAAATTTATGATTAATTGAAAATTTTATTTTCAAGTAATAACCACTTGTATAAAACCCGCACTTCGTCACAAGAACAATGTAAAATTTTGTGATTATTTTTTGCAAATATATGATTATTACACACATAACGTTTGTTTAAATTTATGACATTTACCAAATCATTGTATTTTGGACAGTTGTATTCTTCAATATTAAAAATTCTATCATTCGTCGTCAACATTTTTAAAAATTGTTTTTCTGTTGAACCACCTTTGTATGCGATCACTTCGTCTTTGCACAAATTTCTAATATACCAATTTAATATGGGGATGATGTTCTCTTGTTTGTAGGCACATTTTAATTCTTCGGTCTAATGCCGTGCACGTGTGTTTCACAAAAACGAACAGTTCTTTTGTCTTTTGGTGACAAATAATTGAAAGGATAACTTGGCCGAACCAAATAATGATCGATAAACGCATCATTTTTATTAGATAGTTTTTTGTCTAGAATAGCCATTTCTCTACATTGAAAATATTTATGAGGATATGTAATGTAATAATAATAATAAATGATGAGGCTGATATGAAACAGTCAGTTTGCGACGTGTTTTATGCACGCTTGACCAAAGTGCTTAATAGCCTTTTGTCCGGTGTGAATAAGACATATGCATATAACGGTTGGGTCATACCTGTCCTTTGGCATACTCAGGTGGACTCAGACTGAACTTAACGCCCTGGATAGAAAAGTCCGCACTACCATGACGTCCCAAAGGATGCATCATCCGAGATCGTCGGTAATGAGGCTGTACTTGCCGCGAAAGCATGGTGGGCGTGGCTTTCTGAGCGCGCTCACTATGCATAATCGTGAAGTGTGCAGCCTCCGTCATTACTTCCTGGTGAGATCGGATGATCCATTCTATAATGACGTCATTTCTAGTGATAAAGGGCTTACCCTTCTATCCTTGGCCAACGAGCAATGGCAGGACCCAGCAGTGCTTAGCATTTCCGACCGGGAGACCGTATGGAAGGAGAAGGAGCTCCACGGGAGGTACTACAGGGCTCTACATGAGCCCTTCGTAGATACAGTCGCCTCCCTCAACTGGCTACGTTTCGGTGACCTCTTCGGGGAAACCGAGGGTTTTGTCTGTGCAATACAGATCAGGTGATTAAGACCAACAACTATCGGAGATACATCCTAAAGGATGGCACCGTCGACGTCTGTCGAGCTTGTCGCCACCCCGGGGAGTCACTTAGGCATGTCATCTCCGGTTGTTCGGCGCTTTCTAACTCTGAGTGCTTGCACAGGCACAACCTAGTAGCCGGAATTCTACACCAGGAGCTCGCTCTGAAATACGGTCTCGTGGACCGGAAATTGCCGTATTACAAGTACTTGCCGGAAGCTTTGCTCGAAAATGACCGCGCCAGTTTCTACTGGGACCGGACCATCATCACAGACAGGACTATTCTTGCAAATAAGCCTGATATTGTGCTGATGGACCGGGCACAGTCAAGGATATTTTTGGTCGACATTACCATTCCGTATGACGAGAACCTCGTGAAAGCCGAAACAGATAAGCGAACAAAATATCTGGACCTGGCTCATGAGGTGACCGACATGTGGGGTGGTTGGCCGACCGAAATTATTCCTGTAGTAGTCTCTGCGAATGGGCTAATCCCAGTCAGCCTCTCGGGACATCTGAGGCGACTGGGACTCCGTGACGGACCGCTCCGGGCTCAAATGCAGAAGGCAGTGGTCCTCGATACGGCCCGCATCGTCCGTCGGTTTCTTTCCCTTTCCCCCTAACCCTCGGCCGTTTGGTCTCCCCTGCCGAGGGCTTCCATCTGGTTGGATCTTTATTTATTTGTGTATTTTTTGTATTTGTTTTATTTTATTGATATTTATGTATACTTTTCATTTTAATTTATAATTATATATTTATAGAAACCAACCAGATGAGAAAACTATACAGATACCCCAAAAATAATAATAATAAAACTAAAGAAAACTATATTGATACCCCACAATAATAATAATAAAAAAATGGCGGACGTTGTCAAAAGTAAATGATGCAGTCAGTACAAAATCTTAAAAATGAATTTTTGTAGCATATGTTTCAAGTTCCCAAATAACAATTTCTCAACGCAAATAGATTTTACAATATCAATATAAATAAAACTTTAAAAATCTGTGGATAAGAAACTAATTTCAAAAAAAATGTATTTCTTTCAAATTGACAACTGTCATCTAAGAAATTTTACAAACAGATTTATAAAATATTAAATTTAACGTTACATTATGAATCGAACGAGACGACAAATACGAATAAACGCCGCCAATACCACAATCGCACACGTAACATCGCCTACGGAGGACTACACATCCATGGAATGTAATCCAAGAGGCACAAGAAG
The DNA here is from genome assembly GCA_036936625.1 of Parnassius smintheus behrii. NCBI lineage: Eukaryota > Metazoa > Arthropoda > Insecta > Lepidoptera > Papilionidae > Parnassius > Parnassius smintheus. The sequence goes on along the minus strand of JAUPFT010000021.1, from coordinate 18,692,758 downwards.
AACCACTGTACCATCTTTGAGGGGACGAAAAGCGCCAGCGGCTGGCTTGGGACCTGCAGGAATTACCATCCTACATGAGGACCCCGCTACTGATGGTGTAGTGCGACGACGCATGCGCTGGACTAAAGAATTAAATATAAGTGTTATGCGCGCGTACTATAAGGCTACCAAAGGAGGAACCAATCTTATATCTTATAGCCCTAAAATGCTGTCTGAATTCCAACAGCTACAACCCAACCTAACAAACTTAACTGCCCAAAGACTTTCAGATCAAGTACGTGTAATTCTAAGTCGTAAGATTTTGGACGACAGATTAATTGAACAACTTTGCAGTGAGTACTCAACATCTACTATCAATTCAATTCCTGATTCCCAACGAACACTTCCAGATGAGACGACTTAAAATACTTAAATGTAAATAACAGTAACCATAATATAAATATTACTAACTTAAATAACGAAAAAGTAGAGCAAAATTGTTTTGATATAGATGTGAGTTCCCAAGACAGCGAATATATGAAAAGGACTTTCGAATGTTCCCTTCTGAAATATAAAAATACACCAATAGGAAATAGACCGAAACTACCTAAACGTCCTAACAACAAAAAAAATATTCTAACAGTAGCATCAATGAATATTCTATGTAAAGATTATTTTGAAAAAAGTAACTCTATTTTGGAAACCATGTCTCTTCTGTACTGTTGTGCCCATGCTATATGTATGATAATGAAAATTCCTGTCATTTCAGTACAAAATTTTAAGAAATAAATACAGAACCTAAATGGAAACAAAGAATTCAAAAACGAATTGACAATACTCGCAAAATTATAGGAAAATTAATATACTACCAAACAGGTAATAGACGTAAAAAAATAATTACTTTAGTAAATCAAATCGCTAATGAAAATGATATTAGCCAATCAGATCCCCATTTTCCGGATAAAATTACTGAATTCATTGATACACAAAAACAAAAGTTAAAAGCATGGGCCAACCGTATTAGACGATATTCAGGAAGATCTAAACGGTACTTCCAGAATTGCACATTCGAAAGTAACCAAAAGTGGGTGTATCGGTCTTGGGAGAACACTACAACTAATAGTTGTACTCATGGCAGCCCAAGCTTAAATGAATGTCTAAATTTTTGGAAAAGTATATGGTCTAACGAAGTTTTTCATAATGAAGGCGAATGGATTCGTGCAACCGAACGTAAGTTTTCTAATTTGGCTAACATGGGTTCTATTTCAATTACTGCTGAAGACGTACACTCAATTACCCGTAGATTACATAACTGGAAATCATCTGGACCAGATGGTATACACAACTTTTGGCTGAAATGGATAACAAGTAGCCACGTGCGTTTGGCTGCACAGATTCAAGAAGCCATTGAATGCTGTGAGCTCCCGAGACTTCTTACAACTGGTATTACCCACTTACTATATAAAAATGGAAACACCACGGAACCTAAAAATTACCGACCTATAACATGCCTTTCAACTGTATACAAATTAATAACTGCAATTTTGAATAACAAGATCTATAAACATTTGGAAAATAATAACATTCTTTCAACTGCACAGAACGGATGTCGGAAAGGGTCACGTGGTTGTAAAGAACTTCTTGTCATTGACACAGCTATTTGCCGACAAGTCTTTCGTAATCGCAAAAATATGTCCGCTGCTTGGGTGGATTACAAAAAGGCATATGACTCTGTTCCACATTCATGGCTAAAGAGAGTTTTAGAAATATATAAAATAGATGACAAAATTTGTAAGTTTTTAAGTAAATTAATGGGTCAGTGGAACACTGTCCTAAATCTACCAGGTGAGTGGCAAAGTAGTTCGATAGACTCTATAAATATTAAACGGGGTATATTCCAGGGCGATAGTTTGAGCCCAACTTTGTTTTGTTTAGCCCTGAATCCTTTAAGCACTACTATTGAGGAATCCGGATTAGGGTTTCGATTTCGAAAAGAAAACTCACCGATCTCACATCTACTTTATATGGATGATCTCAAACTATCCACATCAAAAGAGAGTAATCTACTATTATTGTTGAAATTAACACATAGTTTCAACAATGATATTAGAATGGAATTTGGAATAGATAAATGTGCTGTCATCAACGTAAATAAGGGCAAAATTAAAGATTGTAATAATTTTGCAATTACAAATGACTTACATTTCAGTTCTCTTTCTGAAACAGAAACCTATAAATACTTGGGCATGGCAGAAGCGCTAGGAATTAATGACAAAAATGTTAAAGAAAATTCAAAAGTAAAATTTATGTCAAGATTAAAAAAAAAGTTATTAAAAGTCATTTATCCGGCGGAAACAAAATTAGAGCATATAACTCCTGGGTAATACCTAGCTTTCTATATACTTTTGGCGTTACAAGATGGTCTCAAACGGAATTGGATGACTTAGATAGACGAGTCCATACATTAATGACTACGCACAGAATGCACCACCCACGATCATCTGTCATGAGGTTGTATCTTCCAAGAAAAGATGGTGGACGGGGCTTATTAAACATTAAAAACCTACACAACCGTGAAGTATACAACCTCAGAGACTATTTTATTTAAAAAAAAGACACATCACACATTCATAATGACGTAGTGATTAATGACAAATCATTAACCCCGCTTAATATGTCGGCAAAGGACTGGCAGAGGCCTCATACTATGACTATAGATGAACGCAAAAAGGTTTGGAATGACAAACAAGTACATGGTCGATTTTTAAAGCACTGACTAATCCTTATGTAGACATGGTTGCATCAGTACATTGGTTACAATTTGGTGACCTTTTTGCAGAAACTGAAAGTTTTATCTGTGCAATACAAGATGAAGTAATTAAAACGAACAACTACCGGAAATACATTTTGAGGGACGGCACAGTTGACGTATGTCGCGCATGTTGTATGGACAGTTTCCACGAGCTTGTCATTCGACGAGACCTCTCCAACTTAACGTTTAGGTTCAGTGTACCTCTAACCATTCGGTGATCGCTGCCAGTTTTTACTCTTGCGATCACCGAGACATCACTGAACAGTTGGCGTCTGGTCGTCTTAATGAAGTCAATCTCATTTTTGTCGAACCGTCGGGGCTCGACCAGGTCCACTTCCTATGGGGCCGCTTCTGGAAGAAAGAGTTCATCATAAAGAGTCCCTCTTTCTCCATAAAGTCAGCCAGCTGCTGGCCCCTACGGTTCTGTTGCCTTACTTTAAATTTCCCTACCTTCAGCTCACCGCTTTCTCTTGTGCCTAGTTTTGCGTTGAAGTCTCCCATCAACACCGTGTAGTGGGCTTTGGAGGAATGCATGGCTCTAGAAATATCATTCTGATATCAGGTACGCGACCCTCGTCGACACACTCCCAATATTTACAACGTTATTGACGAGAGACTTGTGAACGATAAATCCGACACCTCCTTGGGACTGCCGTGTCCTCCCCCTCTCTTCGGACCTCGGATAATCCAATAATATGCCAGCGCAACTTGTCTACCTCTTCTTCCAGCTCCAGTATCTTCTCGTCAGTCCTCAGGGTGCGTGCGTTATATGTTGCCAGGTCGAGTCGTCGTAGGTGGCAACCGAACCTCCACCGGAGATCCTTAGCACCCCCTGCCCCGCCGCTACCATGGTCGCCACCGTAGCCAGGAATAGCAGGGCCGCCGGGGACTGGGGGCCGTTTCTTTGCGTCGTTATTCATGGGGGGATATTTTCCGCGGGGAATTTTCCATTGAGACTAGAGAAAATGGAACTTTAAGTATCGGCACACATATGGCAATATTGCAAGTAATGTACGCGTAGACAGAGAAACCTATAGACAAATTGACGCCTTCTTTCGCATTCGCATATGAAAGAGATAGATTTATGCATATGTCTTGCATAGAAATGAGACAGAGCGGTGTAATTGTTTGTCCTTTTCTTCGTGCCGGTTTTTTTTGTTTAGCAAACTACACTTTGTTAAACAACTTTGACAGTTCGTAGCGATCTAAGGAGTTTACAAGTTGGTTTGGTTGGTTGTTGGTTAGTTGGAAAAAAGTGTTTTGTAAGCTTAAGATTGGTGAATCTTGTTCAGTTCAGTTCCTAGAACAATTAAAAATTTTATCTAAATATGTTTAAAAGTCTTAAAGATTATTGTATAACCTAAAACTACGTTATCGTTTTTTCTCACTCGAGGCCACTTCCCTGAACGAGGTTTCTCTGTCTACGAATCTACGCAAGTAACGTAGATAAAATTAAAATAAGTCTTTGGCTATGACGTAGACCGTAGACAGAGAAATCTATTTACCGGTTTCTCTGTCTACGGGCTATGACGTAGACAGAGAAACCTATAGACAAATTTACGCCTTCTTTTGCATTCGCACACGAAAAAGATAGATTTATGCATACGTCTTGCATAGAAATGAGATAGAGCGGTGTGATTGTTTGTCCCTTTCTCAGTGCCGGTTTTTTTTTGGTTAGCAAACTCTACAGTTTGCTAAACAACTTTAACAGCGTAGCGATTTAAGGAGTTTACAAGTTGGTTTAAGTGAGAAAAAAGTGTTTTGTGACCTTAAGATGGGTGAATCTTGTTTAGTTCAGTTCTTAGAACAATTAAAATTTTTATCTAAATGTGTTTAAAAGTCATAAAGATTATTGTATAACCTAAAAATTCGTTATCGTCCATTGAAGTAATATGTACTTACTTACTAGAATAGCTATCTCAAACAAAAAATGTGCGCTACTCTGTGTTCGCGTGGTTGTTTTTTATCATAGAATAAACATAGGTAGAATGATCCGTAGATAATAGTAGATTATATTGTTAAATTGGTAAATTTTATCGGGAACAATATTTAAATTTTGTCATCTATTAAGTAATATTATATTTGCTTATTTAATATAATAATTCATAATATTATATCACAATTACATATTAATGATATTTTTATCTGAATATTTTAAAAGGTATCTATGTCAAATATAAAAAATACTGAATGTATGTTTAACAAAACTTATTAACATAACTTTTTAATTACAAATATATTTATTTAAATTAGAATAAGAGTCGTTCATTAAATGCTGGGCATGCGAGAGTTAAAAATGGACGAATTTATTCCACTTTGACTTTGATGTGGAAACTTAAAATAAAATAAAAGGATAATAAGCAGATTTAAACATGAAAAATTTAGCCTAATAACAATAACTTATATATGTTTCTACAAAAAAAATGTGTATAATAATATATTCGTCCTATAGTTAAGTACCTACAGAAATGTCGCATCTGAACATATTAATTTTATAATCTATATTCCATGACACGAGATGGCGTCTTAGGAATAATTTGTTTTTTTATTAATTCTTAATACTTTTTTATTGATTAAGTATCTTATTAACAGATGAAAAGTAATTCCTTGGTTTTTACTGACATTTTTTGAATTATTTGTACAATATCTAAGTACCTACACACGACGGCATATTTTTATCAAGAGATTTTTTTTAACCCCTAAGGTACCTTGGACATGTTGACAGGTCCAAGTTTTGTGACCGCTAAGTACAGAGGAGGTCTGCCGTCAGAGTGATTGGTGGTTACACGTGTTTTTGTATTGGAATAAGTTTTTAACCCTTTTTCGATTCAAATTGGTGTATAATCTCTCAATTTTTTGTGTGTTATCTCTATGTGTTCTGTTTGTTAGTAGGTGAGTAGTATTTTTTGTTTAGTTAATGTAGATCTGTGTGACGACGATGGAGGTTGACGGAGGAGATGCTGAACCACCGGATTTACCTGGTGATTCTGGTCCTGCTAAACGTAAACTCACGGATTCCTTACCATTACCCAACTTCCCAAAGAAAAAAATAGGGCACGAAGATCATCCTTCTGCCTCCTACCAAAATACTTACGTCCACCCTGACTTCCAAGATAAAAAAAGTATGTAGATAGCGATAAAGGCCCATTTGTAATACATTTAAGCCGCTCAGAACTTGATCCATCAGCAGGTTATACAATTAGACCTGTGGGAATTGGTCATATCCTTACCCAAAATAAAGTGGCCAATATTGAAAAACAGGGTATCAAAATTTTAGGGCGCAACAGGGTTTCAATTGCTTTTAAAACTGCTAATGATGCTAATAATTTTATTGACTCTGAGTTTCTCTCGCATTATAAACTTTCTGCTGTTATTCCAACTTTTAATGTCACCCGTATGGGTGTGGTCAGGGGTATCCCAACTGACATCTCTATGGAGGAATTAGTGAGAGAGTCTGAGCTCCCTCCTAGCAGAGGAGAAATCATTAAAGCCAGAAGACTTAACAGAAAGGTCAAAAAGGGTGATGAAGTGGAGTGGGTCCCAACTCAAACTGTTGTCCTCACCTTCTCAGGACAAGTGCTCCCCTCCCATTTATATTGTTTTTATGCTTCCATGCCAGTCGAAACTTACCTTCTTCCTACTATCCAATGTCTAAAATGTTGCCGTTTCGGACATGTCAAAGCCCAATGTTGATCGAAACCACGTTGCTTTAAATGCAGCAAAGAGCACACCGGAGATAATTGTCCCACAGATTCCCCAACCTGTCTTTTCTGTTTGGCAAATCATATGGCTATTGAAAGAAGTTGCCCAGAGCACTCAAGGCAAAAAGCTATCAAAATAGTAATGTCACAAGAGAATGTATCATACCTTGAGGCTTCCGCCCGCTTCCCGGCTGTCAGAAGAACATATTCTGATGTTGCATCTTCACAAATTCCTGTAAGCCATCTCCCATCTCCTCAGGCAGCGGTAAACCCTCCTACTCTGTCTCCTTCTCAGTCCTATAGGAAAACTATTTATAAAGCCAAATCTGTGCCAGTGCAATCTACACAAGGATATGATAAAGTTTCACACTATAACATTACAAGTACTCCTTCGTCCTCTCTTCCCAATGGGCATGCTTTACAAAGCAATATAATATCCCCTAATGATAAACTTCTAGAAAATCTTGTGGCCTCTCTTACAGATATTGTTGGCAAATTCGATGATTCCCATTTACCGTTCAACGTGAAAAGCAAACTAGATGTCCTCTTCTCAAGAATATGTAAAGTTCGAATCCCTAACCCTCCTCCAGTGGAATTGTCGGAGCATCGGGAATAAAAAACCTGATATAATTCACTTAATTAATACTCATAACCCTTCTATACTAGCAATATCGGAAACCTGGCTTAAGCCAGGCTCTACAGTTAGAATCCCAGGCTTCTCCTGTTATCGTAGTGATAGGAGCGACGGCTATGGTGGCGCTCTGATTTTACTTAACAGGACCATTCCCTTATCACCCATTCCTCTTCCTCCTGTACAAGGCAATATAAATGCAGTAGCTGTTAAGGCTATGGACATCACAATCCTATCCATTTACATTCCGGCTCCCACTCCTTCTTGTATACCAGAACTCAATTTAATTCTATCAAGCATCTGTCCACCTTACCTTATCCTCGGAGACTTTAATAGCCATCATGTTATGTGGGGTTCTCATAAATCTGACTCTTTTTCTTATCTGCTACTTGATGTTTTTAATGAATTTAATCTTTGTCTCCTAAATGACGGTTCTCCCACCAGAATGGCCTACCCTTCGCAGAATTCTAGATCTGCAGTAGACTTGTCATTGAGCTCTCCAACTCTGGCTGCTAGCATATCATGGAAAACTCTCCCTTCTTCTTTTGGAAGTGATCACTTTCCCATCCTTATAAACCTAAGTAATAGATGTGTTCCTACTCGAAATTTATCACCCCTTCTTAAATTCAATCTGTCTGAAGCTGATTGGGATGTATTCTCCTCGGAAACAGAAATTAGTATCAATAATCTTCTCCCTGTATCTCCAGATAACCTCCAGAGTGCCTGGTTGCGCGGAAAACCATTCGTATTATTATATTTGACGGTAGGAGTGCCAAGCCGCTTGTTCCTTTCCGAAAAAACGATATCATTCGTACCCTCCTATCGACACATCGGGGTGGTGGGGTAGGAGGGGCAAGAGGATGATTCTAGAATGTCACGTAATCATCGGAGCCGAGGAGATATAAGGCACGCGCGACCGTTGCGCGTCCTCTTTCCACCGCAGTCGTCGTTGAAACTACAACGCTTCTCTCCCGACGCACCCCTGAGGCCCCAGAGTGTCTGTCTAGAAGAAGTTCCAGAAGTTGCAGCTATAGTGCTCTACACAAATAGAAGAAACCCCGGTGAGTCAACACTCCTTTAATTAGTTCCTGCCTTATATAGTTTAACCCGCTCCAATTTTGTTGTTCTCCTAATCAGGCAGGATTACTTTTCAGCGATTTGGCACAATAATAGTTTTAGTTTAGGGAAGAGCGAGTGCATTATACCGCATGCTATAGTAGTCGCTTTTACGTAAGCGTAGAAGCAATCGCATATACAGTCCACTCTAGTTAATATCTCGCGTAATGGGTTTAAGGTTCGACTCAATTCCCCTTGTGCAGACCCCTTCCATTGGTTAGAAGATTTCAGTAACCGTCTGGCTCCCCTCTGGGTTCCATTGGAGGAGGAGATATCTCCTTCCTCAAAACCATTCCCCCCTCACTCATTTAACTCTTTTAATAATCTTAATGAACCATTTTCACTAGCTGAATTGCAGTTAGTTCTTAGGCACCTTAAGGATTCCTCCCCTGGCGCTGATGGTATCCCCTACTCATTCCTTGTTAATATGGGTACTTCGTGTAAGCAGTTCTTTTTAAGCATAATTAACATGGTATTTACAACCGGTTCTATTCCAGATGACTGGAAAACACATACTATTATTCCTATTCTAAAACCTGGTAAAGACCCCTCTTCCGCATTAAGCTATCGCCCTATTGCTATTTCATCAACCCTGTCGAAAGTCATGGAACATCTTGTAAAAAATCGCCTTGAGTGGATTCTCGAAAGTAGAGGCATTATATCAAAGACCCAATTTGGTTTTAGAAAAGGTTTTAGCACAATGGATAGCCTTAGCATTTTAGTATCTGATATAAGACTAGCATTCTCCAATAACAACTTTCTCGTAGGTATTTTCATCGATGTTCGTGCAGCATATGATAATGTTGTTCTCCCTCTGCTCAGGCAAAAAATGCATCAGCTGAACATTCCCGAGAGAATAACCAATTTCATAGCAAACCTGCTTTCACATAGACGCATATTAATTCGCTCTGAAGGAAGATTTTTACCAGCTAGATTTACCTGGAAGGGACTACCACAAGGTTCTGTCTTGAGCCCCTTGTTGTACAGCCTTTACACCCATGATATAGATAGATCTGTAAATTATCTAGGTAATATTTTGCAATATGCAGATGATCTAGCCTTATATGTATCTGATGCCTCTATTACTGAGGCTACCTCTCGTTTATCCCAAGCTGTCAACTTTCTTAATAATTGGCTATTGGAGCATGGTTTATCAATGTCTCCTTTAAAATGCAGTACTGTGGTCTTCTCTAGGCGAAGGTATATACCAGAAGTGTCCATCTACATTGATAATACTCTAATCCCCACTGAAATTCAAGTGAAATTTTTAGGAGTAATCCTGGATAACAAAATGACAGGAATTCCTCACTTATCATATATTGCCTCCAAATGTGAAAAAAATCTCAATGTTATTCGATCTCTATCAGGTGCTTGGTGGGGTTCTCACCCCTACTCACAAAAGCTTTTATACAATGCTCTAATTAGAAGTCACTTTGATTATGGGTGCTTCTTACTAGAGCCTTGTAGCAAAATGGCCCTTAATACCTTGGACAAAATCCAGTCAAAATGTCTACGTATAATAACTGGTAGCATGAAGTCCACTCCCATTCTCGCTCTTCAAGTTGAATGTGTTGAGCCCCCTCTATCTCTACGCAGGCAATATCTCTCAGATAGATTCTTGCTTAAAGTAGCATGTTATTCACTCCATCCTCTGCTTTCCAAACTTCATTCCTTGTATCGGTTGGTCAGGGACTCCCCATATTGGTCCCACAAGAATTTGCCATGCATTATAAAAAGCTATATTAAATTGCTCAACATTCCCTCTCCAATCTATCAATCCCTTAGTAACCCACTATACAATATCCCTTACGAGGCTCTAATTTTCAATCCAGACATTATTCTAGATATCGGAATAGATAAAAATACTATTGAAGCAAATAACAAATTAAATATGCTCCTCCTCCAAAATTGGCATGATTGGTTAACTATGTACACTGATGCTTCAAAGTTAAGTAACGATGGATTAGTAGGGTCTGCAGTGTGGATCCCTAAATACAGGATTATTTTAAATTTTAACTCTCCCCCTGACTCATCTGTATTCACAGGTGAGGCTTTGGCTATTTTAGAGGCAGTTTCATATGCAGAATCACATGGTCTGAAAAGGACACTCATTTTTTCGGACTCCCTTAGTTGCCTTCAAAGTATTTTATCCAGTCCTTTTCACTCAAAGATTAGATACCCTCTAATTTTAAATATTAGAAAGTCTTTGTACTATTGCCACAAAAAAGGGCTGAACATTGTATTGGCTTGGATCCCTAGCCACTGCGGGATTCAGGGCAATGAAATTGCTGATAATTTAGCTAAAGATGCCACAAAATCTGGCTCTATCCCTAGACAATGCCTCTATGCACATGACCTTCTGCCAAAGGCCAACTCCGGCCTTCTGTCTTCTTGGCAAAGTTATTGGCATCAGTCTAAATTTTTAAAATGTAATCAATATTCCAAAGTCCAAATAAATATCCCATCAAAACCCTGGTTCTTTCAATATCGCCACTTTAGCAAAACTACCACCTCTACTGTTTGCCGCCTACGCTTTGGTCATGCTTGTACTCCTGTACACATGGCCAAACTCGGGATTAGGGATAGCTCAATCTGTGAATGTGGCCTAGATGAAGGATCTGTCAATCATCTGTTCTTTGAGTGGCCTAAACTTTCTTTCTCTCTCTACGATATCCTGCCCAATTACATCCCTCGTCCAGTAAATTTCCAATTTTTGCTAACCCTAGTGTACACTCCCTTCGTAAATATTTTATGTGCTTTTATTCGTACTAATAATATTAAACTGTAAAATTACTTAACAACTTTGGTGATGGTAGTTTAAATATGTGACGTCTTTTGTTGTAGATTGTGAACCCACTCATTAAATTGAGAACTCTTATTTTAACTATTATTATCTTGTCACTTCCATGACTGACTTGACACTGGCAGAATTCTACCAAGAGAAGCCATAATTTAAAAGAAGAAGAAGTACAGAGGATATGTATACATGTTCGCATTACGTGCTACTATTTTCGTCATTAATTGATATAAAAATACAGTATATTTTCGATTGAACACTATTTCATTCGATTCTGAACGAACTAAAGAATATTCTGTAGCATTATATTCACTCGGTTACATAGACATCATCAAATATAACAGCCATTCGCTTTTGCGTGCCGGTGCGGTTGGTTGCGTAATCGTTGAAGTTTTGTGATTGTGATTTTAGTTGGATTTTCTTTCAAAAAAACTGTAAGTAATGTTATTTATCTTTACTACGTAATGTTTTTGAATGATCTAAGTTACAGCAACAGTAACTTTTTATGTTTCAATTGATAAAAAAGTAGAAACAAAAAACCTCTACGCGAACAATTCATAACGGTCAAGATTTCTAATAAGATAATAATAGTATATTTCTTATTCGAATACCATAGTAATTACTTTTACTAGGAATTGCTAAATGTTATATCTATATGATTGTATAAGAAAAATAGAGGAAGACGCTATAATATACGAGGTGTGTTCAAAAAGTTAGGTGACTTTTTGAATTTCGCGGGCAACGCACATTCGATTTTCGATTTTTGTATTTTGTTGCGTTGGTACACATGTCCTGAGCATATGTTTCAAGTTTGAAGTACATAGCATGTTTAGTTTATTTTTGACAGTTACAAAGGTCAGACGTACTTTGGTGTGCTCGGCGATTTTCTTCTATCAAAAAAAATGGATCAAAGAATTTGCATCAAATTTTGTGTAAAAAATGGAATTACGTGCTCCAAAACACTTGAAATGTTGACAGTGGCATACGGTGAGTCTACTCTTAGTAAAAAAAAACGTTTATAAGTGGTACAAGCTCTTTCAAGATGGCCGAGAAGATGCCAATGACGAACCTCGCTCTGGACGCCCCAGCACGTCAACAACCGATAAAAACGTTGAAATAGTGAAGAAAATTGTTTTGGAAAATCGTCGAATCACTATCAGAGAAGTTGCGGTGGATGTTGGCATGTCGGTTGGCTCTTGCCATGAAATTTTTTCGGATATTTTGGGCATGAAACGTGTGTCAGCGAAATTTGTTCCAAAATTGCTCAATTTCGACCAAAAGAACCGTCGCATGACAATCGCTCAAGAGCTATTGGATGATGTCAACAACGACCCAGATTTGCTCAAAAGGGTCATAACAGGTGACGAAACATGGGTATACGGTTATGACGTCTTAACTAAGACTCAATCGTCCCAGTGGAAGCACACTGAATCACCAAGACCAAAAAAAGCACGCTAAGTTCGATCAAATGTGAAGGTTTTGCTTACAGTTTTCTTCGACTGTAGGGGTGTAGTGCATCATGAGTTCTTGCCATAAGGTCGTACGGTCAATAAGGAGTATTACCTTGAAGTTATGCGCCATTTGCGAGAAGCAATACGTAAGAAACGTCCCGAATTGTGGGTAAACAATTCATGGATTTTGCATCACAATAATGCACCTGCTCACTCATCGTTGCTTGTGAGAGGTTTTTTTATTCACCGGATTTGGCCCCATGTGACTTTTTCCTGTTCCCAAAACTGAAGAGACCTATGAAAGGACGAAGATTTGCAACGATTGAAGAGATAAAAACTGCATCGCTGAAAGAGCTGAAGGCTATACCAGAAAGTGATTATCAGAAATGCTTTGACGATTGGAAAAAGCGTTGGCACAAGTGTATTATATCTGAGGGGGATTACTTTGAAGGGGACAACATAAATATTGATGAATAAATAAATAGTTTTTCATAAAAATATAAAGTCACCTTACTTTTTGAACACACCTCGTATACACTGCTGCTGCGCCCTCCTTTCTGCCAAGGAGGGTCGCGTTCGTATACGGCTTAGAGATCTCCAGTCAGATCGTTAAGCCATTTCCTAAAAGGTGGTGTTTAGTGGGTAAAAGTCGCCACATAACCACGCAGCCGGCTGCGTGGTATGCTATGAGCATTCAACACCTCCCTCCCCCGCTTTCCGGAGGGTTGCCCATATTTGCTTCGGGCGCAAAAAAAAAAAAAAAAAAAACTCGTATACACAAAAAGGTTTTGAAAATGAGGTTACAAAGCGCGCGCAAACTGTCTATTGTCGAATTTTTAGCAAATGTTTGTAGGTGAAAAATTAGAATTATTATAATTATTACATGCATAATTTTGATTCATTTAGGAAGAATATGTTGTATTGATTGTAAGGACATAAAAATAAAATAAAAACTTACGATATTTCATTCATAAAACAAAATTTATTGTCAGTAAGTACACTTTATCAAGATCCGTTAGAAACAAAGAGCTGTACATAATAAAATAAACATTTAAATGTTATGGTTATTATTTCTACTTATCGAAAATCTTATCGGCTTTAAATAACTGTAACTAAAACCTCTTTAAACATAAATGAAAGGTCGTGAGAAACATAAATATTTAAAACAAGTGCCGCCAGCTGAGGTGATGACAGAGGCCGCCGTACAAAGCTTCTTTTTTGTTATGGCGATCGCAGTAAGGGAAAATCAACACAACACGTGACAACTCTAGAAGCGCCTAGCGAGTGACTGATTAAAGTGCGGTGTATGGCTTAGAGCATATACATTACAGTGTATGGTGTATGCACCGCAGTTGAGTGGAACAGAGTAGCTGAATGCAGTGTCGCCTCTAGTACGTAGTTCATAATAGCTCAATGTTATCGTCCTTTCTCATTTGAGGCCACGCCGATCATTAGTCTATAGGTTTCTCTGTCTACGGGCTATGAGCTATGCATAGACAAGAGTGTATAGAGCGGTATAGTCGTAGACAGAGAAACCTATAGACAAATTGACGCCTTCTTTCGCATTCGCACACGAAAAAGATAGATTTATGTATACGTCTTGCATAGAAATGAGATAGAACGGTGTGATTGTTTGTCCCTTTCTCCGTGCCGGTTTTTTTGTTTAGCAAACTGTAGAGTTTGCTAAACAACTTTAACAGCGTAGCGATTTAAGGAGTTTACAAGTTGGTTTAAGTGGAGAAAAAGTGTTTTGTGAGCTTAAGATTGGTGAATCTTGTTAAGTTCAGCTCTTAGAACGATTAATATTTTATCTACATGTGTTTAAAAGTCATAAAAATTATTGTATAACCTAAAAATTCGTTATCGTCCTTTCTCACTCGAGGCCACGCCGATCATTAGTCTATAGGTTTCTCTGTCTACGGTTATAGTGGGTGTAGAGCTATGACAATTAACCATAACCAAAAATGGGTGGCAGAATGACATGGTTTTGATTGATTGGATTGAGTGACGCTACCAAAAGAACTAAATAAAGAGTTAATAATTAAACTCAATTCGTTGCAGTTCTATTCTAATGGAATTAAGACAATAACTACATAGCTACATACTACTGCGTTACACAAATCAATAATTACCTTTCAGGTAAGCTATCATTCATTGTAAATTATAAAACTCATGTAAACTACAAAGTACTAACCGATTGTGTTGCAGAAAGAAAATAAATAAGTGAATGTGGTTTTGAGTTTTCTATTGTAAGCTATTCGCCACCACTCTGGAACACATCGGCTTTATAACAATATATAAAGCCGATGTGTGTGATCATAATACATGCTACTCTTCACTAGACGGCTACATTCTTTCTCTCATATTCTTGTTCATTGTACTCTTGATTTGTAATTTTGTAAGGACTGTTCTGTTTAAGCCTATTACTTATGGATAAACAATATAAAATACTAAGTTTTTACGCACAGTTACATATTTTATAATTAAATGATGAATATTCACATGTGTGTTATTATTTGGTATTAAAATAGCATCTTGAATTAATATAAGAGGTGAAAACTGTGAATGTATCATATTTCAACTTCATGTTAATATTAGGTATTTATGTATGATAATCCAAACATACAATATATTTTGATAACACACACATTTACATAGTATTTTTCAGAATGATATTGCATGCCATGTTAGTTCCTGTTCAAAGGCACAGTAGAGCCTAAACTTCTACGATTAAAGACATTTTCTTGGAACTTTTTGCTCTGTTTTGAGATTTTTTTGTTATAGAAAAGCAAAAAAAAGCAAAATCAGTACATTTTTCTCTTTTGAATATTATTATATTATATTATTATTCTGCATTTTCAGTATTTTTTCCTTGAGCTAAGATGTTAAAAACAATCAATAATCTTTATTACAATTTATCTATGGCAATTAAAAAGGCTTTTATTGAATTCTATTTTACATCTTATTATTTTTAATTCTAGTTTATATTATATATCATTACTTAAAAATTATATATTATATTTGTCTTTCAGTAAATAGTATATAGCCATGGTAGCTCAGATGGTTAGCGCTCACTGTAAATTTCACAGTATGCGAGCAAAGCGGGTTAGATCCCTTACAGCACCAATGAAGTTGTTAATTGCAATTTTAAGTGCTGATTTACTATATGCTCGGTGGTGAAGGAAAAAATTGTGAGAAAACCTGTGCTTGTCTGAGAAATAAAAAAATATTTTGAAGACATGAATTTTACCAACACGCATTGGAGCAGCGCGGCAGACAATTATTTGCCCTAAAACCCTCTCAGAAATGAGCGGGAGGCCTGTGCCCAGGATTGGGACGTATAGGGCTGTAACTTTTAAATATTTGTCAACAGAAATAATGATTGTTTATTCACAAATGAAAGTGGAAATTATGTTAAATCATTCCTAGAATGCAAGATGTCCACTTCCAACTACAGACTTATAAAATAAGAGGAAGAATGTACCTGTATAATTATATTATTAAAAAAACTGTCTGTATAAGGCTGCCAGATATTCCTACAAAGCTGCCTCTTACAAAAAACTGGGATGATGGTTTCTCTTATGCCACCACTATACAATTCTTACGCCCCATCACACAATATGAAATTATTTTTGAAATAATGTAATTTTGTTAAGATCTAATATGAAAATTATTTTTATTACACATAACATACTATGTGTTAAAATTAATATATTTTATAAAAATGTTAAGGTGAAAGCTAAAATTTCATGGTGCTAGATTATTTTTGTGTTTCGTTTTCTTTGCATTATTTTAACGTATTAAATCTTTAAAATTATTAGACTTTTAACAAAATGTGTCCAACATAAGCACTGGTCGTGATATGATCCTAACATAAATTTATTAACATTACAACATAAAGGCCCAATAATAGTGGCACGGATAACAACTGTTTTTATATGCTTTTGAAGAGCATTTGTCAAACATTGTGCTTTTAATGAATTTTTGTTCTGGACACGGTTTTCCATGTGTTAATATTCTAAGATGGGTGTAAACTGTAGGACATTATTCTTTATTTCAGGACGAGCCTGCATGTTATGGCAACTTCAAATAGTTACAAGCAGAACTCATCAATGTCGATGCCAAGTCCACAGAGCAATCCGCGTTTGTATTCCTCCTTGGTTTTTTTTTATATAATTAATACTTATAATATAAATATATTTTTATTAAGAAATTTCCCATATAGTAGCCACTTAACAGAATCCACTGGTGTCGTTAGAGGCGACAAATTGAAATTAATTAGAAGGGCCGTAGCATCTTAATAACAACTAAAAATAATATATTGCTAAACGTGCCTGCCGAGTGTAGCAACAAAAGTCTACGCATAGACCAATGAACTTTTGATCAGTTGTAGTGAATAATGATGAATGAATGAAGAATAAACATATTTATCATAATGAAATATTGTATAAAACATTGTTCATCGATCTTATCAAGTTTAATTTCAACTTATTGTGTTCCCGTCTTTCAAGTTCTTTACTGTGCCCATGGTCATAAACAAAAATAGAAAAGAAAGTTAAAATGAAACATCTCACAATATAGTTTTCTTCTATCACCTTAAGAGGTCATTATAAAAAAAATATTTAAAGATTTTTTAATGATGATAAACAAAATGTTAACATATTTAATGCATTGTTATATTGTAGAATGTTAGTTACTAACTTATTTAACAATATGAAAGTGCTAGACTATACTCCTTGCGATGCAAGCTTAGCAGGGTTCAGTACAGTACTTGGTATTGCTGGTATCTAACCGCTGTGTTGATCCTGACAAGCATGCTGCCGTCTCTGCTTTTCTCATTCAGTTTTTTGCATCTGCAACTTGTCTATTATTATTTCTTATTAATTTTATACTTGTATATGCATTTTAGACTTACCTTGTTCTCTTTTGTTGGTTTTGTTTCATGTTATGTTATGTTGAAACAGACTACATGATTGCGGGGCCCCCAATGAGTTTCGGTATGATGAAAGGTAATAAGACAATGAAGTTTATTTACTTAGTAATATTCAAAATTCTCACACGCTCATCTGTTTCGGATCTAGGTACTCTATGGGGTTTTAAAAAATTTAATGACACAAAATTTCTTTTTCCAAATTCACACTCGTGCCATTTTACAAGTTTACTTCTATAAAATATGCAAATATCTATTCTCTGCTGAATTAGTGCCTACTAAACACTAATCGCTACTACTGACCGCTCGCTCACACTAATACTCTCTAAACACTTTAAAAGCAATCAAGTTAGATTTAGTGCATTTATAATTTATCTTTTTATTTGTCCTCATCCCCCTCCTGTCCTATCCCCTTATGCTTTTTGTTTTTTCTTTCATTGTATTGCCGCCCCGCTGCTTGGCTTGAAGGCGGTATGAATGCACCGCCACACCATAACCAATACCAGTACCACCCGCAATACCAAGGTGGGCCAGTGGGCCATGGTGGCCATGGATTTGGAGCGTGGCCGCCTCCACAACAACCGCGTTTCGCTGCAGAGAGCACAAGGAGGACAACCTCTGGAGGCGGAGGAAGCACGGCCACACAGGCCTCGAAGGATGATAAAACCAGTCCATTCATTTCGACTGTACATTCACATCCTGGGTTTCAACCACAGAAGATTGGAAAAGGAGCTGGTTCGGTATGTTAAGTGTTTATTTAAATACACTCATGTTCTAATATTTCTAATTAATGTGAGTGACTATGATTGTCTTATAGCCTACTTAATTTTTTTAATAGATATTATAAATTGAAATGCCCACAATAAATAACAGTTACTTCAGGTGCAGAAATGGACAGATAGAGAAGAAAGAGAAAAAAGATAGAGAAGTTGAAATCGGAAAAATAGTTGTGTGTTACAGAATTTTTGACTTTAACATTAAAGGTACTTTTAATATGAGTGAGAAGCCTAGGAGTCCCTATTTAAACTGCATCAAGTAATTTCAAGTAAAATAGTGGTATCGCCAAGACTTCACCATTTGAAATCACATTAGTGTTTAGTTGTCAAACACTTGTTATAAATTAATGTTAACTAATGTTTAGTACCTTGGTAGATATAACATTATTCACTTTGTCATATTTTACTCATTGTCATTCTAATTTTTCTGGGTAGGCACCACTCTTATCTATTTCTGCCACCAAATAATAGTGCTTGCACAACTGTGTTCCGGTCTAAAGGGTATAGAGAGCCAGTTTAACAACAGCCTCGAGGCATTTATTTCATCTTAACAGAAGAGATAATGCATCTGTAGCCTTCTTTGTTTAAAATGGCTACAACTGTCCGTGGACTGTATCAGCCACTTATCATCAGGTGTCACATCAGTTTAATAAAAAAAGGTAGTTTAAAAATTAATAAATTATTATCAGCAAACAATACGATACAGGTATTCCCTACTATGTAAAGTTAAGTCATTAATATCAATAAGAAATATAAAAGGGCCAAGAATTGATCCCTGAGGAATGCCCATTTGTAATATCGACTTTGAAGAACTCTTAACATTGACAACAATTTTGAGTTGTTACTTATTTAATGTGAAATAATTAATTTAAGAACAACACTAAGTACACTATAGTCTTGAATTTTCCTGTTTAATGTCTCATATTGAACACAATTGAATGCTTTGGATAGGTCACGAAAATTATTGTTATCGTTTTCAGGGTTCAAGCCTCCCAAAACCACCGAAAGCGCCAGAAAAGCCTTTAATGCCATACATGCGCTACTCGCGCCGAGTGTGGGACAGTGTTAAAGCAGCACATCCCGATTTAAAACTATGGGAGATTGGTAGAATTATTGGTGGCATGTGGAGAGATTTACCAGAGACAGAAAAAGCTGGATTTGTTGATGAATATGAAGCTGAAAAGGTACACAATTCTTTTCTTTTTTCAGTGTATACTATTTACATGGTGGATTGAAAAGTACTCGGCCTAACAAAGATCCATTCAATTCTAAAAATCAAATGTACCCACATTATTTAGTTCAGTTCAGACTAGTTCATTGTGTGAAGTTCGAAACGTGTGCGATAATTAGTTGTGATTTTATAAATTTGTTAACAAAGTAATCGGACATAATTTCCGCGAATGGAGCAAATCGAGCAGCGTGCCGTCATTAAGTACCTCCATAAGAAGGGGCTATCATCAAAAGCCATCCATGATGACATGGTCAGTACATTAGGCGATTGTGCTCTGTCATATTCATCCGTCAAAAAATGGATAGCAGAATTTAAGCGTGGTAGAGAGAGTGTGAAAGATGAACCCCGCTCTGGAAGGCCTTCGACGAAATATTAAAAAAGTACTTGATTTAATAATGGGAGACAGCAGATTAAAAATTAGAGAGATAGCCGAGATTATAGGCATCTCTTATGAACGAACTCAAAACATCATTGTCAACGAGTTGGGTTTCCACAAGGTGTCTGCGAGGTGGGTTCCGCGACTGCTTTCAGTTGAACAAAAAAGGACGCGATTGCTATTTCACGCGACTGTTTGGAGTTATTTGAAGCCTATGCAGATGATTTTTTGAATCGTTTTGTTACTATGGACGAAACATGGGTTCATTACTGTACACCGGAAACAAAACAACAATCAAAACAGTGGAGAAGACCTGGTTCACCACCCCCTAAAAAGGCTAAGTCGATTTTGTCGGCAAATAAGGTGATGGCTTCAGTATTCTGGGACTCGAAAGGTGTGATTATGATTGATTATCTTGAAAGGGGTCAGACTATAAACTCTGATTACTACTGCACCTTACTACGTCGTTTACGATTGGAAATAAAAGAAAAACGTCGAGGAATGCTCAGAAGAAAAGTCCTGTTTCATCAAGATAACGCCCGTGTTCATACGTCAGTACAGTCAATGGCTGAAATTCACAACTGTGGCTTTGAACTGTTACCGCATCCGCCGTATTCACCTGATCTGGCACCATCAGACTTCTTTCTGTTCCATAACCTCAAAAAGCACTTAGGAGGTCAAAGATTTTCGACAAACGACGAGGTCAAAGCAGCTGTAGACGCATATTTTGACTCTAAGGAAGAATCATTTTTTTTTCAACGGTCTAAATGCTTGGAAGGGGAGGTGGCAAAAGTGTATTGAACTTGATGGTGATTATGTAGAAAAATAAAAATATAACTGATTTAGTATGTGTTTATTTTCTTGGTTAGGCCGAGTACTTTTCAATCCACCCTCGTATGAGAGTCAAAATGCTACAAATTTGACGACATATTGATTATTAGAATATGACGCCTTTTAGCTTCGACGCTTTAAAAGAGGAACAGTGACTAGTCAGTAACATATAACGGTAACTGAAATAATAGCAGTAATGATAACGACTGAAAACAATAGCAAATTAATTAAAACGTTGAGAGTTTTTTAGAAGGAAGTTTAAACACGTGCTTGCGCGGCGATGTTTGAAACTACGTATCTTTTAAATATACTTTACTTCAGATTCGTCGTTTATAAACTTAAGTTGCATTATTTCTTTTATTAAAATTTATAGGTTGATCCAAAATTCATTGTTTTCTCATCATAAACTTATTAGTACATTCGCGGCGTGGTAGTGTCTTAAGGGAATTTCATCTTATTACCCCATTGTGTTTCATGTATGTCGTTTGCGTCATTTTTTGGAAATGTCACAAAGTTATGACGGCGGTAAAAAACCTATATTCCATTTTATGTAAAACAGGGAACAGCGTGTAGATTCGGGTTTGGTATTATAATCGTCAATCAACCTCCAACAGTGGTGATTGTGGCTTAGCCTGTAGGAGAAGCTCATTTTTAAATATGAACTGTTTACAGGCAAATAAGATAAAGACAGTACAAATAAGTTATGAATTGAAAATCGTCAATTTGCTTAAATTTTGTGCTTAGGCGCAGTACACAGAAATGATGAAAGCATACCAAAGTTCGCCTGCATATATTCAGTGGTTGGCTCACAAATCTCGAGGTACTGGAATTTAAACTCTGCATCCATATGCATTGGGATCAATTTGTTAACCACGCCTTCACCTCACTCGCTTATTTTAAAAATGGGTTTAGGTATATTTAAAAATGTGTGTTGTCTATTTTTGTTTTTTTTTTCTAATGACGTTATTTTATTAAGAAAATTAGTTATTATTTGTGCCATAAGTTTTAGTTTACAAAGTTCAGTCCTATGTGACCTACGTAATATATTCAAATCAATGGCATATCAAATTTTGTCCCTCTTGTTACAATCGCCCAATGGAAATTCCAATAATTTTCAATCATTACTGGTTGGGCCACTTTTCTGCAGGAATCCATCTGTATTTGTACAATCCTCTAACCTGTTTTGTCACCAATCGATAGTAAAGCAACTGTTGTGTTCTGGTTTGTAGGGAAAGATATAAAGGAGGCTATGAGGCATTTCACCTTAGACCTTAATAGTGAAAACATCTGTGGGCTTCTTTGTTTAAAGTTTGTTTTTTGTTAAAATTGAAGTAACAAGTGAACTAACAGCATCTTATGAAAAGTGGCTACTACATCCTGTGGACATCCTGATTTTAAACAGAAAGCTGCAGATGTGTTGTCACACTGAGGTCTAAGATTCTAAATAGTCCAACTTCTGTACAAAGTAATTACGTTGCATAACTTAAAATTGTAATAATTTAAATCAATCAAAATATAAATTTTAGAGGTGTCATTGTTATTTTATTTATCTATGCGTATCATCCAATGTCACATGAATGTCTTTGTTTAAATGGAAAATCGTTAATAACAATTATTATTAAGACAAAGATGTACTTGTAATCGAAATAGAAAGAAAACCTTTAATTATTAACATACTAGCTTTTCTGAGATTATTGCAATTTTCTAGTATTTTGAAATAATATAATAATTTTTCTTTTTAAATTAACATACAAAGAATTTACTCGAAATATGACACATTTTTTATTATTGTGATTATATTGGGCTGTTGAACTTTTTATTATCATTCTATTTATTTTAATATTCTCTACATCTTCATTATGCATTACTATTTATTTACGTAATGACAAAATCAAATAAAACATAAAGGACATAAAGTTGCCCAAAAAATTTTTATAATTCATAAGATTGCTGTGTATAAATTGCTGTAATTACCTAACATTTAAAATAAAGTGGTGAATGTCCATTGATTTTTAAATTTTATACATTAATTAATAAGCCAAAAAATAAAGAATAGTTTGGAAAATAGTGTGTCATTTGTATCTTAATAAGAAAAATATCTTCGAACTTTTAATGGTTTTTAACGGTATGAAATTATTTGATTTTGTTCATAAATTTGTTTGTTGAGCAACTGTGACTAACACGCACATATATTAATGTCATTTTTGTCCTTCCACATGCACCATCACCTCATATATATTATGCACATGGGGTATGACAATGCTTTGTTGTGCCCGCTAGTCCGAGTACGAAAAGAGTCTCAAGGCGTATCACAACTCGCCGGCATACCTGGCCTATATTGCGGCGAAAAACAAAGCTGTAGGTAAGATATATGCTAGTGATTTTCATCTTTGTATCCATATAATTATGCGTTTTGTATTGGTTGTTAAAATTTGATTTTTTTATAGTATAATGGTCAAATACGGAAATGTTACTCAATTTTAAGATGTTGTTAAGTCTCGTGGTCTCACAGTTACTTTGACTTAAAGTGCATTATAAAATTGAGTAGTGTTTGAGTATTTGAGCATATGATGAACAAGCACTCAGTTTTCGTGATGGTAAGTAGATGCTTTATCTCAGAAACACCTCATTTAAGAATCAAAATGTAGACGTGTTGTCACCCCTGAAGACTAAGATGGAATGCCTCATATTATTTTAACGCATGGTATAGCCACCATGCAGCTATATTATGGTTGTACCGTGAATGGGTTGGCTCCGACTTCACTCTCACAGAATACCAATAAAAAATAGCAGGTGATACTGCTGTTTCGTATGGTGAGTGTACAGAACTGGAGACCATTTTTACTAAATATGAGGCATTTCATTTTAGTCTTCAGGGGTGACAACGCGTCTGCATTTTGATTCGTAGTTTATATGTTAATGATTATGAGCCGCAGCATTCACTTACCTTCACGTGGACTGGATACTCGTTTGTCACCCTTATTCTATAAAAAAACTTACTCATTCTATAATATACCTGCAGCTTGGCTCTACCCCCCTTTGTACCGTACAATCATATTTGACGGTTCTATAGGTGTAGTGGCTAAGCGCTTGATTGCGCCGTTGCAGGACCAAATACAACAAATAATTCTTCCGAGTCTGGTGTATGTATGTAAATCGTCTACAATACGGGAAAAATCCTACAGTATCCTTTGAGAAAAAAGTATAGTTACTTGGACGGTTCTATTATTATTGTGCACAAATAGTATTTTATAAATTGTATTCCATTTTATTATTTAGTAAAGCCATCTTATGTTAAAGATCTTACAAATTTATCCCCTGTCTTGACCTGATCCAAAGGGTCAGAATTTCATTGGATGTAATGTTCTGTCCCAAAGCTAAGTGTAAATGTAGATGTATGTTGCTATTGGTTGAAGCAAACTACCAGATTCTAGCTTTCAATGTTACTTTCTCACTGCATTGAAACCTAAAAAATGTACTTATTCAATGTTATTAACACACTTTGTATCAGCAGTAGGGAATCTGGAGGAGGAGAGCTCAAGTAAAAAGGGAAGCTCACAGAAGGAGCAACAGCAGCAAGACAGAAGAATTGACATACAACCTGCCGAAGATGAGGAAGGTATAGTTTTTTATTATTTTTTGATTATAGTTGTAAATTTCTCTATAAATTTCTTACAGTGTAAATATAAAATTTGTTTATAACTCAACCATAATGGAACCTTTCGGATCCAGAATTTGTGAGTTATTTACCTGAAACTAAACCAATATAATAATATATTGTGAATATGAATCATTTTGGACCATCAATATATTTGTTACATATGATTTTGAATAAAAAAAAATTGACGACAGTGCCACCAATCGGTTCCTAGCGTAGCAATGGAGCATTGTTTCGTTAATACAAGTATATTTAGTGAATATGACTCAAATTGGTCAAATCTTTTAGAAGTTATACAATCTCTATAGATTATATATATCTCTAACATATAGATATATATCTCTAACAGATGCAACAAATAATATAATTATGAGGTACACAATTGTTTAGGTAGAAAGCCTGTTGCACACCTCACTAAGGGTTTAAATTATGCACCGGTCCCTAGTTAGTCAGTCAGTGTCCACTATTTTAAAATTATACATTAGAACAGCATAAGTCATATTGTACCATAAAAATACAAAAATCATAATATAACACATGGTGGTGGCTCACTGCTGAGTGCTGACAGTATGTGGAAATCTCTCGAGGGAGCTATAAAGAGGTCTATGCTTGGAGTTTCTCTGCGTGATAGACTTCGAAATGGTGAAATGCTGTAGAACCATATTAACAACTGACATGGCTAAATGGATCAGTAAACTGAAATGTCGATGCTAGCCCTATAGCTTGAAAAACCGGTAAACCGATAGGGAAGAAAAGTTCTCTAGTTGTACAGGTAAACAAATTGTAGTGCAACCCCCCCATTAGATTGAGCGATGACCTGGTAAGACACGCAGAAAGTGGATGGATGAAGACATTGATGGTTCAGCAGCTGATGGGCTCTAATGATGGTAATATAATACAT
Organism: Parnassius smintheus behrii; assembly: GCA_036936625.1. Taxonomy (NCBI): domain Eukaryota; kingdom Metazoa; phylum Arthropoda; class Insecta; order Lepidoptera; family Papilionidae; genus Parnassius; species Parnassius smintheus. Next base: position 18,667,568 of record JAUPFT010000021.1, on the reverse strand, counting down.
TGGCTATTTTCTTTTTCACCATTATTTTCATTGTAAATGTCGCTTTATTTTTCTTATTTAATAAGCACTTTATAGCAGTACAATTTTAAACCTTAATTTAAAAATATCGGGTCTTACAAAGGATAAGTCCTTATTGTTTTATAGCGAGTAATGAAAATTATAATTTCAATAAAAATATAAATCATCACTTATTTATAGATTTGTACGGCTAATAACCAATTATTTAATTAGTCATAATATTGTTATATAGGCATCAAAAGACTACGCCGAGTATAATGAAGATTTTCTTATTTTCAGATCAAGATGAAGGTTTGTCTATCAAGCATGTGGCATACGCGCGATATCTTCGCAACCATCGCTTGATCAACGAGATATTCTCCGACACCGTAGTCCCGGACGTCCGGTCCGTGGTCACCACCGCAAGAATGCAGGTAACAATTGAAGTTGCGATTATGTAAAAAGTACTTATAACATAAATAATTGTGTTCATAATTTTGATTTACAAGAATATGCCAACTAGACTTGATAAACTTGACTGCCTCCTTGATCTGGTGGTTATAAACGTAATTACTGATCGTGAGGTCGAATCCCATGTCGGGCCAAAAAAAATCAGTTATTGAGTTTTACCATCAAGAAATTCTCAGTAGCTGCTCGAAGTCAAGAAGTTGGCTGTGTCTTACCCGTGCTTGGGAAACACGTAAAGCGTTCAATCTTCGCCTGATCTCTCTCTGGTCGTGTCGGTTTACTGTCCCATCGTACTATGAGAGTGAGGGAATAGAGAGTGCACTTGTGCTTACGCATACACTCAGGCACTATAATCCTATCCTGCGCCGATGATAGTCTCCGTTAAGGCTGGCCACTGTGACCGAAATTCAGTCTAGGGGAAATTAAGCCAACTAGACAGCAATACTTATAAAGTTTATTAATATTCATTATTCTAGGTATTTTTAGTCCATTACAAGTGCAAGGCTGCCACTCTAGAACCTGCCTTCCCCATCGGTTTTCGGTTCTTCGAGCTATACCTATGGGCCGGCCATTGCCACTTCACTACTAATCCGTTGAGCTATGTCGGTCACTGATTCAACTACGCATATCCTCATTACCAAGTTTATCACGCAGAGAAATCCATAGCTCGCTGAGCGAACTTAAGCTTCCTCTTACTCCCAGCAGTGAAGGACCACTTCTCAGATCCATAAGAATAGAATAGAATAATTCTACATTCATTGTACTGGGTGTCCAGTAAGAGTAGCGGGAGTTTGTTTATGGGTTCACGGTGTCAAGTGAAGTAGCAGGGGCGCGGGGAGGGCAACGTCGCGCGCGTCGGTTCGTGGAATTTTAGTTGCTGTGAAGCCGTATCCCGGAGCGCATCGCGCTTTTTGCGTGCGAGCGTATTATCGCAATAACTATTCCATTGTTACTGCTCGGCGTTTATATCGCAGAGAATATCGAACACGTACAGCGCCAAGCGACGATGTCATATGAAAGTGGATTAAAATGTTCGAGAATACCGGGTCGACTGTTAAAATTCAAATAACAGTTCGCCTTCGAAGCGTTAAGATGCAGAAACAATCGAAGAAGTGAGAGTTTCAGTACGTGAAAATCCGTCGCTGACAAGAACTAAACATCAAAAAATCTTCACTGCAGGTAATTTTGAAGAAAGATTTGCGTCTCACAGCCTACAAAATCCAGTTAGTCCAAGAACTGAAGGATTCCGATTGTGAAAGTCGGTTAAATTTTGCTACTGAAATGCTACAGCGATTCAACAGCTTTGACAATATTCTGTTTAGCGACGAGGCCAATTTCCACCTTAACAGTCACGTTAATAAACAGAATTGTCGCTACTAGTCCAAGGAAAACCCAACATCAACGGCTACTTCATAGTCCAAAGGTCATCGTTTCGGGTAGAGACATAATCGGCCCCTATTTCTATGAAGACAGATGTGGGCGAGCAGTTACGGTGAATACAGACCGTTGTTGTGACATATTAAAGACTTTTTTGGCGCCCGCATTACAAGATTTCCCAGGGTTTAATTCAAGAACATGGTTTCAGCAAAATGGAGCCACATGCCATACTGCAGGGGCGTCAGTAGAAGTTGTTCCCAAACAAAGTTATCTCGCGTAGGAGCGCCATTAACTGGCCCCCAGAAGTTATAATCTTAGTCCTCTCGACTATTTTTTATGGGGATACCTTAAGGGTAAGGTAATAACCAACCAACGAATCTGAGTCAATTGAAGGAGAACATCACATCAGAGATGAGGGCAATCCCAACTTCGCTTTGTCAACGCGCCGTCGCCAACCAGCGTTCAAGGTTAGAGGAGTGCCAGCAGCGTGGGGGTACACATTTAGATAATGTTATATTCGCCAAATAACTGTTTTTGAATTAAAAAAAAGGATATATTTAATTAATTGTATTTCTCATTTTATTAAACTGTTAAATAGCCTGTACCCTTACTTGGACACCCGGTAGATTACAAGTAATGCTTATTAAAGCTGAACGCACATTTGTCAGCAACGTACGCGCCGCATTTTATAAAATGCGGTAGGTATCCGAATATTTAAGGACGCATGCTGATGACGGCGCGTTCATGTTATCTAGTCCAACTTAGTGGACTGAAAACGGAAAACTGGTGGTTTCGACTTTCGTTTCGAAATATATTTTTACTTAATTTCAGGAGCACGTTTTTTATTTACCTTTAGTGTGTAGAAAACATTATTAAACACAATGAGTCATCACATAAGACCTTTTCTAACTTATAATTAATACATAATTAATTATGCATAACTTGAAAAAAATTTGAATAAATTATCAATATAAATACCTAACCACAAAATAATTTAAGTACAACAAAAATCGATAATTCATTTTAATTCAAAAACCCAATTATTCCTGATTATTTAATTATCAATAAAATTTCTTGTATGTTAAATGCAAATATCTGAAAAATCGTTCATCCATCATCTTTAAATTAATATTATGAATCCAGAATCTTCTTTTTCTTCGAATTTTAGTTTCTTTTACCTCTACCAATAAGTAGGCTATTACGACATTTTTTTCCATGGCGTTCGTATCAATGTCACTATACCGTTTCACAAAAGTTTCGTACAAAACCGTCACCGTTTGGTACAAGAGAATTGCGTACAGTGCGTACGGCGCGTACGTGCAAATGTGCGAGGCCATCCGAAATTCTGGCGCGTAAGGTGCGGACAAATTTCCGTTAACCTTTTATCAGATTTCCTTTATGACTTAAGTTATTTGTTGCAAAACCTTTGTATATTAAAGATTTTCCCAACTATTAACAAAGGTTCCTTTCTATGAGATAAATATGACTGGTGAAATGACTTCAATTAAATTCTTCTTATAATCTTATACGACATGTGCTCTGTTGACTACCCTTTACTAACCACTGACAAAATTAAAAATAATAAAGTGTTATTCTTTGTAATGTATCGTGTTTTGTATTCCTTTTTGTAGATTTTAAAGAAGCAAGTTCAATCATTGACAATGCATCAGAAGAAGCTTGAAGATGAGTTGCAGCAAATTGAGGAAAAATTTGAGGCAAAGAAAAGAAAGTTCATTGAAAGCAGCGAGACTTTCCAGGAAGAACTTAAGAAGGTGACTTTCCTTTCTTTATTGATATTTCATAAGTTTGCTAAATGTGTCTCATTTTTAACCGACTTCAAAAATAAGGAGGCTTTTTTCCAGGTGAACCAATTTTGATTATTCTTTTTTATTTGAAAGCTGGAGCTTCTCGCGTGGTCCCATATAAATTGTAGCAAGATTGACCAGTAGTTTTTGAGTTATCTTTAATAATGCGTATTTAATTGACTTCAAATACCTTGATGATGTTCTTATTATATTAATATTGAAGTCGGTTGTACAAATTTTTTATATTACGACTTGTTTAACTCCCCTTTTCGAAATTGTTGTTATGGGTTAGATTTTTGAAGTTTCCATTTTCAAGTTGTTATACTCCATATTTTGACCACTAGAGTTATATAATTGCACTTTTGATATACTTAAAAATTCATGTAAAATTTAAATATAAATTGGAATTATGTTACATTAAGAAAAATTATTTAACTCAGCATTGCAAGCCAGCAGTAGACGACGATACTTTCCAACGTATGGTAGAAAGAGCTTTGGAGCAAATGCGTCGTGGTGTGAACCCAACACAACCACTTGCACTTAGTGTTACGGAGAGGAAGGACGAGGTGAGTACTATAATATTCAATAGTAGTATTAGGAAGTAGTAATAATAATAATGTCCTCCAGACCGAATTTTGGCTACGGCGGCCTGCCTCAACGGGGGCTAGCCTTGGCGCAGGACAGAATTATAGTGCCCAAGTGTATGCGCAAGCACAGGTGCACTCTCTATTAACTCACTCTCATAATCCGATGGGACGGTAAACCGACACGACCGGAGAGAGATCAGGCACAAATCGAGGCGTGGGGGTGAGACACCGCCAACTTCCTGACTCCGGGCAGCTACTGAGAATTTCTTGACAGAAAAACTCAATAATTGACTTTTTGGCCCGACCCGAAATTTGAACCCAGGACCTCATGATCAGCAGTCGCACTACTAAAACCGCTAGACTAACGAGGCAGTCAAAGACGCAGTAGTAACTAGTAACAAGTAGTAATATTAGTAAGTAATTAGTATTATGCAGATCAGTAAGCTGAAGCGGCGTTGGAAGAGTTTTAACATATACCAGTTATAAATATGTCTAGAGACTTCTTAGCTTCAAAGTCTTCAGCATACCGCCAAGTGCACTGTAGGCCAACAACCTCCACTAGGTGGAGTGACAATTTGATGAAATCTGCAGGGAATCGATGGATGTAAGTACAGTCTTGGGAGGAGGGAATAACAATTATAGTTTGTGGATGCCCCATATCCCTGACTCATCATAACATACCCAGGTTTTATTGCAAAAATGTTACATGATCAATCAGAGGTTAGGTTAATCAACATTTTTACGTCCGGTTATGGTAAATCGACGACCATGTGTCAGTTTACCTGCTGCATTTCTTAACTGAGATAATTTTATGGTATATGACATTTACTGCTGAAATAAGGCGTAGCTTACCACAATGATTGATGAATGCCAATCTAAAAAGTCTGCAACCATAAAAAGTCTTTAAATTTACGACATCAGACATTTGTTTAACTAACTAAACTAAAAAAAAAAATTTAAATGCATGGAGAACATTTTTTCCTCAGTCAATGGAGCAAGACTCAAACCAAATCAAGGCTGAAGCCAATGGACCCAACCCACCCACACAAGTAGACAAAGTCTCGACAACAGAAGTCAACAAGCCCGATGGAAATATTACTACGGAACTTAATAAGCCTGAAGGCGAGGTTGCAGCAAACAAGGAGCAACCGTCAGTTGAAACCAACAATACTATGCAAGAGGGAGAAAGTAAGTAAAAAAATTAAAAAGTTTTATTAATACAGTAGAAGTCCGTTAGTCCGGCATCCAACAGTCCAGAATGCCCAATAGTCCGGCATCGCTCTTTGGTTTTCGGTTTTCACCAAAAGTGGCTAGTAAAAAGGCTAGTACTAGCTACAGTGCTTCAGCGATTATTGATTTCCATATCATTAGAAATAAATTTTATACTAAACGCCAAAAGTCAAGAAAACAAAAAGACATTCGTGACTTTTTTAAATCTAAGTGAAATATGTTTTACAGTAAGTGTACATGCATTGTGTGTATGAAATTTAAAATAAACTTTGTTGTATGTACATACATACATATTTGCATACTGTAATTTGTAGTTTAATTATTAACCTAAATGTTCTTATAATTACCGCCCGATAGACCGGAATTTTCGGTAGTCCGGCACCGAGCCGGTACCGAAAGTGCCGGATTATCGGAATTCTACTGTAATATATTTAGCCGTCCACTACCCCATATAATCCCATCAGTGGCGAAGCTAGGGCTCCCAAACTAGGGCAAGCCCAAGATATGGTTTTGTTGTTTTTAGCAGTTTTATAAAAATACACCAATCTTGATCTGTCTCCACTCTTCAGTTTCAATGCTGTCGAGGACGTGTTTAACAAATCACACAAAAGGCATACTACTGCTAGATAAGTTGTATGACATATCAGCAATTGCATACCTTCGGTGGCTTTGAAAAAAGCCGTTTGGGTTTGCTTGAGCGAAAGAAAAAGATATTTACATACAAAATACAATACATGAACAAAAGAAAAGCATGAACAAAGTACAAAAAATGTACAAATTTAGAAAAAAATTATATTCTAAATCGAATCATCTCCCTTAAGGAACGATTTGATTACGTCCGCGTAGAATGTTGGTTTTCTCAACAAAGTTTAAAGATTTTACCTTTTTGTCGCCGATTAGCACTTTAACACACTTCAATTCATCACAAGGAACACTATCCTCCAGTTTTACTAAAAATCTTTAAAAAAGCATAAATTTTCAACTCGCAATGTTCATTAGTATATTTCATTACAGAACATTTTGCCACAGGTTAGAAAGGGAGGGATCGTCTTCTCGAAAGTCCGGTAAAAAGCCCACGCGTGCGAGAGAGATTACTAATCGCTCAAATCAACTTCTTGCTTTCATTAATTTTGACCGTCCATTGCGTGTTCGCTTTGAGACTGAGAGGACACGAATCAGTGTATTTCGAATTGAATGCAAACTGCCAAGTGTTGACGTTACATGTTACATAATAAGGCTACCAGGTCATGAGCTGTGTAGAACAAAGGAGCGCGCGGGAAATTTGAAATAGTTTGAAACAGTTTACGAGTTATTTTATAGTTGATATTATTGATTTAGCAGTTTGAAAGGGCAAGCCCGGCTTCTCGGCTGAATCCCATGGGTCGACAGAGGGAAACAAACCAGGCGATGGGAAGCAGTGTTTTCTTAATAATAACTAGAAAATAAAAAAAAGACTGTGATTTCCAATCAGCTTGCCAAGTGTGATTACTATGGCAAATTTCCACATAGGAGAAAATCTATGATAAATACTTATGTAAACTTTGAAACGCTTGTGATGATAACGATGATCTATTTCATAATCTTAAAATATTTGATTTAGTTTTTTAACGTTTTTAACGTTTTTATCATTCATCAAAAAAGCCCGTAATGGTCAAGGAGGATATGCTCTAATATAGTACTTTCCCAGTGATAAAGAATTTTCCCATTCTTGTCTTTACCCATGGCTGGGCACAGGTGTCACCTTATTTCTGAGAGGGCTTTTGAAGTAATAAGTCTCCCGGGCTGCTCCAGTGTGTGGTGATATTTTTATTCCTCAGACATACAGATTTCCTCACATTGTCTTTTTCATTCACCACGGCATGTGGTAAATCAGCATAAATTGCTTCAAATATTTGCTTGACTTCGCAGGCGGGTCTCTTCAATCACAATTTTTTAAAAGTTTTAGTTATTATTAGGAAGACCTTGCTACCCACCTCCTGCTTTATCTCATTCTGTCACCTCTTACGACACCCACGGGACGATATAGGATGTTGGATATTCTTACAATGGCACTACACAGTCACATCACATAGCATTACTTATATTCAACTTTTTATACAATACACAATACTCTGAATGTTACTACATTATAAAGCTTTTAAGTGTTAAACTTAATATTTATTTATTACTGTCACAGTCAAAGAAGAAAAACCGGTTGAATTAAAAGTGGAACCAAAAGAAACACACGGGGCTCCGACAACTCCAGGAGTCCCACCGCAGCAGCCTCAACAACATATCACATCACCTCCTCACCATGGTAAACTTCTTTTTAGCAAAACATTGAAACAAGAGGAAAATTACATTAAATCTCTATCCAATCTAATCCTATCCTATCTCTATCCAAATTAAATGTTATTGTTATTATTATTATTAGTATTGCTTACTGTTTAGTCATATTATACAATATGTAACGTAAGTAACGCACACCCTCAGACCCCTCATTAATATATTATGTTGTAATCAAAATACATACACTGAATTTTTAGTTATACTAATTCCAGAAGAATGTTGTGGTCACAATACAAATCCACGAACGCAAAGACTTTAACGTGCTTGAAATAAAGTTCATTTTTCTTTATTTTTATTGAATGACAGAATTAGTAAGAATACAAATAAAACTGCACTCTTTAAAAGTCTCATTGCCTTAAGTTACGGTCCATTTCAGTTTGTTTTGACTGTACAGATTTAGTGTGACTGTAATTTACGTAGTTTTAATTATTATTGGGATAAAAAAAATACTTATATTAAAAATGATAGGAATCGATTCAGTAAACGATTCTGAACAAACTACGATCTCAAAGTGCGTTAATTATGTTATATGTTGTATATATTTTTTTCAACATGGTAAAGGAATACTGTAGCTATTATGGTTGTAGCATGAATGTGTCGGCTCGATCGGGGAAGGACCACGCTCTCAAAGAATACCAGCGTAAAATAGCAGCTTAATGCTGCTGTGTTTCTTATGGTGAGTGTAGAGAACCGGAGACTCGTTTTACTGGAATCGAGGCATTCGATCTCTTAGTCCTCAAGGATGATAACGCATCTGCAATTTGATTCTTAAGTGCGGTTAAAAATGTAGATGTCTGTGGGCCACAGCATCCACTTACCATCAGGTGGACTGTGTGCTCGTTTGTCATCGTGTATTTATTAATATCTCTTAATTTTCTATATTTATTTTATTATTTGGCGATATATTTTTACAGCGATGATGATCCCACCAAATCCCAATGCCGGACCTCATCAAGCACCACCGCACGGCGGCCCACCTCCACCACCTGGTACGTTTTTCTAATTTGGAAAACATAAGTACAATATTTAATGCCATAATTTTGCAAATGTTTGCCCTGTCTGGATTTGAATCCAGGATTTGGAGGAGGCTTAAATCTTAGCCAGTGCTAGCATTTGTAAAAATTTCTCGTTATCTTTTTTTAAATTATCCCACAAGTTTCATGACATACATGTGTAGGTTAAAATGAGTGAGTTCTTTTGTCTCTAATCACTTTAGCCAATCACTAGTAGCTACCACTGCTGTACAAAGCCATCCTTCAAGGAATATGGTCCCAAGTTATCCGTATCCATTCACTTTATGAAAGCTTCATTGTTACTTGGTATGGTGTCTTCTCATCGTAATACTGCTTGCTGGTACGAGGCTTCCACTCTAGCCACTACTTATTCATCATCAGCTAGTTCAAGACTGCTGGATATGGGCTAGTCTTCGAATTACTTGGTGCTATTTATTATTTTACGCTTATGAAAATACAGTAACGAGAATGTAATGATTCAACTATCTATGTCACTCGTCGCTTCGTCCTCCTTAAAGTTCCGAGTTATATTGTGGTATTTGGTTCCGCGTTCGTTTACAAACGTAGACAGAGACTAAACAGTCCTTACAATGAAAAGTGAACTTTTTATCAATGGAATACAGTCGTTAATGTTAATGGTAACGCTGTCTGTCCCAGCCAGTCCTAAGCCTGTAAAAGTATGAAGGGAAGTTCATTTCACTGTTAAGTAAAGTCGATCGATAAAGCGAATTATTTAATAAACTATTTCATACATTTCAAATCGTTAAAAGTTGTAAGAAACTGCAATAATTTCACTCGATGAAAACGCAATTCTATTCCATGTTGGACAAGGTTCGTCCTTTAAGCCGTCTTCAAACCAGTTGTAACGACGGCCGTTTTCAGGAACAGTTTTCGTCACAGGGAAAACAGTTGCGTTTCGTCCGTCAAAAATTTGACAACGACCCCACCACTTGTCAAATCTTTTTTTTTTATTTCGTTGTAATGTTATGTGGTTGGGGTGTTTTATTTGGAATTGATAGAGTGTGGAATTTATAGTGTTCATGTTTTAAATTTCTAGTTCTTTGTAATATTATATGGGTTGAGTACTTATTTAATTTAATTATGTAATAGAATCAGAATCAGAATATTTTTATTGCCAATAAACTGTGTATGTGTACAATTTGCGGGTGACATTGCAATTAAATGTTACACGGTTTACCCATATCGGGTATGCAATAATTAGAAAACAAAACATAATTTAAATTATTTGGTATTAAAATATTCATCTAAATTATAAAAACATTAGTATGCAATATTTAAAAAAACAGAACTTAATTTAAATTATTTGGTATTAAAATATTCATCTAAATTATTAAAAACATTAGTATGCAATAATTAAAAAAACAAAATTTAATTTAAATTATTTGGTATTAAAATATTCATCTAAATTATAAAAAACATTATGTATTAACCATTTCTTTAGTTGTTTTTTAAATTTTGGCAAGTCCGTGGCTTTTATATGAGGTGGCAGATGATTAAATATTTTAATACCTGTGCAAAAGGTGCTCTTATAATACATATAATTATTTATTGTAGGTGTATATAAATTATACTTATATTTAGTGCGTATTGAACGTGAATTCCCATTAGATTTAATCTGAAAATAGTTGCCATTCTGTTTGATAAAAAGTGATATTTCTAAAATATAAATATTAGTGAGAGTGAAAATGCCTTTTTCTTCGAATACATTTCTTAGAGTTTCATCTGAGTACATATTATAAATGATCCGCAGACATCGCTTTTGCAGAATAAATGTTGACTGCACGTTTGTAGAATTACCCCAGAAAATAACACCGTAAACTAATAGAGGGTATACCTGGCCGAAATATGCAGCTCTTGATACATCAACGGAGGTTGTTTCTGCTAATATGGATAATGCGTAACTGTAGCTAGAGATATTTTTGTTTATTTTTTCAATATGAGATTTCCAATTTAAATGACAGTCTATGGTGACTCCAAGAAATTTAATGTTATTAACTATTTCTATTTGAGTGTCTTTATATAGGATAGGGTCTTTATATCTAGGAATAGGATATAAGAGTGCATTTATTCGCTATCAAACTGTCTTTACAGTTTGGCGAAGTTATGAACTTATGTAATTTTTTTTCCTGTAAATGTCATTAAATAAATATATATATATACACACATATTGGTGTGTGTATTGTATTGTCCATAGTTTTGAGTTTTTTTATTTCGTTGCATATAATATTAGGTATTTGGTGCGCAAAACCCTCTCCATAACTTAGTGGCACTTCTCGGTTGGCAAAGGTTTATTATGATGAATGTTCGGTTCCAGGCGGCGCTGGCTACGGCGCCGCTTACGGCGGGCGGTACTACGGCGGCTACGGCGGCGGGTTCCCGGGCGGGTACTACTACGCGAGTGAGCACTACGCGCACCACGCGCACCACCACCACGCGCCGCACGCGCCCCATGCGCCGCCCCACGCGCCGCCGCACGCGCCACCACACCACCTCGCCAAAGGTAACCTTGTCATCCATCCATCTATGCTTTTTTATTGCGTCACTGGCTACTAGGATTTTAGCCAAAAGTAATGTATATTCTAACGCTCCGTGCTAACGTGCGTACACCTTAACTGGTGTGTTCTTCGTCTTCATATTCATTTGCTCGTAAAAATGCATACTATTACGGAAGAGATTCGATCGGCGCACGCGTGTCAAACCAATCAACAACACGGATCTGAACCTCTACTGAAAAGAGCATGCACGTTCGCGTGACGTGAACTATGGATATCGCCGTCGGAGGACCCAAAAAATATTACTTTTAATAAATTTAATTTCAAGAAACTATTCTAAAGATCGTTACAAGTAAAAGGACTAATACTAATTAAGCCTACGCACTTGTTCGATGCTTGAAATGAAGTGAACTTTCGTTTATATAGTGTTGTGTTGGCTGATACCACGTACATTATTATGAATCCATGGCAGCCGCATTTCCCATCAAGTCAGTAGAACTGCCTTACGGCATTAGATTTCTGGTAGTACTATGTTGGTCGACACCGCGTGCGTCATGGTGAGTCCACAGCGACCGAGTTTCCTGTCATGTCAGCAAAACTGCCTGGTTGAGACGATGTTGCAATGTTGTGTGGGAATACGAGGTTGCCGCATACTTCGCGATTTTGTGAAGGTGCATCCATATAATACGTGTGCGTTTGCAGTGGAATATGTAATAAATAAACTACTACTACTCGTCGCCGAAGCACTCGTCTTTGGGCTACTGTTGCTGTTAAATATGCAATTCGCAAATGAAATCATAACTAGACTAACTTAACGGAGTGGTAGTCGTAGTTGGAGTTGGCTTTAAATGACTATTCTATTCTTGCAAAAAGTGGTTATACCGTGTGGAGGCGTGGCGGTGTAAGAATATCCAATACTCCATATCATCCCGCGGGTTTCGTAAGAGGCGACCGAGGGATACAGGAGATGGGTGGGCAGCGTCTTGCTCATAACAATCTAATAATGAAAAACGGCAATTGTCGAGCCGTTTGCCAAGCGTGGCGAGTATGGCTAATATTCTCCCTACTCAATACTCAATAAACTCTATTGCATTCCATAGGTTACAAAATGTGTTATACATAGTTTTATGGTATCTCTATAGACCCTCATGGGCACAGCAATATTATGAAGGAGGAACATTTATATTGTTTTATTATTATTATTGTTAAATAAATATTTAATATTAACATAAACATACACACATTGAATTTGGAATACGGCTATTATAATTGTTATTATTTATTAATTGATTTTGACATTTATTATTATAGGTAGCACAATTGAATTTTTATTAAATTATTGACATGAGACAATCTATGGGGGAGGCCTGGCTTTTGTTCAACAGTGGACATTCATTCATTATATTAATTATATGTGTCTTAAGAGGAGACTACGTGAAAGGCCAGAAAAACCTCATGACCCCTGTTAGACGACTGTGTAACCGTTTCGTATATGCTAGATGTAAATCAAATTATAATGGATATATGCTACTGAGACCACTAATCCACTTATCAACAGTTGCGTTCATCGTGAAACCTTCCTACAGTTGGAAGGCCGTGTTCACAAGGGACAGTCCATTGTGAACATGGCCTTACTTAACTATGTCTTAGGTATTAAATAAATTATTAATCCAATTACATTTATTACAGCTGAAGAACCGCAAGTGAAGAAAGAGGGCGAATGATTGTCACCAAAACGCGTCGTCAAACGACGTCGCAAGTCCTCCACCAAGGACCCTCAGTGACGGACATTAGTTCAGTAAAGTGTTTCGAAATTATATTTTCCTTCTATAATTGAATACATTATTAGGTGCGTGTACCATATTGCTTATGTGTAATAAGTGCATTATAAAAATATTGTTTATCATTCCATATAAGTATTTTCAAATAACAAATTTACAAATCATCTAATGAACATCAGTTTGAAGTAAAATATGCATTTTATTTAATTGAAAAACAAATGTCACTTTAAAATAATGTGAAACACCCTCTTTGTAAATATTGTAGTTTTACTTCTAAGAATAGTTTTTTACTAATTGTGTCATTTCATCATTAAGCAAAGAAAATGTGGTCATTATTTGTTTTAATCTCAGAGTAATTACTAGCATAGAGTCCTAAAATAAGAACAAAGTTCTTGTAGCTGAACTCTATACATATGACGTTTAACATGGTACAAAATAAGATATATAGCTATCTCACCTTTCTTTTATAAGGTTGTTGCCGCTTTTCCATTCCATAGACACCTCTATTGATGTACCATTAGCGAACTTTTTCGATAAATTAATTTAGTCTATGACTTAGTAAAATTAGGGATTTTTTATAAGTCCGATTCGTAATGCTTATTTATATCGATGAAAGTTTATGAAAGCTTCATCTGACATCTAACAGTCGAATGTAGTCGAATAATGCAAAATGTCGTACTATCGTTGTATAATTTAAAATGTATCGTTAATAGTTCACTATGAAATCTTTTTTATAGGATAAGGGTGACTAACGTGCACACAGTCCACCTGATGTTAAGTAGTTGCTGTGACCCATAGACATCTACATCTATCCTCAACTACGAATCAAAGTGCAAATGAGTTTTTAAACGTTAGAACTAAGATTGAATGCCTCATTTCCAGTAAAAGGGGTCTCCGGTTCTCTACACCCACCATACAGAACACAGCAGCATTAAGCTGCTATTTTACGCTGGTATTCTGTGAAAGCGCGGTCCTTCGCCGGTCAAGCCGACCGATTCGTGATGCAACTATAGAACTAATATAGTAAATAGCTGCAGCGCGTCTACCACAAACAAATCTACTTAAATTCAGCTGGTATATTTCCACCAAATTATCCTGACTTATGGGTTTCACTTACTTACTTACTTACTTATCGTCACGCACAATCCCTAACGGGGTAGCCAGAGAGAACAGATCGCCAAGTGTCACGATCCTTACATACCTCTTTCGCTTCTTTCAGGTTCATTAACTTCTTCATACATGCACGTCTAGGTATCCGAGTACTCTTGACCCTCCCCTCTTCGAGCAATTTGCTCACATGGTCTTCGAAAGTTAGTCTCGGTCTACCTCGACACCTTTTAATATTTACTTTCGCTCTATATATTTTCTTCACCATTCGGTCTTCACTCATTCGTTCAACGTGTCCAAACCATTGGAGTACGCCCCTATCAATTTTTGTGATAAGGTCATCTTTCAATCCTGCCATATTGCGAATCTCTTCGTTTCGCTTTCGGTCGGCTATGGTAACGCCACACATTTTACGAAGAGATCGCATCTCCACTGCATTCAACTTGCTTTTATGCTTCTTCTGGCATACCCAGGTTTCGCTGCCATATAACAAAGTCGGTACCAACACTGCGTTATGTATTGCAAGGCGTGCACTCTTCACCACGCCTTGCCTTTTTATTAATGCATTCAGGGCACCATTGACTTTGTTTCCGGCAGCGACACGCCTATCCACATCTAAATCACATCTTCCATCCCAGCTGAAAGCACTCCCCAAGTATACAATTTCATTTACCTGTTCTAGACATTCCTGATTTACCCATATTTCACATTTCGTTCTCTCTTCGTCCTTTTCAAATACCAGAACCTTAGTTTTATTAGCATTCAAACGGAGACCTTTAATTTCACATTCCTCTTTCATACACGTGACTAATGCCTGCAGTTCTGCTTCTGATGGTGCAATAAGCACTGCATCATCAGCATACAGCAGACAATTAACTTTTATGTCACCCAATTTCACACCCAAACAGCTATCTTTCAGCTTCTGTAAACAGCTGTCGAGATACAGTATGAACAGCTAGGAAAACATGACACAACCCTGTTTTACGCCCGCTTGGACGCTAAACATGGGTGACAGGTCATGCCCTACCCGCACACAGGCTTTACAGTCATAGTAGAGTGACTGCACAGCCCTTAACAATCGACCATCCACACCATATCCCGGCAACAGTTCCCACATTTTCTTCCTTATAACCTTATCAAATGCTTTCTCCAGATCCACAAAAGCACAGAAAATCCTCTGGTTAACACTCAGAAGCTTCTCCGTGATCATGCGGAGAGAAAACATTTGATCCGTGCATCCTCTTCCAGGTCTAAATCCGCATTGTGCCTCCCATAAGAATCTTTCCGATTTCTCTTGCATCCTGCGTGTCAAAACCTTCGAATAAACTTTACTTGCTAAACTGGTCAAGCTGATCGCCCGATAGCTCCCGCAGTCAAAATGTGAACCTTTACCTTTATATAAAGGCACAATGACCGCGGATCGCCAATCATCCGGGACATCTCCCGTCCGCCAGCACAAATTGCACAGCAGATGAAAGCTGTCCCAGACGCGAGGCCCACCGTACTTGACCATTTCAGCAGTAACTCTGTCTAGTCCCGCAGCCTTACCACATTTCAAACTTCGAATCGCACGTTCAATCTCTTTCATGCTGATGACCTCAGTGTCATCGAGGTCCGTGTCTGGCGTGCCAGTCACGGCGTCACCCCCGGATCCTTCACTAAGATCATGACACGCATACAATTCTCTATAAAATTCACTCCATCGCTGCATGACGTCCGATTTTTCTGAGAGGACGTCATTGGTTCTCGAAAGCACTATGTTCATTCTTAAAGCTGTCGCACCACTCCGGGACCTTCCAACCTCTTTCCAGAAGAGTTTGGAGTTTTCCCTAAAGTTGTGCGACAACCTCTCGTCCGCTTCTATTCTACACCTTTCACGTACTTCCTCAATCAATGTTTTCGCATGAACTTTCTGCAGCTTATATCTTTCTTTCATCTTCTCTCTCATATGCTCATCGTTACTAGAGGCTAAGTAGTCTAACCATGCTTTTTTCTTCTTTTTTACAGCTTCTTTCACTTCGTCATTCCACCATGCATCTCTTCTTTTACTACTACCTCTTTTTGTCGTACCACATACTTCTTCCGCTGCACTTACCATTCCATCCCTAAGGTTCTGCCATATTCTCTCCACACATTCTTTCCTGCCATCGATGGTGTCAAGCTTTTCGGCTACCCTCGTGTGATATTTGTCCCTAGTATCCGCTTCCTGAAGCTTCCAGCTTCGGATGCGACAGACCGACTGTGGTTCTGTTACTGTCGTCCGGTGGCGCCAACCCGCGAACAAACCCCTAAATCTAGTAATTACTAGATAATGATCCGTTCCCAGGTCAGCACCCCTGAACACTCGTGTATCCATCACCTGTTTTCGCAGTCGGTCATCCACCAGGAACAAATCAATCATACTTCTCTCATTCTTTCTTTCTCTAGTGTACATATGGATCTTCCTGTGATTAAACATAGTGTTTGTCACAAGAAGACCCTTTTCCTTGCATACAGCCAGTATAAGCTTGCCAGCATCATTAACCCTTTTATCTCCAAACTTTCCAAGCACCGACTCGTATCCTGGTCGAGCGATGCCTACCCATCCATTCAAATCACCACATACAACAGTTCTTTCGTTTCCCTTAACCAAATCTAGAACTTCTCTTACATTCTCCCAAAACTCCTCCAGCTCAGCCCTGGACGACGAAGCTACCGGCGCATAAACAGCCAAAAGGAATAACTTCGTCAGTCCCATTTTGAAGCGAACCCAAAGAAGTCTTGAGTTCACAACCTTGTATTCAGTCATAAGATCGACCAACCGGGACGACAACAGCACTCCCACTCCTTGGCAGGCGTTCTCGCTTTCCGGGACTCCGGACCATATAGCTAACGTCCCGCCAGGGAGCTCTTCAATACCACTGCCTTTCCGTTTGGTCTCCGACATACACACGACATCTAATTCTCTTTCTTTCTTTATTTCGATCAACTCATTCGTCTTATCTCTCATGCCTCCTCTAACATTCCACGTGCCAACTCTGCACTCCGTCCTCCACCTTCCGCCGTGTCGGGCTGTGCGTGACGGGTGGCGGTCCCCATCGCCGCTTTGCGCGCTGCATTCCACACCAACGGGGACGAGCTGGTGTGCGTCGCCTTGGGGGGACGCCCTAACCCTCGTTCGCATGGGTGCGCAGCTGTGTAGAATTGCAGCCCTGAAAAGGGCTGGCAGGGGTCGCGACGAGCACGCTTCTACAATGACCCCCAAATGGGTTTCACTGACAATAATAACTGTGTTAGTCAACACTGGGTTTGCTTCACGGGACGTACAGAGTGCACTGCTACGACAGTACAATCACAGCGGCACGACCGCGGTCTACATTCTCATTTGTCGCTAGATCACAACTAACAATAAATCGATTACGAACGTATTACGTGTTTTCCTTTCTGCTCCCTTAAGACATTGTCCATCATTAATTCATTAATTACCAAAGATTTAAATAGTTGATGCGCCCTTACCATTGAGGCATGGTACATGTGGGGAAAAGAAAAGATACGTCTTCACCGTGTGTCGGTCGTTTATTGAGTCCCAAATACAATCATTTCTTATAAAATCTAACTTATGCTAAACGCGCTTGCGCAGCAGAGTCACACGGGACTCGCGCATGAAATATAAAACTTCTAGGTAATGCACTACATCTCCCCCGAAAAGTAAGGGTTACCTCACTACCCTCTTCAGGGAAAAAAAAATGATTAGTGTACATATAACTTAAGACTAATAACATAATGAATGTATATATATAAAGGCAAACATTTTTTTTTGATTACAAAGATAAACATTACAAGTGAAATGGCTTTGTGTTATTTTTATGTAAAATAATTTCTTTGTTATTTTTCAGAAATTTTACATTAGGTGGTAATTCTTCCAAAACTTTATAAGGTCCTTCATACAAACAATCTAATTTGTTACCTGTTTAGTTTTTTATTAAGATCAAATCTCCTGGCTTATATTGTACTTTATTACATTTTTGATCATACTTAATTTTTCTTAAATTTTTACTTATTAACAAATTTTCCTTAGCATCCAACTGTGCTTTTTGTAAACGGTACTTTAACTCCTTAGGGTAATCATCGAAATTATACAGTGGGTCAACATGTGTTGATAAATTACTAGGAATATTACAAATTTTGCCGAAAACTAGTTCGTATGGAGTATATTTTGTTTTTGAATGAACGCTTGTATTGTAACAAAAACACCAAAAAGGAACCCATTCGCTCCAATCTGACTTGTTATTATTGCACTGAATTCTGAGGTAAGCGCCTAAATGTTTATGTGTATTTTCAATGCCTCCTAAGGTTTCATGATGATAAGGCGTTGAATGGATTTTTTCTATATGTAGCAATTTGAAAACTTCGGACATAAGTGATGAGGTAAATTCGGTCCCCATGTCACTTAAAATTTTTCTTGGAATTCCATAACGCAAAATAAAATTATTAACGAAAGACCTAGCAACACTTTCGCTATCCTTTCTAGGTAAAGGATAAGCCTCTACAAATTTGCTTAAATCACACTGGATTGTTAAAATATACTTATTATTATAGTTATCTATATCTAAAGGGCCCATAATATCTAAATTAACCCGTTCAAACGCTGAGTTAGCAGTTGAAGTGATTGTCAGAGGATCTCTAATATTTCTGTTAGTATGCTTTTGAACTTGACAACTTTTACATTTGCGGACATAGTTCATGACGTCATTGCTCATACCTGGCCAGAAATAATATTTTTTAATATTATTTAACATACGATTCATGCCTGCATGACCACTTGTTGGTAACAGGTGAAAGTCATTAAGTACCGTGGTAATTTCTTCTTTATTATTTATTCGCTTAATGTCTTTAATAATCAAAAATCGTGGTGACGCTATTTTATACATTTTTATGCTGCGCAGCAAACTCTTAATATTTTTCTCATTACTCTTGTTTTTAATTATGAGTAATTCTTTTATATTTAATTTTATGCACATTTTTCCTAGATCTCTCGCTAACTCTTCTAGAGACGATAACGATCGAGAATATAGAAATATGGTCGATAACGACGGGTTATACGTGCAAAGTTTAGCGTCGGACAAAATATTATACGCATTATTCAAATGTTTTTCGTTACTATTTCCTGGAAAACGCAAATCTATTATGTCATTGGGTCGTTTTAACAACTCTACAGTAGTAGGTTGATCAGGCCTACTAACTGGAGGCTGTTTGTCTATCTGTCCGGTGTCCGTCTGGGGCTCTAACTTTTTCCTTTGAGCTCTAGTTAAAACGGATACTACTTTTTCCTGCATTTCTTTCAAATCGCGTGACGTCACCGGGGGTCGACTTAACGCATCTGCAGCTGCGTTATTTCGCCCTGGGACGTATTCTACTTCGAAGTCGTATTCTTCAAGGTATAGTCGAAATTTTGTTAAACGACTAGACGGGTCTTTTAAACCGAATAAGTAAACAAGGGGTCTATGGTCCGAAAAGATTTTAAATTTTCTGCCGTACAAGTAAGGCCTAAAGTGACGGACTGCCCACACGATAGCTAATAATTCTAATTCTATTATTGGATATCTAGTTTCTGCCGGGTTCAAACTCCTACTAGCGTAAGCGACAACCTTTCCATTACTATTTGAGAGTACGGCGCCTAAGCCTAACTTAGATGCGTCTCTCTGCAACTGAAATGTGTTATTTTCCGAAAAGTCGGGATAGTCCAACACTGGAGGGTTCGTTAAAGCAGATTTTAATGTAATAAACGAACTTTCGCAATCTTTAGTCCACTCAAATCTAATACCTTTTTTAGTTAATGCATTCAATGGGAACACAATATCAGTAAAACGTGGAATAATAGTTGGCGAACGTATGGTGTCAATTTTACTGGGATCTGGGAATATTCCGTCTTGAGTAATTTTATGACCTAAATAGACTATTTCTTTTCCTAAAAATTCGCACTTAATTGGGTTTAGTTTGAGATTAACTTTTCTTAATCGATTCAATACGCTAATGAGATTTTTGTTATGAATATCGATACTAGAACCGATTACGACGCAATCATCTAGGTATAAAAAACATTTTTCGTAATTTAGGCCTGCCATGGCTATAGTCATCAGCCGAGAAAAGACACTAGCACTCGTCTTGAGACCCATTGGGCACCGCTTCATTTGATACTGTTTTCCTGCCGTAAAAGTAGTGTACTTTCGTGACTCATTATCTAAAGAAATCTGATACATTTTATTTAATGTAAAAGAAGTATATTTACGGGAACTTGGATTTAAGGACAATTGATAATAAGATTGGGAGAGGTCTAATTTTGAAAAATAAATACTGCCTGACAATGAATCAAGTATCTCCGTTATATTGGGAAGCGGAAATTTGTCATCTTGAATTCGATCGTTTAATTTCCTGTAATCTATGACCAATCTCCATTTTCTTTCGTTATTTTTATCGACCTTTTTGGGTACTAAAAGTACTTGGCTAGACCATTCCGAAACGGTTTCCTCAATGATGTCGTTTTTTAACATTTCCTGAACTTGTTTTTCTATCTCACCTTTTAACGCCTGAAGAACCCTATAAGGCTTAGAATAAACTGGGGTCACGTTATCTTTTAAAACTATGCTATGTTCCATTAAGTTCGTAACTGATAACGAATCACCTGGTAAATGGAAAACATCTGCGTATTTGGCACAGATTTGTTCAATACTGAGCCTTTCTTCCCTATTTAAATAACTCAAATCAAGTAAATCGAATAAAGTTTTTATTCGCTCAACAGTTTTTTCTTCGCTTTCGAGGTGGCATACCTCGAAGTTACTAATGGAATGGACATTGACCTTTGAAAAATCTATCTCAATATCCTCATTTCTCGTATTCAACACTCTAATAGGAATACTTTTATTTAATCAAATCAAATACAAATCAAAATTCATTTATTTCAGACAACAAAGGTCCATGGGTTAGTAATACATTAATGCTTAAAAAACTAAGTGTTAGTATTTTGAAGACAAATTAAATTAATTTCTATTTATATTATAATTTAGAAATAAAATAGAATTATAATATATCTAGAATAAATTAAATCTAACTTAGTCAATTGACTCGAGATTACATCACACACACAGACTAAATCAGAAAAAACAATTCTAAATTACATTCTAATTTGTCATGTACCTAAGAGGCACTCCTCATTTAATGGTTTAGCTAACATTCCTGCGATAAAAATCCCTTCCTCAATTTCTTGAGCTAAAATAACGCTATCTTCGCTTAAAGTGCAAGGAATATGTTTGATAACTTCGCAACGGGCGGGTATGACGTGTCTATACCTATCACTCCATCTACCCATATTAAGACAAACTACGGAACCCTGATTCGATAACTGTAAGGTTCGTGTTTCGTAGTTGATTATCGCATTATAACGCTTAAAAAAATTATCGCCCAATATACCGTTAGCAAAACAAGAGAGATTCTTAAAAACGTAAAATTTCTCTCTAAAAGTTATGCCATTACAAACTAAATCTAAGTAAATATAACCGTCTGAAATGAATTTACCACTAACGCCCTTAATTGTTATTTTATCATAATGTAACTCATTCAAATACTCCTGGTTATCGAGGAGCCACTCATATTTCATAACACAAATGCTCGCGCCCGTATCTACTAAAAGACTTGCCTTGCTATTATTACTTACATTTAAATCTACTACATTGTTTATGCTATAATTACAAACGAAATGATCACTGTAGGGGCGAAAAAACTCACTATTCGGTGCAGATTGAGTGCGTTCCACGCTCTCAATGTGCTCCGATTGTATCTGAGAAACGCGGGCGTTTACATTTGGGCGAGATGGGTTGTACCAACCTCGCGAAGTACCCCGTTGGTACCTACAACGATTGAGCCCTCGAGAGTTACCCCTGTAAAATGTCCTGGAATTCGATCCGCTTTGCGCTCTCTGATGGTTATAATTAGTATTTGAGCGAGCGTTATTAGAGCCTCTTTTATTTCTATTAAACTGATTGTCACGACTGCGGTAAATGTTCAACACATGCTCGTTACGAGCTGATGAAGTGCTCTCGTCCAGCGCGGTTTGAATCGCTTCTGGAAGAGACTGGAATTGTCGGGAGGCTATGATAATGCTCAAACGCGAATCTGATAATCCGTCTGCGAAACGTTTAATCGCCATTTTCTCGTTCAAAGGACGAAGTGTTTCGTATTTTTTGTCATCACCGTCAGCCTGTGCTATAGTCAAGTTGACGAACAATTGTTCTAACTCAGAGCCGAACTTATCAATAGACCTACGGCCTTGGCTTGCGCTATTAAGCTGCGATTGCAATGCTACCGCGGATTTCTTCTGAATTAAGTGAGTGCGCATGTCTAAAACCAAACTACTCACGGACTCGTAGCTAGATTTTAACCTCAGCTTGGCGCTAGGGGTCAGTCTAGTTTTCAAAACGAAATCAATTAATTGTTTTTTGCCATTTTCGTTAAGCATATCACTATACATCACAATACTATCTATCAGTTGAGTAGTAATATTTTCGTGGCCTGTCATTATTGGCAATAGGGCTATTGCCGTTTTTAAATCAAAGGCGCCCATGCTGGCTGAGTTACTGGAACTTTCTGTTTCACGAGACATAATCTCTAATTTCTTTTAAACTACTGTACACATTATTTAGTTCAGCCAGTGACATTGAAAAAATCGACAAATATAATTTGTAACAGTAAAGGGAAAGGAAACTATTATTACACACTATGTAAAAACACTTAAAAAATTATAATTTCACTTACTTGTTAAAATATCACGTACATACTAATTACAAGGGCGGGGCGATGGTGTTTGTGGATGTAACCATTTTTAGGGCGGCGCGAGCAAGCGGGAACAGCACTGCAAACAGGATGTGTGGCTGCATGGGGTCATCTTCTTGAAGCGGGCCGGGTATTACCCTGGACACCTCTTGATGTTGTGCTGGGTATTACCCTGGACTGCACTCTTGAGATCTTCTAGTTAGTTGTAGGGCGGGCGATGTTTTCAAGCGAGATTGCGTTGAGTTCTCGCCTCAGAGTTTTCACGGCACTCTTCCTGCATTTTTTCATCAGGTAATAGATAACTGCTGCAGCCAGTATAACCACGGATACAATCATGAGGGTTTGTATGATGTGGTTTGTGTGAGCGTCTTCTAGGCTTGTATTTGCGGATGCTGCACCATTTGCGTTTTGTGCTATGACTACTTCTTTCGACTGCGATTTTCCCATTTCGTACCTTTATTTCTCTTTGGATTTCTGGCGTTTCTTCTTGTTTTTTTTTGTTTTCTTCAAAATAGGGCGCTTCTTTTTTTTTCTTCAGAATTTGTGCTTCTTTCTTCTATATGGTTTTCTTCATTCTTCTGTAAGGTTTTCTTCTTTCTTCTATAAGGTTTTCTTCTTTCTTCCGAATTTGACTTTTTTTTTTGCACTGGTTTTTCACTTAGTGGGTAATTTCTTTGTTAGGATCCTGGCATCTTCTGATGATCCTGGCAGGGTCGCCATGAGGCATGGTACATGTGGGGAAAAGAAAAGATACGTCTTCACCGTGTGTCGGTCGTTTATTGAGTCCCAAATACAATCACTTCTTATAAAATCTAACTTATGCTAAACGCGCTTGCGCAGCAGAGTCACACGGGACTCGCGCATGAAATATAAAACTTCTAGGTAATGCACTACACCATAGTATGACCACTCCGAAATGTGTCCATTCTCAAATGAGTGAGCTCACTCATTCGGAACCAGTGCTCATTTGTGCGACAAAGAAAGTAGTATACACAATTTCTGTAAGATAATAAGAGATGACACTATTGTTATTGTGTACGCACGTCAGCGTCTTGCAAACGAATACATCCAAAAATAATGCCACAGTTTTCAAGGTGAATGTGCATCTAACTATTTAAATCTTTGTTAATTACGGCTTATTAAGAGTCCACTGCTGAACGTAAAGGGAATATTTGCTATAGTTCCCTCTATAAGCAAGCGTTGTCAAATAACCTTAACTTTTTATTGAATGATATTGAATTTTTATCAGGTAGGTACTGTTGCCTATCTCCTGTTCTATTCCTTATGTTGTCTTTTACGATACTTACGTGTCTCAGAGCAAGTAATATAAATAATAAAAAAAATCTTTTACGCCGCCGCTACACGGTATTATAAGATCCTGCTTTGGCTTCATTATTTCGAAATATTTTCAGCCAAGCAGACAAAGCTTCGTTGAATATAGTCGATGGTTTACCGCTAAGCACGTGGTAAATCTACATAAATTAAAATCAATCGCCGCATATATAAAACACTAGCTGCTGCCCGCGACTTCGTACGCGGATGATGTTGCTTATGCCGGCGACAAAATCGAAGATCTAAAACGTCTGATGTCGAATTCTAAGAGCCCGGGGACGGGAAAACAACGTGATGGGCGAGACATTCCAGATCTTTCATTTTTAGGGTTCCGTAGTCAACTAGGAACCCTTATAGTTTCGCCATGTCCGTCTGTCCGTCCTCGCTTAATCTCTGTGACTGTTAGCACTAGAAAGCTGAAATTTGGTACCAATATGTGTATCAATCACGCCGACAAAGTGGTAAAATAAAAATTGGAAAAAAAATGTTTTATTAGGGTAGCCCCCCTATATGTAAAGCGGGAAGTGATTTTTTTTTTAATTTCAACCCTAACGTGTGATATATTGTTGAAAAGGTATTTAAAAATGAATAGGGGTTTACTACAATCATTTTTTGATAATGTCAATAATTTCGGAAATAATCGCTCCAAAAGTAAAAAACAATGTGTCCCCCCCCCCCCCTCTAACTTTTGAACCATAAGTTTAGAAAATATAAAAAAAATCTGAAAAGTAGAACTTTATAAGGACTTTCTAGGAAAATCATTTTGTACTTGGATGGAAACAACAGTACCCACTACCGGGAGCAGTTGCAGGAGCGCGGAGCGCTGCTGGAGCACGAACATAATGGATAGCCACCTTTAAACTCATAAGTGGGAACACTTATTGTGACGGACGGGAAACTACGGAACCCTATAATACTGAGCGTGGCCCGACACGCTCTTGGCCGGTTTTTGTAATTCAACAGGAAATGCCAATCAGACTAAACAACTTTTGCTAAGACGTCATTCCTATATATGTTATAATGTCGCTGGGCTTTGGAGTTCCACAAGAGGTGTTCCAGATCTTCAAATTTATTCTCACAGCAGAAAATACTCTTTACATGGAATATTTTTTGCTATGGCACCATTTTTATATATCATACTTTAGCTGGTCGGTTGCGGTTCTGCATCAGGTGTTCCATTTTCCAAAATAAATTATAGCCTATATGTTGCCTAGACTTACCATCTATACAACAAACAACTTTTCATCCCGTATATTTAACCGATCCAGTGTGGAATGCACCGGATCCCAAGGGTACACTGAATTAACAATAGTATTGCAAATAACTTTAAAAAAATTCTTTATAACTATAGCTGTACCCGTGCCTTTGCCCACGTATCGCATAAGTATTTTTTATTCTATTTTTATTTTAATAATAGTGATAGTTTGTTGATTTACAGAAATACTCAAAAGACGCGTCCCATACTACACTAAAGCTTAGATACCTACCTCAAAAACTATTTAGCTTAGTAAACTCAAAATTTGAAAGTTATGTAGTTAATTTACTGGTAAGTGGGTATCACCATCCGTACAACATTTTCCGCGTTAGAGTACTCTCGCATGGCGTCCCTTGGGTGCACGTAGTTTTCCGCCCTCAGTTTCTGTTGATTCGTTCTAATGAACACCAACGCTCCGTTTCAATTTGGGCATACTCATCTACCAGAAATTGACTAAAGAGTGCACGGTAATAATGGAGATGAGAATTGTCGTCGGAACGGAGCTGAATCATGTAACTTTAAAACTGGAGGGCGGAAGTATTTTTGTTATAATTTGGGGCACCTGTCTGCGGGTCTACATTGTATACGACAAAGTGTTAGCCATCTTCTCCGCGACAAAACATTAGGGGATACTGTAGGGTATCATAAGCGCGATGTGTCTCGCTGATACGCTGTAGGCGATCATCACATGTGCGTAAAACAATGTCTCTTTTGTCGCATTCCTGGTCAACCAAGAGAACGGCTACCTCGTTTGATGTTGGTGCGTTATGTCGTCCTGGATGGGCTGCGGTCGGTCTTTTGTCTGCGCTAATAAAGAATTTAAAATTATTGCGCTCGTGTTCAGGCACCGATTACAGAGCGGTTTTGAAATCAGCGTATGGGTTGACACTATGCAGAGTGTTTTGTAATCCCCTTATAAGGCTCAAGTTTAAATTAGGAATGTGTCGGCATCGGACATCAGCCTGTTCAGCAAAATCTGCAATGAAATATATTTGCAAAAATTTCGGCATTTCGGTGGGAAGCAGGGAACCTATCCGATGGTAGATTTGCCACTGAATTTTAAAAGTCGGCATGAATCCAGATTCAGTGACTTGATGAGCTCCAAGTGAAGTCATCTGGAAAGCACTGTTGTAGGCTCGAATATTGCTTAAGAAATGGCTGGACTTGGGATGCTCGCTATTCAAAATAACTCGTAAGATCTTCGGTAGTTCTTGCCTAGAGTTTAGTCGTAACTTTCCAGAGGCACAACACATTCCCTTGGTCTCTCCCTTCCACTTACGCGCGTGACAGTATGCACACACCTCAGACATGGTGCCAATGTCTCCGTGTTCGATGTAATTAATAAATGGGTTATAGGAAAACGCGCTCCTTTCTTTATTGAACCGCGGTTGCTCTTCAGGATCATAAACCATAGACTCAGTATCAGATGAGTATGAATTGCGAAGATTGCGACGTATACGGTCTAGATCAATTTGGGCCACACGCTGTTCGACTGACTGACTTGTCCGAATTTCCTGAATCCGCTCACGTTCTTGCGTGGAATGAACAGACACCTCAACACGGATGTCGTGATATCTTTGCCGAGCAAGTGCATTGCGTTGCTCGTCTGTCTCCAAAGACCGAGCTAGAGCATGCTGTGAGCGGTCTGCACTAAGGCGCGTCTCATGTTCTTCAGGATTCTCAAGTGATCGAGATGTGGCAGTGCGAATACGTTGGGAGCTTAAACGCGAGTCTCTCTGCGTGTAAGTATCCGAAGCGCGAGATACTGCGTGGCGCTCGCGACCGAGCAGTCTCAGTGCGGAAAAGCTGAAGACTTAATCTCTGCTCTCTCTCTCTCTGTATCCGTTTCGGAAGCGCGAGATAAAGAATGACGCTCTCGGTCACGCGCAAGTCGTAGCTCACGCTCCTGACTGCTCTCAAGTGATCGAGCAGTCCCAGAGCGGATATTCTGAAGACTCAACCTCTGATCCATCTGTGTAACCGTTTCGGATGCGCGAGACAAAGAATGACGATCCCGGTCGATAGCTAAACGCATTTCTCAATGTTCCACACTTTCCCGAGATCGATAAGCAGTAGTGCGGACTCGTTTAAATTCTAGTCGTAATTGGCGCTGCGTGATAGTTTCTGCGGACAAACTTAGTGCATTACGCTCACGGTTAGCACCTAGCCGTTGTTCACGCTCTGCGTGGGTTCGAGAGAAACTACTGCTACCTACTAAAACTAAATAACCTGCGCATCTTAGAAACCCTTGAGTTTCGAGACAGATTTGATCTTTTTCTAAAAGGCATAGCTAAAATTCCTTCTTAATCCGATACAGCTATATTCAAAAGAATGAAAAGTAATCGAATAAGTACGTAAGAATTGCTAGTAAGTAGAAAAATAATTATTATTCGCAGGAAAATTAAACACATCAACCAACACAGACAACAAACTGATAGTGTAACTTGTTGTACCACCAATCAATCTGTTTAGTAATATTGGTGTGAAACTCTCCATACAATTAGATAGGACATGTAAAGTTCTCAGATTTCCTATTGCACATAAAAAGTGCAAAAATTAAACAAAAATTACGATTTTTCTAAACAATATTATGGGATTTAAACTCGCACCATTTAATGCGGCAAACGGTCGCCTGACCCTACCGCTAAATTCCCCGTTGACATATTGTACAGCTGTTCCCTTGCAATTTATAATATTACTGCTCCGCTCTTTTATGAAAATAGCGTGATTATTATGTTCCCAGAGTTAAAATTTTATTTTAACTAATAACATGTCATTTGTGCATTCAATTACGAAGAAAAACCTTTTAAAATCAATACTGCTTACCTCCTACAACATACGGCGTGATAATATGTAGGCTTTCTTGGTTTACAAAGAACATTTTTGCTGAATTTCAATTCAATCTATCCAGTAGTTTTGGCGTGAAGCCGTACCATATACACAAACAGACAAAAATTCTAAAAAGTTACTTTTTAAATGTACAGTTTTTCTTTCGTTACTATTTTATTATACTCGTCGTATCTATACACAGATAGATCATGACTTGAGAACGGCCGGACCGATTTTGATGAACACACACTCACAATTAGACTCTGTAAGTAGCGCTCTTGTCGAAATTTAGAAAACAGTCGTGCGAAGCTAGGGCGGATCGTTAGTCAGCATATAAAATTGGGATTACAAATGGGATCCAACTCGCTTATGTACCATACCATAGAATACTATAATACACAATAGAATGGTTGTTAACCTTATTTTGTACGAGCATCGGTTTCGTCGGGAGCACACATACAAGCAATTATGTCGTATTATCACTACTACAAACCCGTTTCGCTGTATTGACAGCGAACTTACACATTTTAGACTTTTGATTAATGTTCACATCAATATTTCGTTATTTTTGTTTCTAATATTTACAAAATATAAATAGTTTCGACTTCTGCTTGTAGAATATGTCTCCTTTATTTAAATTCCATTTCCCGCTGTTCTTTCTATACATTATTGCACAATTAGCCATTTTTTAAATATTTGCTTGCAGAGACGCTTGACACGAAAATTGAAAACGATTGATTGTGTTGACATTTTTATAGGTGTGAATTAACATGTTAGTGGCTACACGGGCTCCGCCCACTCCCCCGTTCTATTATGTATGTATTACAGTATTCTATGTACCATACCGTGTGTCTGTTATTTCTAGTAGTATTTACACATTGTGTTTGTGTATGTCTTGTTGGTTGCCCTAAATAAAAAAATCTAGTCTAGTAATAAAAATAAATAACTAAAGAAAAACGAGTATATCAATGTCGTGAAATCACTATAGATTAAAGACGTCGTCTGTAAACAAATGTCACATATAATGCTACTACAATAGGGATGTAATTTTTCTGGTAAATCAAAAGACACGAGTGTACTTCCTCTGATATTTAGCATAGCATAAAGAGACCAAAAGATGATAACTTGACATTTCTATTTCCACGCATGAATTACACGCAACACCTTTCAACAGATGTCTCTTTTTGCCTTATTTGAACATTAATTAGAAAAAGCGAGAAAAATATATTGACTCAATTTATCTATAATTGTAGGTTCTCTATGCGTACGTATGTGTGTAATTACTCTTAAGGTTTTAATTAAAATATTTAGATCAAATGTTTTACATTGTTTGTAATAGTAGAAAAATAAAATTAAAAATGGTAAAGAGTTATGTTTTCATACAAATGACTACTTCACTTCATCATTTATATGAAGAGAAAAAACGTGCTTAATGATTTTATAATAAATGAAACAACTAAATCTAAACCTTATTTACATATATTTTATAATTAATTATAATTAATCCTAATGATTATAAATAGTAGACCACAGTAATATTCCTTATAATACTAATGTAAAATGAGAAAACTACTTAGTATTTCTTTACAAAATGCTGCTTATCTATTATCATCTTGAATTCGGTTGCTGTTTCTACCAAATTGAGCAATGATGGGTCGACCACTTAAAATGGTACCGTTGACTTCATCCAGGGCTTTTATGGCTAAATCTTCAGCTGAAATTATAAAATAAAGAATTTTAAATATTTAGATTTTTATTGCAACATTTCCTTTGTTTCGTTATTAAAAAATATAATGGCATAGCATTGTTTGATTTGATTGGAAATTTATATAACTGTGTGTAAACATTTTGAGAGATGAGATATGATTTACGGGAAATACAAATGAGTGCTCACTTTGAAAAGTTACAAAGGCCTGGCCCCTCATACGTCCTGTAAGTAGACGCAAATCTATGGGACCACCATTGTCAAGTAGAAACTGGTTGAAAAGCAGTGAAAGTTGCTCTTGCGACACTGATGGCGCAATGTTCTTCAAATAAAGTACCTAAAAAGATAAAATATTTTTAATAGTATATTATTACGGTGACTTGGCAGTCAGGAAAAGGGTGTATTATGCCATGGGTAATAGGTGAAAACAACATTTAGAGCAAAATTACTAATTGTGGTTTTCGGGTTTGGATTTATTTTTTATATTTTATTGAATGCATGTAACAACTAATTCCTATTTTTAGTTTATACTATAACATCAGGCATGGTAGGTTAGGACGAGTGAGTGTCTTAGAGTTAGCATAGTTGTGGTATTATATTAAAAATGGTGTAATATAAGTAATATGACATCACAATGTATTCAGAAGTTGATTTTGACGAAATAGATCTAAGGAACATCAATCCATAAAAATACATTTAGATTTATAAAAACGGGTAAGTTTCGCTGGATCATAAATATTACTTAGAATAGCCAAAAATCATCACACAAAGAAAGTGAATACAGTATATCAGTGAGGTGGTATACCAACCTACTGCACAGCGTAACATTAAACTCCAGCTTGTTTTATCATATCATTAAACTAGTGCAAATACAAATCACAGTACTTGGGTATGTACTAAAATGGTACTGCCGCTTTTTTTTAATTGAATAAGGGTGACAAGCGCGCACACCGTGCACCTGATGGTAAGTGGATGCTGCGACTCACAGACAGCGCATATACAAATCACAGTACTTGGGTATGTACTAAAATGGTACTGCTGCTTTTTTTATAGAATAAGGGTGACAAACGCGCACACCGTGCACCTGATGGTAAGTGGATGCTGTGACTCACAGACAGCGCATATACAAATCACAGTACTTGGGTATGTACTAAAATGGTACTGCTGCTTTTTTATAGAATAAGGGTGACAAACGCGCACACCGTGCACCTGATGGTAAGTGGATGCTGTGACTCACAGACAGCGCATATACAAATCACAGTACTTGGGTATGTACTAAAATGGTACTGCTGCTTTTTTTATAGAATAAGGGTGACAAACGCGCACACCGTGCACCTGATGGTAAGTGGATGCTGTGACTCACAGACAGGGCATATACAAATCACAGTACTTGGGTATGTACTAAAATGGTACTGCTGCTTTTTTTATAGAATAAGGGTGACAAACGCGCACACCGTGCACATGATGGTAAGTGGATGCTGCGACTCACAGACAGCGCATATACAAATCACAGTACTTGGGTATGTACTAAAATGGTACTGCTGCTTTTTTTATAGAATAATGGTGACAAACGCGCACACCGTGCACCTGATGGTAAGTGGATGCTGCGACTCACAGACAGCGCATATACAAATCACAGTACTTGGGTATGTACTAAAATGGTACTGCTGCTTTTTTTTATAGAATAATGGTGACAAACGCGCACACCGTGCACCTGATGGTAAGTGGATGCTGCGACTCACAGACAGCGCATATACAAATCACAGTACTTAGGTATGTACTAAAATGGTACTGCCGCTTTTTTTATAGAATAAGGGTAACAAACGCGCACACCGTGCACCTGATGGTAAGTGGATGCTGCGACTCACAGACAGCGCATATACAAATCACAGTACTTGGGTATGTACTAAAATGGTACTGCTGCTTTTTTTTATAGAATAATGGTGACAAACGCGCACACCGTGCACCTGATGGTAAGTGGATGCTGCGACTCACAGACAGCGCATATACAAATCACAGTACTTGGGTATGTACTAAAATGGTACTGCTGCTTTTTTTATAGAATAATGGTGACAAACGCGCACACCGTGCACCTGATGGTAAGTGGATGTTGCGACTCACAGACAGCGCATATACAAATCACAGTACTTGGGTATGTACTAAAATGGTACTGCTGCTTTTTTATAGAATAATGGTGACAAACGCGCACACCGTGCACCTGATGGTAAGTGGATGCTGCGACTCACAGACAGCGCATATACAAATCACAGTACTTGGGTATGTACTAAAATGGTACTGCTGCTTTTTTTATAGAATAAGGGTGACAAACGCGCACACCGTGCACCTGATGGTAAGTGGATGCTGTGACTCACAGACAGCGCATATACAAATCACAGTACTTGGGTATGTACTAAAATGGTACTGCTGCTTTTTTTATAGAATAAGGGTGACAAACGCGCACACCGTGCACCTGATGGTAAGTGGATGCTGCGACTCACAGACAGCGCATATACAAATCACAGTACTTGGGTATGTACTAAAATGGTACTGCTGCTTTTTTTATAGAATAATGGTGACAAACGCGCACACCGTGCACCTGATGGTAAGTGGATGCTGCGACTCACAGACAGCGCATATACAAATCACAGTACTTGGGTATGTACTAAAATGGTACTGCTGCTTTTTTTATAGAATAAGGGTGACAAACGCGCACACCGTGCACCTGATGGTAAGTGGATGCTGTGACTCACAGACATCTACCATCATCATCATCATCATCATTACAGCCCTTCACAAGTCCACTGCTGAACATAGGCCTCCCCCAAGTAATGCCACAAAGCACGGTCCTGAGCCACCTGCATCCATCGACTTCCTGCATGTCTTACCAGGTCGTCACTCCATCTAGTGGGGGGTCGCCCTACACTACGCCTACCGGTACGAGGCTGCCACTCGAGAACCTTTCTTCCCCATCGGGTATCGGTTCTTCGAGCTATATGGCCGGCCCATTGCCACTTCAGCTTACTAATCCGTTGGCCTATGTCGGTCACTCTGGTTTTACTGCGGATATCCTCATTTCTGAGTCTATCACGCAGAGAAACTCCGAGCATAGCCCTCTCCATAGCTCGCTGAGCGACCTTAAGCGTCCTCATACGGCCAGCAGTGAAGGACCACGTCTCAGATCCGTAAGTCATCACTGGCAACACGCACTGGTTGTACAATCTAGTTTTTAGAGATTGGGGTATACCTGACGAAAAGATATGTCGTAATTTCCCGAACGCTGCCCAGCCGAGTTGAATCCGTCGATTGACCTCTCGGTCGAAGTTGGACTTACCTAGTCGGACTATTTGTCCCAGGTAAACGTACTCGTCAACAACTTCGAGCATAGTGCTCCCAACAACTACCGGCACAGGTGTGACATGGACATTAAACATGATCTTTGTTTTGTCCATGTTCAGCTTAAGACCTATCCGTTGGGAGGCACTATTGAGGTCATTGAGCATAATGCTTAAGTCCTCCAGCGATTCTGCCATAAGGACTATATCGTCGGCAAATCTTAGGTGAGTGATGTACTCGCCATTGATGTTAATACCGTATCCTTTCCAGTCCAGTAGCTTGAAAACGTCTTCCAACGCAGCGGTGAAGAGTTTCGGGGATATAACATCACCCTGTCTTACACCTCTCTGCAGTTGGATAGGTTTCGAACTCTGGTTCTGTACTCGGATAGCCATCGTAGCCCTACTGTACAAACACTTCAGCACTTCGATGTACCGACAGTCAACTTGGCACCGCTGAAGGGACTGTAGCACCGCCCAAATTTCGACGGAATCAAAGGCTTTCTCATAGTCCATATATGCCAGGCAAAGTGGCAGATTGTACTCTTCGGTCTTCTGTACAATCTGCCGCAGGGTATGTATGTGGTCTATGGTACTGAAGCCTTTTCGGAAACCGGCTTGTTCGGGAGGCTGGAAGTCGTCGAGTCTGCGTGCGAGACGATTCGTAATGACTCTCGAAAATAGCATGTAGACGCGGCTGAGAAGGGAAATCGGTCTGTAGTTCTTCAAGAGAGCGTTGTCGCCTTTCTTAAAGAACAAAACCACCGCGCTTCTGCTCCACGCCTCCGGAGTAGTGCCTCCATGGAGAACGGAATTGAAGAGCTTCTGAAGGACTTCAAGTACCGGTGTTCCACCCGCTTTCAGAAGCTCCGCTGTAATTCCATCCTCGCCCGGGGCCTTGCCGGTTTTAAGGTGGTGGAGAGCCATTCTAATCTCGCTCAGACTGACGTCAGGGATATCATCGGAATAGTGTCGGATAAGACTTGCTCTTGGATCGTTACTCACACTTGCGTGTGGCTCCAACGATGATGTGTACAGCTGCCCGTAGAACCTCTCAATCTCACTCAGAATCTCAGGTGTCCCGGAAACGATGTTGCCACACTCAGTCTTCAGCTTTGACAGTTGGCTCTTTCTGGCAGACAGATCTCTGGCAAAGACTTTGGAGCCCTGGTTCCGCTCGATCGCTTCTTTAATACGAGAAGTATTAAAGTTGCGTAAGTCTCGCCGCATGCATTTGGAGATCTGTCTGTTCAGTTGCCTGTATGCTGTCAAATCTGTTGACGATTGCAGCCTCATCTCCCGTCTAACAGCCATGAGATTAAGAGTGTGATCGGAGAGTTTTTGTGTTCTTCTGCGGCGGGTCTTGCAGAACTTAGCTCCGACCGCATGAACAGTTTCCACGAGCTTGTCGTTCATATCGTCCACTGCATTGCAATCTTCTAGGCACTGGAAGCGGTTACGTAACTCGAGCTGAAAGGTTTCGGGATTCTGGATTAGAGCACGAGGGGGACGGAGCGTTGACTTCATTAGACGAGACCTCTCCAACTTAACGTTTAGGTTCAGTGTGCCTCTAACCATTCGGTGATCGCTGCCAGTTTTCACCCTTGCGATCACTGAGACATCACTGAACAGTTGGCGTCTGGTCGTCATAATGAAGTCAATCTCATTTTTTGTCGAACCGTCGGGGCTCGACCAGGTCCACTTCCTGTGGGGCCGCTTCTGGAAGAAAGAGTTCATCATAAAGAGTCCCTCTTTCTCCATAAAGTCGGCCAGCTGCTGGCCCCTTCGGTTCCGTTGCCCTACTCCAAATTTCCCTACCTTCAGCTCACCGCTTTCTCGTGTGCCTAGTTTTGCGTTGAAGTCTCCCATCAACACCGTGTAGTGGGTTTTGGAGGAATGTATGGCTCTGGAAATATCCTCATACATTTCCTCCA
Source organism: Parnassius smintheus behrii (assembly GCA_036936625.1). Lineage (NCBI taxonomy): Eukaryota > Metazoa > Arthropoda > Insecta > Lepidoptera > Papilionidae > Parnassius > Parnassius smintheus. Next base: position 18,632,170 of record JAUPFT010000021.1, on the reverse strand, counting down.
CCTCCTCATCGGGATGTGCCGAGGTTGGTGCATAAGCCTGAATGACCTTCAGCGAATACCGTTTGGTGATTCTGAGTATCAGGTACGCGACCCTCGTCAACACACTCCCAATCTTTACAACATTGTTGACGAGAGACTTGTGGACGATAAATCCGACACCTCCTTGGGACAGATGGTCGCCCTCCCGGTGATAGAACAAGTTGCCGGACTCGAGGATTACCGTGTACTCCCCCTCTCTTCGGACCTCGGATAATCCAATAATATGCCAGCGCAACTTGTCTACCTCTTCTTCCAGCTCCAGTATCTTCTCGTCAGTCCTCAGGGTGCGTGCGTTATATGTTGCCAGGTCGAGTCGTCGTAGGTGGCAACCGAACCTCCACCGGAGATTCTTAGCACCCCCTGCCCCGCCGTTACCATGGTCGCCACCGTAGCCAGGAATAGCGGGGCCGCCGGGGACTGGGGGCCGTCTGTTTGTGTATTTATTCATTGGGGGGTATTTGCCATAGTTGCCACGCTTGGCGAGCGGGTTGGCAACCGCAGTTTTTTATTACGTCACAGTTGTTATCAGGAAGATGCTGCTGCCCATCTCCTGCCTGTCTCCCTCTGTCGCCTCTTACGACACCCACGGGAAGATAAGGGGTAGTGGATATTCTCAACCGCCACTACACGGCATCTACATCTATCCTTAATTATGAATCAAAATGCAGATGTGTTGTCATCCCTGAGGACTAGGATAGAATACCTCCTCTACCCAACGTAATAAGTGTCTTCAGTTCTCTACACTCACCATAAGAAACAGCAAAATTCAGCTGGTGTTTTGAGAGATACGTGGTCCTTCCTCGGTCGAGTCTGTCTAGTGCCAAGGTATAAGAGACTGCTTCAACCTATACAAACGATAATTGAAACCAGTACTGTGTTGTCATACGCAGTAAGCGATATATTCTTTTATTCATAGATAATGATGAAGCAAGGGTGAGATGAGGGGAAGGGGGCCCAAAGGGTTGAGGGTAAGAGATATTCATTTTTAATAAACATAAACTCTAAAGGATTTAAGCAAAAATTTCGATACTAGCAAAAAGAAGAGGGGGAAGGCATCAGTTTTGCCTCTATCGGCACTGAGCAGCACAAACTTATTTTATGCTAGTGTTCTTAATAAACATGTATAACTTACTTTCGACGGTATTCCAGGTTCGTAATCATTAAATCGTTCTATCTTTTTTATATCATCTAGACTCATTTTTGTGCCCTCCAACAGCTGTTCCTCAGCTGGATTCACTGGCATTACAATATCAACTGCCCTGAATTCACTCTCCTCACCATCATTATCGTCTTCCCTTTCCACTGGTTCCAATCTCACTATTTTACTGTCCTTGATTGTATACATTGTCGGCTCTCTTGGACCTATCATTTTATCCTTTGATGTCCCACATTCCGGTCTAACTTGGTTAGGTTTTTTTTGTACATCCCACAGGCTGCCTGGTTTACTTGGGGACTGTTCTTGTGGATATTGTACTGCATCAAGCCTTAACTGTTTTTGTTGCATTAAAATCCTTTCTTTCTTTCTTTCTAGACGCCTTAAAAGCTTGCGTCGCTTAGTTATTGGCATTATATTATCATTTCGCAAATGTCCAAAAAGGTCCTCTTCTATTTCCTTTAATTCATTCATTGGATGACCCTCAGGGTAGAATTTTAGAGATCTTTTCTGAATTCTCTCTTGCATTTCTTCATTTCTGTTTGTTGATGTACCAGGTGTTTCACTTTTCTGTTTCGAACTAAAATTGAAAAAAAAAGAATAATCAATACATTGAAACAGTTTAGGGAGACGTAAATTTAGCAGTAATGGGCTGCAATCATAATGATGATGATGAAGTTATCATCATTCACCATCAGCCTATGCCAAGACGAGCTTCTAGCAGCCAGGATCTTTCTTTCAAAACACCATAATCGCCACTCTTGCCAGATGACCGTTGGTAGAGCCACGCGGCAGTTTTTGCTGTCATACCGATGGGCTGGCCCGAACCAAGGTGGTACCACGATTCTTGAAAGTATGGACCTATCCATCCTATGGCTGTACATAGACAACGACGGCCATCCCCGTATCTACGGGTACCTCTATAGGTCCCATAGCGGTAATGCCGAAACAGACCAACACATCGACCACGTCCAAATGGCTGCAGATCCCGTCCGCAGAGATCATGCTTCTTGGCGATATTAATGCCCACCACGCCGAATGGCTCGGTTCATGTTTAACCAATCAACTGATGCGGGGAGATTTGTTTATGACTTTGTCTTGGCATATGGTCTGACACAATTTGTTACTTTGTCTACGCGTATCCCAGATGTGGAAGGTGTATACCTTCGCTGATGATCTTCTGCTGACTTCTCATCCAGAGGAATATCATGTTTCCATCGATGCCCCTCTAGGTTCATCGAACCATTGTCTTGTCTGGAGTGCGGTGCCCGTCACATTAACGTCGCGGTTCCATTCCGCAGGCTGTCGCCGTGTGTGGCTCTATTGGTCAGCCGATTGGTATAGGATGCGGTCTTTTTTTGCAACCTACCCTTGGCAGGTTTGCTTCTCGCTGGATGATCCCAGCATTATTGCCAATATGGTACTTCAGGGTACCGAACTTTATATTCCATCCCATGTGGTGCCCATCGGAGGCAGACATGGACCCCAGACATGGTTTGGTTGCTTCTGTAAAATAGCCTCACGCTATAATCAGGAGTGCTACTAGGCCTGGGCTGATTAAGATTGTAATTGGAGAGTTTTTGTGTTCTTCTGCGGTGGGTCTTGCAGAACTCAGCTATAATCACATGGATAGTTTCCGAGCAAGCTTGTCTTTCATATCGTCCACTGCATTGCAGTCTTCTAGGCACTGATAATGATTTTATAACTCGAAAGGAAAGTTTTCGGGACTTTGTGTTATAGCACGAGGGGGTCGGAGCATTGACTTCTTTAGAGGTGACCTCTCCAACTTAATATTTAGGTTCACTGTGCCTGTCACCATTCAGTGACAGCTACCAATTTTCACCTTCGTGATCACTGAGACATCACTGAACAGTTGCTGTCTAGTCATCATAATGAAGTCAATCTCCTCTTTTGCCGAACCGTCGGGGCTCGACCAGGTCCACTTTCTGTTGGGTCGCTTTTGGAAAAAAGAGTTCATTATAAAGAGTCCCTCTTTCTCCCTGAAGTCTGTCATCTGCTGGACCCTTGGGTTCCATTGCCCTATCCCAAATTTTTCTACCTTCAGCACACCATTCTCTCTTGTGTATAGCTTTGCATTGAAGTCTCTCATTATATATCCTCGTACATTTACTTCACCTCCTCACCGGGATATGCCAGAGTTGGTGCGTAAATCTGTATGACCTTCAGCAAATACTATATGGTAATGCTGAGTATAAGATACGCAAACTTGTTGACACATACAACAATATTTACAATGTTGTTAATGAGAGATTTGTGGATGATAAAACCAACCCTTGGGTCCCAAGCCTTGGGACAGATGGTCGCCCTTGCGTTGATAGAACAAGTTGCCGGATTCGAGGATTGCCATGTCATTTCCCTCTCTTCGGACCTCGGATAATTCTATAATATTCCAGTGCAACTTGTCTACCTCTTTTGCCATGTCCAGGTATTCTCGTCAGTCTTTATAGTGCATGCGTTGTATGTTGCCAGGTCGAGTGGTCTTAGGCAGCAACCCAACCTCAACCCGAGATTCTTAGCACCCTCTGCCACGCCATCACCACGGTCACCACCTAGTCAGGAATAGCAGGGCTGCCGGGGTCCAGGGCTGTCTCTTCATAATCCTCAATTAAGGATCAAAACATAGAAGTGTTTATACCCCTGAGGACTAAGATGTAATGCCTCATTTCCAGTAAAATAGGGTCTCCAGTTCTCTACACTGACAATATGAAACACAGCAGTATTAAGCCAATATTTTTCGCTGGTGTTCTGTGAGAGTGTGGTACTTCCCCGCTCGAGCCGACCCATTCATGCTACAATCATAATACAGATGCAGCATGGCTCTACCACATATAAATAAATCGTTACCACTATGCGTGTCTGTATTACTTTGCATATTTTCTTCTTCCTGCATCACGGCGGACTTTCGATGGTTACTAAGGGCTGTCAAGATAAGAGTAAAAAAACACGGGTTGGATTTAGGTTCTGGTCGGATTACTTAGCTAAAGTACCTATTCTGACTATAATAATAGTAAAAACAGAACAGTAGGATAACTCCCGCACTGTGCGAGACTATAATGCCAAATTCCAAAAACTCCTATAACTAAAACCGCCCATGACTAATTGCTTGCATTTGTCTACTACTTAAATAGCATTTTTTTAAACTAAGGGAAAAATTAAAACTCAACTAACCTGCCAGCAGTTTGATAGTTCTTTATTTTGTTGTACAGATCTGCCAATTTGGTTTTCAAAATGCTGGATTCAATTTTCTTGCGCTGATCTAACAAACCCGCTTCATTTTCCTGATAAAGCTTCACTTCTTCGTTAGACAAGCCTACTTTTTTAAGCCATTCTAAGTGTTGAATGTCTTTCTCTGCTTTTCTAAAATCTTGTATGGACGATATACCATATTTTGTAAACGGTAAAACTTCAGTGGTTTTCTCAAATTCTTTGGGTAACTCAGAGCTAAAATATTCAAAACAAATAGCTGAAACGTTTGACATTTCCAATAAGAATCCAATATCTCGATTTCTATAAGATATACTCACCACATCTCGTAAATATTATTATATATTTGTTTTCATCTAAAATCACAGATAACTCTATTTAAGGACCTGCTTTCCATATCACTTTTTTTAAAAACCGATACGACGCAGTTTTATTTCCATTTATTTCCCTTTTTTGCCATTTCTTGCTTTTTTATTTATTTAAAGGCAAAGGGATCTACGCCCATACAGCCTAGTTTTTCGCGTCTTTTGTTTACAAAACCTTTCATATTAACCCTTAAACCATTAAACCCATGGACTCGCCTCGTATGATTATTCCCCTCTGCGCAAGTATTGGATTTAAAAATCTTTTATAAAAACGCGTTTATAACTGCTTACGGAATCGATTTCGTCATTACAAGAATCTTATACGTCGTTGTAGGTGCTCTTTAAAAATGCCGATTTGTGCGGCTGACGTGTGCAAAAAGAAGTCTTATACTTCAAATTTACAAAAAATTGAGTTACATTCCATATTTAAGTATGTTTTTTGTGATATATGCTTTCTTTCTATTATAATCATTCAAAAAAATATAAATAATAATCGAGAACTTTACCGATAAGATAATCGAGTAGATAATATTTCATAAATATCGTAGTGATAATCGAAATGTGACAAGCACACTCCTTACGAGATTAGTTATATTATGTTTATCTTTTAAAGTCAACCCTTAGTTGCTACAATATAGGTTTAAAATTGAACTCGCAAGCACATCGGCTCTCTTAACGAGGCTAGTTTATATTATCATCATCATCATCGTCATCATTACAGCCCTTCACAAGTCCACAGCTGAACATAGGCCTCCCCTAAGTAACGCCATAAAGCACGGTCCTGAGCCACCTGCATCCATGGACTTCCTGCATGTCTTACCAGGTCGTCACTCCAACTAGTGGGGGGTCGCTCTACACTACACCTACCGGTACGAGGCTGCCACTCGAGAACCTTTCTTCCCCATCTGTTATCGGTTCTTCGAGCTATATGAACGGCCCATTGCTACATCAGCTTACTAATCCGTTGGGCTATGTCGGTCACTCTGGTTTTACTGCGGATATCCGCATTTCTGAGTCTATCACGCAGATAAACTCCGAGCATAGCCCTCTCCATAGCTCGCTGAGCGACCTTGAGCGTCCTCATACGGCCAGCAGTGAACGACCACGTCTCAGATCCGTAAGTCATCACTGGCAACACGCACTGGTTATACACTTTAGTTTTCAGAGATTGAGGTATACCTGACGAGAAGATGTGTCGTAATTTCCCGAACGCTGCCTAGCCGAGTTGAATCCATCGATTGACCTCTCGGTCGAAGTTGGACTTACCTAGTCGGACTATTTGTCCCAGGTAAACGTACTCGTCAACAACTTCGAGCATAGTGCTCCCAAAAACTACCGGCATAGGTGTGACATGGACATTAAACATGATCTTTGTTTTGTCCATGTTCATCTTAAGACCTATCCGTTGGGAGACACCATTGAGGTCATTGAGCATAGTATTAAGGTCCTCCAGCGATTCTGCCATAAGGACTATATTGTCGGCAAATCGAAGGTGAGTGATGTACTCGCCATTGATGTTAATACCGTATCCTTTCCAGTCCAGTAGCTTGAAAACGTCTTCCAACGCAGCGGTGAAGAGTTTCGGGGATATAACATCACCCTGTCTTACACCTCTCTGCAGTTGGATAGGTTTCGAACTCTGGTTCTGTACTCGGATAGCCATCGTAGCCCTACTGTACAAACACTTCAGCACTTCGATATACCGACAGTCAACTTGGCACCGCTGAAGGGACTGTAGCACCGCCCAAATTTCGACGGAATCAAAGGCTTTCTCGTAGTCCACATACGCCAGGCAAAGTGGCAGATTGTACTCTTCGGTCTTCCGTATAATCTGCCGCAGGGTATGTATGTGGTCCATGGTACTGAAGCCTTTTCGGAAACCGGCTTGTTCGGGAGGCTGTAAGTCGTCGAGTCTGAACGTCGAGCGTGCGAGACGATTCGTAATGACTCTCGAAAATAGCATGTAGACGCGGCTCAGAAGGGAAATCGGTCTGTAGTTCTTCAAGAGAGCGTTGTCGCCTTTCTTAAAGAACAAGACCACCACGCTTCTGCTCCACGCCTCCGGAGTAGTGCCACCATGGAAGACGGAATTGAAGAGCTTCTGAAGGACTTCAAGTACCGGTGTTCCACCCGCTTTCAGAAGCTCCGCTGTAATTCCATCCTCGCCCGGGGCCTTGCCGGTTTTAAGGTGGTGGAGAGCCATTCTAATCTCGCTCAGACTGACGTCAGGGATATCATCGGAATAGTGTCGGATAAGACTTGCTCTTGGATCGTTACTCACACTTGCGTGTGGCTCCAACGATGATGTGTACAGCTGCCCGTAGAACCTCTCAATCTCACTCAGAATCTCAGGTGTCCCGGAAACGATGTTGCCACACTCAGTCTTCAGCTTTGACAATTGGCTCTTTCTGGCAGACAGATCTCTGGCAAAGACTTTGGAGCCCTGGTTTCGCTCGATCGCTTCTTTAATACGAGCAGTATAAAAGTTGCGTAAGTCTCGCCGCATGCATTTGGAGGTCTGTCTGTTCAGTTGCCTGTACGCTGCCAAATCTGTTGATGATTGCAGCCTCATCTCCCGTCTAACAGCCATGAGATTAAGAGAGTGATCAGAGAGTTTTTGTGTTCTTCTGCGGCGGGTCTTGCAGAACTTAGCTCCGACCGCACGGACAGTTTCCACGAGCTTGTCATTCGACGAGACCTCTCCAACTTAACGTTTAGGTTCAGTGTGCCTCTAACCATTCGGTGATCGCTGCCAGTTTTCACCCTTGCGATCACTGAGACATCACTGAACAGTTGGCGTCTGGTCGTCATAATGAAGTCAATCTCATTTTTTGTCTAACCGTCGGGGTTCGATCAGGTCCATTTCTTGTGGGGCCGCTTCTAGAAGAAAGAGTTCATCATTAAGAGTCCCTCTTTCTTCATAAAGTCGGCCAGCTGCTGGCCTCTTTGGTTCCGTTGCCCTACTTCAAATTTCCCTACCTTCAGCTCACCGCTTTTTCCTGTCCCTAGTTTTGCGTTGAAGTCTCCCATCAACACCGTGTAGCGGGTTTTGGAGGAATGCATGGCTCTGGAAATATCCTCATACATTTCCTCCACCTCCTCATCGGGATGTGCCGAGGTTGGTGCGTAAACCTGTATGACCTTCAACGAATACCGTTTGGTGATTCTGAGTATCAGGTACGCGACCCTCGTCGACACACTCCCAATCTTTACAACGTTGTTGACGAGAGACTTGTGGACGATATATCCAACACCTCCTTGGGACAGATGGTCGCCCTCCCGGTGATAGAACAAGTTGCTGGACTCGAGGATTGCCGTGTCCTCCCCCTCTCTTCGGACCTCGGATAATCCAATAATATACCAGCGCAACTTGTCTACCTCTTCTTCCAGCTCCAATATCTTCTCGTCAGTCCTCAGAGTGCGTGCGTTATATGTTGCCAGGTCGAGTCGTCGTAGGTGGCAACCGAACCTCCACCGGAGATTCTTAGCACCCTCTGCCCCACCGTAGCCAGGAATAGCGGGGCCGCCGGGGACTGAGGGCCGTCTGCGTCGTTATTCATGGGGGGATATTTGCCATAGTTGCCACGCTTGGCGAGCGGGTTGGCAACCGCAGTTTTTTATTATATCACAGTTGTTATCAGGAAGATGCTGCTGCCCATCTCCTGCCTGTTTATATTAGCAACATATAAACAATAAAAGTGGAACGAATCTACTCAACCCTGCAGCGGTCGCGCCTTATAAAATAACGTAAATGGTCACGTCGATTACGTATGTAGTCCAATTTAAAATAAGGAGAAAGCTCTAAAATATCAATTTAAATGTATTTTTATTTTATTATAAATATGAAACAAGATGACATTTAGTCAACGGTTAATTATATTTAATAAACAAAAACCTTACGTATGCGTTATACGTCCTTTTTTATTCAAATTATAATTTAAAAACCTTTTACATAATAATATATGAAAATATCAAATTAATTTCGAAGTTGGATCCCCATCAGTTTACATATTTTTTTTTTCTAATCCACGCGACAACTGTAGGGTTAGTGTTTAATCTCATCAAATCATAACTTTTTCTATGTTGATGTATTTGACTTACATGAGTGCGTAAAATGTTATAGTATTGGAGATTTAGATTTGTGTGTGCCATAATGACACAAAATTTTATTGAGTAGGTGTGCAGTACGGTCTATGTAATGTTTCCGCACCAAAAGTGACAGAATTTTTTGTTCGTAGCATTAAGCTGATTGCTCGTCTGTTACAGCCCTCAGTTGCCCCGACAGAAGTCGACTGGGCTAGGGCCCATAGTAACCCAACTCGACGAGCAACCGAGGGTTCGGGCCCAAATGGCCCAAATTATAAATTAATGGATAATTAATTTATAATTGCTGGATAAGCAAACACAAACTTACCGGGTTCCGGAGGTAGGGTCGACCACAAGGTACCGTCAGGGGCAAGTAAATGGTAGTTGTGAATGGTGTAGGAAGATGTGTAATGTAACCTGACGTCACCGATGTAATCGGCTAGCAGAACCACATGCGCTGCCCTGCTCCACAAGGTGCAACCACTCCAGTGGGCGTTCACCGTTATCTGAACTCAAGTCTGACGTCACTTAGCACAAACTTTAATCGAAGAGAAACGTTATCTCCTCCCGGATCACAAAGTTTAGCGTTCCTCCCGACATAGAAAAATTCCTTCGTACGATATTAAATACTACACAAGCCACTCGTCGACGCAAATTAATGGCAATCGAAGTTAAGTTAATCACTCAAACTCAAGGAAAGCCTCGTTGTCACGTATATGAACGAAATAAGACAACTCAAAGGAGGCAGTATTAATGTGACGTAACAATTCTAACCGACACGGCCGTCGCGTACAAGGATTATTCTAGACTTATTGACCGGCCGCAGGCCGCATAACAAATGCCCCCCGCGCAAACCGTCAAACCGGTACTTCGCCCGAGACGAGCGTTTTGCGAGTTTTAAGTTGTTACAGTTTGGCCTAAATAAACCCCCGTCCCTGGCATAAGGACTTTTGCCCGCGAGTAAATTGGCAAACGGGATAGGGTCGAGATGGCACGTTGCAAGACCGAATCTCCAACCAAAACCTCGGCCAATCTAGGCACCCCATTCGGTCCATACGACAACTTAACAATGCGCCCACGGCGCCAATACAAAGGCAAAGCGTCGGGTTCCTTAAGTAACACGAGGTATCCAACCCGAGGAGGATCCGTCTTGTCAGGCCACTTAACGCGCTGCTGCAAAAGATATAGGTACTCCAGAGATCATCGGCGCCAAAAACTATGAGTCATTTGTTGCAGCAGGTCAAATTTGCTCAACCGCATGCAACCGGGCGTTAAGCGGTTGGCCAATCAGGAAGTGGCCCTGGGTTAGAACCTCCAAACCATTCAGATTGGATGGGAGGGGACAGAGGGGCCAAGAGTTGAGTACCGCCTCAATTTTACAGAATACAGTGGCAAGCTCCTCAAATGTCAAAATAGTTTCGCCAATAACGCGACGGAGATGCATTTTTGCAACCTTAACCATCGCCTCAAAAATACCGCCCCAGTTTGGGCAAGCCGGAGGGTAAATTTCCACTGGATGCCCTTCTTGGACATCTCAGTACCTAAATAAGTCCTGTTGCTGGACAGAAATTCGATGACCTCTTTCAAATATCAATCCGTGCCCTTATAATTCGTTCCGCAATCAGACCGGATCAGGTCAGGCAAACCGCGACGCGATAAGCGGCCCAGCGTGGCCACAAAGGCTTCAGTGCTGAGGGCACTTACAAGTTCTAAGTGACCGGCGTTAGTGGCGAGGCACACGAAAACGTACAGTTCCGACTCCAGCGGTTTCCAATGGTCGGATGGCCCTGACGCGGTCTGGAGGTAAGTCACCAATCATCGGCTGCGTTATGGTGGCCTTCAGTTTACATCAAGGTATGCACTTAAAGGTGACGCTCCGAATGGTGCGTCGGCCAGCCAAAATTCAAATCTCCTGCTGCAAAATAGCCGAAAGAGCGTTACACCCAGCGTGGGCATTCTGAACATGATGGTGAGTTACCAGCAACCGAACAAAGGCGCCGTCCTTAGGGAGCAGTAACAGGTGTCGAGCCCCATACGGCAGTTGACAATTTTTCAAACGTTCGCCAACGCGCAGCATTCCAGCGTCGTCCAGGAAGAGGTTCAGGCGGGCCAGAGCACCCTTGACAACGGAGCCCCGCTTCAAGGTTTCAATCACGGGCTCAAAATGCTCCGCGCTTGGACCATACGGGTCCAATGCATTAAGGCTTCGCGACGCTTGCTAGGGGACAAAACGGAATCAGAGATTCGGTTGTACGGGTCTCTCGAATTGCGGACAAATCGACGCAACCAAGCAGTCACTCCTAAGAGCTTATCGAGAGAGCTGTACCGTTCTAGCAGGGAGAAATCCCGAGTGGGCTTATCCTTGCCCACTCCTAATCGGGCTCGTAGGCTAGGCAATTCGATCGTTTCGGAGTATTTATTCTGGGGCCAGAATGACTGAGGCTCAGTCAACTAACTGGGACCCCACCACAGCGGGTGGTCAACCAAAGAGGGAGCTTCACAGCTGTGAGAAACGCAGTCTGCGGGATTCAACTCCCCTGGGACATGTCTCCAGGTTAGAGACGTGCCAGAATTCTGGATTTGAGACACGCGGTTCGCCACAAAGACCTCAAAATTGTGAGGTGCAGCTCTGAGCCAACAAAGTGTTATCTCACTGTCCGACCAAGCGTAGACGTTCGTAATGTCGATTTCAGACTTCAAAGACGAGTGAACGTGGTTGAGGAGTCGCGTGAGAAGAGCGGCTCCGGACAGTTCCAATTTAGGGATAGTTAAGTGGGACCTAATGGGAGCAACCCTGCTTTTAGTACGAACGAGATGGACAGAAGTATGGCCAGAATAGCTCACAGTCCGCAAATATACGACAGCATCATAGCCTTTCTCAGAGGCGTCGCAAAATCCATGTAGGGTAGCCCTGCATTTCCCTGAAGGGAGGAAGCACCTTGGCATGGAGACCCGGTTGATGTCCGGATGGGAGGACACAATGGAGTGCCACTCTCGCAAGAGAGCACCGGTTATATGGTCGTCCCAACCCAACCCGGATATCCAGAGCATTTGAAGAAAGCACTTAGTTAAAAAAATGAGCGGAGTGAACCATCCATTAGAATCGAAGGTGCGGGCTACTGTAGTCAGCACGCAGCGCTAGGTCCATGATTTAGGAGGGGAATCGAGTTTGACTCGATACGTGAAAGTATCCTGAACAGGCTGATATTGAATGCCCAGCACAGTCAACAAATTAGGACTTTCAGGGTGCTCGAATAGATGAGGGTCTTGTTGATCCTCTCCTGTTCAAAATATGAGGGGAGTTCGACAACCACTTGCGCAACTCATAACCTCCGGACTTCAGGATGGCAATCAATTCGTCTCGACGGTGGAGGCGCCCGTTCAAATGTCGTCCATGTAGACCGAAGTCTCCAAAAGAGAAGCCCCCGAGCGTATTTTAGATGCTCTCTCTCTCTCTCAGCGAGTTCGAGGAGGGTTTGCATGGCGATATACGGGCTGGACCGGAGTCCACAGGTGGTGGTGTTTAACTCAAACACCTGTATCGGATCGCTGGGCTTCTCGCGCCACAATATCAGCTGATATCGACGGTCATCACGATGGACCACTGATTGTCGAAACATCATCCGAATGTCGGCTACAAAATCCACTTGGTGCCGACGGAAGTGGGTCAAAATGTCGGATATGTCCTTGATCAATTTGGGACCAGATTGGAGACACTGGTTCAGGGACACACCATTTGAAAAGGGGGTGGAGCCGTCAAAAACAACCCGAATCTTAGTCCCAGGGGTCCTCAAGACCGCATGTTGAGGGAGGAAATAGTGCTCCTGTGACCCCCAGTCAAAGTTGGACGATGATATGTGACTGACAGACTGGGTCGCGCCGCATACGGCGCTCCGTGGAAAGCAACCTCTTTTCAGCCAGGGTACGAGATTGGCCCAAAGGGGGCCGTGAGTCAAGAAAGGGTAAGCGAGTGACAAAACGACCTTCGACACGACGGCCGGTATTGTTCTGGTAGAACGACTCGCACTCACGGTCCAGAGGATTGACTCAAGACGCGTGTGGTGGCTCCTCAATTTTCCAAAACCGCTGGACGACGTCCGAAAGGGACACGCCCACCACAGAGAGCGGGTCGGCTGTCTGAGGAGGTGGAGACCACAGAACCGGTCCAAAGAAACTGTGCCCAAATACAGTGGACATGGCTGACAAGCCATCGGGATGTAGGGCTCGTATCTCGCCTAACAAGATGAACCCCAGCACGTCGCCCCCCAGCAACAAATCTATAGGCCCAGGTTGGGACCATTGAGGGTCTGCCGGTCTCAAACCCGACGCACAACGAACCGCGCTGTCATTTATACGGAGGTTAGGGAGAAAACCTACAATGTCATCAAGGACAGTTACTTTAACTAGAATATGAAGGTATTCGCTGGCAGGGCCAAACACCAACTCCGCTTGCCCCTAGGAGCAGGAGGCTCGGCACCGCCGATACCTACCATTGGACGTGATCCAGAGCTCCAGGGGATCCCTAGTCTTCCCACCAACCAAATGGAGGCCACACAGCGTTGTGAACCCGAATCCAATAGAGCGCGAACCGTTAAACAGTGCCACTCGAGTTGTACACCTTCACTGAGGCTGTCGGCAATAGAACAGTTTGACAAGTAGACTGTTGACGGCTCAAAGGATCAGTGGAGGCGGTCGTGGTGGGAGCTAGGGTGGCAGCTACCTAGCTGCAGCTGCCTCCATGGACCTGGGAAGCTTCGGGGAATCTTGGCCTTGAGGCCTGGGACAGATTCGAGGTCGCAGGAACCCCGTAGTACCAGTACCGACCAAAGGGGGGAGGGTGGTTCTTCAGTCGCGGCCACTCAGCTAACGGGGGTGAGAAGGGTCTGGCTGACCACTGAGTGGCCGTGAAGTTCCTCTCAACACGCTGAGGGGGAGCGACGACCCCCCGCCCCTGGGGAAACGACCCTCCGACTGGTCGGGGGAGGGACCCCTTCAAACCCAGGGGCATGGTGGCCGGCAGGGGAGCGCCGAGCGTCGCCCGACAGAGGGTGTGGCTGAGCGCCTCCGCCCGTGGGAGTAAGAGGCCCGGCAGAGCCCCGAGAGGAAGCGCCGTTCGCACCCAGGCACAAAACAGCATGGTGGTTGCCCTGGTAGTGCGGACAGGGCCGCTGGTGTGGACAGTCACGTTGGAGGTGCCTTTCTAAGCACGAGTAGCACCAGCGGCGCTCCTTGGCGATGGTTTGCCTCGCCGGGACCGGCTTACCCAAAAACTTCGGGCACAACGTCACCCGGTGATGGGATACTCGACAATAGGAGTATGGGGGTGCCTCCCTGGCCGCTATAAGATGGTAGGGGGCGGTGCCCTCCCGCGGGAGCTCCACTCGGTCTTAGGGGAGTTGGCGACGACTTGCCCGGTGGATTTCGCCTCTCCCTGGGCACGGCTCGGTTGGCAACCCGTAGGTCGTCGACGGTGCCCACTGTGTTCTCAATTTGCGGGCACTGCTCCTCCAAGAACTGCAGCAGGTCCCTGAAGGGTGGAATATAGGAGGCGCCGACCCCGCCGTACCTCTCCTAAAAATGGATCCGAAGATCGAGAGGCAGGCGGGACAGCACGATGTGGAGCAACAAGAAGGACCATTCGTCCACCGGTAAATCCAGCCGCCTCAAAGAATTACAGGCTACCACGACTTGATTTACGCTGTCCGGACGTATTCTGGCCCGTTCCCTAAGCAGCGGGAGGTTTAGAAGCTGCCTAACGTATTCGTCCGCAATTCGCCGGAAGTTGGCGTACCTTCCTGCGAGGAGGTCCCGGGTGGTCCGGTAGGCGTCGTCCGACAATTTCAAATGGCCGACGATGCCCAGGGCCTCCCCCTCCAGTGAGGCCAGGAGGTACGCCATCTTCTGGCTTAGGGTTAAGTCCCTCCGGGCGTCCACTAGGCTATCGAAAAGGCCAACAAAGGTCAGCCAGTCGGAGAGGACCCCGGAGAACCTTAGCAGGTCCAGAGTTGGGAGTCGTCCCAAAAGCTCCGGCTGAGTAGGCTGCTTCTGAGGGGACTCGAGCAGGCCACTCAGCCGAGCTTCACGCGCTTCACTAGCATACATGGTCCTCGCCTCGATCAAGTCGTCCGTGAGCGAAAAGAATTGCTCGTAGTTCGCGAGGAAAGAGTCTAGGACTCCTTGTTCCGCATCCGAGGCCAAAAGCTCAGTGCAAGCCTCCTCCACTACGGCCCTTTGGGCCATGACCTGCTCAAGCCGCTTCTCTAAACTATGGACCCGATCGGCTCCCCCTATCAAGGTATGGGCATTCGCGGCCCAGCGCAGCTCTCCCTGCAGGTGAAGCGCCGGTGGCTTGTGCGATGGCATCACTACTAAATACAAATTACTATTAAATTAAATTAAATACAATTACACTACACGGCAAGTACACACTACCGTCGGTCAGCAAAGATGCCTCGCTCAGGAGACCGAACCTTCGGCAATTTAATCTACTTACCCGAAATACCTATCGCATAGGTACCTAACCCTAAACTACACTCCTGTTTGCGCAGCCTAACAGGCGTGGTTTTAACCACCGATCCGCTAACAAAACAAAAAAAATTATTATATTACGACCGGGCGTGATTGGAGAAACAATCAACCACGTTCTGCTACCAGAAAATGTTACGGCCCTCAGTTGCCCCGACTGAAGTCGACTAGGCTAGGGCCCATAGTAACTCAACTCGACGAGCAACCGAGGGTTTGGGCCCAAATGGCCTATGGATAATTAATTTATAATGGTATAAATTAATTATCCATATAAGCAAACACAAACTTACCGAGTTCCGAAGGTAGGGTCGACCACAAGGTACCGTCAGGGGCAAGTAAATGGTAGTTGTGAGTGGTGTACAAGGATTATTCTAGACTTATTGACCGGCCACAGGCTGCATAACGAATGCCCCCCGCGCAAACCGTCAAACCGGTTCTTCACCCGAGACGAGCGTTTTGCAAGTTTTAATTTGTTACGATTTGGCCTAAACATCTTCCATTTGGTGAATGATCTAAGCATTAACCTAATCAAGATTCGAAATTGCCGTGGACGTTTTTAAAAAGACTTTATTTAAAAATTAAGATTAATAATGTGTGATAAATTAATTAATTAATCCTAATTCTTACTCTACATTAACATAAAGAACAGTTATCAATATGCATACGAAGGACCACCCGTCTTCTAGACGCGATTCAATAATCAACGCACACGCTTAGGCTTTGATTGCGTAATGATCTCGTATCTCCGTTGCAACACCGGGTATGCCGGGATTCATACTACCTTAGGTAAGCACCGCAGTTTTTGTGAGACTATTACCATCTCCGAAGCATTTGTAGCATCGTGCACATATGCAGACATTTAAACAAACTCTCACTACCCACTACCTATTAAAATCCACATCAAGTCATTGTTTAAACGATAAAACAGGTACAATATCCCAGCGGCGTTCAAGTTCCTGCCAAAAATTCTCTATAAGTTTCAAATAACCTTGATAGATAGATAGATAAATCATTAATTTGTTTCTCCAATCACAAACTTATTAAAAATGTGGTGGCGGTATAGGAATATTCACTACCCCATATCACCCCACCGCAGAGGCGGCGTAAGGCGTGGGTGACGTGGGCCATCGCCTACGGCCTCGCGCCCTGGAGGCTTATGCATTACTTAAAACCATAAACGCGCCGAAAAAATTTCATTGTCATGAATCGATATTATTTCATAACTAAATATGTTTTATTCAGTATAGCAAGATTAGTTTGCTTTGCTACTACGGGGAATCCCCGCTGCGGGGCAACCAGTATATATACAGTAATCTATGGAGGTGACAAAGGCTGAGGATTCCCTGTTCTGTTCGTTGGACATAGAATACTGACTTTATTAAATCGTGGGCGCGTGGCGATCGAGTAAAGAGTGCGGTACAGCAGCCCACGTGGCTGCTGTAGGTATATTTTCGCGCTGAACGCACATGAGTAGATAAACGAAACAGACACAAAGCTTCTTAAGAACTTGCGAAATTGTTACCTATTTTGGTAGGGTTGTCACTATAGGTGAAGACAAATTAAAGCTCTAGAACGTTTACGTACATATTGTGACTGGATTAAAGAATATCGACAAACTTGTTTCGAAAAATGCATTAACCTATACAGTCTCCTAAAAGTCGGTACGCAACAGATTTTTTCAACACCATGCTTGTTCAATTATAACAAATATGGATTGGAGATTTATGGGTTTAAATCAACATTATGAAAATTTTGGTTTCCTTTATGATTTAAACGAAGAGGCACATTTTCCAACATCCTGTCGAATACATGTCGTAAAATAGCCATATACGACTGTGCATTCAAATGGCCGTCAATAAAATAGGGTCCAAGAAGTTTGCCATCTGGAATTCCCGCCGATACGTTTACGGAAAAACGGTGCTGATAACTGTTTTACCGTATTCGGTGTTCGTTTACCCGAATTTGCTCATCACCAGCTGCGGCATAAAGCCGTACCATTTCGGTCCACTGCACGTTTGTGTAGGACATAATTACAAACTAAAACACACTCGCGCAAAAATACAACTAGGTACCTAAAACACAAATGAGTGGCGTGGAACGTCGGCACGGCGCGCGGCGTGGTGGGCGTTGCTAAATGTACACGTGCATTCGCTACCAACGCAGCGACAGACTGACACAGTGACACTATGGACTGATGGCTGATGGCCTTCACTGCTGAGCTGCGCGCGAGGTCGTGCCCGTATTGCGGCCGCTACTATGTATTTACTGGAATTTAGTATGCCTACGCGCCTGGGGTGAAATAATTGTAAGGAAAAATTGAGATTTGACTAAAAAAAATGTTGTTATTTTTCATTGAATTTACGTTCTATATGTGAATCCAAACCACTGGTTTGAAGGATAACGGTGTTTACACTAATACCCTGTATATTATACCAATCATTATTAAAAAAATAATAAAAACATCATTATAAATAAAGTGCCTCATATAAAATGTGCCTATACATTGAAGGTTTGTAACCCCTGGTTAAACGCCCGGATGGACATTGTCCGTTTTTCTCAATCGATTTGGCACATACTATAGTGATATGAATGATAACCAGAGATCGGAATCGGGTGTGTAAAAATACCTAAAGTTTGCGGCGGGGCATAACATGAAGCTGTAACAACCACCTAAGTTAAACTGGTTTTAAATTTTACCGGTTCAGTTCGGGTTTTTTTGTTTTACAGTTTTAAATTATTTTTTATTTTGAACTTTTCCAGTTCACATTTGGTTTTTTAGTTCTACTTGTTCTGTATCTCTGAATCACCGAATTTTACACATCTGCCAGCTGTAATACAGTTTTAAATATTTTACCAATATCATTGGTACTCTCGTGCGTGGTAAGTCATATACGTGCGTACGCGCTATGACATCCATTACGTTGGCTCCGTATAAATTTCCTTTAAAATTAATAATATCAAAGTAGGATCGTAGTACTGATCAAATTTAAAATATTTAGTGCATCTTCATAATAGTGCATGTATAAACGAGTGCATTGTTAAGCAAGATAATTAAACTTATAACATATATACATTTAGTAGATAAGTTGTGGTATTAGGAGGTAGTGCTACAGCGATCGGAATCATTCTACCGTCTCATTTCCCGTCGTATTTCGCTACTTCTGTTAATAGCAAATTGGCGTATTGCGTCGAGCGCTTAGTCTACGAACGAATTTATGTATCTAAACGAGAAATTGAGAAAAGGCTGTAAAGATTAAATTCAACAAAAAGTGCAGGTCCAGACGGTATTCCGCCTATATTTATGTACAGGTGCGTAAATTCTTCGGCTGCTTCAACACCTCTTTGAGCTCTGGCATTTTTCCCGAAATGTGAAAGGAAGCGCGGATTGTACCAATTTCTAAAAGTGAAAATCTTACAAGTGTTACTAATTATAGACCTATTTCCATATTATCTACTATGTCAAAGGTCTTTTAGAGCTTGCTCTGTGAATCTGTTTTCAAAATCTAGGACGACGTATTAGTTGGCAGCAACATGGTTTTTGTCTGGTAGATCTACTGTCACAAATCTATTCTTATACGACACCGATTTAATTGAGAACGTTTATAACAAACTACAAGTGGATGCTATATACACAGACTTCTCTAAGGCCATTGACAAAGTAAAGCACACACTGCTTGTCAATAAACTACAACCCATTTATACAAAGAGCCTTTGGTATAAATGGGACATTATTGAACAGGTGTGCATCATACCTTCTGGTTACGCGGAAATGATTCGTGTATTTTATAATTTTGTTCGAATGTATATTGCTCGCCAAATGTCTGTCCTTCCTATAGCCTCATATCCCTTCCTTACACACTGGAGGGAGAGGGGGGTCTAAAAGTGACGCGATTCTATCGACCAATAAAACGCGCGCCCCACCGAGATGAGGTGGTGGGAAAGCCGACCCAATAAAGGCTCGCGCGCTGCCCTCGAGCGCCCTCTTGCTTTGCACCGCTAGTTTAGATCGCATCCCTGGGGCAGTCGCGCCCCAGAGGTAAACGCCTCACATAGTGTGAGCAACCGTCGCGCTCTCTTTTAACGCACCACCGCAACAGAATCAGGATCCCACCCCCGTAAGTGTGTCTCATTTAACTTTGTTCCTACTTGAGCCTTTTTGTTTGTTAGCTAACCCGCCCCATTTTTTTCACCATACCGGCTCAAGTAGAACTTGCTCTCGACCTTGGCGAAGCAATAGATTTGAAAGAGCGAGTACATTGTCCAAGGCTGTCACGTGCCACGTCCGCCATCTTGTTGGGGCATAAGAAGCCGCACGCGTACACAGTCCACCTAGCAATATCTCGCGTAATAGGATCAAGGCCCAATCTGGGAATTAAAACTCGGGATCGCCTAGGCCCGCCGTCGCTCAATCACCTTCAAAGTAGACCTTCGACCGTGGTGATTGATGGGTACTCCTCGTAGCCTTATATTACCTACTCCGGTGTACCGCAAGGCTGTAACTTAGGTCTAGTATTTTTTAACATCTTTATAAAAGACATTGTTTCGATATTTCAACACTCAAATGTCTATTTGCTTGCCGATGATCTCAAGATAGTTAAAACCATTAGAAACAACTCTGACGTCGAACTATTGCATGATGATCTCAACGGCCTTATACAGTGGTGTAATAACAACCAAATATTTCTCAATGGCAAAAAATGTCGACTTATTAGGTTTAACAGAAAACAAAATTACATACAAATTCAATACTATATTGATACTGAAAAATATACTTCGGTTCGAGCGATACATGATTTAGGCAAAAAAAATGAAAGACAGTTGGCGCAATTTAACATCACATCATTACAATCGCATAGAAGTATCTCAGACATGATATTCCCATACAAAACGCTTAATAATAGTGTTGATAGTCCAGCGATAGTTTAATTATTTAACTTTAAAGAGCTATCAAGACTGCTTGGGAAACCGCAAGCCTTTTTTAATGTATCTCTTTATAGATCTAACTTGGGAAAGTATTCCCTAGCCAGACTGGCTCGCACTTATAATGAACTGTCCTCGAAGATTTCTAGCCTCGATATTGCTTGCGATAGTTTATCTACCTTCAAATCAAAATTAATCAACTTCTTTAAAAATAATTAATCAATTAATTAATAAGTATAATATATCGGAAATGTTTTTGTTTTCTATAATGTGATTAATGTAATTTAATATGATAATGAAGTTATCTATAATATCGTTGAATAATTCTATTTCTTTTTAGTAATTTATTTATTCAATGATGTAATTCAAGTTTTTTTTTCTTATATTCCTTTTATTTACTAAATAATCAATAAATGTTGTGATTACCTATAAAAATAAATACAATTATAATGTGCTTAATTTGTTATGAAAATGATCTTTGTATGACTGTTGTAGTTTCTGTTGGTAATCCTAATAAATAAATAAATAAGGTAATACAAGTAATCAGTAATCTTCAAAATCACATCTGCTCACAGCAAATTCACAAAATCAGGTAAAAAATATGCGCAAGTCTAAAAGTAAGCTGGATGCAAAACTGCGACCAACCAAAATATCGAGAATATAACAAGTGTTAACTCAACAAGTTGTGCTGCAATACTGCACCTGTTTATCTGTTAAAATCTATATTGGACTACCTCTGAAACTTGACCTACCTAACAAAGAAAAGAATCAATAAAGTTTATCATCAATTGACGTAGTAATCGAGTAATATACATAATATAAAAACATAGTCGAAATGAGAACCTCATCCTTTTTTTTAAGTCAATAAAAAAATAAAGCCCTTCTCGGTTAGTACTCGAAAACTACGTACAACAACAACAAAAATATATAAAACTGTATGACAGCTTGCAGATGAGTGAAATTCGGTGTTTTAGAGGTACAGAATAAGTCGAACTAAAAAACCTGTATTTGAACCGGCAAACTTAAAAAAAAAATATTAAAAACTGTATTAGCAGCTTGCAAATGCTTATTGTTGTTGTTTCAAAGGTAAGTAACATGTAAAACAAAAAACCGAAACTGAACCAGTAAAATTATTATTATTATTACTTATTTATCGGAATCCTCGGCGTCGACATATCGAGTGACGTGAAGTTTCGTGGTCACTTGGAAGGGAAGGCCAAATTGGCCTCTAAAAAGCTTGGCGTGCTCAGCAGAGCGGGACAGTATTTCATGCCGGCATACCGCCTGCAACATTACAAGGCGCAGGTTCGGCCGCACATGGAATACTGTTCCCATCTCTGGGCTGGGGCTCCCCAGTACCAGCTCTTTCCACTTGACCGCATCCAGCGCAGAGCGGCTCGAATCGTCGACGACCGAGTGCTTTCCGATCGGCTCGATTCACTGGCGCTGAGAAGAGATGTTGCATCTCTTTGCGTATTTTATCGCATCTATCACGGGGAGTGCTCTGAGGAATTGTTCGGATTAATCCTAGCCGCCAAATTTCGTGAACGCACTACACGGCAAACGTCCCGATACCATCCACATCATCTGGATGCTTGGCGGTCACCACTGTACGTTTCACAAGGAGTTTTCTTCCACGTACAACCTCTCTGTGGAATAGTTTACCATCGGCGATTTTTCCGGACCGATACGACCTGGGGACCTTCAAGAAAAGAGCTTACTCCTTTCTAAAGGGCCGGCAACGCACCCGCAATTCTCCTGGTGTTGCGGTTGATCATGGGCGGCGGTAGTTACTTAACATCAGGTGAGCCGCATGCTCGTTTGCCCCTTCTTCTATAAAAAAAAAACCGGTTCAACTTAAGTGGTTGTAAAAGCTCCATATTATGTCCCGCTGCAAACTTTAGGTATTTTCACACACCCAATTCCGATCTCTGATAACAAACCGACTGTTATATTAAAGTAATAAAAATAATAAATCGTTTGTTTCGGACAACTTGTACATCCACATGTATTATTAAAAAATCGCTTACAAACTATGTTAATATTTTATTAATTGGGATTAAAAAATTACACGTGTTACAATAAATTACCTATAATTATATAATTGTTACTAAGAGAAACCGGCACTTTACAGTATTTTTTAATAAAAGTTAAGTTAAAGCCTATATACGTCCCACTCCTGGGCACAGGCCTGCTCTCATTTATGAGAGGGTTTTAGGGCAAGGAATAGTCCGCCGCGCTGCCCCAACGCGTGTTGGCGAACTTCACATGTCTTCGAAATAAATTTTTTCTTATTTCTCAGACATGTCGGTTTCCTCACGATATTTTTCTTCACCGCCGAGCACGGGGTAAATCAGCACTTAAAACTGCAATTAACAATTTCATTGGTGCTGGCGGGGATCGAACCCAGTTCGCTCGCTTATTGTGAAATTTACAGCGAGCGCTAACTATCTGAGCTACAACGGCTCTTCTGAGCTACCACGGCTCTTTATTTTCCAATACTAGGTCATAAATCTTCATGGGATTGAATTTTGGGTACATCGTGGAATATATACAAAACTTTAAAACACTTGGAATCTCCGAGAGGAAAACCAACGACGAGGTTTGCCACCCGTCACGTTCTGTCTCCCAGTGGGGCGAAAAGAGAATTGCGGAGGCCCATCTAGCTACGCTGAATTTATGTGGAGCAATAAATGATAAGATGGATGAAGTATGCGATATGATGTACGATAGAGGTATCGATGTGTTATGTGTAAATGAGACGAAGCGGAAGGGAGAGGATGACACTACACATGGCATGTATAACTCGTACTGGTCTGGTATAGACGAGACCGAGCGGGCATGCCAGGGAGTCGGTATCATCCTTTCAAACAAAACGGTAGATTCAAACTATTACACTTTGGTCCACTTTACAATTTAAACTTATACACAACTCAACTTAACATCACGTCTTATTGCGACGACTCGTGTTGGGCTAATGCCGCTCTCCATTTTCTAATCAACCTTTTGCACTTGTTAGCAGGATGGGGCGACATCATTTCCGCCCCACTCTTTTACAGAAATCAAAACATTATTCTTCCGCTTAAATTATATTACTTTATCTATTATCCGTAATCATTAATGTTAACAACTAATAGTAATTATAATATAAAGTTAAATCGAGTAATTCTGTTATAAACGATAATATAATAGTTATTAACCTAACATTAATCTAACAATAATAATTACGCAATAATACTAACCTAACAGCTCGGCCATCCTACTAAAAGCGAGTCCCATCGCTTGTACACTAAAACAACGCCGCAAGTATAGTATTAAATAAGTAAAGAAATTTTATATATAAATAAAAGATATGATAAAAGATTAATCAAAATAATTAAATCGAATCAGACTCAAAATCTCTATTAAAATTCATCCATGGATGAATCAATTGAAACTATAGCTTCGTATTTCCTACCGTTTTTACGAGTAAGCGGCGTATCTTTAACAAGAAATCTGTCATTTGGTAGCACTTTTACTATGCGATATGGACCATGGAATTTAGCTACGAGTTTTTGTGATTTTCCGTCGTGTGGGATCTGCTTTTCTAAACGTATTAAGTTACCTTCATTGTATTTAGTTGGGGGCTTTCGACCTACATTAAACCTTTTTACATCTTGAACTTTTTGTGGTTTAATTCTTGCGCTAGCATCTTGCCTAAGTTCATCAAACTTTTCTAATGGGGTACCGATTAATGTGTCATTAATTATAGAGTTTAGGATGCTTTCTGATCTACCGGTAATATTAAATCCAAACAGTAACTCAGATGGAGATCTTTGTGTAGTTTTATGTTTTGTTGTATTTATACCGACTTGAATATTATGTACGTAATTGTCCCAAGATATATCGTCTTTACCATGTCCAGATGCCGATAAAGCATCTAAAATGGTCCTGTTAAAACGTTCTACTTGACCACTAGCTCTTGGAGTAGCAACTGCGTTTGTGATATATGTTTTATACCATACGAACGAATAAAATCCTGAAAAGTTTTACTCGTGAAGCTAGTGCCTTTATCGGTAATTAGTCTCGTGGGTACACCGAAGTAACTTATGTGGTTTTTAATAACTTGAACACTTGTCACGGATTTTGAATTTTTAACAGGAGTAATGTTTATATATTTTGTAAAGCCATCAATCAAAACTAACAAATAGCTATTCCCTTTCTTACTTTTGACAAAGAGTCCTAAGTGATCTGCGTGGACTGTGTGGAAGGGAATGTTGATCTTATTAATAGTATGTAACAATCCTACACGTTTTCCTCCCGGCGCTTTGTGATGTACACACTCGAGGCAAGACGTCACATATTTTACGAAGTGGTGCATTTTAGCGAACCAGTAATGTTCTTGGATTCGTTTTAATGTTTTTTCAAAACCACAATGCCCAATGTCATCGTGGTTCATTTTGAGTATATGCCAACGTACTCCTTTAGGTACTAACCCATCTCAGTGAATCGCCAACAATTCGATAGACGCTGTCATTTTTAATTTTGTAGTTTTTGAGTATGTCAACATATTGGTCTGCATGAGAATCCGTTAATACGTGATTTGTTTCTTTATTTCGTCGTCAGCAGATTGCACGGTAACTATCCAGTCTGATTGAGATTGCTGTATCGCCAACACATCCCATATTTGCTGGTCAACTGCAATACCTTCATATGAACGATCCACCAGGATTCTACTAAGTGCATCTGCATGAGACATCCGAGTGCCTGGTTGATATTCAATCGTGCAGTTGTATTCTTGCAGTTGGATCCACCGCCGTGCAATACGAGCTATTAAATCTCGTTTAGTCAGAGTGGATCTAAGGGCATTACAATCGGTTACAATGGAGAAGATAACAAGGTTACAATATTAGACTTTTAAGTACGTAGGTAAAAAGTCTAGACCAAACATATAATTCTAGTTTTTATTTTACATCGATCGGTGCACTATTACCGAAGTTATAAGCGTGGAAACTTTACGTAGATTTTTAAAATCTCGCCCGTGCCCGCGAGTAGCGCATGACGTCATCGATTCCATGCGGCCGCGCTGCCATACCGTTCCAGCGCGCTGATCATACGTTTGTAGGTTTGTAGTAATATTTCACGGGTGAGTTGTTTGTCCTCGTGCGCTCTGGTGTTTTTAAGTATTTAATGATGGAAGAAGGGTTTCAAAAGGGTCAATCTGACAAACTTCCAATAGTCCGTAACATGATGGTGGCGGAATATTTTCTAAGAAACAAAGATTTTGTCGCGACTGAAATACGCATAAGAATAAGATAATATTTTTATAACCTAGGTACCCATTATTACATTAATACTTCTGGGTTTCATTTGCTAATGATAAGAATAGGTATAACAAAAATACGTAAACATTCCTTACCTACATACTTACTATCTGCCTCTAACTAGTTTTGTTTTCTTATTCTTCTTAAGAGCACCCTGACCTTTTTGTGGTTTTTATGGTTAAAAAAATTTCCTGTTGTTTATAAAGAAATTTACTACAGATATACCTTCGGTGTGTAAAAAAAATGATTTAATCTAAAAATCAGATGTTTTCAATATTAATAGAAAAAGGGTCGCATTATTATTATGATTCAATGTCAACATTATCATCTAGAGTAGTAACAGGATCGACAACATATCTATGCTCAATTTCCTGTGAAGTAGTGGCAATCGCATGTGCAACTGTTTCTGACCTAGATTTGGCATTTAGTTTTGATAGTAAACATCTTTGTGGTTTTTCTGTATACCGATTTTGACAAGCAGACTTGTGAGGAAAAACATCTATTTTAAGTTTGAGGGGACCACCAACTAGTTTGCACTTCACGTAGTTTTCCATATCGTTTTCGACCTAGAACAAAATACAAACTTATTTAGTCTATAAAAAATAAGAAACCTCGTAATTTGTATTCCAATATTTAAAATATCGTATCGTATAAACTATGTAATACATAAAAATAGGACAACACGAAAAAAATTTAAGTGCTCCACTTCATACTCAAACTTCTTCCATTATTTGCGGCCCGCAAAGTATGCAGGTTGAACAGCTCTGCGATGTGTTTAGTTTCTGCTCGAAATATCGTAAAAATATAAAAACGTTTGTTAACATATTCCATATCTTAACCTTTATAAGTATTATAAACATTTTAAAATTTGCTGCAAACATACGTAGGTATCTAAACTTACGAACTCACGACAGGTCATTGACTTATCTACATTACATAGGTAAGTACTTTACCCAAGTTTGGATGTTTATTTACACTGAAGTAGTTTTATTTAAATATGTAGGTATTAGGTATTGTTTCTTCTTGAAATTATGATCATTATGCGTGGAAAGGTTCAATGAATCGTTAGTTACTTAAACACTGCGACTCGAGTAGGTAGGTACTTACACGCCTAATAGAAAGCATTTACTAGCAATAACCAAGAGCTATCATGTGAAGGTTATTATTATTTGAATACTTACACCGAAATGATCCTCACAACAATATGCTACCGTGTTTGGTCCTAAATATGTGCTCTTCTCATAGCATTTGTCCATTTTTTTCTGATGGTAGGGTTTCTAGTTCTAGGCACATAAAAAAACAACTTTTCAGGTGTTTTTGTGGCCGTATTTTACATTGAGGCATAGCACAATATTTAATAGATGGATATAGAGAATAGATAGCAAGTAGATCCGCGAACGACGGGCACATTTGAGTAAATGTTTTGATTTCCTAAGTGCGCGTCGGGTCGCTCGCACGAAGATGGCAATCGTGACGTCATCAACGATGTCGCTCTCGGCCCGCGGCTTAGACCTAAAATGTTAACTTTACGCCTTTATATCTCAGTCAATTTTGAAGATAGAAAAAAATTAAAAACACAGTTATTCTCGTAATTTTTTGTAAAATTTTTTGGCATATAAAACAAAAAAATGGTTATGTTCTCCATTTTAAAGTGTATCCCTATAAGATAGACTCTAAAGCGGTTCAACGATGCAATCACTGCTAAAGTTTCAAGTTCAAATGAGTAAGTTGACGCTCGTGTGCACTAGTTTTCCTAATAAAATAAGATATGCACACCTTCCTTACTTGCGTCTGTGTGCAGTTCTGTTTCCGCACTAGGATCATAAAGAGCTAGCACTGGTCGGTTGACTAGTATTTCCTTAATTTTCGAAAAGGTCTCTTCTTGGCTTGGTTCCCACGCCCAGCAAGAGTCCTTCTTTAGGAGGCTAGTCAATGATGCTGTAATTGTGGCATAACCTTTGATAAAACGCCTAAGAAATCCAGATATTCCAAGGAACTGTCATAATTCATGCTGGTTGCGAGGTTTCGGGAATTTAGAAACTGAAGTTTGTGCCAAATCGGTTGAGAAAAACGGACAGTGACCTCAGATATAAGCCGAGTGTCAAAAGGCGTAACTTACAAAATCCCAATTTAGATGTGATAACAATATTTAAATATTGATGTTATTCACACTTCTAGGTCAACACATATGTTTTTTTTTTGTGTCTTAAATAATATTGTCTGTGGTTCCTATAAACATCGTAAAATCTTACGGTACATCGCGAAAAATGTGTTATATTTTATAGTTCAATTTATGGTAAGTAACGCAGCAATACTTTTTTGAAGCAATATAATCACCATATTGTTTATTTTTCAAATGTATCCCTTTAAAATAAACAAAATGCGCGTTACACCAGTTCGTTCTAAACGAAACGTGACAATGGCAGCCAGAGATGCGTCAATTTTTTTGGGCCAGTCAGCATGCACCGAATAAAAATAAAGTTCTTATATAAATTTGAAAATAAAGTTTTATCTTTTGAATAAGTAAATACTTATTTGGCGTCGTTATCACTCGAATCTTTATGTGTGACATAAATTATTGCTTTTTGTTGTTAAATGAATTAAGTACTTACCTAACCGTATCGGGTATTTTGTATAAATATATTTTGAGCATTTTCCGAGCGGGAAGGGATAATTAATAATGTAAACCTGATACAAGTGGAATAGGGACGTTTTATGTTCTTAACCTTTCTCGAGCCCTGTCTTCGTGAACGGGGTTCACTTAGCTTATAAGGCACTACCAACAGCTTTCAATTGCTCTAGTGAATATTCATTCTTCCAAGAGACACCTAAAAGAACTAAGTTACTAAACAAACGCAACGTAAATAGGGGTCCTAACTAAGACGATCACGACAAAATATTACAACCGGCCTAAATTAAACCTTTAGAAAGATCATTTAGAAAGATCAAAACTTATCTTATTTATCTTGGTCACAAATATAATACAATTTTTATCGAAAAGGGGCAAATTAATTATATCTAATATATTTATTATTATGAGAGAGGGGGGAAGCGTTACAATGGTATCAGACTAATGAGTCTGTTAGTGAGGATGGAAATGATGGAAGAAAGAAAAGAGTAAACGGTCAACTCACCATAGATTGGAATCGAAGAGTAAGAGGAAGCGCGATCATTCGACATCTTCGAAGGATGGTGCCTCACAACATACTAGGCGTCAGCGGCAAAGGAGTATAAGTAAGGAACCAGGTACTAATATTATATTAGATAAGTTTTTAGATATTTTAAGTAAAGTCAGGAGCTCGGATAGACCTAAACTTGCTTTCAACACTAACCTCATACCGGAATTTGACCCTTTGTCGAAAGATCAAACTATTTTAACTTGGATAAACAACGTAGAAGAGTGCGCGAAAATTTATAACTGGGATGAAAAAGAAATTATCCATTATTCATTACTTAAACTTAGTGGCGTGGCCAGATCTGGTTTCAAGGTTTGCCTTCACTATTGTATACATGGCCCGAGTGGAAAAAGAAGTTGTTGCAGTCATTCCTCTGTCGCGAAAACTATGCCGAGCTTCTGACTGAAATGTTATCTAAGAAAGTAAAATACGGCGAGTCACTGGAACAATACTACTATGCAAAGATCAATTTATTAAAACGTTGTAAAATTTTCTGTAGACAAGCTGTGGACTGCCTTCTTTACGGTGTTGAGGATCGTACTATAAAAGTAGGAGCTTAAGCCGCCCAGTTTTCGGAGCCTGAGCAGGTTCTTAAATACTTTAAGACGGTCAAAACAAACTGAAAGCGAGCAAGCTTCGACGCACCAATACAAAAATATAGCGATCGTAAGGTTGCGCTAGCGCCAAACAGACCCGGGTCGTCTAAATCTAACTCATTCAATAATAGTATTAGGTGTTTTAACTGTAGCGAAATGGGGCATCCTAGTTTTAAGTGCGATAAGCCTCTTGTAAAGTCCACAGTTTGTGAAAGATTAGGTCATAAATCTAACGATTCTTTTAGAAACAAATTAGCATCTGGGCCAGGATATAACAGGAATAGTCAAACTTCTAGTAATTCTAAAGATGAGAAACACACAAATTAGCATCTGGGCCAGGATATAACAGGAACAGTCAAACTTCTAGTAATTCTAAGGATGAGAAACACGTAGCAAAAGTAACTTTAGGTGATTGCCCTTGTGATAAATATATAATAAACATAAAATTTAATTTAAGTTATTCTCAGTAACCTGTCATGTCGACTTGGGAAGTCAATGTTCTTTAGTTGGGTTCAGTAATGCAGAAACTATGGGACTCGATATTAATTCGCAAACTAAGTTGCCTGCGCTAAAAGGGAAAGGTCTAACTTAGTAAGACTATTAGGCGTAGCACTAGCCTCCGTAACAGTACATGGCTTAACGGAGGATATAGAACGTTACGTAGTTGACGATCATGTTCTTAATCACCCAGTTTTGTTGGGGCACTCATTTCAAAAAACCTGACATTTTGATTATCAAAACTCAAAACAAAATTCGTTTATTAGCTGAAAACGTCACCAATATTCTTAGTAACACGTTGCAACCGGTGGAAGTATGTACCAAATCAGACAGTGATTGTGACATTTGTGTTATCGGATCACTACATGGTTCAGCTGGGAAAGAGCTTTATATTCTGCCTGGAGAGTACGGAATCAAGAATGGGCGAGGAGTTCTCCTAATCTATAATGTATCGACAAAAGATATATACATAGAAAAGGATTTACTTTTAATACGAGCCCTACAGAAACATTCAATGCCCACAAGTTCTATAGGTCACGTATTGGATTCGTGTAAAGTCACCTTTAATTCAACTGGAATAGATGACAGTGGTAGAGCCATGCGGCAGCTTTGCTGTTGCACGTATGGGCCGGCTCAAACCGGGGTGGTACCACGACCTCACAGAATACCGGCGTGAAGTGGAAGCTCTGCTTCCGCGTTTCGTCTGGTGAGTACAGGTGGCCGGAGGCCCAAATCCCCCCTCCCCATCAACATGGTAGCGGAATTAAATAAAGATAGACTACCACAGGAGGGTACCAGCACCCCTGGAGAATCTCTCGCTGAGCATCCACGACCATGTTTCTCCACTTCTGAGTGTGGGTGCTCAGGCTGCCCCGCGTATTCTGGGGGGGGGGGGGCGAAATTCCGCTCAAGACTACAACTGCTCGGGGCAAACGGAGCAACAAGACCAAGGCGACCCCTGCCACGCTGTCCGTGAATTTCTGCAATATCAGGGGACTTCACTCCAACCTAAACGCCGTCCACTACCATCTCGAGACGGCGAGGCCGGCTCTGCTCTTTCTGACCGAGATGCAGGTGTCCTCTCCGGCTGATGTTTCGTATCTCTCCTACCCGGGGTACAAACTGGAACACTCCTTTGTGCCTCGGGCTGGAGTTTGCGTTTACGTCAGAGAGGACATCTGTTCTCGACGCTTCGGCAGACTTGAAGGTTCGGACCTGTCCATCCTTTGGCTACGCGTAGACAGCGACGACCATCCGCGCGTCTACGGGTGCCTCTATAGGTCCCACAGCGGTAATGCCGAAACAGACCGACTCTTCGACCACGTCCAAATGGCTGCAGATTCGTTGCTACAGCAGATCCCCTCCGCAGAGATCGTGATCCTCGGCGACTTTAACGCCCATCACGCCGAATGGCTCGGTTCACGTTTAACCGATCATGCGGGGAGATCTGTTCATGATTTTGCCTTGGCATATGGTCTGACACAACTGGTTACTTCGGAATTGTTCGGATTACTACGGAATTGTTCGGATTAATCCCAGCCGCCAAATTTCGTGAACGCACGACACGGCAAACGTCCCAATACCATCCACACCATCTGGATGCTTGGCGGTCCACCACTGTACGTTTCACAAGGAGTTTTCTTCCACGTACAACCTCTCTGTGGAATAGTTTATCATCGGCGATTTTTCCGGACCGATACGACCTGGGGACCTTCAAGAAAAGAGCTTACTCCTTTCTAAAGGGCCGGCAACGCACCCGCAATTCTCCTGGTGTTGCGGTTGATCATGGGCGGCGGTAGTCACTTAACATCAGGTGAGCCGCATGCTCGTTTGCCCCCTCTTCTATAAAAAAAAAAAAAAAAAAAAAAAAACTGCACGTCACTCGATATGTCGACGCCGAGGATTCCGATAAATAAGTAATAATAATAATAATTTTACTGGTTCAGTTTCGGTTTTTTGTTTTACATGTTACTTACCTTTGAAACAACAACAATAAGCATTTGCAAGCTGCTAATACAGTTTTTAATATATTTTTTTTAAGTTTGCCGGTTCAAATACAGGTTTTTTAGTTCGACTTATTCTGTACCTCTAAAACACCGAATTTCACTCATCTGCAAGCTGTCATACAGTTTTATATATTTTTGTTGTTGTTGTACGTAGTTTTCGAGTACTAACCGAGAAGGGCTTTATTTTTTTATTGACTTAAAAAAAAGGATGAGGTTCTCATTTCGACTATGTTTTTATATTATGTATATTACTCGATTACTACGTCAATTGATGATAAACTTTATTGATTCTTTTCTTTGTTAGGTAGGTCAAGTTTCAGAGGTAGTCCAATATAGATTTTAACAGATAAACAGGTGCAGTATTGCAGCACAACTTGTTGAGTTAACACTTGTTATATTCTCGATATTTTGGTTGGTCGCAGTTTGCCTCCAATGGGCACTACAGAGGAAGGAATAAAAAGTTCCATACCCTGAAGTACCACATCAGTAACAGAATCCGCAACAACGTTGGGATCATCCGGCGAGAAGCAAACCCGCCCCCAAGGGTAGGATGCAAAGAAAGACCGCATCCCATCCCAATCGGCTGACCTATAGTGCCAAACACGGCGGCAGCCTGCAGAATGCAACCGCGATTTCAGCGTGAGTGGCACAACACTCCGGACCAGACAATGGTCCGAGGAGCCTAAAGGGGCGTCGACGGAAATCTGATATCCGTCCGGGTGAGAGGTCAGCAGAAGGTCCAACAGGGAAGGTGCATGATCCTCCACATCTGGAATCCGCGTAGGCGAAGTAACCAGTTGTGTCAGACCATATGCCAAGGCAAAATCATGAACAGATCTCCCCGCATGATCGGTTAAACGTGAACCAAGCCATTCAGCGTAATGGGCGTTAAAGTCGCCGAGGATCACGATCTCTGCGGAGGGGATCTGCTGTAGCAACGAATCTGCAGCCATTTGGACGTGGTCGAAGAGTCGGTATGTTTCGGCATTACCGCTATGGGACCTATAGAGGCACCCGTAGACGCGCGGATGGTCGTCGCTGTCTACGCGTAGCCAAAGGATGGACAGGTCCGAACCTTCAAGTCTGCCGAGGCGTCGAGAACAGATGTCCTCTCTGACGTAAACGCAAACTCCAGCCCGAGGCACAAAGGAGTGTTCCAGTTTGTACCCCGGGTAGGAGAGATACGAGACATCAGCCGGAGAGGACACCTGCGTCTCGGTAAGAAAGAGCAGAGCCGGCCTCGCCGTCTCGAGATGGTAGTGGACGGCGTTTAGGTTAGAGTGAAGTCCCCTGATATTGCAGAAATTCACGGACAGCGTGGCAGGGGTCGCCTTGGTCTTGTTGCTCCGTTTGCCCCGAGCAGTTGTAGTCTTGAGCGGAATTTCGCCCCCCCCCCCCCCAGAATACGCGGGGCAGCCTGAGCACCCACACTCAGAAGTGGAGAAACATGGTCGTGGATGCTCAGCGAGAGATTCTCCAGGGGTGCTGGTACCCTCCTGTGGTAGTCTATCTTTATTTAATTCCGCTACCATGTTGATGGGGAGGGGGGATTTGGGCCTCCGGCCACCTGTACTCACCAGACGAAACGCGGAAGCAGAGCTTCCACTTCACGCCGGTATTCTGTGAGGTCGTGGTACCACCCCGGTTTGAGCCGGCCCATACGTGCAACAGCAAAGCTGCCGCATGGCTCTACCACTGTCATCTATTCCAGTTGAATTAAAGGTGACTTTACACGAATCCAATACGTGACCTATAGAACTTGTAGGCATTGAATGTTTCTGTAGGGCTCGTATTAAAAGTAAATCCTTTTCTATGTATATATCTTTTGTCGATACATTATAGATTAGGAGAACTCCTCGCCCATTCTTGATTCCGTACTCTCCAGGCAGAATATAAAGCTCTTTCCCAGCTGAACCATGTAGTGATCCGATAACACAAATGTCACAATCACTGTCTGATTTGGTACATACTTCCACCGGTTGCAACGTGTTACTAAGAATATTGGTGACGTTTTCAGCTAATAAACGAATTTTGTTTTGAGTTTTGATAATCAAAATGTCAGGTTTTTTGAAATGAGTGCCCCAACAAAACTGGGTGATTAAGAACATGATCGTCAACTACGTAACGTTCTATATCCTCCGTTAAGCCATGTACTGTTACGGAGGCTAGTGCTACGCCTAATAGTCTTACTAAGTTAGACCTTTCCCTTTTAGCGCAGGCAACTTAGTTTGCGAATTAATATCGAGTCCCATAGTTTCTGCATTACTGAACCCAACTAAAGAACATTGACTTCCCAAGTCGACATGACAGGTTACTGAGAATAACTTAAATTAAATTTTATGTTTATTATATATTTATCACAAGGGCAATCACCTAAAGTTACTTTTGCTACGTGTTTCTCATCCTTAGAATTACTAGAAGTTTGACTGTTCCTGTTATATCCTGGCCCAGATGCTAATTTGTGTGTTTCTCATCTTTAGAATTACTAGAAGTTTGACTATTCCTGTTATATCCTGGCCCAGATGCTAATTTGTTTCTAAAAGAATCGTTAGATTTATGACCTAATCTTTCACAAACTGTGGACTTTACAAGAGGCTTATCGCACTTAAAACTAGGATGCCCCATTTCGCTACAGTTAAAACACCTAATACCATTATTGAATGAGTTAGATTTAGACGACCCGGGTCTGTTTGGCGCTAGCGCAACCTTACGATCGCTATATTTTTGTATTGGTGCGTCGAAGCTTGCTCGCTTTCAGTTTGTTTTGACCGTCTTAAAGTATTTAAGAACCTGCTCAGGCTCCGAAAACTGGGCGGCTTAAGCTCCTACTTTTATAGTACGATCCTCAACACCGTAAAGAAGGCAGTCCACAGCTTGTCTACAGAAAATTTTACAACGTTTTAATAAATTGATCTTTGCATAGTAGTATTGTTCCAGTGACTCGCCGTATTTTACTTTCTTAGATAACATTTCAGTCAGAAGCTCGGCATAGTTTTCGCGACAGAGGAATGACTGCAACAACTTCTTTTTCCACTCGGGCCATGTATACAATAGTGAAGGCAAACCTTGAAACCAGATCCAACCAGATGAATAATGGATAATTTCTTTTTCATCCCAGTTATAAATTTTCGCGCACTCTTCTACGTTGTTTATCCAAGTTAAAATAGTTTGATCTTTCGACAAAGGGTCAAATTCCGGTATGAGGTTAGTGTTGAAAGCAAGTTTAGGTCTATCCGAGCTCCTGACTTTACTTAAAATATCTAAAAACTTATCTAATATAATATTAGTACCTGGTTCCTTACTTATACTCCTTTGCCGCTGACGCCTAGTATGTTGTGAGGCACCATCCTTCGAAGATGTCGAATGATCGCGCTTCCTCTTACTCTTCGATTCCAATCTATGGTGAGTTGACCGTTTACTCTTTTCTTTCTTCCATCATTTCCATCCTCACTAACAGACTCATTAGTCTGATACCATTGTAACGCTTCCCCCCTCTCTCATAATAATAAATATATTAGATATAATTAATTTGCCCCTTTTCGATAAAAATTGTATTATATTTGTGACCAAGATAAATAAGATAAGTTTTGATCTTTCTAAATGATCTTTCTAAAGGTTTAATTTAGGCCGGTTGTAATATTTTGTCGTGATCGTCTTAGTTAGGACCCCTATTTACGTTGCGTTTGTTTAGTAACTTAGTTCTTTTAGGTGTCTCTTGGAAGAATGAATATTCACTAGAGCAATTTTGTTGGGGCACTCATTTCAAAAAACCTGACATTTTGATTATCAAAACTCAAAACAAAATTCGTTTATTAGCTGAAAACGTCACCAATATTCTTAGTAACACGTTGCAACCGGTGGAAGTATGTACCAAATCAGACAGTGATTGTGACATTTGTGTTATCGGATCACTACATGGTTCAGCTGGGAAAGAGCTTTATATTCTGCCTGGAGAGTACGGAATCAAGAATGGGCGAGGAGTTCTCCTAATCTATAATGTATCGACAAAAGATATATACATAGAAAAGGATTTACTTTTAATACGAGCCCTACAGAAACATTCAATGCCTACAAGTTCTATAGGTCACGTATTGGATTCGTGTAAAGTCACCTTTAATTCAACTGGAATAGATGACAGTGGTAGAGCCATGCGGCAGCTTTGCTGTTGCACGTATGGGCCGGCTCAAACCGGGGTGGTACCACGACCTCACAGAATACCGGCGTGAAGTGGAAGCTCTGCTTCCGCGTTTCGTCTGGTGAGTACAGGTGGCCGGAGGCCCAAATCCCCCCTCCCCAACGACTCGAGTAGGTAGGTACTTACATGCCTAATAGAAAGCATTTACCAGCAATAACCAAGAGCTATCATGTGAAGGTTATTATTATTTGAATACTTACACCGAAATGATCCTCACAACAATATGCTACCGTGTTTGGTCCGTAAAATAAGATATGCACATCTTCCTTACTTGCGTCTGTGTGCAGTTCTGTTTCCGCACTAGGATCATAAAGAGCTAGCACTGGTCGGTTGACTAGTATTTCCTTAATTTTCGAAAAGGTCTCTTCTTGGCTTGGTTCCCACGCCCAGCAAGAGTCCTTCTTTAGGAGGCTAGTCAATGATGCTGTAATTGTGGCATAACCTTTGATAAAACGCCTAAGAAATCCAGATATTCCAAGGAACTGTCATAATTCATGCTGGTTGCGAGGTTTCGGGAATTTAGAAACAGCGTCCGTTTTCTTACTACCTGGGCGGATTCCATTAGCACTTACTTCAATTCCTAAAAAGTCAATAGTTTCATAGAAGAAATTGCATTTACTTAACTTGATGGTTAGACCTCCCAAGAGTCTGAGTACTTCTTCTAGTCTTTCAATGCCTTCGTCAAAGGTTTTAGACGGGATAAGCACATCATCCATGTATACAAGGGCATACTTGATTTTAGCTTCCATAAGTATTTTGTTTATTGTACGTTGAAACACAGATGGTGCATTTACCAACCCCATCGGCATACGATTAAATTCATACTGTCCGTCAGGCGTTACAAAAGCAGTCTTGCTTCGAGATTCTTCAGAAATTGGTATCTGATAATAGCCAGATGCCAAATCCAATAAGGTAAATAAAGCATTACCTGATAGTAAATCTAGTTGATCTTCGATTCGAGGTAATGGATAATGAGTTTTCTTAGTCTTTCTGTTAAGAGCCCTATAGTCCACACATAACCGTTTCTCACCAGTCTTCTTTTGTACTAATACAATTGGGCTGGCGTAGGGTGGTGACTATTTTCTTACGATTCCACTGTCAGCCATCTCTTTCACCATGTCTCTTACTAGTTGTCGCTCAGTGTAAGACATTCGGTAGGGACGGTAAACTACTGGTTCAGAGTCTTCCAACTCTTCAACTTATCATTTCCGTAGCATTCGTAAACCCAAGATCGTAGAGTCCATTTGAGAAACATTCTTTGTAATTCGAAAGCAATCTCCGTAACTCAAGTTTCTGTTCATTAGTAAGTTGAGAGCTACAGTTAATTGTTTCATCTTTTTTTTTTATATAGAAGAGGGGGCAAACGAGCATGCGGCTCACCTGATGTTAAGTGACTACCGCCGCCCATGATCAACCGCAACACCAGGAGAATTGCGGGTGCGTTGCCGGCCCTTTAGAAAGGAGTAAGCTCTTTTCTTGGAGGTCCCCAGGTCGTATCGGTCCGGAAAAATCGCCGGTGATAAACTATTCCACAGAGAGGTTGTACGTGGAAGAAAACTCCTTGTGAAACGTACAGTGGTGGACCGCCAAGCATCCAGATGGTGTGGATGGTATCGGGACGTTTGCCGTGTCGTGCGTTCACGAAATTTGGCGGCTGGGATTAATCCGAACAATTCCTCAGAGCACTCCCCGTGATAGATGCGATAAAATACGCAAAGAGATGCAACATCTCTTCGCAACGCCAGTGAATCGAGCCGATCGGAAAGCACTCGGTCGTCGACGATTCGAGCCGCTCTGCGCTGGATGCGGTCAAGTGGAAGGAGCTGGTACTGGGGAGCCCCAGCCCAGAGATGGGAACAGTATTCCATGTGCGGCCGAACCTGCGCCTTGTAAAGTTGCAGGCGGTGTGCCGGCATGAAATACTGTCCCGCTCTGCTGAGCACGCCAAGCTTTTTAGAGGCCAATTTGGCCTTCCCTTCCAAGTGACCACGAAACTTAACTTACTTTAACAGTGGTAGAGCCATGCGGCAGCTTTGCTGTTGCACGTATGGGCCGGCTCAAACCGGGGTGGTACCACGACCTCACAGAATACCGGCGTGAAGTGGAAGTTCTGCTTCCGCGTTTCGTCTGGTGAGTGCAGGTGGCCGGAGGCCCAAATCCCCCCCCCCATCAACATGGTAGCGGAATTAAATAAAGATAGACTACCCCAGGAGGGTACCAGCACCCCTGGAGAATCCCTCGCTGAGCATCCACGACCATGTTTCTCCACTTCTGAGCGTGGGTGCTCAGGCTGCCCCGCGTATTCTGGGGGGGGGGCGAAATTCCGCTCAAGACTACAACTGCTCGGGGCAAACGGAGCAACAAGACCAAGGCGACCCCTGCCACGCTGTCCGTGAATTTCTGCAATATCAGGGGACTTCACTCCAACCTAAACGCCGTCCACTACCATCTCGAGACGGCGAGGCCGGCTCTGCTCTTTCTGACCGAGATGCAGGTGTCCTCTCCGGCTGATGTTTCGTATCTCTCCTACCCGGGGTACAAACTGGAACACTCCTTTGTGCCTCGGGCTGGAGTTTGCGTTTACGTCAGAGAGGACATCTGTTCTCGACGCCTCGGCAGACTTGAAGGTTCGGACCTGTCCATCCTTTGGCTACGCGTAGACAGCGACGACCATCCGCGCGTCTACGGGTGCCTCTATAGGTCCCACAGCGGTAATGCCGAAACAGACCGACTCTTCGACCACGTCCAAATGGCTGCAGATTCGTTGCTACAGCAGATCCCCTCCGCAGAGATCGTGATCCTCGGCGACTTTAACGCCCATCACGCCGAATGGCTCGGTTCACGTTTAACCGATCATGCGGGGAGATCTGTTCATGATTTTGCCTTGGCATATGGTCTGACACAACTGGTTACTTCGGAATTGTTCGGATTACTACGGAATTGTTCGGATTAATCCCAGCCGCCAAATTTCGTGAACGCACGACACGGCAAACGTCCCAATACCATCCACACCATCTGGATGCTTGGCGGTCCACCACTGTACGTTTCACAAGGAGTTTTCTTCCACGTACAACCTCTCTGTGGAATAGTTTATCATCGGCGATTTTTCCGGACCGATACGACCTGGGGACCTTCAAGAAAAGAGCTTACTCCTTTCTAAAGGGCCGGCAACGCACCCGCAATTCTCCTGGTGTTGCGGTTGATCATGGGCGGCGGTAGTCACTTAACATCAGGTGAGCCGCATGCTCGTTTGCCCCCTCTTCTATAAAAAAAAAAAAAAAAAAAAAAAAAAAAAACTGCACGTCACTCGATATGTCGACGCCGAGGATTCCGATAAATAAGTAATAATAATAATAATTTTACTGGTTCAGTTTCGGTTTTTTGTTTTACATGTTACTTACCTTTGAAACAACAACAATAAGCATTTGCAAGCTGCTAATACAGTTTTTAATATATTTTTTTTAAGTTTGCCGGTTCAAATACAGGTTTTTTAGTTCGACTTATTCTGTACCTCTAAAACACCGAATTTCACTCATCTGCAAGCTGTCATACAGTTTTATATATTTTTGTTGTTGTTGTACGTAGTTTTCGAGTACTAACCGAGAAGGGCTTTATTTTTTTATTGACTTAAAAAAAAGGATGAGGTTCTCATTTCGACTATGTTTTTATATTATGTATATTACTCGATTACTACGTCAATTGATGATAAACTTTATTGATTCTTTTCTTTGTTAGGTAGGTCAAGTTTCAGAGGTAGTCCAATATAGATTTTAACAGATAAACAGGTGCAGTATTGCAGCACAACTTGTTGAGTTAACACTTGTTATATTCTCGATATTTTGGTTGGTCGCAGTTTGCCTCCAATGGGCACTACAGAGGAAGGAATAAAAAGTTCCATACCCTGAAGTACCACATCAGTAACAGAATCCGCAACAACGTTGGGATCATCCGGCGAGAAGCAAACCCGCCCCCAAGGGTAGGATGCAAAGAAAGACCGCATCCCATCCCAATCGGCTGACCTATAGTGCCAAACACGGCGGCAGCCTGCAGAATGCAACCGCGATTTCAGCGTGAGTGGCACAACACTCCGGACCAGACAATGGTCCGAGGAGCCTAAAGGGGCGTCGACGGAAATCTGATATCCGTCCGGGTGAGAGGTCAGCAGAAGGTCCAACAGGGAAGGTGCATGATCCTCCACATCTGGAATCCGCGTAGGCGAAGTAACCAGTTGTGTCAGACCATATGCCAAGGCAAAATCATGAACAGATCTCCCCGCATGATCGGTTAAACGTGAACCAAGCCATTCAGCGTAATGGGCGTTAAAGTCGCCGAGGATCACGATCTCTGCGGAGGGGATCTGCTGTAGCAACGAATCTGCAGCCATTTGGACGTGGTCGAAGAGTCGGTATGTTTCGGCATTACCGCTATGGGACCTATAGAGGCACCCGTAGACGCGCGGATGGTCGTCGCTGTCTACGCGTAGCCAAAGGATGGACAGGTCCGAACCTTCAAGTCTGCCGAGGCGTCGAGAACAGATGTCCTCTCTGACGTAAACGCAAACTCCAGCCCGAGGCACAAAGGAGTGTTCCAGTTTGTACCCCGGGTAGGAGAGATACGAGACATCAGCCGGAGAGGACACCTGCGTCTCGGTAAGAAAGAGCAGAGCCGGCCTCGCCGTCTCGAGATGGTAGTGGACGGCGTTTAGGTTAGAGTGAAGTCCCCTGATATTGCAGAAATTCACGGACAGCGTGGCAGGGGTCGCCTTGGTCTTGTTGCTCCGTTTGCCCCGAGCAGTTGTAGTCTTGAGCGGAATTTCGCCCCCCCCCCCAGAATACGCGGGGCAGCCTGAGCACCCACACTCAGAAGTGGAGAAACATGGTCGTGGATGCTCAGCGAGAGATTCTCCAGGGGTGCTGGTACCCTCCTGTGGTAGTCTATCTTTATTTAATTCCGCTACCATGTTGATGGGGAGGGGGGATTTGGGCCTCCGGCCACCTGTACTCACCAGACGAAACGCGGAAGCAGAGCTTCCACTTCACGCCGGTATTCTGTGAGGTCGTGGTACCACCCCGGTTTGAGCCGGCCCATACGTGCAACAGCAAAGCTGCCGCATGGCTCTACCACTGTCATCTATTCCAGTTGAATTAAAGGTGACTTTACACGAATCCAATACGTGACCTATAGAACTTGTAGGCATTGAATGTTTCTGTAGGGCTCGTATTAAAAGTAAATCCTTTTCTATGTATATATCTTTTGTCGATACATTATAGATTAGGAGAACTCCTCGCCCATTCTTGATTCCGTACTCTCCAGGCAGAATATAAAGCTCTTTCCCAGCTGAACCATGTAGTGATCCGATAACACAAATGTCACAATCACTGTCTGATTTGGTACATACTTCCACCGGTTGCAACGTGTTACTAAGAATATTGGTGACGTTTTCAGCTAATAAACGAATTTTGTTTTGAGTTTTGATAATCAAAATGTCAGGTTTTTTGAAATGAGTGCCCCAACAAAACTGGGTGATTAAGAACATGATCGTCAACTACGTAACGTTCTATATCCTCCGTTAAGCCATGTACTGTTACGGAGGCTAGTGCTACGCCTAATAGTCTTACTAAGTTAGACCTTTCCCTTTTAGCGCAGGCAACTTAGTTTGCGAATTAATATCGAGTCCCATAGTTTCTGCATTACTGAACCCAACTAAAGAACATTGACTTCCCAAGTCGACATGACAGGTTACTGAGAATAACTTAAATTAAATTTTATGTTTATTATATATTTATCACAAGGGCAATCACCTAAAGTTACTTTTGCTACGTGTTTCTCATCCTTAGAATTACTAGAAGTTTGACTGTTCCTGTTATATCCTGGCCCAGATGCTAATTTGTGTGTTTCTCATCTTTAGAATTACTAGAAGTTTGACTATTCCTGTTATATCCTGGCCCAGATGCTAATTTGTTTCTAAAAGAATCGTTAGATTTATGACCTAATCTTTCACAAACTGTGGACTTTACAAGAGGCTTATCGCACTTAAAACTAGGATGCCCCATTTCGCTACAGTTAAAACACCTAATACTATTATTGAATGAGTTAGATTTAGACGACCCGGGTCTGTTTGGCGCTAGCGCAACCTTACGATCGCTATATTTTTGTATTGGTGCGTCGAAGCTTGCTCGCTTTCAGTTTGTTTTGACCGTCTTAAAGTATTTAAGAACCTGCTCAGGCTCCGAAAACTGGGCGGCTTAAGCTCCTACTTTTATAGTACGATCCTCAACACCGTAAAGAAGGCAGTCCACAGCTTGTCTACAGAAAATTTTACAACGTTTTAATAAATTGATCTTTGCATAGTAGTATTGTTCCAGTGACTCGCCGTATTTTACTTTCTTAGATAACATTTCAGTCAGAAGCTCGGCATAGTTTTCGCGACAGAGGAATGACTGCAACAACTTCTTTTTCCACTCGGGCCATGTATACAATAGTGAAGGCAAACCTTGAAACCAGATCCAACCAGATGAATAATGGATAATTTCTTTTTCATCCCAGTTATAAATTTTCGCGCACTCTTCTACGTTGTTTATCCAAGTTAAAATAGTTTGATCTTTCGACAAAGGGTCAAATTCCGGTATGAGGTTAGTGTTGAAAGCAAGTTTAGGTCTATCCGAGCTCCTGACTTTACTTAAAATATCTAAAAACTTATCTAATATAATATTAGTACCTGGTTCCTTACTTATACTCCTTTGCCGCTGACGCCTAGTATGTTGTGAGGCACCATCCTTCTAAGATGTCGAATGATCGCGCTTCCTCTTACTCTTCGATTCCAATCTATGGTGAGTTGACCGTTTACTCTTTTCTTTCTTCCATCATTTCCATCCTCACTAACAGACTCATTAGTCTGATACCATTGTAACGCTTCCCCCCTCTCTCATAATAATAAATATATTAGATATAATTAATTTGCCCCTTTTCGATAAAAATTGTATTATATTTGTGACCAAGATAAATAAGATAAGTTTTGATCTTTCTAAATGATCTTTCTAAAGGTTTAATTTAGGCCGGTTGTAATATTTTGTCGTGATCGTCTTAGTTAGGACCCCTATTTACGTTGCGTTTGTTTAGTAACTTAGTTCTTTTAGGTGTCTCTTGGAAGAATGAATATTCACTAGAGCAATTGAAAGCTGTTGGTAGTGCCTTATAAGCTAAGTGAACCCCGTTCACGAAGACAGGGCTCGAGAAAGGTTAAGAACATAAAACGTCCCTATTCCACTTGTATCAGGTTTACATTATTAATTATCCCTTCCCGCTCGGAAAATGCTCAAAATATATTTATACAAAATACCCGATACGGTTAGGTAAGTACTTAATTCATTTAACAACAAAAAGCAATAATTTATGTCACACATAAAGATTCGAGTGATAACGACGCCAAATAAGTATTTAATTATTCAAAAGATAAAACTTTATTTTCAAATTTATATAAGAACTTTATTTTTATTCGGTGCATGCTGACTGGCCCAAAAAAATTGACGCATCTCTGGCTGCCATTGTCACGTTTCGTTTAGAACGAACTGGTGTAACGCGCATTTTGTTTATTTTAAAGGGATACATTTGAAAAATAAACAATATGGTGATTATATTGCTTCAAAAAAGTATTGCTGCGTTACTTACCATAAATTGAACTATAAAATATAACACATTTTTCGCGATGTACCGTAAGATTTTACGATGTTTATAGGAACCACAGACAATATTATTTAAGACACAAAAAAAAAACATATGTGTTGACCTAGAAGTGTGAATAACATCAATATTTAAATATTGTTATCACATCTAAATTGGGATTTTGTAAGTTACGCCTTTTGACACTCGGCTTATATCTGAGGTCACTGTCCGTTTTTCTCAACCGATTTGGCACAAACTTCAGTTTCTAAATT
This sequence comes from Parnassius smintheus behrii, assembly GCA_036936625.1. NCBI lineage: Eukaryota > Metazoa > Arthropoda > Insecta > Lepidoptera > Papilionidae > Parnassius > Parnassius smintheus. The sequence goes on along the minus strand of JAUPFT010000021.1, from coordinate 18,588,149 downwards.
CCCGAAACCTCGCAACCAGCATGAATTATGACAGTTCCTTGGAATATCTGGATTTCTTAGGCGTTTTATCAAAGGTTATGCCACAATTACAGCATCATTGACTAGCCTCCTAAAGAAGGACTCTTGCTGGGCGTGGGAACCAAGCCAAGAAGAGACCTTTTCGAAAATTAAGGAAATACTAGTCAACCGACCAGTGCTAGCTCTTTATGATCCTAGTGCGGAAACAGAACTGCACACAGACGCAAGTAAGGAAGGTGTGCATATCTTATTTTATTAGGAAAACTAGTGCACACGAGCGTCAACTTACTCATTTGAACTTGAAACTTTAGCAGTGATTGCATCGTTGAACCGCTTTAGAGTCTATCTTATAGGGATACACTTTAAAATGGAGAACATAACCATTTTTTTGTTTTATATGCCAAAAAATTTTACAAAAAATTACGAGAATAACTGTGTTTTTAATTTTTTTCTATCTTCAAAATTGACTGAGATATAAAGGCGCAAAGTTAACATTTTAGGTCTAAGCCGCGGGCCGAGAGCGACATCGTTGATGACGTCACGATTGCCATCTTCGTGCGAGCGACCCGACGCGCACTTAGGAAATCAAAACATTTACTCAAATGTGCCCGTCGTTCGCGGATCTACTTGCTATCTATTCTCTATATCCATCTATTAAATATTGTGCTGTGCCTCAATGTAAAATACGGCCACAAAAACACCTGAAAAGTTGTTTTTTAATGTGCCTAGAACTAGAAACCCTACCATCAGAAAAAAATGGACAAATGCTATGAGAAGAGCACATATTTAGGACCAAACACGGTAGCATATTGTTGTGAGGATCATTTCGATGTAAGTATTCAAATAATAATGACCTTCACATGATAGCTCTTGGTTATTGCTAGTAAATGCTTTCTATTAGGCATGTAGGTACCTTGAAATAATACTCGTTTTTACGGAATTTATCGCGTATATTTAACTTTTTAATACCCGACGTTTCGAACGCTTTACAGCACTCATGATCACGGGCGGGACTCATCCCCGCCGCCGCAGTCCCGCCCGTGACCATGAGTGCTGTAAAGCGTTCTGTTATACGGGACCTCGTAATTTAGGTTTTAAAAAAAACACTTTTATTTCATAATAAGAAATAGTAATATTAAAAAATATAAAATTAAGAAAATAACAAAAGTTACAATATTTAATTGGCCCGGAGTCGAAACTGGCAGACACGCGAGGATACAGAGAGAGATGTTCGGGATTCAGCGGCCGGGCAGAGACCGACTGCTCACCGGGAGCGGGAAGCAGAGCTGCCTTTAGATGATGTCATGACTAATTAGTGGAAATCTATATAATCAATAATTATTCAAGACTAAGGGTTTTCCCTAGCATTGGGGAATCGTAACAGCCCCCCGATTTAGAGTAAACTACACCCTTAAAAGTGGAGTTTATGTTAATGAAGTGTGAATTAGCAGATTCGAAGAGAGGGCCCCGTGTTAACGTTTGAGGGGTTAGTGTCATCTAATTCAGTGTCATTATTTTCAGGAGTTTTATTTGTTCTAGATTTCATTATTTTCTTGTGTATGCCAGTTTCATACATCTTATAAACGATAAAGCAAATAATAAAAATTACAATTACAATTGTGATACCTGAATAATATTTTTGATACAGAACAATATGCGGTTTTTCAATTATACTGTTAAGGCTTTTCAGGATTTCAGGATCATCATAAGCTAAGGAATCTAAGTTAACATTCTTAAGATTAACTACAGGTAAGTTCGATACAATATTATTATACGCTACAATATTACAACAGGAATCATTTAAAATATTAAAATTAGGTACAATGGTTTTCAGTTGAATTTCATGATTTTCGTGTGGTGTTAAACGAGTGTCCTTACAGTAGGCGATACATTCAGGAGGTAAGTGCAATATACCGTTTCCACTAAATTCAATTTCAGTAATTTGGGAGTTATTACATTCAATACTTATTTTAGTTTTTTCAGACATTACAAATAACCATCTATTATAACGTAGTGGCTGCCAGATGCTTACATGACCATGAATGAATTTGGTTTCACAAATCGAAGGGATTGAGGTGAGTACTTTTGTAATAATTTCGGTTTCACGGGAAGGCGTTGCGGAAGAGGAATATAGTATTGGTGTTTGACAAAGGTAATGATCATTTTTGATTACTTTACAATAGTCCAGATTGTCTAACTTACAATACATTGATCTATCTCTGCTTATACCAATATATTTAGAGGATGGGATGATAGTCGAATACGATTCCGGGTTATTTTTATCATGAGGGACTAGTGACGGTAAGTTGTGGTATATGTTTAAGTGTATAGGATTAATGAGAGGGATTTTTACTGCAAACACTATTTTTTCTTTATTGAAGTAACTAGAAATCTCTGATATGTTTAAAATAATGTGCATGTTGTCGAGATTTAAAGGAATTGGAAACTGTTTGGATTCGGGTAAAAATCTGTAGTTTTCGACTAATTCGGTGTACAATTCTTTAGGTGTTAGGATAGTGGGATATAGGATATTATATTTACTAAACATGATAGCGTTAATTATGTCCTCAACTTTAAAGGACAAGGCTAGGAGGCTATTTTCTATCATGGAAGTTAATTCCAGCATGCGAGACCTAATACCTAGTTCCTTTGAGACGTAAGTCAGGTTTAGAATGTCTTGTGACAATCCATCAATTGCATTTTTCAGATGGTTTTCATTTAGCTTAATTCTGTACAGAGTTTCATTAAAAGATCTAAGCGAAGAAGTAGTGACTAATATGTTTTCCTTCATCAGGAGGGCTAGCTTCTTTTGGTCTGTTTCTATCTCTGCGATGGCATTGTCGTATCGGATGGCGTCGTCTTCATCCATTGTGCCGAATAACTTTTTTGATACAGTGCCTACGAATCCTAGAAGTGCAGACCTTTTGGTCTGGCGAGACGTAAGATGAAAGATGGCTTCGTTATCATGGGCTATATCATTATAACGGGTGTTCAGCGGTTCAAAGAGATTAGTGTATTCTAAGCGATCAAAGACCTTGCCATCATTACATACTTGTTTGGATTTATCGAGGACAAGACGCAGATTTAGAATATGTGGATTAATAAAGGATACATCGTATGAGATAACTACACTAAGATAACTATCAACTAAACTTAAGGAACCTAAGGGGTCGAAGTAGATACCAGGACTGTTCGTTAAGGACGTAATGAACTCTTGCCCCAGCGCGGAATAACTGTAATAGAATATGATTAAGATTAATAATATGTGTATAACTAGGGCTATGTTTCAGATCTAGACGCTAGTTTAACTTCGTCATAGTGATGAGTCACATGACGTCTATTTATGAGCAATGTCAAGGTGTTTCTGCCATTGATTTTTACGACTTTATACGGTCCTTTCCAAATAGGCGAGAGGGCTTTACGCAGACGCAGATGATTTTTGAGATAAACGTAATCTCCGACTTTGTACTGAACAGGCCGTGAACGGGTGTCGTAATATTGTTTAGATCTCTCCTTAGATCTTTGTATGTTTTCTAAGGCTTTTTCGCGTGAAAGTTTTAGACGATGGTGTAAAGATTTGAGATATTCCGGATAAGTAAGATCAGCTTGTAATTCGTAGACGGAGTCCGGGATGAAAGGCTTCTGACCGAAAAGGAGCTCGTATGGTGTGAAGTTAGTAGTGGAATGGGTTGAGGTGTTGTATGCTAACATAGCGGTGTATACGTACTTATGCCAATCGGAATGATTTTCATTAACATAGGACTTAAGGTATTCCTTAAGTGTGGAGTGGCTGCGTTCAAGTGCACCTTGAGTTTGGGGATGGTATGGGGAAGACCAGATTTGTTTAATTTTCAGGAAGTTGCAGGTTCTTTTGAATAATTCTGCGGTGAAGTTTGTGCCTTGGTCGGTTAAAATAGACTTTGGGATGCCGAAAACGGAAATAAAGTGCACTAGACATTCGCATGTCTCCTCTGCAGTTGCATTAGCGATAGGGTAAGCGAGGGAATATTTGGTGAGGTCGTCCTGTAACGTAACAATGAATTTAAGTTTATTAAGACCAGCTTCCGGGAGTGGACCTACAAGATCGAGGCTGACACGTTCAAATGGCTTGGTAGAGGTTGTAGTTATTTGCATAGGTGATTTATTAATTTGTCTTAGGGCTTTGTTACTTTGGCATAGGGAGCAATTCTTTACATAAGTTTCGATATCAGTTCGCATATTTTTCCAGAAATACCTCTCTTTTACTCGATTATACATTCGCACGGATCCCAAATGTCCGGCAATTGGAATGTCGTGGTTTTCGCGGAGTATTTTAGGTATCTCGGAGGGTGTAGCGTAAATTATAGTGTTGTGATAAATATGAACTGATATTTGAGTATTGTTAAAGATATAGCAGAACATGTTGTATATTTTCGTCCAGATGTATCTGTCGAAAGGATTTTGGAAATCGGTAATGGCTAAATTTAGGTTGGAATCGGTGGAATTACGTAATATTTCGCATCGAAGATTTAGTAGGCTTTTATAAATGTCTTCATAAGAGCTATTATGAAAATGGTATACTTTGGTGAACAGGAGATATATAGTTTTTCCCTTGTGATCAAATGAGATGAAGGAGTAAAGAGTTCTTTCCCTGTCTGAGAGTTCTTGAGAATTTTCTAGGTTGCTTAGGATTTTTTCTACATGAGGGTTGGAGTCGTCGAGGTCGATGGAGGAAGGTATGACAATGATTTTGCAGTTAGTTTTCAGGATGCTTTCGTTATGTTCAAGAATGTTAGCGTTACTATTAAAGTTTTTGTTACTCATTGTTTTTAGGAATTTGCTATAATTATCGTCGCGAGAAGGATTTGGTGTGAGGTCTTGCGATTTGTTGGATGTGGTAGGTGTAGGAGGGTCGTCGATTCCTGGTAATGAATCGTCGTTTTCTAAGAGGTCTACAGAAGGTAGTCTATCATCGAGGTCTAAGGAATCAGTGGGTAATTGGATATCAAGATCGTCGAGAGTCAGAGGGCTAAATTGAGGTGTGGAATTATCTTCATTTTTATTAGAAGTGGATGGGATAGGATCAGAGTCTGATGGCTGAATTGGGTTTACAGGATATCGGGATAGGGCGTCAGCAGCGGCATTGAGTTTTCCTTTTTGATATTCGATTTCGTATTCATATTCCATTAGTTTCAAGCGCCATCTTTGTAATTTGCTACTAGGATCTTTATGATTGAACAACCACTTTAGTGGTCTATGGTCAGTAATGATTTTGAATTTTCGTCCACAGAGATATGGGCGGAAGGTTTTACAACCGAATAAGATAGCAAGGAGTTCTTTTTCAGTGGTGTTGTAGTTACATTCGCTTTTGTTGAGGGTTCGAGAGGCAAAAGCTATTGGCTTATCCTTGCCAATTGGACCTTGACTGAGTACAGCGCCGATAGCATAATTTGAGGCATCACACGTTAAGATGAAAGGGATGGAAAAATCTGGATAAATGAGGATGGGAGCAGAGGTAAGTTTGTGTTTCAATTCGTCGAAGGCGACTTGTTGTTGGTTTTCCCATAGGAAGGGGACATCCTTTTTTAGGAGTTGGGTTAAGGGTTTGGCAATTTTAGAGAAATTAGCAATGAAACGGCGATAATAGGATACAAGACCGAGGAATGACTTAATGTCCTTTGGGGACTTGGGAGTAGGAAATTGAGTTACTGCTTTAACTTTTTCAGGGTTAGGTTTTACACCATCTTTAGTAATTTGATGGCCAAGATATGCGACTTCACGTCGGAGAAACTCGCACTTATCAGGTTGGAGTTTTAAATTGTAGTTTCGAAGCCGTTGGAATACTGACGAAAGGTTATCGATGTGAGAGTTCAAGTCATGAGAATATATGACGATGTCGTCAAGGTAGACAAAACACCGTATGCCTTGGAGGCCAGTGAGAGCGGTGTTCATCAGTCGCTGGAAAGTGGCAGGAGCGTTTTTTAAGCCAAACGGCATCCTGGTGAATTGGTAGTGTCCTTGTGGTACACTAAAAGCTGTTTTAGGAGCATCTTCCTCATTGATTAAAATTTGGTGAAATCCTGACGCAAGATCAAGGGTTGAGAAGTATTTGCTCTGTCCTAGCTGATCTAAAATTTCGGATATCTGTGGTATGGGATAGCTGTCACCAACAGTGATGTCATTTAGTTTCCGATAGTCGATAACTATACGCCATTTTTGTTGTCCGGATGCGTCGATCTTTTTTGGGACAATCCAGATTGGTGAAGACCATGGAGACTCTGAATGTTTTATGATTCCCTGGTCGAGCATTTGGTCAATTTGTTTTTGAACTTCTTGTTTATGTACTTCTGGGAACCGATAAGATTTTACGTTTATGGGGTTTTGATCACTAGTTTTTATGTTATGTTTTAGAGCATTCGTGTGGGAAAGTTTATCGCCAGGAATAAAGAATATATCCGAATATTCAGAGCAAACATCGTGAAGGGCGTTTGCCTCTTCAGAATTGAGGTGGGAGATTCTAAGTAGGTTTAATACTTCTTGTGTTCGGAGATAGGAATCTGTGTTTTTTAAATGACAAACTGTGTGAGTGTTTACTGGGTCGAGAGGTTTGGTTAAAGAATTTAAGGGAATTAGTGTAATATCGAGATTTGATTGAAGGGTTATAGGGGTTTCAGAGGTATTAATTACTGATAAATTTATTCTTTTATTTTCTTTGACCGCGACTAAGCAATTAGCGATAAGCAAATCTTCATGATAGTATTGATCTAGTACAAGTCCTTCTTTTACTTCAGGGTTGGAAACAGAGCATTCTATGACGGTTTCGGATCTAGGAGGAATTACATAAGTAGGTTCATTGAAGTATAATTTTATTTCATTTTTGCCTATTTTCAAAGTTTCACGAGAGTAATCGATTGTGCAGCCGAAAGCGATTAGCATATAACTATACCGTCATAAGGTAAGTTTATTTGGGGTATTATATGGAATCTGTGTGTGATACAATTTTTGTCGTTTATTTTTATCTCAAGTGGGAAATGGCCCATTGTAGGTGAAGCTTGATCGATAGGGTCGATACCTTTTAGAAAAATTATTTCCGTTGCGATGTCGACTGGTTTTTGTATAGAGGATCGTTTTAGTAGGCTAACAGTTGCACCGGAGTCTATAAGGAGAGATAAGGTTGTGTCTGAAACCGAAGAATGCACGAGGATATGGGGTAAGCGTTTCTTTAATGGACCTATATTAATTTCGTAAATTCTGGTTTCAGGAATAGGATGAGGACCAGTTGAGTCTGAGGTGGATTTAGCAAGTACGGAATGATCTATCTTACGTTTGATGAGGTCGGTGGATACGGAGGATACAGCGGTGCGACTAGGTTGCAAGTCCTTATTGTTAGCGAGTGCAGAGGATACAGCGGGAATAGAGGATACGGTGGGTGCAAAGGATACGGTGGATGCAGAGGATACAGTGGGAGCAGAGGATACAGCGGATGCAGAGGGTACAGCGGATGCAGAGGATACGGCGGATGCATAGCTACGATTTATTCGCGAATCCCTATTACTAGGGGATACAGAGGATACAGAGGGGACAGTGGATACAGTGTCGCGTTTATTTCGCGAGTCCCTATTATAAGGGGATGCAGAGGCTACAGTGGATACAGTGTCGCGTTTATTTCGCGAGTCCCTATTATAAGGGGATGCAGAGGATACAGTGGATAAAGTGTTGCGATTATTTCACGTGTCCCTGTCGTAAGGGGATACAGAGGATACAGTGGATGTAGTATTGGTGCCTTTGATATGGTAACGTTTTGGAAATCGATGTTTGGGTCTCACGAGACACCACCGTGAGCCCGCTATGCGTTTAAATCATCGTTTGATTTATCCTGATTTTCTGTATATTCACTGTTTTCATTAACATTTACCGCGTGGATTTGAGCTTGATTATTTTGATAACGCCTTGGAGATAGTCCGCGATTACTTTGGTTTCTAAAGCGGTTATTATTAAATTCACGTTTCCTACATTCCTCAATAGTGTGGCCCACGTTTTTACAGTAACGGCACACGGGAGGCCCTGAAGTAGACGGCCTTTGACTGTTAGCATTATTTGAATAGCCTCGCTGTGTTGGATTTCGAGCTTGCTGGGATTGACGTTGAGGCCAACGTCCTTGACTAGGTGAACCGGTGTGGATTGCCGAAGGATTACGTTTAAAGGAGGTTTGCAATATTTTTTCTTCAGATACAGCGAAGCCAATGGCTTCATTTAGAGTTTCAGGATCACGGCATCTGACTACCGTTGACAATCGAGGATTTAAGCCACTTACAAATGTATGCAATGCTAGGTCTTGCATTGCAGCGACACGGCCAGTCAGTTCACCTTTCTTTTTCGTTGGTATGGAGATGTTAATTTCTGTTAATAGTTTTGATAAGCAAGTTTCTACGCGTAGTGCGAACTGATTGACTGTTTCGCCATTAATTTGACAACAATCTTGGAGATCTGAGAGTAGTGCAGCGTAGTGTTTTTTTTCGCCAAATTGATTTTTGAGAAACTCTTCTAAATGTTGCCAGTTCTCGAACTCTTTGATGGAGCACGCACTTTCAGCACGGCCTTCGAGTTGGCTTAGAATAAATTTTAATATTATGTCTTGTTGAGACGGTGACGCAAGACTTATTGCATTTCTGCAATTGTTTAAAAATGCATTCAATTTTTCGCGACTTCCATCGAATTTATTAATAAATTTGCTTAAAAAGTTCATGTCGATTTCTTTTACTTCCTTAGACATGGCAATAGGCTCGTCTTTGGGCATAGCAAGTCAGTCAAAACAGCGATAACGCGTGGGGTACGGAGTTGCGATAAGAATGGAATGTTGCACTATTCTCGGTACTGAGCGATAAAGAAATAATACAATGAACAAAGAATGATTAATTAAATGTTACTAAGACTAATATGTACTTTGAAACTCTTTAACACTTTGGATTAAATTAAAATTATGCGATGAAATTTTATAGTTAAATCACTGACACTTTTTCACAACACGGATAGCTTCGATGTAGGATTAATTAATGTACTTACAGGAATACTGCAATTACGACGGCAACACGAAACATTTCGTAGTCAGGCGAGATCACCCAAGGTGAGTGATAGGTCTTCGGTGTATGCCCAACAAGGCACGTGAGGGTCTGGTAAGACCAGCAGGATACAGCGGTGTTTGCACAAGGATGCAGGATACGGCGACACGGAGATGAGATTGGAATTATGTGCTTTTCACTGGCACAATTACACGTAGAAATGAATTTATTTAATATATTTTCACAGAAGTGAGGCGTTCCGAGGATTTACTTATTTCTTAAAAAAAATCCCTTAAGCTGCCACCAATGTTATACGGGACCTCGTAATTTAGGTTTTAAAAAAAAACACTTTTATTTCATAATAAGAAATAGTAATATTAAAAAATATAAAATTAAGAAAATAACAAAAGTTACAATATTTAATTGGCCCGGAGTCGAAACTGGCAGACACGCGAGGATACAGAGAGAGAGATGTTCGGGATTCAGCGGCCGGGCAGAGACTGACTGCTCACCGGGAGCGGGAAGCAGAGCTGCCTTTAGATGATGTCATGACTAATTAGTGGAAATCTATATAATCAATAATTATCCAAGACTAAGGGTTTTCCCTAGCATTGGGGAATCGTAACAGTTCGAAACGTCGGAAAATCCGTAAAAACTAGTATTATTTCAATGTGTAGTGTTCGCGTAAATATAAGAAATCATTATGTAGGTACCTACCTACTCGAGTCGCAGTGTTTAAGTAACTAACGATTCATTGAACCTTTCCACGCATAATGATCATATTTCAAGAAGAAACAATACCTAATACCTACATATTTAAATAAAACTACTTCAGTGTAAATAAACATCCAAACTTGGGTAAAGTACTTACCTATGTAATGTAGATAAGTCAATGACCTGTCGTGAGTTCGTAAGTTTAGATACCTACGTATGTTTGCAGCAAATTTTAAAATGTTTATAATACTTATAAAGGTTAAGATATGGAATATGTTAACAAACGTTTTTATATTTTTACGATATTTCGAGCAGAAACTAAACACATCGCAGAGCTGTTCAACCTGCATACTTTGCGGGCCGCAAATAATGGAAGAAGTTTGAGTATGAAGTGGAGCACTTAAATTTTTTTCGTGTTGTCCTATTTTTAGCTATTACAAAGTTTATACGATACGATATTTTAAATATTGATGGAATACAAATTACGAGGTTCCTTATTTTTTTATAGACTAAATAAGTTTGTATTTTGTTCTAGGTCGAAAACGATATGGAAAACTACGTGAAGTGCAAACTAGTTGGTGGTCCCCTCAAACTTAAAATAGATGTTTTTCCTCACAAGTCTGCTTGTCAAAATCGGTATACAGAAAAACCACAAAGATGTTTACTATCAAAACTAAATGCCAAATCTAGGTCAGAAACAGTTGCACATGCGATTGCCACTACTTCACAGGAAATTGAGCATAGATATGTTGTCGATCCTGTTACTACTCTAGATGATAATGTTGACATTGAATCATAATAATAATGCGACCCTTTTTCTATTAATATTGAAAACATCTGATTTTTAGATTAAATCATTTTTTTACACACCGAAGGTATATCTGTAGTAAATTTCTTTATAAACAACAGGAAACTTTTTTAACCATAAAAACCACAAAAAGGTCAGGGTGCTCTTAAGAAGAATAAGAAAACAAAACTAGTTAGAGGCAGATAGTAAGTAGGTAGGTAAGGAATGTTTACGTATTTTTGTTATACCTATTCTTATCATTAGCAAATGAAACCCAGAAGTATTAATGTAATAATGGGTACCTAGGTTATAAAAATATTATCTTATTCTTATGCGTATTTCAGTCGCGACAAAATCTTTGTTTCTTAGAAAATATTCCGCCACCATCATGTTACGGACTATTGGAAGTTTGTCAGATTGACCCTTTTGAAACCCTTCTTCCATCATTAAATACTTAAAAACACCAGAGCGCACGAGGAGAAACAACTCACCCGTGAAATATTACTACAAACCTACAAACGTATGATCAGCGCGCTGGAACGGTATGGCGGCGCGGCCGCATGGAATCGATGACGTCATGCGCTACTCGCGGGCACGGGCGAGATTTTAAAAATCTACGTAAAGTTTCCACGCTTATAACTTCGGTAATAGTGCACCGATCGATGTAAAATAAAAACTAAAATTATATGTTTGGTCTAGACTTTTTACCTACGTACTTAAAAGTCTAATATTGTAACCTTGTTATCTTCTCCATTGTAACCGATTGTAATGCCCTTAGATCTACTCTGACTAAACGAGATTTAATAGCTCGTATTGCACGACGGTGGATCCAACTGCAAGAATACGACTGCACGATTGAATATCGACCAGGCACTCGGATGTTTCATGCAGATGCACTTAGTAGAATCCCGGTGGATCGTTCATCTAAAGGTATTGCAGTTGACCATCACATCCAACACATCCCATATAGCAAATATGACACATCCCATATTTGCTATATGGGATGTGTTGGCGATACAGCAATCTCAATCAGACTGGATAGTTACCGTGCAATCTGCTGACGACGAAATAAAGAAATAAAGCACGTATTAACAGATTCTCAGGCAGACCAATATGTTGACATACTCAAAAACTACAAAATTAAAAATGACAGCGTCTATCGAATTGTTGGCGATTCACTGAGATAGGTAGTACCTAAAGGAGTACGTTGGCATATACTCAAAATGAACCCCGATGACATTGGGCATTGTGGTTTTGAAAAAACATTAAAACGAATCCAAGAACATTACTGGTTCGCTAAAATGCACCGCTTCGTAAAATATGTGACGTCTTGCCTCGAGTGTGCACATCACAAAGCGCCGGGAGGAAAACGTGTAGGATTGTTACATACTATTAATAAGATCAACATTCCCTTCCACACAGTCCACGCAGATCACTTAGGACTCTTTGTCAAAAGTAAGAAAGGGAATAGCTATTTGTTAGTTTTGTACTATTATATTATCGTTTATAACAGAATTACAAAATATATAAACATTACTCCTGTTAAAAATTCAAAATCCGTGACAAGTGTTCAAGTTATTAAAAACCACATAAGTTACTTCGGCGTACCCACGAGACTAATCACCGATAAGGGCACTAGCTTCACGAGTAAAACTTTTCAGGATTTTATTCGTTCGTATGGTATAAAACATATATCACAAACGCAGTTGCTACTCCAAGAGCTAATGTTCAAGTAGAACATTTTAACAGGACCATTTTAGATGCTTTATCGGCATCTGGACATGGTAAAGACTATAAATCTTGGGACAATTACGTACATAATATTCAAGTCGGTATAAATACAACAAAACATAAAACTACACAAAGATCTCCGTCTGAGTTACTGTTTGGATTTAATATTACCGGTAGATCAGAAGGCATCCTAAACTCTATAATTAATGACACATTAATCGGTACCCCATTAGAAAAGTTAGAAGAACTTAGGCAAGATGCTAGCGCAAGAATTAAACCACAAAAAGTTCAAGATGTAAAAAGGTTTAATGTAGGTCGAAAGCCCCCAACTAAATACAATGAAGGTAACTCAATACGTTTAGAAAAGCAGATCCCACACGACGGAAAATCACAAAAACTCGTAGTTTAATTCCAAGGTCCATATCGCATAGTAAAAGTGCTACCAAATGACAGATTTCTTGTTAAAGGTACGCCGCTTACTCGTAAAAACGGTAGGAAATACGAAGCTATAGTTTCAATTGATAAAATTCATCCATGGATGAATTTTAATAGAAATTTTGAGTCCGATTCGATTTAATTATTTTGATAAATATTTTATCATATCTTTTATTTATATATAAAATTTCTTTACTTATTTAATACCATACTTGCGGCGTTGTTTTAGTGTACAAGCGATGGGACTCGCTTTTAGTAGGATGGCCGAGCTGTTAGGTTAGTATTATTGCGTAATTATTATTGTTAGATTAATGTTAGGTTGATAACTATTATATTATCGTTTATAACAGAATTACTCGATTTAACTTTATATTATAATTACTATTAGTTGTTAACATTAATGATTACGGATAATAGATAAAGTAATATAATTTAACCGGAGGAATAATGTTTTGATTTCTGTAAAAAGAGTGGGGCGGAAATGATGCCGCATGTGATATAAGTTTAAATTGTAAAGTGGACCAAAGTGTAATAGTTTGAATCTACCGTTTTGTCTGAAAGGATGATACCGACTCCCTGGCATGCCCGCTCGGTCTCGTCTATACCAGACCAGTACGAGTTATACATGCCATGTGTAGTGTCATCCTCTCCCTTTCGCTTCGTCTCATTTACACATAACACATCTATACCTCTATCGTACATCATATCGCATACTTCATCCATCTTATCATTTATTGCTCCACATACATTCAGCGTAGCTAAATGGGCCTCCGCAATTCTCTTTTCGCCCCATTGGGAGACAGAACGTGACGGGTGGCAAACCTCGTCGTCGGTTTTCCTCTCGGAGATTCCAAGTGTTTTAAAGTTTTGTATATATTCCACGATGTACCCAAAATTCAACCCCATGAAGATTTATGACCTAGTATTGGAAAATAAAGAGCCGTGGTAGCTCAGAAGAGCCGTTGTAGCTCAGATAGTTAGCGCTCGCTGTAAATTTCACAATAAGCGAGCGAACTGGGTTCGATCCCCGCCAGCACCAATGAAATTGTTAATTGCAGTTTTAAGTGCTGATTTACCCCGTGCTCGGCGGTGAAGAAAAATATCGTGAGGAAACCGACATGTCTGAGAAATATGAAAAAATTTATTTCGAAGACATGTGAAGTTCGCCAACACGCGTTGGGGCAGCGCGGCGGACTATTCCTTGCCCTAAAACCCTCTCATAAATGAGAGCAGGCCTGTGCCCAGGAGTGGGACGTATATAGGCTTTAACTGAACTTTTATTGAAAAATAATGTAAAGTGCCGGTTTCTCTTAGTAACAAATATAATTATAGGTAATTTATTGTAACACGTGTAATTTTTTAATCCCAATTAATAAAATATTAACATAGTTTGTAAGCGATTTTTTAATAATACATGTGGATGTACAAGTTGTCCGAAACAATTGATTTATTATTTTTATTACTTTAATATAACAGTCGGTTTGTTATCAGAGATCGGAATTGGGTGTGTGAAAATACCTAAAGTTTGCAGCGGGACAAAATATGTAGCTGTTACAACCACTTAAGTTGAACCGGTTTTTTTTATAGAAGAAGGGGCAAACGAGCATGCGGCTCACCTGATGTTAAGTGAGTACCGCCGCCCATGATCAACCGCCACACCAGGAGAATTGCGGTTGCGTTGTCGGCCCTTTAGAAAGGAGTAAGCTCTTTTCTTGAAGGTCCCCAGGTCGTATCGGTCCGGAAAAATCGCCGGTGGTAAACTATTCCACAGAGAGGTTGTACGTGGAAGAAAACTCCTTGTGAAACGTACAGTGGTGACCGCCAAGCATCCAGATGGTGTGGATGGTATCGGGACGTTTGCCGTGTAGTGCGTTCACGAAATTTGGCGCCTAGGATTAATCCGAACAATTCCTCAGAGCACTCCCCGTGATAGATGCGATAAAATACGCAAAGAGATGCAACATCTCTTCGCAGCGCCAGTGAATCGAGCCGATCGGAAAGCACTCGGTCGTCGACGATTCGAGCCGCTCTGCGCTGGATGCGGTCAAGTGGAAAGAGCTGGTACTGGGGAGCCCCAGCCCAGAGATGGGAACAGTATTCCATGTGCGGCCGAACCTGCGCCTTGTAATGTTGCAGGCGGTGTGCCGGCATGAAATACTGTCCCGCTCTGCTGAGCACGCCAAGCTTTTTAGAGGCCAATTTGGCCTTCCATTCCAAGTGACCACGAAACTGCACGTCACTCGATATGTCGACGCCGAGGATTCCGATAAATATGTAATAATAATAATAATTTTACTGGTTCAGTTTCGGTTTTTTGTTTTACATGTCACTTACCTTTGAAACAACGAATTATAAGCGTTTGCAAGCTGCTAATACAGTTTTTAATAATTTTTTTTAAGTTTGCCGGTTCAAATACAGGTTTTTTAGTTCGACTTGTTCTGTACCTCTAAAACACCGAATTTCACTCATCTGCAAGCTGTCATACAGTTTTAGATATTTTTGTTGTTGTTGTACGTAGTTTTCGAGTACTAACCGAGAAGGGCTTTATTTTTTAATTGACTTAAAAAAAGAGGATGAGGTTCTCATTTCGACTATGTTTTTAAATTATATATATTACTCGATTACTACGTCAATTGATGATAAACTTTATTGATTCTTTTCTTTGTTAGGTAGGTCAAGTTTCAGAGGTAGTCCAATATAGATTTTAACAGATAAACAGGTGCAGTATTGCGGCACAACTTGTTGAGTTAACACTTGTTATATTCTCGATATTTTGGTTGGTCGCAGTTTTGCATCCAGCTTTCTTTTGGACTTGCGCATATTTTTTACCTGATTTTGTGAATTTGCTGTGTGCAGCTGTGATTTTGAAGATTACTGATTACCTGTATTACCTTATTTATTTATTTATTAGGATTACCAACAGAAACTACAACAGTCATACAAAGATCATTTTCATAACAAATTAAGCACATTATAATTGTATTTATTTTTATAGGTAATCACAACATTTATTGATTATTTAGTAAATAAAAGGAATATAAGAAAGAAAAACTTGAATTACATCATTGAATAAATAAATTACTAAAAAGAAATAGAATTATTCAACGATATTATAGATAACTTCATTATCAAATTAAATTACATTAATCACATTATAGAAAACAAAAACATTTCCAATATATTATACTTATTAATTAATTGATTAATTATTTTTAAAGAAGTTGATTAATTTTGATTTGAAGGTAGATAAACTATCGCAAGTAATATCGAGGCTAGAAATCTTCGAGGACAGTTCATTATAAGTGCGAGCCAGTCTGGCTAGGGAATACTTTCCCAAGTTAGATCTATAAAGAGATACATTAAAAAAGGCTTGCGGTTTCCCAAGCAGTCTTGATAGCTCTTTAAAGTTAAATAATTAAACTATCGCTGGACTATCAACACTATTATTGAGCGTTTTGTATGGGAATATCATGTCTGAGATACTTCTATGCGATTGTAATGATGTGATGTTAAATTGCGCCGTCTTTCATTTTTTTTGCGCCCGAAGCAAATATGGGCAACCCTCCGGAAAGCGGGGGAGGGAGGCGGTGAATGCTCATAGCATACCACGCAGCCGGCTGCGTGGTTATGTGGAGACTTTTACCCACTAAACATCGCCTTTTAGGGACTGGCTTAACAATCTAACTAGAGATTTTTAAGCCATATCGAACGCGACCCTCCTTGGGTGAAAGGAGGGCGCTAGTGGCGAGTAGCCGCTGGGAAGAGTTGCTGCCTAGCTATGGCAGCTTAAGAATGGGAAGAAAGAACTGTCTTTCATAGGAATCATTACTTTTATAGCTACTCGAACGGTACGCAAGATGAGGTAGCAGTCGTTTTTGTATCTTTTCAATTCTAATGCTATGGATTTTGTAGTGCGGATTCCAAATTTGACTGCAGTATTCTAGTTTACTTCTAACCAGACTACTAAAAAGTTTGATTGTAGTAGAGGGCTGCATGAACTCTCTGAAATTCCTCAATACAAAACCCAGTAACTTCATACCTGAGGTGATTATGCTATCGATATGGTTGGTAAATCTTAATTCGCTGTCTAGTATAACGCCTAAATCATGTATCGCTCGAACCGAAGTATATTTTTCAGTATCAATATAGTATTTAAGTAATTTTGTTTTCTGGTTAACCTAATAAGTCGACATTTTTTGCCATTGAGAAACATTTGGTTGTATTACACCACTGTATAAGGCCGTTGAGATCATCTTGCAATAGTTCGACGTCAGAGTTGTTTCTAATGGTTTTAACTATCTTGAGATCATCGGCAAGCAAATAGATATTTGAGTGTTGAAATATCGAAACAATGTCTTTTATAAAGATGTTAAAAAATACTGGACCTAAGTTACAGCCTTGCGGTACACCGGAGTAGGTAATATAAGGCTGCGAGGAGTACCCATCAATCACCACGGTCAAAGGTCTACTTTGAAGGTGATTGAGCGACGGCGGGCCTAGGCGATCCCGAGTTTTAATTCCCAGGTTAGGCCTTGACCCTATTACGCGAGATATTGCTAGGTGGACTGTGTACGCGGGCGGCTTCTTATGCCTCAACAAGATGGCGGACGTGGCACGTGACAGCCTTGGACAATGTACTCGCTCTTCCAAATCTATTGCTTCGCCAAGGTCGAGAGCAAGTTCTACTTGAGCCGGTAAGGTGAAAAAAATGGGGTGCGTTAGCTAACAAACAAAAAGGCTCAAGTAGGAACAAAGTTAAATGAGACACACTTACCGGGGTGGGATCCTGATTCTGTTGCGGTGGTGCGTTGAAAGAGAGCGCGACGATTGCTCACACTATGTGAGGCGCTTACCTCTTGGGCGCGACTGCCCCAGGGATGCGATCTAAACTAGCGGTGCAAAGCAAGAGGGCAATCGAGGGCAGCGCGCGAGCCTTTATTGGGTCGGCTTTCCCACCACCTCATCTCGGTGGGGCGCGCGTTTTATTGGTCGAAAGAATCGCGTCACTTTTAGACCCCCCTCCCCCTCCAGTGTGTAAGGAAGGGATATGAGGCTATAGGAAGGACAGACATTTGGCGAGCAATATACCCTCGAACAAAATTATAAAATACACGAATGATTTCCGCGTAACCAGAAGGTATGATGCACACCTGTTCAATAATGTCCCATTTATACCAAAGGCTCTTTGTATAAATGGGTTGTTTTAAGTTGGGTCAGGCTTATTCGCAAGAATAGTCCTGTCTGTGATGATGGCCCGGTCCCAGTAGAGCCTGGCGCGGTCATTTTCGAGTATGGCTTCTGGCAAGTACTTGTAATACGGCAATTTCCGATCCGGAAACTCCGGTTGTTCGGCGCTTTCTAACTCTGAGTTGCACCTTGCACAGGCACAACCTAGTAGCCAGAACTCAACACCAGAAGCTCGCTCTGAAATACGGTCTCGTGGATCGGAAATTGCCATGTTACAAGTACTTGCCAGAAGCCGTACTCGAAAATGACCACGCTAGGCTCTACTGGGACCGGGCCATCATCACAGATAGGACTATTCTTGCGAATAAGCCTGATATTGTGCTGATGGACCCGGCACTGTCAAGGATATTTTTGGTCGATATTACCATACCGTATGATGAGAACCTCGTGAAAGCTAAAACAGATAAGCAATTAAAATATCTGGACCTAACTCACGAGGTGACCGACATGTGGGATGGTCTGCCGACCAAAATTATTCTTGTAGTCGTGTCTGCAAATGGGTTAATCCCAGAGAGCCTCTTGGGACTCCGTGACGGATCGCTCCGGGGTCAAATGCAGAAGGCGGTGCTCCTTGATACCGCCCGCATCGAGGGCCGGTTTCTTTCCCTTTTCCCCTAACCCTCGACCGTTCGGTCTCCCCTACCGAGGGCTTCCATCTGGTTGAGCTTTTATTAATTTAAGTATTATTTATTTATTTATGTTAATATATTAAATATATGTTTATGTATATTTATCATTTCCTTTTATATATATATATATCCAGCCCAACCAGATGTGAATACTCTATAAATAACTCCCAATAATAATAATTTCGTTATTTTTTTAAAAATTATATTAAAATCATTCAAACTAGCGCACAACAGCCCGCTTTTATTGAGACAACTTAGCGATTGCAGCGCCGCACTTATTTTGTTCATATTCCTGAGACACTATTTTCTACAGAGATCGTAGTTAGTTGCACGCACTGACTTAGAAGTATATGGACTGGGCATACCTACAAAATTAGCGTGACTACCTAGAAAAATCTAGCACATAAAATGGCTGTAATTAAACGCTATCTCTTACAAGGACTTATTTCATTTCTCGACACACTACACAGACATTAGTTAAAGTGGTGACCCCGACGTGTTCATAGTCTTAGCCACCCCGGAATCCGTACCTCGCGTAAGCTAATGAGAGACAGATTTTTCTGGGTTAATATGAACAAGGACGTAGGTAAATGGGCCAAGTCATGCGTTGCATGTCAACGTGCTAAAGTTTATAGGCATAATACATCGGAACTAGGGAGCTTTCCTTTGGCTGAAAGATTTTCCCACATTCATGTCGATATAGTTGGCCCACTTAGTATTTCCTTACAAGACTATAGGTATCTGGTCACAATAATAGATCGACAGACCGGTTGGCCAGAGGCATTTCCAGTAAGAGATATATCTGCGGAAACCGTTTCTAAGGTAATTTTCGAGGGATGGATTTCGCGTTTTGGCTGCCCCGTTCAGCTTACCAGCGACCAAGGCAGACAATTTGAAAGCAACGTTTTTCAAAATTTAATGAAATATTTAGGTGTTTATAAAACCAGGACTACCCCGTACCACCCACAGAGCAATGGGCTGGTTGAGAGGTGGCATAGATCCCTCAAGGCCGCGCTTATGGCCAGGTTGGATTCTAAGACTTGGGTTGAGGAACTGCCTATAGTTTTGTTAGGCCTGCGAGCAGCTCCGCGTTCAGACACAGGCGTGAGTGCCGCCGAATTAACATACGGTCAGTCTCTAAGGCTGCCCGGAGATTTTTTTGGTGATAAATGTAATTCAAAAATTTTAAATCACAGCGAATATGTCGAACGTTTACGAAAAATGATAAGCGAGCTGAAACCTAAGCCTACGGCACATAAAGACTCTCGTACAGTATTTGTTCATAGCGATTTAAATAGCTGCACGCACGTTTTTGTTAGGAGTGACCTCATACGGAAATCATTACAACCTCCATACGAGGGGCCTTTCAAAATTTTGGAACGAAAAGGAAAAGTTTTCCTAATACAAATGCCCGGTAGAGATGTATTTATATCCGTAGATAGGCTTAAACCTGCTTATATTAGTGATAGCCAAAATATAAAAAACGTAGATAATAGTAGTGATAAGAAAATTTCTTTAAGAGATGGTAATATTAACATAAGCGGAGCGGATACAAGTGATCGCCCGCTCAGCTACACCACGCGTAGCGGCCGTATTTCAAAGAAGCCCGTACGTTTCAATTTATAATTTACATAAGTCTACTCAATAAATATTATTTAGCGTTAAATGGTGTTTGGCGATATCAGACGTACTGTTTCGTTTATCTAGCTTGTAAGTAGTGTTTAAGAGAATATGCCCTAACAATTTAAGCAGATTCAAAACTTGTATTATATAATTATTAATGAAATGAATTAAAATGTATAATGTAATATACCTATGTTTTAACGTTTATAATTGCAACTCGCTGTTATTGTTAAATGCATGTAAGTCGAGCGTTGATAGCTACTGACGCATCAAATGTAAATCTCAGTATTAAGACATATGATACCAAGTGTTTGTGCATTACGAGTGATAAGCAGTACGTTGTCACCCGGTTCTGTCTATACCTTATTGTTTGTATATCCAAATTTAATTGTATCTTAAAAGAATTTTTTTGGGGGGGAGTGATGTAACTACACTAACCTACCTATGTAACTAGTACACTTAGTATAGTACCTATATAACTGAATTGTAGTCAGTGACGATCGGGCAGGCACTGTTGTTACATGGCCGACCTTTATAGGGTTGTAACTCTGCAATATGCGCAGCTGATATCGATATTTTAACTAATATGATTTTTTTCTCATTTTATATAATTGGATTTCTTGCTTAATTTACTTTATTTTGTAGGTATTTACATAGATACAGGGCTGAATTTTCAATCGTCAAATAACTTATCTGGCGAATAAATGTGACCGACAGATTTATGGCTTTTGTGTAGATAGAAATTAAATCTGTGTTAGTCCCTACTTTAATGTATGGTAGTGAAAGCTGGGTGTGGCAGAAGAAGCACGAAAGTAGAATAAATGCTGTAGAAATGCGGTCTTTAAGGAATGTGCTAGGGTTGAATCTGAATGACAGGGTGAGAAATTGCGTGATAAGAGATAAATGTGGTATGCAAGATGATGTTGTGACCAGGATTAAGAAAGGAATGCTTCGGTGGTTTGGTCATGTGGAAAGAATGAATGAGGAAAGAGTGACAAAGTAAATTTATATGGCAGATGTGAGCGGCCGAGTCGGGAAGGGACGCCCTAGGAAAAAGTTTATCGACCAAATTGGCGATATTTTGAAAATGGGCCACGTTAGAAGTACCCTTAACCGACGAGTATGTATGCGTAGATATATGGATGTAAAAGAGGCGAAAGAGGTATGTCAGGATCGTGCCAAATGGAAGTCCGTAGTCTCTGCCTACCCCTCTGGGTGACAGGCGTGAGTTTTTATGTTATGTTTAGAAATTAAATCCTTCTTTTGTGTTTATAGTATTACTGGGATGGTGATCCCAGATCTCATATTATTAATGTAAAATAATAATGATTAGTTGAGTAAAAATTAAATAAACTGTTTTAAAAATCAATACATATTTATTATTAATTTATCTGCACATAATTCATCACAAATATTATATACTATATTATTATTATTATTTATAACACGTGACGTGATTTAATTATGTTTCACAAAATTATTTTAATTTAAAAGTCAATTGCCGTACGGTAGTTTTACAAAAACTAAGAAATGCCTCTCAGTTAAGAGTTACAATCAAATCAAATTTAGGTGGTTATCAAGTAACATAATAAAATATAAATAGTAGATACACCTACTATAAGATAAGATGAAGGCACTGCACTACACAACAAAAAAAACTTTTAGCATTCAATAGTTTGACAGCAGATCTACCACAAAACTCAGCACTTAACATGGCGACGCAGTCACGCATGGAAGAGCTAATGACGTCACACGAAAGTGTTGTCAAAATAAGCAATTGACAAACTGTTGTTGTCTCCCTTTTCTAATGAAGCTACTGTTTTGTTAAAAAGAAACAAAAGTATTTTTGACAAGTGTGTGTCGATGTTATAGATATTTGTATAACTATTATTTCTATAGTAGAATACGGCGCCTCCATAGGTATTATTATCTCTATGGTTGCACGTGAATTTTACTGTCACCTGTCACTGTCATAGGATGTATGTGTCATCGTAAATTCGTCTCATAGAGATTAGAGAACAGGAGAACGATCGCCGTAGAAAATAGTGATCCAGAAATATGGACACCATAAGTGAGGCGCTGCGATCGCTAAGTTCGCTCAATAAAAGTCATTTTCAGCCTATTTTTCCGATCAGATGCTAAACCACTTACACATTCATGCACAATAAAATATTTCACCATTTTGTTGTCAAAAATTAAAAAAATTACGGAGAATGAAAACTTTCTCACCAATGCCACGAAGAAAATTTTTACATTATTCAACTAACTTCATCTACTTGTGCATCTACTCATAAACAGCTAACTTCACAGCCACTACACACCGACGGCAGCGTCGCTATAAATTCTACAAATTTTCAAGGACAGGCGGGCTATGCTTTAGTATACGTTGGGATCATTCTCCTGTTCTCTAACCTACATGGTATAGTACCTCTACATTCCACACTTTGGCCAAAACGGTGCTGTCAGAGATCACAGAGTACCTTTGTATAAACTGGTCAGAGTCAGAGATGGATATAATGACTGGAGGGAGGAAGATGCGCGTATTTTTAAATTAAAATTACGAAAGTCTAATTTTTGAAGGAAATTAACTTGTTTTATATACGAAATAAAAAGAAATGCCGTTTGATAGTGACTAAATCGATAAAGGCATGGATTACGACGCGGGCGGGAATAGAAAACCGCTAAAACGTAGTCAAGACCTGCAGCGGGAAAATAACGATTTTATAAGCCATATTATAAATTAAATTACAAAACAGTTTCCCCCATAGATTACTGACTATAGTTTCCCCTGAGCCAATGGGAATGGCTGAATACACTGTTTTCATTGAGAGTCGTAAAAAAGGAGTTAAATTAGGCGATGCAAATCCCTTAATTTTGGCAGAAATTTTCAAAAATGAAATCAAAGGAGTCTA
The DNA here is from genome assembly GCA_036936625.1 of Parnassius smintheus behrii. NCBI lineage: Eukaryota > Metazoa > Arthropoda > Insecta > Lepidoptera > Papilionidae > Parnassius > Parnassius smintheus. Next base: position 18,565,015 of record JAUPFT010000021.1, on the reverse strand, counting down.
AGAAGAATCATCGCTTCTAAAGTAGGGGTGGCATTTGCGCGGGCGATTAACGCCAACGACTTTTAGAAAAATGAAAGCTTCCTAGAAAAGTATGATTACAACTTACAAGGCATTTATACCAGCAAGAGTGGTGGAAACAATCGGAGTACTCAGGTATGTTCCCATCAGCATAAGTAATGAAGAGCTATTTAAAAAACTATCATCAAAATAAGAGGTCGTCGCAGTGCATCGTTTTACAAAAAAAGTTAATGAACAGATCAAACCGTTTAGTTCTGTAAGTGTAACATTTTTGTCAGCTAACTTACCTGACTTTGTACATCTGGATTTATTCCTATATAGGATGCATCGATATATTGCCCCGCTTTTATAATGTTTTAAATGCTTTAAATTTAATCACGGAGCGAAAATTTGTAAATCAGTGCAACGGTGTTCAATTTGTGCAGATGAAAATCGGTACACTGAATGTAAGAAAAATGCGGTAATTAAATGCATAAACTGTAGTGGTCTTCATGTCGCAATTTCTAGATATTTTCCAATAAAAAAACTTATGCTAAAGTCTTACAAACAAAACAAACTCAAAATTTATTTAACAATTATGACACAAACTTCCCTTCAATGCCTACAAAAAAAAAACAATGTACTTATTCAAAAACAGTAGATCAATCACAAGTTAAATCTAATGACACTCCTAAAGTACACAAATCAAAGACGGAAACTACCCAAACTAATACTACAACTAATAATAATAACACTCTTATTGACCAACTCAGACTGTAAACTGACTACATCAAGTATAAAAGAAATGCTTATCTTAAAAACAATGAATAAACAATTTATTTGAATTTCACAATATACAATGTGTTAATAATAAAAATTCATTGCTGATTAACTAGTTGAGAATGATATAGATATTCGCCTGTTAAATGAAACTTGGCTGCGAGAGAATAGAACTATTAACATTCCAAAATATAATTTCATTAATCAGAATGGAAAAAATGGACGTGGAAGAGTAGCAATATTAATTAAAAATAGTTTCAAATATTTTGTTGTCCCCACAATGTTCTATGATTATATGCAGTCGCTAGCTATAAACCTTACTACAAGTATAGGTAATATATCAATTTTATGTGTCTATGCCGCACCTAGTTTAGGGCGCTTTAAGGTTAGAAGATTAAAACAAATTATTAACAGTCTACCCACAGAGTACATTATATATACAGTCTACCTGCGCCACTGTTGCTCTCAGGTGACTTAAATGCTCATCATATTGCTTTTGGATGTATCACAACAAAAAATAGAGGCACTGATATCTTATTATATAACAAGGGAGATATAGTAGCACCCTTATGGATATAACATAATATTTATAGTTATAGATATAACATGTTGGACGAATGTGATCTTTGCATATTAAATAATGGAACTATAGTAGGAAGCATTAATTTTAATCAAACTTCTATTGATCTTTCATGTGTTAGTCCTTCTTTAGTTCCTTTATGTGATTGGCATGTACATGATGATCCTATGGGTAGTTTATCACTATCCAACCATAGTCGACTTATATACTTGTGTTGAAAAATATGATATAGGAGAACCTTGCGAACGTTTCAATTATAAAAAAGCAGACTGGTCAAAGTTCCAGGCTGAAACAAAAAAATGTTTGAAAACTTCACAATTGATACATCCAATTTGCTTGATACTTATGAAAACTTCTACACCACACTTCTAGAAATAAGGAAAGACTGTATACCTATAATTTCCAAACCTAATGTGTTTGTTATGATAAAACCAGTTCCTTGGTGGGACGCGGACTGTTTGGAAGCCGTAAAGAAAAGTAAAAATGCTCTAAGATTTTACAAATTAAATCCTAAAATAGAAAATTATATAGAATATAAAAAGATTGATGCCTTCAAAAAAAGATTGAAAAAAAAAACGAGTTGGAGATGAATTTGTGATTAATTTAATAGATATACTCCAATAACTTATATCTGGAATTGTATTAGGAGATTTAAAAGGGTACCTGTATATAAGCCATCAAAAATGATGATTGGATTCTTTCTTTCTTACATAAATAGGCTCCCATAACAACACCACCATCTGAAAAGTAAATAGATATTTTAAATTTAAATACAATATTTAATCAGATAGGTACTGACAGTAGCTCTTTTCTATTGAAAGAATTTACTTGGCATGAATTTACTGCAGCTATTCAATCAAGGAGAGATTCCACTCCAGGATTGGATGATATTCCATATAAACTTATATTATATTATAGACAAAAAACTATTTTAAAAATCTTCCGTATGCTTTGGGACAATCAATGTATTCCGAAGTCTTGGAAAATGCAATGTGTGATGCCTATTTTGAAACCTGATAAACCAGAACATGATTTCAACTCTTACAGGCCAATTTCACTTTCCTCTTGTGTATGAAAATTATTTGAATACATGTTGAAAAACAGACTAGACTATTACATAGAAGCAAATAATATTTTACCTGAACAACAATTTGGTTTCCGGAAAGGAAAAAGTGCTGCAAAGAGTTTTGCTTCTAAGATCTCAGATATAAATCATTCCAGTCGGGGCTCAGGCGAGGCACGATTCACTTGTTGTATCCCGCTACTAGCTCATCCTGGACTATTCGGATAATTAATTCGTGGAAACGAATTATATCATACATCAGACTATTAAATTAGTCTCAATACAATTTATAGTCGATTACCTGTGATTCGTGTATTTTTTGATTGTTAATTAATTCTATTTAATTACCTTCTACATCAGAAGTGGGATAAAGTCCCCGTTTTTTGCCCACATTTAATTTTTATGGGACAAACTTTGGTATCGCTCACATGGGATTAAGTCCCCGTTATTGCTCACATTTAATTTTTGTGGAATAAGGACCATTATTGACCGCATTTAGTTTTTAAATAGTAAAAGGGTTATTACGTTCGTGAAAGACTTAGCGTTAGCGTTGATGCCTTAGTTTTTATGTTAAATGTTTAATGAAATAGAGTAAAACTTTAAAGTGACCAGATTTTAGCCAAAAGTTAAATCTTTTTGTTCGGCTTATGTTAAAAGTACCCGCAAGTACTTGTTATTTCTTAACATACCTAAATATGTTGACAAATGTCAGGAAATGTTGGTAGCTTCCTAGATTTGTTATAGTTTGATAGTTTGTGGGAAATATGATTTACATGGGTTACATTTTAAAGTTCGAAATGTTTAAGCGGTATAATAAAATAATGGATTAACTTCGATGTGCTATGAAAATAATAAGTGGACTCCGAATATTGTGTAGTCGATAAGATTGGGGTTTGCTATCCAGGGATTGGTAGGAGTCACTACAGGAATTTAAAGGGCCTTGTGAGCTTACTGATCGGTCTGCTGCCAACGACCAAAATGAAGTCAGGGATGGTCGAGCGTTGTAATATCTAACAGGTGTCGATATCTGTTTGCAAGTTGGATTAACTGATAGACTAAATGCTAACGGCTTGCTGCCAACCGCACGAGGACGTGCGATAGTCGGAGATGGCCGTGTCGGCACGTCTATAAAGTTCAGAGAGGTTGCATCATTCTGGAGGAATGGTCATATTCATGGTGGTCTCATAGAATTGCGGTTATATCGGGAGCCCAATAGTTTGTGCAGTGTGGAGTTCACTGTGGGTGTCGTACGCAAGAGATTCCGACAAGGTCATTCAACGAGTGCTGGGACTCGTAGGATGAAAGAATTGTGGTTCCGCCATTGTAGTGGTCTTCTAATGCAGAAGAATATTTGTGGTGTTGCTGTTGGTTTTTGGGGTTCCGTAGTCAACTAGGAACCTTATAGTTTCGCCATGTCTGTCTGTCCGTCTGTCCGTCCTCGCTTAATCTCTGTGACCGTTAGCACTAGAAAGCTGAAATTTGGTACTGTTACGAGCTTGAGGTTCGTGACAATAAAAATTGCCGATAGAATTACATAAATTAACACTTTAATTCACTTTACACTAATTAAAGTCAAAAACACTAATAATTAATCACACTGATTCACTTTATTTCGCTCCGAAGCTTCGCTTGTCTCGCCAACTTCAATACTTCCCCGATCGCATCTTGCAGCGCCTATTTATATAAATTAGCAGCGAAATATCCAGAATATTCAAGTAAACACGCGCAAGGTACCGAGAGTTCGTGTTTCAACTTCAAGAAGTTTAGTTCTTCGGTTCGAGACTAGATGGCGCTAGTGCCGTCGACTTTAGCGCGTAACACTGCCCCCTCCTAAGACATGCTCTTCCCGAGCATTATCGGCCCCATAATAACGCGCCAGGCGATCCACATGGACGATCTAAGGAGTCCCTCTTGCGCTTTTCTGTATCCGGTAGGTTACATCGTTGATCTTGGTCACAATCCGGTACGGGCCGTCCCATTTAGCTTGAAGCTTAGGAGATTTCCCTTTGCTGCGGACTGGATTGTGCAACCACACAAGTGAATCTGCGTCGAACCCTTTGTTGTTCATTTTGCGGTCGTGCCGGGTTTACATCTTTTCAGACATTTGCTGGCCCGATTGTCTGACGTGCTCATAAACGTCATTCATTTTGTTCCGCAAGTCATTTGCATAATCGGTTATACTGCGTGGAGCATCAGGTGGTATCCCGGTGATCAGGTCTGCAGGAAGCCGTAATTCTCTTCCAAAGTTTGCGAAGGCTGGTGTCACTGCTGTACTTTCGTGAACAGCGCTTCGATATGACAACAAAAACGGTTGTATGTGCTTGTCCCAATCTCGTTGCCGATTGTCTACAACTTTTGCTAGGTACCTCTCCAATGTCTGATCAAATCGTTCTACCATTCCATCAGATTGCGGGTGATAAGAAGTCGTTCTTGTTTTATGAGTACCCATAACTCGTTATAGTTTCCTGGAATATTTGAGATTTAAAATTCCTTCCTTGATCGCAGTGAATCTATAAATTTACTCCAAAACGACAGAAGACTTCATGAACTAGTTTATCAGCAACTGTTGAAGCTTCTTGATTTGGAATGGCGAAGACTTCTGGCCACTTAGTGAAGTAATCCATCACTACCATGAAATACTTGTTACCGCTTTCACTCTCCGGAAACGGCCCCGCCACGTCAATCGCTATTCTCTCCCATGGTGCACCAACATTGTACAACTTCAATGCACCTCTACTACGAGTCTGAGGTCCCTTTACAGCCGCACAACTTGTACATTTGCGACACCAGTCCTCGACATCATTTCGACAGTGGACCCAGTAAAACCGTTCTCGGATCTTCAGTAGAGTTCGTTTAACTCCCAGATGGCCTACTGAATAATCATTATGGTACAGCTGTAGAACATCCGGTACTTTAGCTTTAGGGACAACCATTTGTAAATGACAGCTGTCTCCCCGAACATTTTTCCATTTACGGCACAGAACTCCATCCTGAAGCAGCAAGCTGTCCCACTGGGCCCAATAGCTTTTAGGTCGAACTCATCGCTGAGACGTCGCTCCACTTGGGCTTGGGAGCACTGGCCTGCATCCATTCCAAGATCGGCTTGATGTCCGGATCTTCCTGCTGTGCACGTTGTAAGCTGTCCTTCCACTCGTTGCTGAGGTGGTCGGCCCTGAGCATTCTCACGGATACCACTTCCTTACTCTCTTGCCTAGTATAATGTTTGCAATCTTCAGGTCAAGGTCTTCTTGACAATGCATCTGCGTTGCCATGAGATTTCCCGCTGCGATGTTCGATCTCAAAGTCGTATTCCTGCAGTAGTTCAATCCACCTCGCAACTTGTCCTTCTGGATTTTTAAACTGCAATAGCCATTTTAGTGCAGCATGGTCAGTTCGTAAGTGAAATTTTCGCCCCAGAAGATATTTGCTAAAATGCTGCAATGACTTTACCACAGCTAGCAATTCGCGTCTTGTGACACAATAGTTCCTTTCCGGTTTTGACAACGACTTGCTGAAGTATGCTATCACGACCTCTTGGTCACCATTCCGTTGAGACAACACATCGCCAAGTCCTATATCACTTGCGTCTGCGTCAACTATAAATTCTTTGCTTGCATCAGGGTATCCCAAAATAGGTGTTTTGCACAGACGGTCCTTGAGCTCCTGGAATGCGATATTGCAACTTTCATCCCAGCAGAAATGTCGCTTCTCCTCGGTTAGCTTATGCAGAGGTTTGGCTATATCTGCAAAGTTCGTCACAAATCGCCGATAATAGGAGCACAAACCCAAAAATGCTCTAACCTGCGTCTTGTCTTTTGGAACCGGCCAATCCTTTACAGCTGCGATTTTCTCTGGATCCGTACGGATACCTTCTTCCGACACTACATACCCCAAAAAGTTAACTTGCCGTTTGAATAGTGAACATTTCTTCGGACTCAGCTTGAGGTTGGCACTCTGAATCTTCATGAGCACGCGTTCCAGGTTTTGAAGGTGTTCCTCAAACGTACGGCCCACGATGATGATGTCATCCAAGTAGACCAGACAGGCATCGCCAATTAGCCCGGGAAGTACAAGTTCCATCAGCCTTTCAAACATTGCTGGAGCATTGCACAACCCAAACGGCATTACTTCAAATTGCCACAGACCCTTTCCCGTCAAGAACGCAGTTTTCTCCTTGTCCTTAGGGTCAATTTCAACTTGCCAGTAGCCACTTTTTAGATCCAGCGTGCTAAACCACTTTACTCCTGTAAGCATGTCCAGCGTGTCGTCAATTCTTGGCAAGGGATAGATGTCCTTCTTAGTAACGTCGTTCGGACGGCGGTAGTCAACACAGAACCGCATGCTGCCATCCTTCTTCTTTACCAGTACCACGGGTGAACACCATGGACTAGATGAAGGTTCAATAACACCATCCTTCACCATTCCCTCAATCATGGGTTCCACTTCCTTTTCACGTGCTACCGGCAATCTTCTTGGCCGCTGACGGATAGGCAATTATTCGCCTGTGTTTATTTTGTGTTGAACTAAGCCAGTCTTTCCTATGTCAGCATCGTTTGATGAGAATACATCGACATACTTGAGTAACAACTTCTTCGCCTTGACCATTCCATTCGGGGAGAGAACGCTGCGACAGTCTTCCAAAAGTGTGGTCAACTTCGTTTGTGCATCTTTGCTGGGTGTCTCACTCGATAGATATTGGCACCGACGTAACCAATCCACTTCCTCAGAAGTACCAACCAGTGTGCCTTTTTCTATAATCTGTTCCCGGTCACAAAGGTTCAGCACACGTACTCCTGAGATGTCGGTGGTTCTGACCAAGGTTCGAGCTACTTTCCATGGAAGGTCATTGTTCACCCTTTTCACAAGTACACAACGGTGAGCTTGCCCAGCGTTTCGAGGGAGTCTAACCGGAACAATCGTTTCCGATCTTGGCGGAAGAACAATCTTCTTAATGCTGTACACGTTCCCTGGTAACACACCTTCCATAAAAAGTTCCTCCTGTCCACATTTCAAAACACCTTGCTTAACGTCGATCTCACAACAATTATTCCTCATAAAGTCTAGGCCTAGGATGCAGTCGTCCATTATATCAGCCACGATGACATTATGCAGGTAGATCACGTTGCCAAGCTTCAACTCCATCTCCTTCTCTCCACGGACGGGTATACGCTGACCGGTGGCTGTTACCAAATTAATGCGTTCTCGGTTGTATGCGGAGTCCCCAAGGAACTGACTTATAAGTTGGGAACTAACAACCGTACGAGAGGCTCCAGTGTCTATGGTCAGTTTACACGGCATTTCGTTGACCTCGTCCTTGATGATTAGACTGTTCCCATCATGGGTTTGTGAGATCGAGATCCTTGGGGCTCTTTTAACATCAGCCAGCACCCGCCCCGCAGTTCTGGCTTTTACTCGTTTCCCTGCTGCTGCTGGGCGGTGCTGTTCGCGGCACTACCCTCCTGAGATCGTCCACCTTCCCTTTCTAGGGTTCGCTTAGGGCAGCTGGATCGAAGACGGCCTTTTTCCCCACAGCCATAGCACCTAGGGCTGTATCCTTTATTGCGGTCGCGTACTGTAGCTGCTGCAATCCCTGACGCGATGGGAACGATGATCCTGCCGCACGGCTTCCACCTCTAGTGCATGGGCCAAGGCGTCCTTAAGCGTGTCATGGTGCCCGAGTCTCACAGCAGCTCTGACTTCAAGGTCGCGGATGCCGTCGATGAATGTCTGAACCAGGTTCCCTTCAATGAGCGCAGGTACAGACTGGTATGCTTTTCGAACCATCTTCTCCACCTCAAGGGCCCACTGCTGCAGGTTTTCGTTGCTGCGTTGCACGCGATCTTTAGGTCAAGGCTCAAGTCGACGGTACTAGCGCCATCTAGTCTCGAACCTAAGAACTAAACTTCTTGAAGTTGAAACACGAACTCTCGGTACCTTGCGCATGTTTACTTGAATATTCTGGATATTTCGCTGCTAATTTATATAAATAGGCGCTGCAAGATGCGATCGGGGAAGTATTGAAGTTGGCGAGACAAGCGATGCTTCGCAGCGGAATAAAGTGAATCAGTGTGATTAATTATTAGTGTTTTTGACTTTAATTAGTGTAAAGTGAATTAAAGTGTTAATTTAGGTAATTCTATCGGTAATTTTTATTGTCACGAACCTCAAGCTCGTAACAATTGGTGTCAAAAGTGGGATAAAATCATGCCGATTTTACCTAAGGAGGAAACGGAGGGTGTCCGTACCCACAGTCAACGCCAGCATGAGACGGACCAGCGGAGATTTGGTGGTGCAACGGCGCAGACGTAGAAGGGCCAACTGCCAGCCACGGAGGCTGCGGGCGCGTCATTAGCTCCTACATCTACAGCACCTGACTTAGGTGCTCTGATGGCGATGCTACAGGAGCAGCTGCAGCGCGGACGAGAGGAACAGGCCCGTCTGTTGAAAGAGCAGCAGGAGGAACAGGCCCGCCGGCAGGAGGAACAGGCCCGTCGTTTAGAAGAGCAACTCCAACGCGATAAGGAAGAGCAGATGCTCCTCATGAAGGACCTTCACGCTACCTTCGGAAAAGAGATACGGGAGGTAAAGGATAAGGTTGCTCAACATGACAACCGCCTGTCGGAAGCTGAAACCCGAATCGACCAAGGAAACAATCGGGTTGACAACGTAATGGCTGACGTGAAGAAAACGCTGGACGACCTCAAACTTGGGGATGGAACAACAGCTCCCGTAGTAGCTACAACACCTTCGCTACGTGGATTCAAAGTGCCGCCGTTCGACGCGACCTCTTCCTGGTCAGCCTACAAAATCCAGTTCGAGGCCGTCATGGAGGCGAACGGCTGGAATAAAAGCCAAGCCATGACTTCACTCACCCTAGGCCTGCGCGACCAAGCCTTAACTGCGTTGGAAGCTCTCGGTAAGAAAGTGACCTACGAGCAGCTCCTTGAGGCCTTGGAGGCGAGATATGACGACGCTCACATGGAACGTCTTTCGCGCGCATCTTAAGGATCGCGTGCAACGCAGCAACGAAAACCTGCAGCAGTGGGCCCTTGAGGTGGAGAAGATGGTTCGAAAAGCATACCAGTCTGTACCTGTGCTCATTGAAAGGAACCTGGTGCAGACATTCATCGACGGCATCCGCGACCTGGAAGTCAGAGCTGCTGTGAGGCTCGGGCACCACGAGACGCTTAAGGACGTCTTGGCCCATGCACTGGAGGTAGAAGCCGTGCAGCAGGATCATCGTTCCCATCGCGTCAGGGAGGTTGCAGCAGCTACAGTTCGCGACCGCAACAAAGGATATAGCCCTAGGTGTTATGGCTGTGGAGAAAAGGGCCATCTTCGATCCAGCTGCCCTAAGCGAACCCTAGGAAGGGAAGGTGAACGATCTCAGGAGGGTAGTGCGGCGAACAGCACCGAACAGCAGAGCAGGGAAACGAGTAAAAGCCAGAACTGCGGAGCGGGTGCTGGCTGATGTTAAAAGAGCCCCAAGGATCTCGATCTCACAAACCCATGATGGGAACAGTCTAATCATCAAGGACGAGGTCAACGGAATGCCGTGTAATCTGACCATAGACACTGGAGCCTCTCGTACGGTTGTTAGTTCCCAACTTATAAGTTAGTTCCTTGGGGACTCCGCATACAACCGAGAACGCATTAAATTGGTAACAGCCACCGGTCAGCGTATACCCGTCCGTGGAGAGAAGGAGATGGAGTTGAAGCTAGGCAAAGTGATCTACATACATAATGTCATCGTGGCTGATATAATGGACGACTGCATCCTAGGCCTAGACTTTATGAGGAATAATTGTTGTGAGATCGACGTTAAGCAAGGTGTTTTGAAATGTGGACAGGAGGAACTTTTTATGGAAGGTGCGTTACCAGGGAACGTGTACAGCATTAAGAAGATTGTTCTTCCGCCGAGAACGGAAACGATTGTTCTGGTTAGTCTTCCCCGAAACGCTGGGCAAGCTCACCGTTATGTACTTGTGGAAAGGGTAAACAATGACTTTCCATGGAAAGTAGCTCGAACCTTGGTCAGAAACACTGACATCCCAAGAGTACGTGTGCTGAACCTTTGTGACCGGGAACAGATTATAGAAAAAGGCACACTGATTGGTACTTGTGAGGAAGTGGATTGGTTACGTCGGTGCCAATATATATCGAGTGGGACCCCCAGCAAGGATTCAGAAACGAGAGTGACCACACTTTTGGAAGGCTGTCGCGGTGTTCTCTCCCCGAACGAATTGGTCAAGGCGAAAAAGTTGTTACTCAAGTACGCCGATGTATTCCCGTCAAACGATGCTGACATAAGAAAGACTGGTTTAGTTCAACACAAAATAAACACAGGAGAAGAATTGCCTATCCGTCAGCGGCCAAGAAGATTGCCGGTAGCACGTGAAAAGGAAGTGGAAACCATGATTGAGGGAATGGTGAAGGATGGTGTTATTGAACCTTCATCTAGTCGATGGTGTTCACCCGTGGTACTGGTAAAGAAGAAGGATGGCAGCATGCGGTTCTGTGTTGATTACCGCCGTCTGAACGACGTTACAAAGAAGGACAGCTATCCCTTGCCAAGAATTGATGACACGCTGGACATGCTTACAGGAGTAAAATAGTTTAGCACGCTGTATCTAAAAAGTGGCTACTGGCGAGTTGAAATTGACCCTAAGGACAAGGAGAAAACTGCGTTCTCGACGGGAAAGGGTCTGTGGCAATTTAAAGTAATGCCGTTTGGGTTGTGCAATGCTCCAGCAGCGTTTGATAGGCTGATGGAGCTTGTAATTACTGGGCTAATTGGCGATGCCTGTCTGGTCTACTTGGATGACATCATCATCGTGGGCCGTACGTTTGAGGAACACCTTCAGAACCTGGAACGCGTGCTCATGAAGATTCAGAGTGCCAACCTCAAGTTAAGTCCAAAGAAATGTTCACTATTCAAACGGCAAGTCAACTTTTTGGGGTATGTAGTGTCGGAAGAAGGTATCCGCATGGATCCGGAGAAAATCGCCGCTGTTAAGGATTGGCCGGTTCCAAAAGACAAGACGCAGGTTAGAGCATTTTTGGGTTTGTGCTCCTATTATCGGCGATTTGTGAAGAACTTTGCTGATATAGCCAAACCTCTGCACAAGCTAACCGAGGAGAAGCGACATTTCTGCTGGGATGAAAGTTGCAATATCGCATTCCAGGAGCTTAAGGACCGTCTGTGCAAAACACCTATTTTGGGATACCCTGATGCAAGCAAAGAATTTATATTTGACACAGACGCAAGTGATATAGGACTTGGCGGTGTGTTGTCTCAACGGAATGGTGACCAAGAGGTCGTGATAGTGTACTTCAGCAAGTCATTCTCACAACCGGAAAGGAACTATTGTGTCACAAGACGCGAATTGCTAGCTGTGGTAAAGTCGTTGCAGCATCTTAGCAAATATCTTCTGGGGCGGAAATTTCACTTACGAACTGACCATGCTGCACTAAAAGGGCTATTGCAGTTTAAAAATCCAGAAGGACAAGTTGCGAGGTGGATTGAACTACTGCAAGAATATGACTTTGAGATCGAACATCGCAGCGGGAAATCTCATGGCAACGCAGATGCATTGTCAAGAAGACCTTGTCCTAAAGATTGCAAACATTGTACTAGGCAAGAGAGTAAGGAAGTGGTATCCGTGATGATGCTCAGGGCAGACTACCTCAGCAACGAGTGGAAGGACAGCTTACAACGTGCACAGCAGGAAGATCCGGAGATCAAGCCGATTCTGGAATGGATGAAGGCCAGTGCTCCCAAGCCCAAGTGGAGCGACGTCTCAGCGATGAGTTCGACCACTAAAAGCTATTGGGCCCAGTGGGACAGCTTGTTGCTTCAGGATGGAGTTCTGTGCCGTAAATGGGAAAGTGTTCGGGGAGACAGCTGTGATTTGCAAATGGTTGTCCCTAAAGCTAAAGTACCGGATGTTCTACAGCTGTACCATAATGATTATTCAGGAGGCCATCTGGGAGTTAAACGAACTCTACTGAAGATCCGAGAACGGTTTTACTGGGTCCACAGTCGAAACGATATCGAGGACTGGTGTCGCAAATGTACAAGTTGTGCGGTTGTAAAGGGACCTCAGACTCGTAGTAGAGGTGCATTGAATTTGTACAATGTTGGTGCACCATGGGAGAGAATAGCCATTGACGTGGCGGGGCCGTTTCCGGAGAGTGAAAGCGGTAACAAGTATTTCATGGTTGTGATGGATTACTTCACTAAGTGGCCAGAAGTCTTGGCCATTCCAAATCAAGAAGCTTCAACAGTTGCAGATAAACTAGTTCATGAAGTCTTCTGTCGTTTTGGAGTACCTTTAGAGATACACAGCGATCAAGGAAGGAATTTTGAGTCTCAAATATTCCAGGAAACTTGCCGAGTTATGGGTACTCATAAAACAAGAACGACTTCTTATCACCCGCAATCTGATGGAATGGTAGAACGATTTAATCAGACATTGGAGAGGTACCTAGCAAAAGTTGTAGACAATCGGCAACGAGATTGGGACAAGCACATACAACCGTTTTTGTTGTCATATCGGAGCGCTGTTCACGAAGGTACATCAGTGACACCAGCTTTCGCAAACTTTGGGAGAGAATTACGGCTGCCTGCGGACCTGATCACCGGGATACCACCTGATACCCCACGCAGTATAACCGATTATGCAAATGACTTGCGGAATAAAATGAATGGCATTTATGAGCACGTCAGACAATCGGGCCAGCAAATGTCTGAGAAAATGAAAACCCGGTACGACCGCAACATGAACAATAAATGGTTCGACGAAGGTTCACTAGTGTGGTTGCACAATTCAGTCCGCAGCAAAGGGAAATCTCCTAAGCTTCAAGCTAAATGGGACGGCCCGTACCGGAGTGTGACCCGGATCAACGATGTAACCTACCGGATACAGAAAGGCGGAAGAGGGACTCCTAAGATCGTCCATGTGGATCGCCTGGCGCGTTATTATGGGGCCGATAATGCTCGGGACGAGCATGTCTTAGGAGGGGGCAGTGTTACGTGCCTAAGTCGACGGCACTAGCGCCATCTAGTGTCAGAGAACTTTTTTTACGTGGCAGAGCCATGCTGCAATTATATTAGTAGTATAGTTGTAGCACGAATGGGTCGGCTCGACCGGGGAAGGACCACGCTCTCACAGAATACCAGCGTTTAATAGTAGCTTAATGCTGCTGTATTTCGTATGGTGAGTGTAGAGAACCGGAGACCCTTTTTACTGGAAATGAGGTATTCCATCTCAGTCCTCACGGGTGACAACGCATCTGCATTTTGATTTGTAATGGAAGATAGATGTAGATGTCTATGGGCCGCAGCAACCACTTACCATCAGGTGGACTTTGTGTTCGTTTGTCACCCTATTCTATAAAAAAAGAGAAGAGAGCGATGGGAGCTTTCCAGAAAATGACATCACTAATGCTGCATCACTAATGCTGTCGATTGAAAAACCGACAGCGCCATCTAGTCTCGAACCGAAGAACTAAACTTCTAGAAGTTGAAACTCGAACTCTCGGTACCTTGCGCGTGTTTACTTGAATATTTCGGATATTTCGGTGCTAATTTATATTTATAGGCGCTGCAAGATGCGATCGGTGAAGTATTGAATCCGGCGAGACAAGCGAAGCTTCGGAGCGGAATAAAGTGAATTAGTGTGCTTAATTATTGGTGTTTTAAGTTTTAATTTGTGTAAAGAAAATTAAAGTGTTAATTTAGGTAATTCTATCGGAAATTTTTATTGTCACGAACCTCAAGCTCGTAACAGTATTATTGTGTTATTGTGTCCCTCACGCTACACTACTGTGTGATTGTGATGGGTAATTATTGTGGTTTGGTCGGGCTATATCGCTCCTGCAGAGAAAAAAATAGAGGAAAAGTGAGAAAAAAAGTGATTCTTACTATTGTAGCCGTGTTCTTTTTAGGGGATCCACTGTGGCCTTGGAAGGAAAAGGGGAGATCTCCCGCCGGACAAGGTGTTCTGCCCGGGGATCGGCCAACACTCCATGTGATAGTTTGGAGATGTTCTACACTCAGCGTCACAAAAATCGCACCTCTCTGAGTTTGCGCGAAAAATGGCTGTAATGGCTAGAAACGAATTATATTTATATAAAAAATAGAGACAAAAAAAAGGGAAAATAAGTAAGAAAATGGTTCTTGCTATTGTAACGTTTCCCCCCCCCCCCTCTCTATATAACAATTTTATAATATTAAAAATATCCCCTTTTCAATAACATTATATATATATATATGTGACCAGGATTATTAAATTATGTTTTGATCTTCCTAAATGATCTTTCAAAAGGTTTATTAATAGGCCGTTTTTAATATTTTGGCGTGATCGACTTAGTTAGGACCCTTATTTACGTTGTGTTTGTTTAGTAACTTAGTTCTTTTAGGTGTCTTTTGGAAGAATGAATATTCACTAGAGCAATTGAAAGCTGTTGGTAGTGCCTTATAAGCTAAGTGAACCCCGTTCACGAAGACAGGGCTCGAGAAAGGTTAAGAACATAAAACGTCTTTATTCCACTTGTATCAGGTTAACATTATTAATTTATTATTATTTATCCCTTCCCGCTTGGAAAAGGCTCACAATATATTTATACAAAAATACCCGATACAAGGGCTTCGCTCCCCTACATTTATTTAAAAAAATGTAGGGGAGGTACACGGCCCCACACACGCCGTGCACGGTGAGTGCCAACCATTTTGATGCACTCCCCCCGAAGGGAACGATAATTTGGGAACTGGACCGTAGTCCACAGCAAAATAACTGGCGAACCAGTAAAAGAGGCTTGGCCCCTTGTTAGTGCGTAAGCACAAACATCGACCGAAGTCGCGCATGTCAATGCGTGTAAACGCCATACAGAATACGAACGAATCCAGCCACAGTGAATGTACGTCACACGGTTTAGGCAATAGGCACACTGGCCGTAAACCCTCCGTGAGCGCCACCACCTGCCAGACCGCCGCTCCTGGAGACGTGATGTAAGTGTATGGCATCACCACCAATTGCATGATCAGCACGGCTACTAGCCGCAGAGCGTGTCATGAGTCTACCGCTCACCTCAAGGGAATGGGGTCCCACGTTGTGCGGCTTTCGGCCGCAGCCTTGAGAGTCTCCTCAGATCCTCCCGCCAGCTACCACCCGCATGAGGTCGACACATATGCTCCACCAACCAATACAACGGCAGATATAGCCAAAAGGCAGTTATAAGATAAGAGTAATAATTCGCCATCAGAAAAGGTTTGTGTCACTGACGTTGAGTAAATGCATTTTCGATCATGTTTGTCTCACCCACCAACAAGTTGCCTTCAATCATTCAAAGGTGGGAAAGTTACAGAGATATAATATTATGTTGTTATATAAAACATCGTGGAGGGCAGACAGTCTGCAGCCCCGCAATGAAGGGACCCGACTTGGGCAAAGCTACTTAGGTGTGGGTCAAACCAAGACGCAGAGAGCGCCATTGAGAATAGCGTCCCACCAAACAACCATCGCAGAGACGCAATGCTGCAGAACGCAACAAGCATCAATACGACTATCGTCGGGCTTACACCATTCCAAGGTCCCCCATACATCCCAGCAGACATCACCACCCGTATACCTCCATCGACCAGAACCACAGAGAGCGTCGAATCAGGCGCAGCACACCCGTAGATCCATCACAAGACGCAATACCGCCAGTAGCAGTAAGCATCAATGCAACTATCATACGGATGGTGCCCCCTCACAACACACCCAACATGATCCCTATCGACTTTGGTAACAAAGTTGCTATTGTTGTTATATAAAAAATATCACCAACGTATCATAGTAGCACGCTACTAAGACGCCAATGAACAAAACTCCACGTATCATAGCGCTAATGCACTAAGACATGAAGCTGAATATGCCTGTTACACTTAAAAGTGCTACCAAACACACTCAACATCCCCATCCGAAAGATAGACGACGCATCGCTATGCGCTACGACATCGCCCACAAACGGTATGGGTGTGCGATGTCCACGGGAAAGCCGTATTGCTACAACAAACCCGCTTACCACCGACACTAAGATGTTAATTGTATACCTCCATCGACCAGAACAACAGGAATGCGTCGAATCAGGCGCAGCACACCCGCAGATCCATCACAAGACGCAATACCGCAAGTAGCAGTAAGCATCAATGCAACTATCATACGGGCGGCGCACCCTCACAACACAACCACATGACTCCTATCGACTTTGGCAACAAAGTTAGTATTGTTGTTATATAAAAAATATCACTAACGTATCATAGTAGCACGCTACTAAGACGCCAATGAACAAAACTCCACGTATCATAGCGCTAATGCACTAAGACATGAAGCTGAGTATGCCTGTTACACTTAAAAGTGCTACCAAACACACTCATCATCCCCATCCGAAAGATAGACGACACATCGCTATGCGCAACGACGTCGCCCACAAACGGTATGGGTGTGCGATGTCCACAGGAAAGCCGTATTGCTACAACAAACCCGCTTACCACCGGCACTAAGATTGTTGTTATATAAAACTGCACCAACGTATCATAGTAGCACGCTACTAAGACGCCAGTGGACAAAACTTCACGTATCATAGCGCTAATGCACTAAGACATGAAGTTGAGTATGCCCGTTACACTTAAAAGTGCTACCAAACACACTCATCATCCCAATCCGAAATATAGACGACGCTTCGCTATGCGCTACTACGCCGCCCACAAACGGTATGGGTGTGCGATGTCCACGGGAAAGCCGTATTGCTACAACAAACCCGCTTACCATCGACACTAAGATGATATGTCTAGGACACATCGATTAGCGAGTCCAAGTTTACCTCGGACCAATTGCTCGTGAAGCAGCACACACGCCACCATAATATTCCTTTTCAAGTCCCTAATAAGGACTAGCCATTTTGCAACAGTACTAGGAGCAGTCAGTCACCCGACCACCCCATACAATGCTTATGCATCAAGGAGACCTCCTATAATATTGCTTTTGTATCATAGACCTTACTTTCATAAGTCATTCATATATAGGATTCGTACCCACGACCCTACTATTGTAATGCATATTAATCATAGAGACCTTCTATAGTATTGCTTTTGAATCATAGACCTTACTTTCATAAGTCATTCATATATAGGGTTCGAACCCACGACCCTACTATTGTAATGCATATTAATCACAGAGACCTTCTATAGTATTGCTTTTGAATCATAGACCTTACTTTCATAAGTCATTCATATATAGGGTTCGAACCCACGACCCTACTATTGTAATGCAAATTCATCATGGAGACCTTCTATAGTATTGCTTTTGTATCATTGAGTTTAATATCATAAGTCCCTAATATAGGACTAGTCATTGTGCTACAGTACTTCAGGCAGTCAGGCTCCCGACCACCCCATATATATGTAGAACTGCAGGAATGTATCTCCGGCAGCTCATCCATACAAGACATCTATACACGAACACCTTCAATAACTTAGGAAAATTTTCTTTAATACATGAACTCCTTCAACAACTTAGGAAAATTTTCTTTAATACATGAACTCCTTCAACAACTTAGGAAATTTCATCTATACGTGAACTCCTTCCACAACTTTTATACGAAAAATTTTCTTTTATACACGAACACCTCCCATGACAAACAATTTTTAACAAATTTTCTAATTATCTTATAAACGTTATTTAACTTAATTTTATAATATTTTTTGACTTGTATTTCTATTATTTATCTTATTTTAAATATTTTTACCAAGTTTTTTTTAAAAATAAATTTATTTATTAAGAAAAACAATAATTTTGCCTTTAATTTACTATGTTATTGGGATAATGTCTGAAATATATTAACTTTATGTTTATTAATTTAATTTAATTGTTTAATATAAATCTTTTAAGACTCACAGAATACCAGCGTGAAATAGTAGCTTAATGCTGCTGTATTTCGTATGGTGAATGTAGAGAACCGGAGACCCTTTTAACTGGAAATGAGGCATTCCATCTCAGTCCTCACGGGTGACAACGCATCTGCATTTTGATTTGTAATGGAAGATAGATGTAGATGTCTATGGGCCGCAGCAACCACTTACCATCAGGTGGACTGTGTGCTCGTTTGTCACCCTATTCTATAAAAAAAAAAACTTTTAAGACTATTTTTGACGCCCCTTTATATTGAATTTAATTATTAATAATAATATTGGGCCGTCACACTATCATTGAAGGGCTTATGCCGGTCCAATGATATGGCTACAGGGAATAGTGGTTTGGGACTAGCGTAAAGAGAGTTTTGAAGGGCATGTTGCCGGACCAAAACTGATTAGTGTTGCAGGGTTCAAAGGAACCGGTGCAATACTAATTACAGATGTAGACCGGACCAGAGCCGATTCTTAACACCTGAAAGTTCAATATAGACTGTACCAGAACGTATTGTTGAATGTGTAAAAGTTTATGACTTTTACTACACATTCAACAATACATTCACAATTTCGAACTATGTTTTTCTGTCTACAGATAACTAAGATTGTGATGGAGCGCGTGCGAGGACGCATGCATGTCAATGTGGCCGTGTCGGTACATTTGTCGGTGGAATTATTGTAAACAACACGTGCACCGCATAGCATAACCGCGCATTGCACCATTTTAATAGTGGTAGAGCCACGCGACAGCTTTGCTGTTGCACGTATAGGCCGACGCAAACCAGGGTGGTACCACGTCCTCACAGAATACCGGCGTGAAGTGGAAGCTCTGCTTCCGCGTTTCGTCTGGTGAGTGCAGGTGGCCGGAGGCCCAAATCCCCCCCTCCCATCTATATGGTAGCAGAATTAAATGTTAAACTACCCCAGGAGGGTACCGGCACCCCTGGAGAATCCCTTGCTGAGCATCCACGACTAAGTTACTCCACTCCTGAGCGTGGGTGCTCAGGCAGCCCCACGTATTCTACGGGGGGGGGGGGGCAGAATTCCGCTCAAGACTACAATACTATAACTCCTCGGGGTAAACCAAGCAATAAGAGCAAGGCGATACCTGCCACGCTATCCGTGAATTTCTGCAATATCAGGGGACTTCACTCTAACCCAAACCCCGTCCACTACCATCTTGAGACGGCGAAGCCATCTTTGCTCTTTCTGACCGAGACGCAGGTGTTCTCTCCAGCTGATGTCTCTCCTACCCGGGGTACAAACTGGAGCACTCCTTTGTGCCTCGGGCTGGAGTTTGCGTTTACGTCAGAGAGGACATCTGTTCTCGACGCCTCAGCAGTCTTGAAGGTTTGGACTCGTCCATCCTTTGGCTACGCGTAAACAGCGATGACCAATCGCGCATCTACGGGTGCCTCTATAGGTCCCATAGCGGTATTGGCGAAACAGACCGACTCTTCGACCACGTCCAAATGGCTACAGATTCGTTGCTACAGCAGATCCCTTCAGCAGAGATCGTGATACTCGGCGAATTGAACGTCCATCACGCCGAATGGCTTTTTTCACGTTTAACCAATCATGCGGGGAGATCTGTTCATGATTTTGCCTTGGCATATGGTCCGACACAACTGGTTACTTTGCCTACGCGGATTCCAGATGTGGTAGATGATCATGCACCTTCCCTGTTGGACCTTCTACTGACCTCTCACCCGGACGGATATCAGATTTCCGTCGACGCCCCTTTAGGCTCCTCGGACCATTGCCTGGTCCGGAGTGTGGTGCCACTCACGCTAAAATCGCAGTTGCATTCTGCGGGCTGCCGCCGTGTTTGGCACTATAGGTCAGCAGATTGGGATAGGATGCGGTCTTTCTTTGCATCCTACCCTTGGGGGTGGGTTTGCTTTTTGCCGGACGATCCCAACGTTGTTGCGGATTCTGTCGGCAAATTCAGAGCACATAGGCAGAATTGGCGAGAAACTAGTTCGCCTTCCTTATGGAACTCGTGCATTCTGGTCTCTCGCCCCTCTCCTTGGACATTCACAAGTCAACAGGCCAAGACAGCAACAAGAAAGCAGGCCAGACAACAAGCTAACAGGGCCTGACGGAATCCCATCAATTGTGCTGAGGACGTGTGCTTCAGAGTTGGCACCGGTTTTAACACGTCTTTTCCGGCACTCCTACTCCCTAGGCGTAGTCGTAAAATCATGGAAGACGGCTTTCGTCCACCCGATCCCTAAAAAGGCGACCGCTCAGACCCATCAGACTACCGGCCTATCGCCATCACCTCCTTTTTCTCCAAAACCATGGATTCCATTGTAAACTGCCAGCTCATGAGGTGCCTTCAGGATCACCAGCTGATTAGCGATCGCTAGTACGGTTTTCGCCGTGGTCGGTCAGCTGGTAATCTTCTGGTCTACCGAAATCATAGATGGGCGCAGGCAGTATAGTCCAAGGAGGAGGCATTGGCCTTTAGTTTGGACATTGTGAAGGCCTTCGATCAGGTTTGGCACAAAGCGCATCTTTCGAAGCTCCCTTCCTATGGCATTCCTGAAAAATTATGCAATTGGATCACTAGCTTTCTTGCAGATTGGAGCATCAAGGTCGTTGTAGACGGTGCAAGCTCCGATTACAAGCCTATTAATGCTGGTGTTCCACGAGGCTGCGTGCTATTGCCAACGTTGTTTCTTCTGCATATTATGAAGGCTCAATATTATTATTAATAAATAAATTCAATATAAAGGGGCATCAAATATAGTCTTAAAATATATGCACACCGGCACAATTAGCGGAACACAAAAAAAGCAGGATTTTAAAATCTTTCACTTGAGGAACTGGCCAGTTATGATATTTTTTTAATTTATTGTCAAATTTGAAAATAGAAAATCACATGACATACATTTTTTTCATTCATTTGTTTTGTTTTCCCGAACAATACGTTTTGTCAACTTGTTCGAATAATAACTACGTAATTGTAATTTTTTTGAAAAATTGCACTTAATGGTTTTTTATAAATTTGTTATTCAATAGGCAATTTTGTTTATTAAAAGCTCTTTATTATGCCTGACTTAACATCACTGGAAATCATTAGGGCTGATGAAATGAGAAGAAACCTACGGATCGATTGCCTCAACGCTTCGTCGACCAGTATCAACGATTCATCGCAGCATCCAGCGGTACAGATCGTCTAATTCTCTTGTGAGGAGTAGGGGTCAAGGTAGAAAAAGATGTACATCGAGGCGAGATGACAGTTTTTTACAACTTGGAGTTCGTAGGAATACGCGATTAACGGCTGTACAAGCTCGAAATGAACTGGAAGACGTTCGAGGAGTACGAGTAAGTGAGCGTACAGTTCGCAGGAGATTTGAAGAAGTTGGTTTAGGGTCGTATATACCTGCCAAACGCCCAAAACTTGAGAGACGTCACCGCGTAAACCGATTAAGCTATGAGCGAGAACATCGTCATTGGGATTTGAACGAATAGCAGCAGGTTCTCTTTACTGATGAGTGCAGAGTTCTTTTAAAACAGATCGATGGGAGACAGCGCATATGGAGACACAAAGGAGAACGCCACATACAGTCTAATTTTGAACACACAGTGGCTTATGGTGGCGGATCGATTATGGTTAGGGGAGGGATATGTTTGGGAGCTCGCACGGAGTTAGTGATAATCACAGGAGGGACCATGACAGCAGATCGATACATCAGAGACATTTTAGAAGAACATGTTGTACCATTTGCCCCATTTATTGGTGACGACTTTATTCTAATGCAAGATAATGCTCGTGCTCATAGTGCACAATCGGTACAGGCATATCTGAGCCACGTAGGTATACCGGTGATGCAGTGGCCAGCTAATTCCCCCGATATGAATCCAATAGAGCATGTCTGAGACTTGCTAAAAAGAAGGGTTAAATCCAGAATGCCACTTCCCAACAATCTGAATGAACTTGGAAACGCATTACTTGAGGAGTGGGGGCGGTTGCCTCAAGAAATCATCGATAACATAATCTGTAGCATGCCCAGACGAATGGAAACCGAAATCAGAGCTAGAGGGGGAAACAATCGTCATTAATTTTGCTTTAATTTTGTTCGCGACGGCCTAACAACGTTAAGAAACAAAGTGATAAAGAATATTGTTTTTTGTATTAATAATGAAATTACCGACAAAACTGAGTGAAAACGTGTATTAATATAGTTGTGTATATTTATAACTCTTAGTATATTTGTATAGAATGTCGTTTTGATAACAAGTAATATAAACAACTTTTATTATATTAAGAAAAATCGACCAATCACAGCGCGTCTTATCGTGGAACTCTCTAAAAGTTTTTAATTAACTGCGTAATAGTTCATACTAAAAATAAGGAAAATAATTTTATGTTCTAAAAGAGTTATAATTTATGACATTGAATTAGCATATGGCTTATAGATTAAGAAAGTGTTAGAATATTTTATATAATTAAACGCATTTCGTAGTTATAGAAAAATCAAAGAATTAATGTACCCAAATATTATGAAAATTTGGGACATTTCATTTAATAACTTTTTACAATGTTAATATTTTGAGTTACCTTTATGATATACTAATAAAGTGCCGGACTACCGATTTAGTGATGTATAGCATGTTAGTGTAGCAATTAGTTTTGTATAGAAAATATTGCAATTTATGCCATTCGTATAGTGAAAAGTTTATGCAATAAAGAGGCAAAACGGAAAATGGCAAGCGGTTCACTGTAAAGTATTGCCAAAGTTTACCTTAGGGGCTCGGGACCCAGTACCCGTAGTAGTGTGAAGAATTACATAATATAGTGAAAGTGTTAGCTAGCCGAAAAAGGTCGTAACTGATATCCGCAGTTACACAAGTGATAAAATCAGCTAGTTTAGTTGATAATAGCTGCTAGTCAGTAGTGTTAGAAAACCAGCTACTACCAATAGATTTTTGATACCACCGTACAATTTAAAGAAATCTTTTGAAATATACAGTGACCAACCAATAGTGAACAACCGTAGTTCAACAACCGTGCTCAATAAATAATAGTTATAAAATTTCGCGACTAATCAATCAGTCGAACCGCTGGCCACTACCTTGCTATTTGTATTTGTTAATCGTGCATTTTGATTTGAACCACAGTCCACAATATTTCAGCGGCACCCACAAAGACGGCAGTGAAAGTACCCACCAGAACCTATAGGTGTAGGACGTGAGCGACTCGCGAAGTATCTTCGACAACATTTACTCCGGAGAGTTTCGCACGTCCGGCACATTCCAACGAATGGATGAAAGGATCAACTCCTTCGAGCCGGATATATCCGTTTGTATTTCGGAACCGGGTAAATAGTCACCACCGTATTAAAACCGCAGAATTTTTCAGATTCAAGATGCCGATCACCCGTTCGCAAGGAAGGGAAGCCAAGGCGTGGACCGTCGGTCTGGAAGGAGGTTCGTCGGCCAGTAACGCCGCCGTCCACCACCAGATACCACCACGCTCACCGTCAACCGTAGAGGGCGCTGAGGCGCCATGCTGCCCCCCCGAGGGGGCGATACCCCTGCCCGCGCCGACCACTACGGCCCGCACAACGAAGCAGAGGGAACTGATAGAAGGCAACGATGACTTTAGCCGTGCATCACCGCCAACAGCCCGGGAAGACACCCACACCGAAGAGCCACCGAGGGGCCACACCGATTGCAGTACGAAGTCAAAGAAGACTGTTCGGCCCAATACAAGAATTTTGAAGGCTCGTGAAGAAGTATTGAAGATCAAACTAGAACTTGCGCAGATCTCCTTACAGATGGCTGAAGGAGAAGACGAATCAGACGACTATGATGAAGATGGTCACTCCAAAAGTGAGTACGTTCGATCTTGGCTCGAAAACTCTGTAGCCAAACAAAAGTCAAATCAAGGCGCAACCACCGGAGGGAAGGCCCCATTTAATAAAACCGTCACAAAACCAACCCCGGACGTTGTCGACCTCAGTGAGCCCCAAAAGGAGCTCACGAACCAGGATTCCTATCCAGCAGATGTACCAAAGGATCTCATGCCAAAGAAAGCTAGCCAGGAACCCGTCATAACTGAAGACAGGGGGCTCCGTCCATTTATATCGGAGCTCATATCCGCTATAGCCGCGCTCGCTGACAAATCAAAGTTAGAGAGTGCGCCACTATCGTCGCATACTTTCGCAGCGTCGAAAGCTATAATGACACTGCTAAGCTTTAGCGGAGCACATACCGAGTGGCTTTCATTCCGTGCCATTTACGAAACAACCCGTGACTACTTCAATGACATTGAAAACACTGCTAGACTAAGACGAAGTCTACAAGGAAGAGCCTTGGAAACAGTCAGTTCAGAACTCATCGGGCATGCTAAGCCAGATGAGATTATGCGAGAACTGGAGCTACAATTTGGGCGTCCAGATTCAATCGCGCAAGCAGAAACCGAGAAGTTACGAGGATTAGCACGCTGTACAGAAGCGCCCAGAGACATCTGCACATTCGCGAGCAAAGTGAGGGGAAGCGTCGTCACTGTTAGAGCCCTAAAGCGAGATCATTACCTCGTCAACGCAGAGCTGCTACGACACCTCACCGACAAACTGCCAAACTCTATACGTGCCCAGTGGTATAGAATCTACACTGAAAAATATGACTCTAGACCAGACCTCGGCTGCTTCAGCGAGTTTATTACCGAGCAAGCTCGCTTCTGCAGTGCATTTGCGCCTCCAGAAATTATAAACGAAGCACAAAGCAATCGTTCAGTACATAGAGCACACGCGGCTACTACTAAGCCATCTCCAAAATGCAGAGTGTGCGAAAAGGAGGGTCACTACGGATTCGAATGTGAAAAATTTAAGGAAGCAGATATCAACAAAAGATGGGAACTCGCAAAGCAAAACAATTTATGTTTCCGCTGTTTACGTTATAGAAATCAGACACACAAATGCAAAACCAGTAAGTGTGGAATAGAAGGATATTCAGCGACACACAATCGACTTCTCCATCACAATACAAAGGAGAAGACTGAGGTCAAACAAAAAGAACCTCCAGAAACAGCTAACTCATTCGCTGTGTCAAAGCATCAAGCCTATTTAAAAATAATTCCAGTGGGAGTAATTGGACCGGCGGGAGCTGTAAACACACACGCCCTGCTGGATGATGGGTCAACAGTTTCACTAATGGATGAAGAGATCGCCAAACAAATTGGAGCTACAGGGCGGTTGGACCCATTTAAGATCACCGCTATCGGGAACACTACCCTCGATTCACTGGAATCCTGAATCAAAGTATTGCTGAAGAGTCTCCACAGCAAAAGGGTGCCATTCAGAGCACGCACGGTCGCAAGCCTAAACTAGGGGCCACAGACTGTGCGTGCAGTAGACATAGCCAAGTGCAACCACTTGAAAGACCTAAAGGAGCAGCTAATATATGACTCCGGCAACCCAAGGATCCTAATAGGACAGGACAATTGGAGACTTCTGATAGCCACTCAAATTCGAAGAGGTCCGCCGCACCAGCCAACTGCCTCGCTCACAGAATTAGGATGTGTGCTACACGGGGCACACACTAAAGCCCCGTATCAGCGCGTCCACGCGGCCAATGAGCTGCACAAGAGCGGGGGAACTATAGATGACCAACTCCGCGAATATTTCGCGCTGGAATCTCTCATCATCAATCCGAGAAGACCAGACTCCGATCCAGAGAAGAAAGCTGAAGATATATTAAATAGCAGCACCCGTCAGTTACAAGACGGGCACATAGAAACAGCGCTTCTCTGGAAGGAAAAGGATATCGAGATACCTGGTAATTACGAAACAGCAATAAAACGGCTCGTTTCCATTGAAAGAAAATTAGATCGAGACGAAGATCTAAAAAGGAAGTATGATGAACAAATGAATTCCCTAGTACAAAAAGGATACGCCGAGATAGCACCGAAAACTAGCACACCGGGAAGAACATGGTACCTACCCCATTTCGACGTCCATAACCCAATGAAGCCAGAGAAGTTTCGAATAGTACACGATGCCGCAGCCAAAACAAAGGGGCTGTCGTTGAACGACTTCCTGCTCACGGGTCCAGACCTACTGCAATCACTACCAGGGGTCATGATGCGCTTTCGCCGCCATAATATCGCTGTCTCCGCGGACATAGCCGAAATGTTCATGCAGGTCAAAGTTAGACCCGAAGACAGAGATGCCTTAAGATATCTCTGGAGAGGGGATCGACGTAATGAAGCTCCACAAGAATATAGAATGACGTCGATCATTTTCGGTGCAGCCAGTTCACCCTGCACAGCCATATTCGAGAAGAACTGGAACGCTAAAATATACAAAGACAAGTATCCAGAAGCCGTAGAAGCTATCATTCAAAACCACTATATGGATGACTATCTCGACAGTTTCCAGTCTCTGGAAGAGGCAATGCAAATATCGAAGGAAGTACGCGACATAAACAAAAACGCGCACTTCAACTTAAGAAAATGGGTTTCCAACGCACCAGAAGTTGTAAAAGAATTAGAACCTGACCATGAAGCATCTGAGTCAGTCGATCTGGGAAACAAAGGAACCGAGGAAAAGATACTCGGATTAATCTGGAAACCGGGTACCGATCAGCTGAGCTTCAACCTAAAGCTCGCTCGACTTCCAATCAATTTGCTGCATAAAATACCAACCAAGAGGGAAGCACTTAAAATAGTAATGTCGCTGTATGACCCGCTCGGCCTCGCCTCCCCAGTTACAATTCGAGCAAAGCAAATACTGCAGGAAGCATGGAGACGAGGAACAGACTGGGACCAGGAGTTGGACGAAGACCTGACTAAACAATGGTTCACATGGATCCAACATCTGGAACAGCTCAAATCAGTAAGCGTCCCAAGATGCTACCCGGGATTCAGCGACGCACGTTCACTCCAAGTCCACGTGTACACCGATGCCAGTGAAAGCGCCTACGCAACGGCAGTCTACTGTAGATCAACGACACCCGATGGGACAGTACATGTGAGCCTCATCATGGCTAAGGCGAAGGTAGCTCCGCTGAAAGTAACGTCCATACCTCGCCTCGAGTTACAAGCAGCCGTGATGGGAAGCCGCGTAGCTGCCGCCGTCATCCAGGCATATTGCGTGACGCCCGAAGCCGTCACATATTGGACTGACAGCAAAACTGTCCTCACGTGGATAAAAAAGGGCTCCAGGAGTTACAAACCTTTCGTTGCCCACCGAATAGCAGCAATCGAAGAACATAGTAAAGTAGAGGACTGGCGCTGGTTACCTACCAAATTGAATATAGCTGACAATGCCACGAGGGACGTACCACCGAACTTCGACTCCAATCACGAGTGGTACAACGGCCCATCGTTTCTGTATAAAGAACCCTCAGCATGGCCAACCGAAAGACCCACGTCATCCGAACCTACAGGTGAGGAAAGATCCCTCACCATTAAGGAATCGTATCAAGCTCCGATACTCCGAGAAGCTGTTCCCGATCCGGCAAGGTTTTCGAGATGGGAACGCTTATTGCGAGCTACGGCTAGAGTGCTACAATTTATAACACTCTGCCGCAAAACCACATACAGGACCTTCTATAAAAGAACCAAAAGGGACAAAGAGGAAGATCCCGACTGGAGGAAATCGAAAAATAATCCGCGACAAATCCGCAGCCTCCCAGTCAAGTGAAAAATAGAGATGTCAAAAGGTACATCACACTAGAGGCCGAATTCATCAGAAAGGCCGAAAAGCTCCTGATACGTGCCATACAAGAGGACTCCTTCTCACAAGAGGTAACCGATCTCCGTAATAATAAAAAAGGTCGCTCATGATAGCCGCCTACGACCGCTCCAAATAGAATTGAAAGACGGGATCATCGCGCTACGAAGTCGCATAGCCGCCGTGAAGGGAGTCACAGAAGACATGAAGGGGCCAGCTATATTGGACGGTGATCATTACATCACGCAATTATACATTGACTGGACGCATCGTAGCCTGCATCATTGCGGAACCGAACCTACCATCAACGAGGTTCGACAGCACTACTGGGTGATCCGACTTCGACCCACCACGAAAAAGATAGTGAGCCAATGCATACAGTGTGCTTCACAACCATCAGTGCCAGCGACCGGTGACCATCCCAGTACACGTCTCGCTCATCACCAGAGACCGTTCACCTTCACCGGTCTGGACTATTTTGGGCCACTTTCAGTCACTGTGGGACGTCAACATCAGAAGAGATACGTAGCTCTCTTCACCTGCCTCACATCCAGAGCTGTCCACTTAGAAGTTGTCGCAAATCTTAGCGCTGACTCCGCAATACTCGCATTAAGAAGATTCGCAGCTCGCCGAGGGTGCCCCACCGAGATTTACTCTGACAATGGCACCAACATGCACGGCGCAGACAAGGAACTTCGGGAGGCTTTTCGAGAAGAAGCCAGTCGACGAGGCATAGTGTGGCGTTTTATAACCCCCTCCGCGCCTTTCATGGGAGGAGTGTGGGAACGTCTCATACGGTGCGTGAAGACGGCACTATACACCGTCCTTCATGAGAGACATCCGCATGAGGAAGTATTAGCCACGCTGCTCTGCGAGGTGGAGTACACAGTAAATAGCAGACCATTGACTCACATCTCTGTAGACAGGGACGATGACGAATCCATCACTCCAAATCACTTCCTTTTAGGAGGATCTGCGAGACTGCCGACACCTGGAGTATTTGATGAAAAGGATATGAATAGCAAAAGACACTGGCGACGCTCCCAGATACTCGCTGACATGTTCTGGCAACGTTGGGTCAGAGAGTATTTACCGGAACTTCAAAACCGGCGGGAGACCCATGGGCGAGGTCCCAATCTCCAGGTGGGCGATCCAGTCCTCATAGCTGACGGCCAGTTACCTCGTAACACCTGGCCACGAGGGAGGGTGGAAGCTGTTTACCCCGGTGCGGACGGACAGATCCGCACTGTGGAGGTACGCACAGCAAACGGCCTAATCAAGAGGCCAACCAGGAAACTCGTGCCGCTGCCGAAGTAGAAGCAACGTCGCTCACCGAAATGGATGCAGCGCCGCAGTGAGAAAATCGTCGCGACGCTGCACGGCGGGAGAGATGTTCGCGACGGCCTAACAACGTTAAGAAACGAAGTTATAAAGAATATTGTTTTTTGTATTAATAATGAAATTACCAACAAAACTGGATGAAAACGTGTATTAATATAGTTGTGTAACATATTTATAACTCTTAGTATATTTGTATAGAATGTCGTTTTTATAACAAGTGATATAAACAACTTTTATTATATACCAAAAAATCGACCAATCACAGCGCGTCTTATCGTGGAACTCTCTAGAAGTTTTTAATTAACTGTGTAATAGTTCATACTAAAAATAAGGAAAATAATTTTATGTTCTAAAAGAGTTATAAATATGACATTGAATTAGCATATGGCTTGTAGATTAAAGAAGTGTAGGGATATTTTTGTATAATTAAACGCATTTCGTAGTTATAGAAAAATCAAAGAATTAATGTACCCAAATATTATGAAAATTTTGGACATTTCGTTTAATAACTTTTTACAATGTTAATATTTTGAGTAACCTTTATGATATACTAATAAAGTGCGGACTACCGATTTAATGATGTATAGCATGTTAGTGTAGCAATTAGTTTGTGTAGAAAATATTGCAATTTATGCCATTTGTATAGTGAAAAGTTTATGCAATAAAGATGCAAATGGAAAATGGCAAGCGGCTCACTGCAAAGTATTGCCAAAGTCTACCTTAGGGGCTCGGGATCCAGTACTCGTAGTAGTGTGAAGAACTACCAGTGACAGTGAAGTGAAGTGAGTGGTATCCGGTGGTAGCTGAAGTGACTAGTAGCAGTATATAGTGAATAGTGAAAGTGTTAGCTAGCCGAAAAAGGTCGTAACTGACATTCGTAGTTACACATAGTGAAAGTGTTAGCTAGCCTAAAAAGGTCGTAACTGATATTCGCAGTTACATATAGTGATAGTGATAGCTAGCCGAAAAAGGTCGTAACTGATATTCGCAGTTACATATAGTGAAAGTGTTAGCTAGCCGAAAAAGGTTGTAACTGATATCCGCAGTTACACAAGTGATAAAATCAGCTAGTTTAGTTGATAATAGCTGCTAGTCACTAGTGTTAGAAAACCAGCTACTACCAATAGATTTTTGATACCACCGTACAATTTAAGGAAATCTTTTGAAATATACAATGACCAACCAATAGTGAACAACCGTAGTTCAACAACCGTGCTCAATAAATAATAGTTATAAAAACCGTGCTCAATAAATAATAGTTATAAAATTTAGTTATAACTAATCAATCAGTCGAACCGCTGGCCACTACCTTGCTATTTGTATTTGTTAATCGTGCATTTTGATTTGAACCACAGTCCACAATATTTCAGCGGCACCCACAAAGACGGCAGTGAAAGTACCCACCGGAACCTATAGGTGTAGGACGTGAGTGACTCGCGAAGTATCTTCGACAACATTTACGACGGAGAGTTTCGCCCGTCCGGCACATTCGTTGGTCCTTCGAGCCGGATATATCCGTTTGTATTTCGGAACCGGGTAAATAGTCACCACCGTATTAAAACCGCAGAATTTTTCAGATTCAAGATGCCGATCACCCGTTCGCAAGGAAGGGAAGCCAAGGCGTGGACCGTCGGTCTGGAAGGAGGTTCGTCGGCCAGTAACGCTCCGTCCACCACCAGATACCACCACGCTCACCGTCAACCGTAGAGGGCGCTGAGGCGCCATGCTGCCCCCCCAAGGGGGCGATACCCCTGCCCGCGCCGACCACTACGGCCCGCACAACGAAGCAGAGGGAACTGATAGAAGGCAACGATGACTTTAGCCGTGCATCACCGCCAACAGCCCGGGAAGACACCCACACCGAAGAGCCACCGAGGGGCCACACCGATTGCAGTACGAAGTCAAAGAAGACTGTTCGGCCCAATACAAGAATTTTGAAGGCTCGTGAAGAAGTATTGAAGATCAAACTAGAACTTGAGCAGATCTCCTTACAGATGGCTGAAGGAGAAGACGAATCAGACGACTATGATGAAGATGGTCACTCCAAAAGTGAGTACGTTCGATCTTGGCTCGAAAACTCTGTAGCCAAACAAAAGTCAAATCAAGGCGCAACCACCGGAGGGAAGGCCCCATTTAATAAAACCGTCACAAAGCCAACCCCGGACGTTGTCGACCTCAGTGAGCCTCAAAAGGAGCTCACGAACCAGGATTCCTATCCAGCAGATGTACCCAAGGATCTCATGCCAAAGAAAGCTAGCCAGGAACCCGTCATAACTGAAGACAGGGGGCTCCGTCCATTTATATCGGAGCTCACATCCGCTATAGCCGCGCTCGCTGACAAATCAAAGTTAGAGAGTGCGCCACTATCGTCGCATACTTTCGCAGCGTCGAAAGCTATAATGACACTGCCAAGCTTTAGCGGAGCACATACCGAGTGGCTTTCATTCCGTGCCATTTACGAAACAACCCGTGGCTACTTCAATGACATTGAAAACACTGCTAGACTAAGACGAAGTCTACAAGGAAGAGCCTTGGAAACAGTCAGTTCAGAACTCATCGGGCATGCTAAGCCAGATGAGATTATGCGAGAACTGGAGCTACAATTTGGGCGTCCAGATTCAATCGCGCAAGCAGAAACCGAGAAGTTACGAGGATTAGCACGCTGTACAGAAGCGCCCAGAGACATCTGCACATTCGCAAGCAAAGTGAGGGGAAGCGTCGTCACTGTTAGAGCCCTAAAGCGAGATCATTACCTCGTCAACGCAGAGCTGCTACGACACTTCACCGACAAACTGCCAAACTCTATACGTGCCCAGTGGTATAGAATCTACACTGAAAAATATGACTCTAGACCAGACCTCGGCTGCTTCAGCGAGTTTATTACCGAGCAAGCTCGCTTCTGCAGTGCATTTGCGCCTCCAGAAATCATAAACGAAGCACAAAGCAATCGTTCAGTACATAGAGCACACGCGGCTACTACTAAGCCATCTCCAAAATGCAGAGTGTGCGAAAAGGAGGGTCACTACGGATTCGAATGGAAAAAATTTAAGGAAGCAAATATCAACAAAAGATGGGAACTCGCAAAGCAAAACAATTTATGTTTCCGCTGTTTACGTTATAGAAATCAGACACACAAATGCAAAACCAGTAAGTGTGGAATAGAAGGATGCACAGCGACACACAATCGACTTCTCCATCACAATACAAAGGAGAAGACTGAGGTCAAACAAAAAGAACCTCCAGAAACCGTAGCTAACTCATTCGCTGTGTCAAAGCATCAAGCCTATTTAAAGATAATTCCAGTGCGAGTAATTGGACTGGCGGGAGCTGTAAACACACACGCCCTGCTGGATGATGAGTCAACAGTTTCACTAATGGATGAAGAGATCGCCAAACAAATTGGAGCTACAGGGCGGTTGGACCAGGACGGCACAGGACTCCATCCTGATGCAGCAAGCTGTCCCATTGGGCCCAATAGCTTTTCGTGGTTGAACTCCTCGCTGAGACGTCCCTCCACTTGGGCTTGGTGGCACGGGCCTTCATCCATCCCAGAATCGGCTTGATGTCCGGATCTTCCTGCTGTGCATGTCGTAGGTTCTCCTTCCACCCGTTGCTGAGGTGGTCTGTCCTGAGCATCCCCACGGATACCACTTCCTTACTCTCTTGCCTACTACAATGGTTGCAATCTTCAGGACAAGGTCTTCTTGACAATGCATCTGCGTTGCCGTGAGATTTCCCGCTGCAGTGTCTGATAGTCAAGTCGTATTCCTGCTGCTGCTGGGCGGTGCTGTTAGCCGCACTTCCTTTCTGAGACCGTTCACTTTCCCTTCCTATGGTGTGCTTAGGGCAGCTGGACCGAAGATGGCCCCTTTCCCCACAGCCATAGCACCTAGGGCTGTATCCTTTGTTGCGGTCGCGAACTGTAGCTGCTGGAACCTCTCTGACGCGATGGGAACGATGATCCTGCCGCACGGCTTCCACTTCCAGTGCATGGGCCAAGGCGTCCTTAAGCGTCTCGTGGTGCCCGAGCCTCACAGCAGCCCTAACTTCCAGGTCGCGGATGCCGTCGATGAATGTCTGCACCAGATTCCCTTTAATGAGCGCAGGTACAGACCGGTATGCTTTTCGCACCAGCTTCTCCACTTCTAGAGCCCACTGCTGCAGGTTTTCGTTGATGCGCTGCACACGATCTTTAAGCTGCGCACGAAAGACGTGTTCCAGGTGAGCGTCGCCATATCTCGCCTCCAATGCCTCAAGGAGTTGCTCATAAGTCACTTCCTCACCGAGAGCTTCCAGAACTGTTAGGGCCTGGTCACGCAGGCCTAGTGTGAGAGCAGTCATGGCCTGATTTTTATTCCAGCCGTTCGCCTTCATAACAGCTTCGAACTGGCTTTTGTAGGCTGACCAGGAAGAAGTCCCGTCGAATGGTGGCACCTTGAACCCACGTAGCGAAGGTGTAGTAGCTACTACGGGAGCTGTATTTCTATCCCCAAGTTTGAGTTCGTCAAGTGATTTCCTCATGTCAGCCATTACGTTGTCAACCCGATTGTTCACTTGGTCAATTCGGGTTACAGCTTCCAACAGGCGGTTTTCATGTTAAGCAACCTTATCCTTCACCTCCCGTATCTCTTTTCCGAAGGTAGCGTGAAGGTCCTTCATGAGAAGCATCTGTTCCTCCTGTCGGCGGGCCTGTTCATCCTGTCCGCCCCGCAGCTGTTCTTCCAACCGACGGACCTGTTCCTGCAACATCACCATCAGAGCACCTAAGTCGGGTGCTGCAGATGTAGGAG
This sequence comes from Parnassius smintheus behrii, assembly GCA_036936625.1. Taxonomy (NCBI): domain Eukaryota; kingdom Metazoa; phylum Arthropoda; class Insecta; order Lepidoptera; family Papilionidae; genus Parnassius; species Parnassius smintheus. The sequence goes on along the minus strand of JAUPFT010000021.1, from coordinate 18,530,823 downwards.
CTACTGACGGGCATGCAGCCGGTGGCTGGCCCTCCGACGTCTGCGGCGTTGCACCACCAAATCTCCACTAGTCCGTCTCATGCTAGCGTTGACTTCGGGTACGGACGCCCTCCGATTCCTCCTTTGGTAAAATCGGCATGATTTTATCCCACATCTGACACCAATTGTTACGAGCTTGAGGTTCGTGACAATAAAAATTGCCGATAAAATTACCTAAATTAACACTTTAATTTACTTTACACAAATTAAAACTTAAAACACTAATAATTAAACACACTAATCCACTTTATTCCGCTCCGAAGCTTCGCTTGTCTCGCCAAATCCAATACTTCCCCGATCGCATCCTGCAGCGCCTATATATACAAATTAGCAATGAAGCATCCGGAATATTCAAGTAAATGCGCGCAAAGCGACGAGTGTTCGAGTGTAGATTTTCTAGAAACTTAGTTCTTCCGATGGCGCTGTCGGTTGAAAGATTTGTGATGTCATTTTCTGCAAAGCTCCCCTCGCTCTCGTTCTTGACACTGGATGGCGCTAGTGTATGACGTTGACTTATTCACGCAACAATATATATATGTATATATAATCGGAATCTCGGAAACGGCTCCAACGATTTTCATAAAATTTTGTGTGCAGGGAGTTTCGGGAGCATTAAATCGATCTAGCTATATTGCCTAATATTTTGCCCAATATTGGCCATATTTATTGGGCGGTCACGAAATCGTAATACTATGGTTCGAGCCCAGACCGACCGACCGTCTTTTTTAATTTTTTTTGTCAAATTCCTTTCTTTTTTGAGAAAATCTATTTTTTCGAGCCCTTTTTTTTAGTATTTTTTAAAAATACGAAAATTTAAATTAAAATAATTGCACTCATGATTTTTTATTCAAATAATCAGTTCAGTTTTTTCTATTATGATGCTAAGATCAAAAAATATTATTCGTATTTCATCAGTATGTAATTTGTATCTAAATGTAATTTCCAAAACACAAGAATTTAAAAAACGAGCGAAAAATACCGAGCAAAGCTCGGTCAACCGGGTACTTGTAAATTTAAGGCAAAATATTGTCTTTCAGAATAAATAAATTTATTCTAAAAACTTGAAAAAAATATTTAAAATATGATAAATAATAGAAATACAAGTCGAAAATATTATAAAAATAAAGATAAATAACATTTATAAGATAATTAGAAAATTTGTTAGAAAGTCTTGGAAGGAGTTCATGTATAAAAGAAAATGTTCATGTATAAAAGAAAAGTTATGGAAGGTGTTCATGTATAGATGTCTTGTATGGAGGAGCTGCCGGAGATACATACCTGCAGTTGTACATATATATGGGGTGGTTGGGAGCCCGACTGCTTGAAGTACTGTAGCACAATGACTAGTCCTATATTAGGGACTTATGATATTAAACTCAATGATACAAAAGCAATACTATAGAAGGTCTCTATGATGAATTTGCATTACAATAGTGGGGTCGTGGGTTGAACCTATATATTAATGACTTATGAAAGTACTAAGTGATACAAAAACAATACTATAGAAGGTCTCTATAATGAATTTGCAATAACAATAGTAGGGTCGTGGGTTCGAGTCCTATATATGAATGACTTATGAAAGTAAGGTCTATGATACAAAAGCAATACTATAGAAGGTCTCTATGATGAATTTGCATTACAATAGTAGAATCGTAGGCTGAAGTCCTACATATTAATGACTTGTGAAAGTAAGGTCTACGATACAAAAGCATTATGGAAGGACTCGTAGATGCATAAGCATTATATGGGGTGGTCGGTTGACCGACTGCTCTTAGTACTGTAGCAAAATGATTAGTCCTTATTAGGGACTTGAAAAAGGATTATTATGGTGGTTTGTATGCTGCTTCACGAGCAATTGGTCCGAGGTAAACTTGGGCTCGCTAACCGATGTGTCCTAGACATATCATCTTAGTGCCGGTGGTAAGCGGGTTTGTTGTAGTAATACGGCTTTCCCGTGGACATCGCACACCCATACCGTTTGTGGGCGACGTCGTAGCACATAGCGATGCGTCGTCTATCTTTCGGATTGGGATGATGAGTGTGTTTGGTAGCACTTTTAAGTGTAACCAGCATACTGAACTTCATGTCTTAGTGCATTAGCGCTACGATACGTGGAGTTTTGTTCATTGGCGTCTTAGTAGCGTGCTATTATGATACGTTGGTGATATTTTTTAGTTAAAAGTCGATAGGGATCATGTCGGTGTGTTGTGAGGGCGTGCTTTAGATACGTGCACTCGTTTAGTCGGAAAGAACTGGGGCTTACGTCTCAGTATTTCCGATTGTCACCTATGCCTCTATTGTCTGGTTTAACAAAGCCAACCAAGCGGACAGAGTAAATAGTCTACAAAGAACTGCTTGCTTAATGGCAACTGGAGCTATGCGATCATCGCCTGGAGCGGCTCTTAATGTACTTCTATGCCTAACGCCCCTTGATTTATATCTAGACAAGGAGACGAGGGCTAGATTTTATGGGATTAACGCCCAAGGCGGTCCGAAATTGCTCTCCTACAGATTGAGATCCATGCTCGACTCAATTACGGAATCAGCGGTCTTATGATATCTAGACAAGGAGACGAGGGCTAGATTTTATGGGATTAACGCCCAAGGCGGTCTGAAATTGCTCTCCTACAGATTGAGATCCATGCTCGACTCAATTACGGAATCACCGGTCTTATGCATGATCTCAGATATCATACATCCACTACACATTTTTGATAAAAATTATAGGTGGAATTACGCTCCAGAGGAAACTGGCTGAATGGTCAGGTTATCTGTGAGGTTGGTAGCCTCATATGGTATACCGATGGGTCTAAAATGGGCGAAGTACTCGAAGTAGGCTTTGGAATTTACGGGGAACGCCCCAAATTCAAACTTAGTATAGGCAACTTAATATAGGCATAAAAGGCAAAGTCATCGTCTTGCCGAAACCCGGGACGGACATGCGTAAAGCTGCCAACTACAGGCCGATCACGCTGCTACCGACCATGGCTAAACTGCTCGAAAGATTGCTGCTAAGACGCCTCTGCCCATGCACCCAACTTCGGGCGGAGTAGCACGGGTTCAGGGGGGACCACTCGATAGCAACGTAGCTGACCAGAGTGCTTCACCTGCTTGCGGTCAAGCACAATCGCGGCTGCACATCGTTCTGCTCAAACCGGAGGTCGATAGTGCAGCCTCGTTGCCCACGAATGTGCAAGTGCCAGGAGATTGCCTTGCAGTCTGCGGTGAGTCGAGAAGAAGGCAAGTAATCTGCGAGAGTGCCGTGAAGCAGAGGCGAGCAGTAAGACTCAGAGCCGTGCCGAACACTGTATACCGTAGAGAGTAGCTTGAAGGAACAGGAAGCATTATTATTCCAGTTTCCAGATATGAAAACTGCAGACGATATCTGCTCGGGAGCGAATGGGTGGAGTATTTTATGACGATCAAACATTAGTTCTAGTAAAAGTCGAGCTCTCATTTTCTACAAAAAATATTAATCATGAAATATTTTTGTAAAATATAATAACATACCATTGCCTTGTTCAACAGAAAAAAACTTTTTTTTGGAATATTGCTTGATCAGAGGCTAACTTTAAAAGAACATGTAAATAATCTATACCTGCAGGGGTCTCAATGTGTTAAAACCATTAGCAGGTGTGCATTGGGGAGCTGATCCAAAGTCGTTATCAATGCTTTATAAAAGTATAGTTGGAAGTCATTTTGATTATAGTACATTAGCATACTTAAATGCAAAAGAATTCATTTTAAAGAGATTAGATATAATCCAGAATAAAGCATTGCATATAATAACTGGGGCTATGTGCTCTACACCAATCCATGTAATGGAAGTAGAAAGTGGTTGGACGACCTTTTTAATAAGCGAAAGCGATTTTGCCTTAATATGTAACATAATTCACAACACAATAAAAAGTCAAAAAAGACTTTTTCATCACACATAAAGGTTTTTTTTATAGGATAGGGTGACAAACGAGCACACAGTCCACCTGATGGTAAGTGGTTTCTGTGGCCCATAGATATCTACATCTATCCTCGATTACGAATCAAAATGCAGATGCGTTGTCACCCGTGAGGATTCAGATGGAATGCCTCGTTTTCAGTAAAAAGGGTCTCCGGTTCTCTACACTCACCATACGAAACACAGCAGCATTAAGCTACTATTTGACGCTGGTATTCTGTGAGAGCGTGGTCCTTCCCCGGTCGAGCCGACCCATTCGTGCTACAACTATACTACTAATATAACTGCAGCATGGCTCTACCACAAAAACTTCAGGCTCAGAAGAGTTAGAACCCAGAGCCGTAAAGCCAGTTAATAAAAAAGGTGCTCATCTGGTTTTTCAATGTTGTCAATTTGGTTTGAATAGATTACTCTTCATTAATTCCATCCAAGATATTAACAATGATAAAGTTGCTGACTAGCCGTGGGTCGTTACGTCATTTTCAAGAAACGTAACGAAACCAGTGACTTGATCGGCCTGTCACCTGTTTCAAAACTAGTGATTTTTGTAACTGGCTATTTTTATTCGGCTACTGTGATTGTTTGCATAAATATCACCAGAAACTATACGGTTACACACGAAACGAAAATAAACTTAATCACAATCTGTGTTCGTAGCTATACAGTAACTGTATACAATTAAATGAATAAATTAACTTCCCTTCATACTTTATTCAGGTTTAGGACTGCCTCCATTAAATGTATTTATGATTGATTTGCGTTTACTGTGACACTAAGATTTTCATAAAATCATTAATGCAGGAATATTTACAAGTCAATTTGATTGTATATACAATGATTATTGATATTTACAGTTTATTTACACTTTTTCAACGTTTTCACTATTATTTCAACGTTTTTACTTATTTGTTTTTGCACTCTTATTTACACTGTACAATTAATTTGTTTGTTTGTTTGGCTATTTACACAAGCTTTTAATATTTATAGTATTATAACCAATTAAATTTTTTATACACATTTTTCAGTTTTATTTCAATTTTATGACTAAACGAGTTCATGACTCCGTCAAAAATGTTTTAAAAATTATTTGAGTTAAATTCAATGTGACTCGCTTCCCGGAATCGCAAACCGTTGAAATTATTTACAAACAGAGATTACTCTATTTTAATTTTATGACTAAACGAGTTCATGACTCCGTCAAAAATGTTTTAAAAATTATTTAAGTTAAATTCAATGTGACTCGCTTCCCGGAATCGCAAACCGTTGAAATTATTTACAAACAGAGATTACTCTATTTCATTGTCTATATCTATAGCCTTACGTATGAAAATTAAACGTACAATGATACTGTTACTTACGATGTTTTGTTTATTGTTGTATGCCACATGTGCGCTTTGCGCTCGACCGACCGACAGTCGACTCCCGCAATAATCATGGTTAACAGTAACCATAATCACGCATTTACAAAAATCACTACTTGTAACATGACTCGAAACTAGTGATTCGGTTACATGCCGCGTAGCCAGTTACTGTATCTAGTGACGTGAAATAACGCCCACGTCTATTACTGACACTCTTCAAAGTCCATTAGCTGATGATTGATGATTATTTCTGTTGTTCAAGATATATAAAATGAAAACGTGATATTAATCAATAGTGCAAACGTTAATAAGCACTTGTGTGATTTGTGAATCAGTGTAAAAGTGAATTTTTGATGAATGTTTCGTACGTGACATATCTAATTTTAATCCTATACTATTAAACGAGCAATTCTTGTATATATGTATATATATATATATAATCGGGATCTCGGAAACGGCTCCAACGATTTTCATAAAATTTAGTGTCCAGGGAGTTTCGGGGATAATAAATCGATCTAGCTAAGATTTATTTTTAGAAAATGTCTTTTTGTCCGTGTTTTTAGGCAATTAAAAACTGCTACAATATAGTTAGAATAAGAAGGTAAATTTTGACAGTTTGGTAATGATTATAAATAGCTTATTGGTATAATGGGCGGTCACAAAATCGTAAAACCCCGGTTCGAGCCCAGACCGACCGACCGACTTTTTTATTTTTTTTTTTCAAGTTTCTTTCTTTTTTGAGAAAATATATTTTTTTCGAGCCCTTTTTTTAGTATTTTTTAAAAACACGAAAATTTAAATAAAAATAATTGCACTCATGATTTTTTATTCAAATAACCAGTTCAGTTTTTTCTGTTATGTCGCTAAGATCAAAAAATATTATTTATAATTCATCAGTATGTAATTTGTATCTAAATATAATTTCCAAAACACACGAATTAAAAAAATCGAGCGAAAAATACCGAGCAAAGCTCGGTCAACCGGGTACTTAATAATTATATATTGTAACTGCAGGCTCAAAAGGACTAGAACCCAGAGCCGTAAAGCCAGTAAATTACAAAAGGTGCTGTCAGAGGTCTGATTTTTATTTATTATCGTACCTATATTAATATTATACAGTATGTATTCTTGATGATTGATATTTTCAATTCATTCAAGCTAACACAAGCTCATTCAAGCTTTCATACCACATAATACTTTCAAGGAATTTATAAAAATCGACATTGCTGTCAACATAAATGACCTTATACCTTACACTTAATAATTGTTTGATTTAAATTGAATATGAATTCTTGGGACAATCAATACGCTATGCAGAATGCAATGACAATGAATTCAATGATGGCACCTCCAGTTATGCAGTCTAATTTTATGGTCCAAGAAAATGCAATGGCCGTACCATCTATGAAACCGCCTCCTGTCCCTCCGTTAATCGGTCCTGTGCTTCCAGAGGGATTGTTAAACGACAATAGTGTAGAAGGTTCTAACGCGCCTGTCGTGGATTCAGAAGTTCAAAGTGCGGAAGCTGAAAGCAGTACTCACAGTCAGCGACGACATTCTCGCGATCGAGGTCGCAGAGCAAGCAGCAGAGATAAAAGGGAGAGGGAAAAAGGTAAATAAAATCAAAGTTGCTATTTTCAAAGAGACTTGCATTATCTTTGTATAATATATATTAAGTAAATAGACTACTGTTTTTAATAGTTAGTTCCTATACTTAAATTTAAAAAATATATTAACATAATAATTATTTTTTATGCTTATCAATATATTTTTTGGCAAAATGCGCAAAGGTTACTGCTTCGAATTTTTATAAAAACATAACCTATAAACTAAAAGTTTATCAAACTTTTATTTACTATTTTACTTTCTTTTTAATCAGGACGTTTGTTGATTTCATTCACCTTTTTTCACACTTTCTTATGGCCCTATATGCTTGTAGAATATGTGAATATTGATTTTATTTGTGAAAGTGGGTATTAGTTTACAAAACTATTGCCTAGTGCGATGCTGCTGGTAGGTGCAGAAATAAAACAAGTAGTAAAATTTAAATTTTTGTACAACCAACCTCAATATATAGTTGACCCATGGTAATCTGACAAACGTTTTATAAAGCGGTGTCGAATTATCAAATTTGTTGCACTACAGAGTACTGCCACAGGTAGTCCAGAACTTTTTGAAAAAGAGTACCTTGTAATTTGACAAATTACGTTTGATATTATGTAATTTGTAATTTAAGTATGTAAAATAATAAAAATAAAAAAGTGATGTACAATTAATACCTAATCAGGAAATTATGAATGCCTGATAGGCCGCAACCATAGTCACACTTAAACATACAATGGCACAAACTAATTGTAACCTGTTTGTCCCCATATTTGCGAAGGACACTCCCATGATGGATTCATAACAAGACTATTGTGCCTACATGTTAAAGGCATGTCGCGTTACAAGGGGGGTGCAGATTAGCCAGGGGTCGGATTACCAGGAGTCTACAGTAAATAAAATGAGAACATCATCTATGTAGTCAGTTAATTAAATATGCATTATTAAGGAAAACTCAAAAACTACTGGTCACGGAACCTCATGAGAAGCACTCACTTTCGTACATATAAAAAAAATTACCAAAATCAGTTCACCTTGAAAAAAGTGCTGAGTTAACAAATGAAAAAAATACAGTGAATTGAGAGCCTCCTTTTTTTGAAGTCTGTTGAAAATAAGATTCATTAATAAAAATACGAAAGATTATTATAAAGTTATGACCCCATATGACATGATGTGAAAGATGTGACACCCTATGTTGTGTTAGCAGTAATTAGTATAAGGTATGATGTTGTTTCGATAAAAATCACAAAAAAAGACAGAGAAAATAAATGTAATATCATCTTTGGTTGTTTGGTATTTTCATATTCTGATTATTTATAAAGACATAACCTACAAGTCAAGATTTTACATGAGGAATTTTGCTCTGAAATATGGTTCTATGAACTGCATACTGCCTTGCTATTTGAAGTTTTACTGCATTGTTTATAAGAAAAACCGCATGCTACACAAAATAGAAAAAAAAAACAATTGGCTGTATTATACATACATTGTTCATTGTCCATCACCAAATATCTCCCTGCTTTGAGTCATCAAACAGTTTTGTCTCAATAGATCCCTTACAGTTCAACTGAATCTGAAAACTTACTCTCCAGCCTGTCTGTCAATCACTTTTCTTTTGTATTCACAGAAAATAGTTTGTAGAAAAATTTTCTGATGCACATCTATATGACAGATTCTGCTTTGTTGCTGGTGGAGTGCAAAATAAGGCTTTATTATGAGTTGCTCACCAGAAACATTACAATTACAGCTATTAGTGTGAACAGCTTCTAAATTTAGTTGAAGCGATTCATTAAAAGCAACCAGGTTAGGCTAATGTATATTGTTTCTATTATAATACACACACAACAAAAGAGATGAGGTTTATAGTTGTACCTATCTGTGCACACCATCTTTTTTAGGTCTAGAAGCACAATTTATGGAGGGAACATTAATCAGGTTGGCTATAGATGTCCAGTACTTGATTTTAATAATGTTTTTAACTTAGAAGGCTTATTAGGGTAAGCTTGAACCTATTACACTGTTTTTAGATGTCAGAAATGCGTTTTGAATTAATTACAATAAAAAAGTTCACTAAACATTGCTTATAATAAAAAGCAAATATGTCAATTTGGTCTAGTATTATGAAGTAATAGTAGGCGTCCAGTACTTGACTATTTAATTTTCTTTTCAATTTAGGAGGTTTGTCAGGGTTAAGCTTGAACCTTTTACACTGTTTTTGGATTTTGGAAATGAATTTTTTGCATAATATGAGTACTATGTGACCAATACAATTAGTTGCATTACAGCTCAGATGTCATTAGAACTAAGGAGGGACATCTGAACGGTGATTGGTCACTAGGGGAAGCGCGGAAATAGAAGCAGAGTGCAGGTGCCAAAACCGCATACCTGTCATGCGCATTGTTTTGGCCAAGTTGTAAATCTTTTAGCCTTTTGGCTGGATTGGAAGAATGTTTTAGATAATACCCTCACTTATATTTGTAATCACAGTAAAATAGTAGTGGAGGCAAGTTCCCACATACACATTTATCAGTAAATGTACTGTAAAGAAAAGTTACATGTGAGTAATTAATGAACAGGGAAGCTCAACTGATGGACCAATCAACAAATTGACTACAATGTTGGTAGTTTGTTCTCAAAACTTTTGTCATGATCTTTACAGTGCTTACAATATGTTTTGCAGATAGCATTAGTTTTCCTAAGCTGATTGATCAAACAACAATATTATTCCTACCTCTATTTGACAGACAGGAGACATCGTTCAAGATCTCGTGATCGTAATGACAGACATGACAGAGGTGACAGAAGTGAAAGAAATGACAGAAACCGACACAATCGTCGGGATAGATCTTCAAAATGGGAAAGTGATAGAAACAGACCTGGACTTTCACAAGGAGCTGCTGCAACAATGATACCAGTTGGAAATATGATGATTCCAGGTAAGTGGATAGGGGCAATTTTGTATCCCTCTATTCATTCACTTATCTTTGTAATTCATAACTTTTAAAATATATTATAATTGCGAAAATATTTAACCAATCTTTTGGCTTACGTATTTGCATCCACAATAATCACATCTAATATCTTATCCAAATTTTGAGTCTAGGTGATACCGTTACATACATTTTGAAATTGTGCACACAGATTGTAAATTTTTCGTTTAAACTCGAAATTGTCTCTGAATACTTTCCTAAATCTACTAATAGTTGTAATAAATGCAAGCAATACAAAGACAATACATTAAGGTTATAATCCATTTTATTTTTCATGATTTTAATTTTGAGTAATAAAAGCCTATTAAATAAAAAGTAAAACAAAAGAACATTATTGTGTGGCTGCAATTATTTAGAAAAAAAAATGTTTTAACGAAATAATCTCATAAAATAGGAACAAATTATTAAGCAATCTTCAAAACAAGTCATACCAAATGTAAACTTGTAAATTATATTTTTCATAACAACAATTTTTCTTGACTAAATATAGTTTCTTTTTATTAATTCTGTTTGGCTCCCATAACACTATATTTCTTGCATTTTGCTACACAGACAACATTTGTAGTCCAGTAAGTTTTTAGTTTAATGATGCTGCATCAATTAGGCCCGCCAGACATACATACAAATGGGTCGGCCACACGCAACGGAATCCCGTTTTGCCCGTAAAATACCGTACTTGTGTGTTGGATCATTGATTTTATATGGACTTGCAGTGCTCGGAATCCCAAATCGGTATCTCGAAACGGAATTCCATATGTATGTGGTGGGCTATATGCTAGAAGCTTGCAGTTTTTTTTACTAACGCATAACTTTCGCAAATGGTTTAAAGTGAGCATTCACTATCTGAAAAGAAAACAGGTTCGGAAGGTCCTCTTGATCCGGCTGCGAAGGACCAATTGAAAAGGAAACAGTCAGCTTTGTAAACGTTCAACTAAGAAACAGAAGGGAGGACTCGAGGCTTCTCTCGATCCGGCCTCCTATCACGCCTACGTTGGGTTCGGGAACAACGTATGTGATCTCCGCAAACGGAGTAACACACAAGGGCGATAACCTCTTCCTTTTCAGAAAATAGGTTCAGGCGGGGATTACGGGTCTTCCGAAGTCGTCCCGGTCCCAACGCCTTAATTCTTCGATGTGGACTGTATAATTTTGAGAGATGAATTTCTTGGGAATAAAACAGCAATTATCTTCAAACCGTTCCGTGAGAGAGTAATCACTTTCCCTATCACTTCCCTACACTTTTTCTTCTTATTGACTGCTGGTCTTGCACTTTTTCCTGAACTAATCCTGAAGGATTCCCGAACTTTTCCCAAAGGATTCCCGAACTTCCCGAACGAATTGCAAGCGTCGTTGTTGTCTTCTGCAGGCATATAGCCGTGCAGGTCTCGGGCCTCGGGGTATACCCCTTTACCCGGATGTTCCTCACGGCACACTACAGTGTGCCGGTGCTGGGCGCCTTGATGTTTAGTTTAGTTTAGTTTAGTTTACAACGGGCTGTTTTCCGCAACTCCACGTCTCTGCGCGTATTTTGCGTGTGGGCAGGAATAATGTGATTATTCGAGCCATGAGATCTCCCCGAAGAAGCTCAACAGTCCCTTGATGTTGCATGCAACTTCGGGGAGTGATCCCGGCGTGCCGAGATGTTTAGCCCTGTACGTAGCGACCTCCGGACATTTCAGTAGCACGTGGGCCGCCGTTTCTTCCTCCCCCATACATGCCCTGCACAGGGGACTATCTGTAACACCTATAGTAAATAAATGTTTGTTAAAGGTGCCATGTCCTGTGATAGCACTAGTTACTATCCTTATCTGCGGCTTGTTCAGTCTCATTAGAACTTTGGTTAAGCGACTGTTTATTACAGGTAGGGCCTCCCTAGCTTGTCTACAGTCTGTTATATTTTTCCAAAGCTGAGCGTGTTGATTAGTGAAGTGTCTACGTACCATTGAACGAACGTTACCAAAGGGGATTGGTATGATTGGTTCCGGCCCTATAGTGGCCAGAGCCGATCCTCTTCTGGCCAGTTCGTCCGCTGCATCGTTGCCTCTGGATCCACTGTGTCCCTTTATCCATTGTAGAGTCACATTGTTGTTTTTACATACCTCATTTAATCGTTGATGGCATTCATATATTAGTCCCGAGTTCACCCCATTGCAACTCAGAGCTTGTAGTACCGTCCTACTGTCGGTCAGTATTCTGATGGGGAAGTCATTAACCTTCCTAGCATCTATTGCTATGGCCGCTTGAATGATACCCATACATTCCGCCTGAAAGACCGTGTTATAGGTACTCAGCGGTGTGCATATGTGAATATTGAGGTCTTCAGAGAAAGCTCCAGAACCTACACCTTCCTTTGTTTTAGAACCATCGGTGAAAATTCTAAGCTCTTTTGGGCTTAATCCTTCCGGCTGGTTGTTTTCATTTAATTGTATCTTGTATTTCTTATCGAAAACAAATTGTTTAGGAATCCTATCGTATTTGGCTTGTAGGATAGGAATTGCTGAGTAGATTCTATCAATTATGCCTGTATGAGGGACACTATTCTTACTCCAAAGATTTAGGGTCTTGAGTCTGATGGCAGCTAAAGTCGCTTCTTGTTGTATATGTAGATGAAGCGGAGTTAGCTCCAGCATCGCTTCCAAGGCTGCTGTTGGCGTAGTTCTTATGCAGCCTGTGGCAGCCATACATGCCAGCCTCTGGTAGCGCTGAAGCTTCTTAATTGTGGTGGCTTCATTGGTCTTGGTCCACCATACCAGAGCGCCGTATGTGATCATGGGCCGGATTACAGTTTTGTAAAGCCACAGTATGATTTTTGGCGTCAGTCCCCATCTTTTGCCAATCATGTTTCTGCATTGCCAGAAAGTTATACTAGCTTTGTTGATTTTGTTTTCTATGTTTTTATTCCAGTTAAGTTTGCTGTCCAAAGTAAGACCTAAATATTTTACCTCAGAGGATAGCTGGAGTTTTGTGCTGAAAAGACTTGGAAGGTGATAGTTATTCAGCATCCGTTTTTGTGTGAACATTACTAAAACCGTTTTATTTGGATTGACGGTTAAGTCGTATTCCCTGCACCATCTCTCCACTATACGGAGAGCCGCTTGGGTCAGGTCGCACACTATGCTAGCTGTCTTTCCCGAGACCAGTATAGTCAGGTCATCAGCATAACCTACTGTATAAAAGTGATTAGTATTTAATTTGCTGATGAGTTCATTAATGACCATATTCCACAGGAGAGGTGAGAGGACCCCACCCTGCGGGCAACCTTTCTTAATTAGGATTGGTTGAGATTCACCAGCAATCTTTATTATTCGTGTACTGAGCATGTAAACTATCCAGTCAATCAGTGCCGGTTCAACTTTATGTCTACTGAGTGCACCTTTTATGCTGGAGAAGTTTGTTCTGTCAAAAGCACCTTCTATATCTATGAAGGAACCTAGACATATTTCTTTGTTTTGGATGGCCCCTTCAATCTTAGTAATTACCTGATGAAGTGCCGATTCTGTTGATTTGCCTAGACTGTAGGCGTGTTGCTTGTCGTGTAGTGGTAAGTTCATTAGCGCCGACCCCCTTAATTCCCTTTCACACATCCTCTCCATCGTCTTTAGGAGAAAGGATGTGAGGCTAATGGGCCTGTAGGATTTAGGGTCAGTGTAATCGCTCTTACCTGGTTTGGGTATAAATGTGATTTTCACTTCCCTCCATCCCCTAGGAACATATTTTAGAGCCAGACAGGCTCTCATTATGGCAACAAGTCTGACTATTAGGGCTTTACCCCCCCACTGTAGAAGTGCCGGGAATATGCCGTCAGGTCCTGCCGCCTTGTAGGGGAGGAAACTGTGAATGGCCCAATGGATTTTGTCCATCGTTACCACTCTCTGTGCTAAATTCCAGTCTTCTACTGTTGGTGTCAGTATGTCGTCATGCCGGTTTGCCTCCTGGGTTAAGCAGCAACCTGGGAAGTGTGTTTTAATTAGGATGCGTTGGGCTTCATCCGGCGATGTTGAGTAGCTACCGTCGGGTTTCTTTAGAGACATGGATCCCGACGTGTTCTGTTTAGCTAGAATATTCCTTATCCTATTTGCTTGTTTGCAGGTTTCTATGTTGCCACAGAATTTACGCCACCCAGTCGAGCGTCGATACCTGATACATTTTTTGTATTCAGACTTAGCTTTCTTATATAGTAGCCAGTCTTCATCCATTGAGGTATTCATGGCCCTGTTTAGGGCTTTTCTTACCTTCTTGCGTTTCCTATCGAGTTCTACACCCCACCATTGTTGCTTTACCTCGGCATGCCTTGGTGGAGTGATTTCTGGACATGATTCATGGTAGCTATCTATCATGGCCTTAGTAACAGCTGCTACCTGTTCTTCTAGGAGCGACTGATCTGCTATAGTATTTATCCCCTCAGAACCCGCGAGCGAAGACGTCAACTTATTTAGGTATTTTGTTTTATCCGTCTTGCGGGGATTTCTCCATGGTGGTGTAGAGGGGATATCGACCTGTAGTGCGAAGCAGATCCATCTATGGTCTGAGCATGAGGCCTCTTTCGACACATGCCATTCCGTAATTAGTTTGGCTGCTCCCTCTGTTGCAAGTGTGAGGTCGATTATAGTGCGACAGCGTTTGTTTATGAATGTAGGTTCAGAACCTATGTTTAAAATGGTTAGGTTAGTACTAAATAAAAATTCAACTAAAACCTTACCTCGTTCATTAGGTTTTTCCATTCCCCAAAGGGGATGATGTGCGTTGGAGTCCGTCCCGATCACAACCTCTAGTCCGGTCCTCTCGCAGAAGTTCACCAGCCTGCCGAGGTCATGAGGGGGAGGAGTGTCTTCCTCCGGCATGTAGACCGAGGCGACGACTAACCTTCTCTCCTGTGTGTGTTGTATTGCCACGGCATACATGTCTCTAGAACAGAAATCTGTTAATGGTTGTGCACAGATATCTTTAGTAGTGTAGATACACGCTCTAGGCTTGTCGTGTTCAGGGCTGTAGAATAGCTTACCTTTTAGGTTGTTTAGGCCTTTAATTTTACCAGCCCCAACCCACGGCTCCTGGATTAAGGCTATGGCAGTCTTTTGAACCTCTAACCACTTGCGTAATTGAGCCGACGCAGTTTCGCTGTGGTGGAGGTTGGCTTGCACTAGGCTAGTTTTGGACGAAGGGCACGCCATCATTGATCGCGTCCTCCCCGTCCCCTCCCAAAAATAGGCCTGCCAGAAGATCTCGGGTCTCTTCGTCAGCCACCGAGTCGGAAGTGGTCGGCAAAATGCAGTCCTCTTCGTCACTCAGTGAGCTGCCGCTGAGCCCGGTCTCCACTGGGGGCTTTGGCTCAGTTGTGCAGGCCGTTTCTTCACTGGGCTTGGCCTCCAGTGATTCCACTGTACCGGTAACCGTGGCTCCGGTATCCATGACTTCCGGGCTGTTTTCTACCTCTTTGCTCGGTGGAGTATCAAAGAATTTACCTCCACGACCCTGGAATTTTACGTATACCGCCCCGCATACGCATGCGAGACGGCGTCCGGCCTTCATCAGGGTCGGGATGTGATCCTCCGGCACCGAAACAACGAGGAACCACCCGTCCGTCTGCTTGTCAGCCTTGAGTAACAGCCAGTCCCTGATGTTAACCCAGCGGTTCTGGTACGCCAGCACGCGACCAATGTCACGTGAGTCTTTCCAGGCTCCTTGGGCATCAGGGATTAGGATACCACATTTGACTCTTTGTGGTATCTCTGACTGTTTTTTTATAGTCAGCAAGGTGTTGGATTTAAGGTCGAGGGTAGCAATATTCCCCTTCAACCAGTCCAGAGCCTTCTGATCGTCGCACCACAGTTTCAGGACACCCTCCGTATATACGGGTTTGCCCCTAAAAACTGGGCCCGACGCATCAGGGTCCTGACTACTCCACGCCTCGCTGATTATCTTCCTCTGTATTGCTACGAGGATGTCGTCTGCTACTTCCTTCGTAATGTGACCTGAACGCGCACACGTTAAGGCCACACCCAAATCTGCTCTAGCAGCGGAAGCGTAGCTCGTATTTGCAGCCTTTGGTTGCTGTCCGAGTCGCACTTTTTTGTGCTCCCCTCTAGGCGAGGTGGACTCTTCCAGCATCCTTTTGGCTGCTCTTTCTTTCTTCCCAGGACGCTTGGCCGCTCGCTGCTTCCTGGCGGATGTCCTAGAACTGGTTCCTGCGGCCGCGACTTCCACTTGGTCTGGATTTTTATCCTTCCCAGCTTCAGTGCGGCTACTGGTTCCAGCTCCAAGCACCCCAGTCGCAGTGGCTTGCCCAGCCTCCTTGGTTTTAGTTTCAGAAGCAGCCAGTGCGGCTCGTTCCCTTCGGCCTTTTTCCCGCTGCTTCTTGTTCTTCTTTTTGGCCTTTCCACTACTGCCTGCAGGGATAGACCCTCCTGATGGTCCGTCAGGTCGGCAAGTCACCTTTTTGGGTGCCTTGCCTTTCCCCTTACGGCTCACCACTTGCCAGGCAGCAGAGAAAAGGTCGTCAGTTCGTATTGGCTCCGCAGTTTTGTCACTCGCGGGCTCCTGTTCTTTTTTCCCCCCCAGCTCCTTGGAACTGGTTTTGGAAACGTTCAGCGAGGTAGTTGTCCCTTTGATGGGGGCACCTGCGCTGGACGGTACTGTCCGTGGAACCGCCGGTTTAGTGACGGTTCCCCCTTGTTCATTGGTGTCTCTGGTAAGCACCTCTGACACCTCTCCCTCTTTCTTTTTGGGCCTTAAATTGTCCATAGTATTTGTTCTTAAAAATTTCATCCCCCCGGCTTCCCACCCTCCATGGAGCCCGCACCTTTGGGAACGCCCTATTTCAGGCGTTAGGATTACCGGGAGAATATAGGGACGTGAAGTTGGCTCACAGCGCGACATCGGGAGCTCGATCCAGCCGGTAGATGGGGCTGACAAGGCCCATCCCCACCACCCAAATAAACTGTCACTTGCTCCGTCAGCATGGCCTTTACCACCACCCAGCCCCCCTTTTCAGGAAAACTAGGCAGCCCCCACATCCCTCGCCTGCGACCCTCTGACGGGGCGCTTGGCCATTTCCCTATCTGTGGCTAGCAGATAGGGCTACCGTTTAGCTTGAAATCCGGACCAAAGAGGGCGTGTTGCCTCTCGCCACTATATACCCCAGCGACGATCGGCTCAACCCTCCAGGACTCCTTCATCCCCGCGTACGGCGCTCGACTGCGCAGGTCCTAGCGCAGGTGGGTGTGTTAGTCCCCCGGATACACCCACTCTCTCCGGCGGAACCGTCCCCTCCTCCTTTCTCATCCGGGCTTGGGACCGGCAATGGCGGAGTTTAAACCTTGCCTTGATGTTAAACCTTGCCTTGATGTTAAAGGCGTTGTTATAACGACTATTGTCGCAGTCGGTTAATTTATAAGTAAAAGATGGTTATCTAATAATTGTGTTTAAATAACACAATTATTTGTCAAAGTTGGCCTTTCTGCGGCATTGAGGGGTTTACTCAGACTCCCTAATCTATATAGGGAGGAGTTCTCTTGGATAAGGTCGCCCGTCCGGCGGCCTTGCATGCAACGGCGCGAGCCGTGTAGGTGTTCGTGTGGCCCGTTGTCGGCACGGTCAAACATACCGCGCGCCAGCCGGACCACGAATTCATGAAGGCTCTCTATCTTGAGGTTGGCCGCTATGACGTCATTACGGACGTAGCGACCCGCACCGACTATAGTTCTTAATGACAAATTCTGCTGGGCCTGAAGTTGCCGCTTCTGACGATCGCTCAGGATTGCATACCAGGCCGGAGCAGCGTATGTTAGCAGGGGTCTTATATATGTTTTGTAAATAGTTATCTTCGACTTTGTCGGTAACTTGGATGTCAGGACAGGACGGAGCATTGCCCGCGCACATCGAGCTTTGCGTATAGCAGAGTCGACGTGCGCTGTCATATGCAACATCCTGTCAATCCGACATCCAAGGTAGGTCACGGCCTTCTCATATGCGATCTCCTGGCCTCTGAGGGTTAGCGGTGGTGGTAAATTTCTATAGCGGCGAGTGAGTAGAGCGGTCGTCTTGCTAACATTGACGGCCATCCTCCACTCATCCAGCCATGGTAGCAGCAGGTCCAGCAGACGTTGCATCCTGGCAGCTGCAATGTGGGCTCTTCTGAACGACGTGAAGTATGCGCTGTCATCCGCAAAAAGCGCTAGTTCGACGTCGTCCTCCCATTCGTGCAAGTGTCCTGCCAGGGTAGGAATGTCATTTGTGTACGCCGCGTACAGGGCTGGAGATAGACAGCTGCCCTGTGGCACACCAGCTGATATGGTCTTTATTGCGGACACGGCGTCCTCTACGCAGACGTAGAACTTCCTGCCTTCCAGGAAAGACGCCACTAGCCGCAATATAGCAGGAGGGATACTTGTTTGTACTTCTAGCTTGTAGAGTAATCCTGTGTGCCACACCCGGTCGAACGCCTTCTCAATATCAAGAAAGACGCCCAACGATATGCGGCCTCGGTTGTGTTCGGCCGCAAGCAGGTGCAGCACTCTGGTCAGCTGTGTTGCTGTTGAGTGACCCCTCCTGAATCCATGTTGCTCCGCCCGAAGTTGGATGCACGGGCGGAGACGTCTTAACAGTAATCTTTCGCACAGTTTAGCTATATGCGGTAGCAGCGTGATCGGCCTGTAATTGGCTGCTCTACGCCTGTCCTTCCCGGGTTTCGGCAAGACGATAACTTTGCCTTTCTTCCAGTCCTCCGGGAAGTAGGATGTCCGCAATATTCCGTTGTAGAGCCGACCTATCTCTACAAGGACTCTATTGGGCAGCTGTCGTAGTGCAGCGTTAGTTATCCCGTCGTGCCCCGGCGCCTTCCTCGGTTGCAGGCGGGTTACTGTCCTCCGCAATTCAGCGGGGGAGATAAACCACTCTCCTGCAAGCGGTGGCGCGGGCGACGACAGGAGCTCCTGCACGCGGCTCTCTTTCCTTGTATGGGATTCCAGGAACTCCGCACTTGCTGGGTTCGGCATAAACTGCTCCTCGAAGTGCTCAGCTAGGATATCCGCTCTGCCCTTGGCATCGTAACATTGAATGCCCGCGTTGTTAGTCAGCGGGCAAACAGGTGGTCGTGTTTTCGTTAACTGTCGGTTCAATGTATAGAGCGACGCATGCTGTTCGTCCGCCTTCCATATGCGCCGCTCCCAGGCCTCTCCTCTGTGGGCCTGTATTGCAACCGACAGTTCGTCTGACAATGTGTTGAGTCTCCTTTTTACTCTAGGGCAGCGAGTACGCGGTCAGAGCTTTCTCAGCGCTCTTTTATGGTTGAGCTGCACGCGTAGTCTTAGCGGCAGCTCTTCCTTTCTCCCCGTGAGAGGGACGATCGTAGAGGCCGCGTTGAGGGCCTCCTGGATACACGTGGTTAGTCTGGTTGCAGCGGCCTCTACGTCGTCCGCTGAGTTAATCGGTGTATGGACTGGAGGTCTCTCCTGCAGGTGTTGGTGGTAGAGCCTCCAGTCAATCTTAGTCTTGACGGCTCTGGGCGGTGAGGTCACTGCCTTAGTGCCAAGGGTTATCAGAATCGGGAGGTGCTGCGTATTCAGGTCATACAGCACTTCTACCACTACTGGGTAGTTGACGTTCCTAGTGAGCACGATGTCTAATACATCCGGACGCCTCCTAGGGTCGCTAGGGATATGCGTCGGTTCCTCGGGACCTAGAACGTCGTAATCATGGTGTTCTGCGTCTTCGTAAAGTTCACGACCCGGCGGGGTGAGCACTCTGGACCCCCACGCCGGGTGTTTGGCGTTCAGGTCCCCGGCGATGATGGTGGGTGTTGTACCTTCCATTACCGTCCGGATGTCTGAGGAGTGAAATGGAGTCCCTGGCGGGCGGTATGCTGCAAAGATCTTAAGTTCCTCGCCCGCCGCCTCCATTTTTATGCCGATTGAACGCATCGTCTGGAAGTCTGGCAGCTCCAGCTCCTGGTGGACGATGTCTCTTCTCACCAGGATCGCTGTCCCTCTGTAAGCGACCCCCTGAGGATCGACCTCGTCCCTCCTGTATATGTGGTAATTGGGCAGCTTAAGATGCGTTGTAGGTCTTAATTTGGTTTCACCCAGCAAGATCACCTGGATGTCTTGTTGCTGGGTGAGAGTGCGGAGTTCGTGGATCCTTTGACGAATCCCGTCCGGGTTCCAGTATAGCAGGCGCAGGTTACTATCCTCCATAGTGCCTTGCCAGTAGTGATGCCAGCGCCTTCATAACGGCGGTAACGGGATCTGTCCCGGCCCTAATGTCGGCCAGGACTTGTGTTCCGACTTCGATGGCTATGCCTACCAATCTGTGGGTAGCATCAGCCGTCTCGAAGTCGGAAGTTGGTGGTCTGCATTCTGCACTACGCTTTTGTGAAGGCACTGGTCTCGGGGCATTGGTTTGGGTCTTCCTTTGTACAGAGCGCGCTCTATGTGAGGAGCGGGCTCTGCTTTCCGGTAGGGCCCTTTCTGGCGCTCTACTTGCCGTAGCTGGTGCTGATGTTTTTGCAGCAACCTGCGCCTGCGAGGCTATCGGTCCTGTGGTTGTAGGGGTAGAGGTCACAGCCTGAGGAGGAGGCTGCTCCATTCTCCTACTCCTGTTCCTCCGCCTCTTCCTCCTGGAGGGTTGCCTCTCAGTGGCGTCGTTGGCAGGAGGTCGGAGAGTCGCCCCGGTGGTTGCCCTTTGGTCTGTGGGACCAACCGTTTCTGATGGTACTACAGGAGGGGGTGGGGGGGGGGGCTGATTGCCTACCCTTCTCTCTGGTGATGGTAGCCCACCCGTCCTCCTGAATGGTGACGGCCTTTGGGCGACTTTGGGGGATCCTCTTTGGGTTCTCCGGCAGTAGCCCAGGTAAGACGATCCCCTGCTTCCTGGCTATCCTCCTCAGGACCGGGCAGCGGCGATCGTTGGCCGTATGGTTCTTGGCGCAATTTGCGCACTTTGGCTCCTCCTCTCTACCCCTAGGGCAAAGGCTGGCAATATGTTCACCGGCACAGCGAACGCATTTCACTGGCCTGAAACAATTAGCGGAAGCATGTCCGAAAGCCTGGCAACGGTGGCATTGTGCCGGTCCGGTCTTCCTCTGCCAGGCTTCGATGACGACTCCTCTCATATAGAGGAGCTCGTCGAGTTGGTATAGTTGCTGTAGCCGTTCCAGGCTCAGATGCTCCAGCTGTGCATAGTAAAGGCAGCCCGGTCTGCCCCTACGTGGTGGTATAGCCTTCACATAATTGATGGGGAAGCCTTTTGCCCGAATAGCCTCCTCGATCATTTTTGGGTCGGTGCCCACAGGCAGGCCACGGATGCCCACTTTAGTGGGCTTCTCCTCTGCCGGTGTGTAGCAATACCACGACATGGTTTTGTCCTTCTCGGAGAGCTCGACCATATATCTCTGTATGGTACGGAACTCCTCCGGGCTCTGTGGTGTGAACCTAACTCCCTTCCCGAACGGACGGGCGTTAGGTGGGTGGCCCAACTTCTCGTTCAGGACCTTAAAATGTTTGGTCCACTCTGGGAGGCATTCTGTGACAATCGGCGGATATCTCTTCTCTTTCTCTTTCTCAGTTTTCTGAGGCTGTTCCGCCGATTGCGGTCGTGGTACTGCTGGGGCCGAAGCCATGTGGGCATATCTCGTTGACGGCCGCTGTCCATCGTCCTGAGCTAACCCGGACGGGTTGGTGGTTTGAACCGGGGCTGATCTACCGGCCGATGCACCTAGGGTTGCATATGTTGTCGAGCCCCAGCTGTAGGATTCCTCACCTCCTTGCTCGAATTGGATCGAGTCGTGACTATGTCGGTCCGGTGAGATAGGTGGCGGTGATGGCGACTTAGGAGGTGAGGTGTGGACCTTCTTCCTAGTCGTTGCTTGGGGCTCTTCATCTTCTGATGATGTTGGTGAATCAGATGAGTTACCGATGCACTGCCTCTTTTCGTGGAGGGAGGCTTCGGTCTCCGGTGGTGTGTGCCTTCGTGGCGTCTTCTTAGGCCGCTGTTGTTGTGAGGGCAGCGGTTCACGCCCAGTCGTACACTCAGGTACGATGGGGGAGAGTGCAACCCTAGGTGCGGCCTCCTTACCCGGCGACGAAGGTTTCCGGGTCGGTATTTGGGAGTAAGACGAGACTACTCTCGTCCTCTCCGGGTTAAATATATCACGATAGGCGATGGGTCTGTCCAATACGCCTGGTCGATCCGGTGGTTTCCTTGCTCTCGGAGGAGGTTCCCCCTTATCGTTCCCTGACATCCTAACCTACCAGTCAGTGTCAGTGGTAATCTAGTTAAGGCCCTATCTATCTTCCAAACGGTCTGCAGCAGATGTTGATGCGCGACGCGGATGGTGGTAATACTGTTATATAGACTTTCCACACTATGGGCACTGCCTACCCCTTTTATAATAAAAGGGGTAGGCAGAAATGCAAAGGTGGCACTTTAATGCGCGACTAGGCACAGGATGCACGGAGCGCATAAAGTGCCAAGAATCAACTAGGGGCCGGTGACCTCGACGCCTCACGGAATCACGGGACTCAACGATCGGCGGAGTATGTCGTACCGGCGGTCATTTACAGCCACTGCTAACTGTAAATAACGCACACCTAGGAGATCCTTAACGAATTGCAAAAAAACTCGTTTACTGAGCTACCCCTGAGCTATACCCGAAAGTGAGCCGCGCCATTTGCGCGCTCGCGTGTAATTTTTATGTGAAAATTCCCGTGAATAAGTGAAATAATGATACGAGGGAGGATTGAAAAGTACTCGGCCTAACACAGATCCATTCAATTCTAAAAATCAAATCTACCCACATTATTTAGTTCAGTTCAGACTAGTTCATTGTGTGAAGTTCGAAACGTGTGCGATAATTAGTTGTGATTTTATAAATTTATTAACAAAGTAATCGGACATAATTTCCGCGAATGGAGCAAATCGAGCAGCGTGCCGTCATTAAGTACCTCCATAAGAAGGGGCTATCATCAAAAGCCATCCATGATGACATGGTCAGTACATTAGGCGATTGTGCTCTGTCATGTTCATCCGTCAAAAAATGGATAGCAGAATTTAAGCGTGGTAGAGAGAGTGTGAAAGATGAACCCCGCTCTGGAAGGCCTTCGACGTCAACTACTGACGAAAATATTAAAAAAGTACTTGATTTAATAATAGGAGACCGCAGATTAAAAATTTAGAGAGATAGCCGAGATTATAGGCATCTCTTATGAACGAACTCAAAACATCATTGTCAACGAGTTGAGTTTCCACAAGGTGTCTGCGAGGTGGGTTCCGCGACTGCTTTCAGTTGAACAAAAAAGGACGCGATTGACTATTTCACGCGACTGTTTGGAGTTATTTGAAGCCGATGCAGATGATTTTTTTGAATCGTTTTGTTACTATGGACGAAACATGGGTTCATTACTGTACATCGGAAACAAAACAACAATCAAAACAGTGGAGAAGACCTGGTTCACCACCCCCTAAAAAGGCTAAGTCGATTTTGTCGGCAAATAAGGTGATGGCTTCAGTATTCTGGGACTCGAAAGGTGTGATTATGATTGATTATCTTGAAAGGGGTCAGACTATAAACTCTGATTACTACTGCACCTTACTACGTCGTTTACGAGAGGAAATAAAAGAAAAACGTCGAGGAATGCTCAGAAGAAAAGTCCTGTTTCATCAAGATAACGCCCGTGTTCACACGTCAGTACAGTCAATGGCTGAAATTCACAACTGTGGCTTTGAACTGTTACCGCATCCGCCGTATTCACCTGATCTGGCACCATCAGACTTCTTTCTGTTCCCTAACCTAAAAAAGCACTTGGGAGGTCAAAGATTTTCGGCAAACGACGAGGTCAAAGCAGCTGTAGACGCATATTTTGACTCTAAGGAAGAATCATTTTTTTTCAACGGTGTTAATGCTTGGAAGGGGAGGTGACAAAAGTGTATTGAACTTGATGGTGATTATGTAGAAAAATAAAAATATAACTGATTTAGTATGTGTTTATTTTCTTGGTTAGGCCGAGTACTTTTCAATCCACCCTCGTATCAGATAACATAGACAAAATATTTCATGAATCAATGCATTGAAAATAGGCATTTGTTTTCATACAAAACATATCAAACTTACATAAGACAATACTTATGCAATTAATTTCCATTGATTCTACTTATGCACAGCGATCATCTCGACCGGGGAACAAATCCGGTCTCTAACTTTATTTTAATATTTCTTTAAATTAAGATGATTTCAACCGGGGAACAAATCCGGTAACATAATTTATATCTTAAAAATTCCCTATATGAATTTATTAAGAAAATATTACTAAGAAAACGATAAACTGTTCCGGCCTGGGAGTCGAACCCAAGACCTTCATATCATTAATTCGATATTTCTTTAAGATTCAAACTAAGCATTTTCTTATTAGAATACTGTTGCTCGATAATTTGCTTTTTAGAGGCTATTCGTAATCGGTTAACTAATAAATTGAAACATTCTTATAGGCGCGTCGCCAACACTATCAAATAATTTTTTATTTAAAGTTTTCTGCATTCGACTCCATTAAAAATACCTTGTACTTGTGTTCAGATTTCAGAATAGAAACAAATTCAAAATAAATAATAAATTAAAACTATGTGTTGAAAAAATATAGTATTTTGATAAATTCAAAGACAATATTTGTAACACCTCTCGCCAATTACTCTTAAATATATAAATAAAAAAGAAATATTTTGCAGTAACGATTTTATGTTTTAAAAAAGAAAAGACTTGAATCAAATGGTTAAATGTCTTCTGTAGGATACGGTTACCATTACATTCCATCAAGAGTCCACTGTTGAACTGCTAGGCTTCCCCTAATGTCCTAGAAAGTGACCGTCAACAAAGTGAATAAGCCTGCAGATTTGGTCTACTTAATTTAAGCATTTAAATATTTCTTATGTTGCTTCTTACGCCGGCCATGAGATAATATGATATAGTTAATACTTTTAAGCTGCTCCTACATGGCACTTGTTGTCTTACCTATATTTTTTGTTTAAAATATTTAAAAAGCGGTCTAGGTGCGACTCGAAAGGCCCACACGACTAACTTTCAATTGGAAAGAATAAAAAACTATCATGTGTTTTAATATTTTATACATTTTTTCGTTCAGCACATAAAACCGATTTTGCTCAAAATTTAATGTGGTCTAAGTTACATAATTATGCGTTAAATGAAACTGGTCCCACGTCGATATTACTCTTTGTTCTCGAGATACATTAGGCGAAAATTGAAACCGAACATACATACATACGTACGTACATGTGCACACACGGACATCCTCTTAAAGACCTTACTATTCAACTCTTAAAGACCTTGAAATGTGGAGATATGTTGAAATTTCCAATTTGCAAAATCGGACCCATTACAATAACTTCCCACTGGGAAATTAACAAGAAGTGCTGTAGAAGTAAGGTAAGCATATCCATTACTCCACATCTACATCCATTACACCTTGAGGGTGTCATAAGAGTCGACAGTGGAAAACTGAAACATTAAAAAAAGTGTGATTGCCAACCGACAGCTAAGCGTGGCAACTTTGGGGAAAGCCCCTATGAAGCAATCTAAATTTGGAGGGGGATTCATGTTCAGCAGTGGACTTTTAATAGGCTCAACATGTCCAATCTTTGACTTAATATATATTTCAGGAAACATGATGTCTTTTAACAATATGATGCCAAATACCATGATGGGCCAACAGCAGATGGATATCCAAGCTCAAAGTATGATGCCTGGCGTGAATATGATGCCCAGCATGATGTCAAACATTGTGGATCCCAATATGATGATGATGAACCAGCAAATGATGTCATTCATGCCTAACCAACAGATATACCTTAGTTGTGGCGTATTACTTCCACCACTTCCTGGGAGCTCGACACCCGCAAGGCGTGAGCGTCCGAAAGGTTGTCGTACAATTGTTGTTGGTGGTCTTCCATACGGTGTGACATCTGAAATTGTGGTGGAGATTTTCCAACGGTTTGGAGACATAACGGAAGTGAAGTCGCCTAGATATGGAATTCACCATGTTCGGTTTTCTTCAGAGGAGATAGTAGAGCAGGCATTCTCTTTGAGTGGTTATCGATTTAAGTTCCATGACCAATTGGATAATGAGGCAACAACTATTTTTATTGATTATGCTGTGGTGAGTTCTTTCATAAAATTCATTTATTCATTCATTACAGATAAATTACATTTAGATTACTTTGTAAGGGTATATTCACTATTGTTGCCATGTTTGGCAGACTGGCTACTGCAGGGTACTGCACTGGGTACTTTATTGCACGCAGTGCCTTACTCTGGACACTTTAAGGTCAAGCAATTTTGTGTTCTTAAAATGCCCCTATCATAACCATATTGCACTTTACAATAATATGAGTAGCCATATATCAAGAAAACACTGTATCAGATATCTTGGATTTTCTATAAAAATAATTTTATATACCACTTTGAAAAAAAAAACTGTTTGAAAAATTTTTTACGTGGGCCCGGACAAAGATGTATAAAAAAGGATAGACAAGTTACACACTAACTAACATTATTGTATTTTAAAGTGGCGCAGCTAGTACTATATCTATGTACAGTTATTTATTACGACACGTTGCGCTAACAAAAAGAGACAAATGATAGGGCATACCTATCGGTAGAAAAAGGTGAATATACATTATTAGTTACGTAGTGATTGCGTGCTGGCGCTCATTGGCGCGAGCGCTTGACTTCAACGATTCGGAGGATAACATTGTCTCTTTCGCTCTCATGCACAGATTACATCTCGCTCTTTACCTTACACGTATTAAACAACAGTCAAACGATATTATATCTAATGTTTTAATAAAAAAAACTATACTTACGAATGAAATGAGACGTTTTTCTTGTCTCTAACAGTTGCCGTGTAATTTGTGCACCATCTAAAAACATCAACGCATTTTTGCCACGAATAACTTGAAGATTTACGTGCTATTGCGAAGTATAGCCGCGACGCGAGAGCGTGCCCGACTGATTGCGAGCCTGGCAATTACCAGCCTTTCGTATTGCCATTCTAGAGAGAGTATGACGTATCTATTACTTTGAAAACATCTTAGAGCCCGGATTTTGATTTTGTATGTGGCCACGATAACTCCCTAAAATTATTGACATATCGAGACCGGGTTTTTTTTTATATGTTTCAGAATTACATCAACTGTTCCCTATTTCATACCAATAGCCTAGTACGCGCTAATAAAATTATTTGCAACTTTTATAAAATTTAAAGGTGCTTAAATATTATTTTTTTAGCCCCTGATAGACATACAGCCTATATCGATTTTATACTTTGTGTAATCGATTTATTTTGGTAAACATTATTAATTTTTTCCCTTGTGGGTGACACTACCCATTAAAATTATAGAACGCTAAATTTAAAACGTAAATAATATATTTTAAAAGTCAGAAATACAATTTTTTATCAAAATTAAATAAAACACTCAAGTGTGCAATTTTGAATTTTCCAGATGTTTATTTATTTTATACAGAGTAGGTATTACATAACACAATCTATTGTCTGTGAACTCTGTACCAGGTAAATTACAGGGTTCCAGACCTTCCATATTGTAATAGTAGACATTAGTGAATTTACAAGCAAACTTAAGAATAATTTATAAAGAAAGAAATAAATAATATATGGAAAAAACGCTCTAATCTATATAGTTGAAAATATGACAACAAACTTTAACAAAATTTTTGTTAAAGTTTATTTGTTGGACGTGAGGTATGTATGAAGTACAACGTAATTGGCAGGCGGGTTACTTTCATATTTCACGTTTTGAAAAATGGATGTGATAACAGAGTTGTATCAAAAAGATATGCTGTCCATATCCTCATTTATTTTCTGTTTCTGTCGCCTCTTACGTGCGATAGTGGGTATTCGAATGCCGCCACTACACGGTTAACTACATGACTTCATATAATAATCGATAGTAATAATACGACTGGTAATAAAACTGTTACTGGTAAAATCTCCGTCCTCAAGGATGACAACACATCTGCAATCTTTGGTTCAAACATGGGCTAAACACCATATAAGTGGACCATCAGGTGGTAGGTATTTTGCATCAGTAGTAGAATAAACATATAATGTTTGACAAATAAAATTTCAATTATATGTATAAAACAAAGATATTTTAAATCTTTTTTTCCATCAGAACAGGGAAGATGAAAATGAATACGAGAAAAACAAGCGTAATCGTGGCTTTACGCCACCTCGTGTGGAACCCTTTACCGCAAACGCTCTGGCTGCCATAACCGATAAGATCAAAAGTGAAGAGGAATTTGCCAATTCTGCTCCAGTAAGTAATTACATACACAAGTTGAGATATCAATGGTCTCTTATTTTAAATATTTAATAATAATTTTCTCTTTTCGCCTTATGTTCAGTCACCCCTAAAAACTTCTCAATGAGTGCGTTTCTACAGCTTTGATTTTACCCTCATGCTTATTCTACATCAAATTTTTACTATCATACATTAAGATAGGGATTATATACAACATTAACAATGTTGTATATACTTTTTGACACATTCTGTCTTTCTACAATATAGAGCCCCATTACTTTAAACATTAAGTATTGTATTTGATTTTATTTATATTCAAATAGTTGTTCCCATTCAGAAGGAACAAAAGTAGACAATCTAAACATTGGGGAGACGACATGAAAAAGATAGCTGATCAAAATGGAAAGCTTTCAAGGAGGCCTTTGTCTGCTGTAAAAGAAAAACTGGTTGCTGAAAAATTAGTTTGAAGTTAAAATCGTCAAACAAAATTAAGTTACATGTAGTTCTTATAAAAATGTTACACTATGCATGTTATCAAGTTACAGCAATAAAGGCTTATTTTATTTATTTATTTTATTAGCTGTTCCCAGCGACTTCGCTTGCATGTAATTTCTTACGAGTAGATGTCATGGGTTTTTAATTTTTTGCGCGGTAGATATTCTAATACTTTTTATAAAATAAAAGTAGCTTAAGTCACTCCTTATGTTTCTTTTTATCAGCTATATGCCAGTTATAGTCCAGTCAAAATCTATCCAGCCATTTTGGAGATTATCCAAAACAAACACACAGACAGACAAACATTTTCATAATTGAGTTCTTGATCCTATGATATGCATTTAGTAAAAAGCTGTTATTTTGACTTTAGAAACAGACACTTCAATTTTATTTATTTGTATAGATGAAATATTGAATTCAGTTAAAATATTTTGTCATAGAAATTACTATTACTCGTATTGGGTTGGATTTAGGTTCGTTTGCCAGGAATTTGGAGGAATAAGGTATTGTATTTGGTAGAGATTTGGTCCCCAATTATAATAATAATAATAATTATAATTGGGGACGCCAGGGCGCGTCTGGAGCTGGCTCTGGACGCTACAGCATGCGAACCGCCAGCCGAGCGCGAGGTGCTGCACGACCACCCAGCAGCCCCTCGCATCCACCATCCCCACCAGCTGGCTTGGTGTCGGCAGGGTCTTCGCGGGCCCAGCAATCTGAAAATGCTGCGGCTGAGGATCCGGTGCCACAACTTGCTGAGCAAACGTCAACGTAGATGCCGCCGTGAATACCCCAGTTGTGATTGATTCAAACGATGATGGAACAGTCTCCCAGGAACTGGAACTAGAGCAAATGAGGAGTACATTGGAAGAGGTGATTGTGGAAACGCGCAGTACGCCTCTCGAAAATCGACCGCGACTTCCCCGCATAGCCCTAAGCAAGCGGAATCGGGCTGTCGTGAGGGCTCTGAACCCAATGCTGGTGACCTATTTGGAAGCCAGCCGGGACCTTTGCGAGACGGACTCAATTATTTTTGGCGCCGCACTGTGGCAGTCTGCCGTATTATAGGCGCCAAACTTTCCACGGCCTGACGCGCTACTGGACAAAGTAGTGCTATCCCAGCCTGGAGAATAAGAATTGAAGAACGTATCGCAAAGGCTAGGGCCCTCATCGGCAGACCGATATGCTTTAGGTCAGGCAATACCAGGCCGAGGATTGTGCGCACCGTCAGGATGGCGTTTAGTGGGACAAATGTTAGTTTGTCCCAGCCGGATATAATGCAAAAACTGACGGAACGCATAGACGACCTGAAGCAAAGAATAGCTGCTTGGGGAAAGCGGATTTGGCGATATACCGAGAGGTCGACACGGTTCATAAATATGTACATACTGGATAGTAGAATATGATAATGATACATACTGGATATAGAAATATGGTACATACATATATCATTGGAGCGACCAATGGTAAGTGGAACGGGCCCAGCACTGAATCAGGCCGACACGGTTGCATTCTGGCGCAGCCTGTGGTCAGAGCCCGTAAACCACAACGAGAGCCCTTGGACGGAAGTTGTGGCGAGTCAGTGTGCGGGTATTACGCCAATGGACCCATCATGTCATCGTAACGCCGGATGACGTATCTGAGGCGGTCCGTAGGGCCGCTAACTGGAAGAGTCCGGGGCTTGACGGGCTGCATCACTACTGGCTGAAGGGGTTGGTGGTGTGTCACGCTGTGCTCGCCCGACAGTTTCAAGAGGCTCTCAACCAGAAGTCGCTCCCGAGCCTCTTCACTACTGGGGTCACTCATTTGGTTCTTAAAGATCAGGGTGCCACAGACCCGAACAAATACCGCCCCATCACGTGTCTACCGACCATATATAAGACACTAACATCCATTTTGAGCGCGAGAATCACTCGTCACCTGAATTCGTATCAGGTGATGTCGCGCGCTCAAAATGGATGTCGGGGCGGCGGTCGTGGAATCAAAGAACCACTCCTCATTGACGCGGTCATTGGCAAAGTGGTGAAACGCAACCGTCGGAACTTCCTGGATAGATTACAGAAAGGCATTTGACTCGGTGTCCCATACATGGCTAAAGAGGGTCCTCGAGCTGTACATGATTGACTGTACAGTTCGAGACTTCCTCGAGCAGTGTATGGGGCAGTGGAGTACGATCCTCTGTCATCTAGGCGAGCGGATGACGGCTGTGGAAAGCCGCATAAGGATAAGAAGGGGTATATTCCAGGGCGACTGTCTGAGTCCAATCTGGTTCTGCCTCTCTTTGAACCCTCTCAGTACTTTACTGGAGGGCTCCGGGAGGGGATTTCAGCTTCGGAAAGGAGGTACAAAAGTGACCCACCTTTTCTATATGGATGACCTCAAATTATTCGCCTCCAGTCGCTCCCATCTTATAGAATTGCTAAACATCACTTGTTAGCAATTCTATTAGAATGGAGCTGGGGACTGATAAGTGTGCGGACCTCCATGTTGAAAGAGGAAGGGTTGCTAACTCTGAGGGCATAGACTTATCTATGCCCGTCAAATTAAGGACCCATTCCGAGGCTGAAACATACCGATACCTGGGTATGTCACAGAACATCGGTCGATTCTCCAGGCTGCGATAGCACTACTTTGTCCAGTAGCGCGTCAGGCCGTGGAAAGTTTGGCGCCTATAATACGGCAGACTGCCAGTGCGGCGCCAAAAATAATTGAGTCCGTCTCGCAAAGGTCCCGGCTGGCTTCCAAATAGGTCACCAGCATTGGGTTCAGAGCCCTCACGACAGCCCGATTCCGCTTGCTTAGGGTTATGCGGGGAAGTCGCGGTCGATTTTCTAGAGGCGTACTGCGCGTTTCCACAATCACCTCTTCCAATGTACTCCTCATTTGCTCTAGTTCCAGTTCCTGGGAGACTGTTCCATCATCGTTTGAATCAATCACAACTGGGGTTGTAGTGTTATGCTTATACATACTTACATATCATTTTACACTATTTTAAACTTATTTTTCCATTCTGTTTTTGATGTTCTGCATTCGCCTCAAAACTTGATATTTTGCATCACCTTTATTTCCATAGGATCCTGTAATATTTTTAATTCATAAGAACACAATAACAAATCATTTTCACTTCGTATTTTTCATGCTATCAGCACTTTTTAAATCGGTGTCAATGGAGTCTACCTTTTTCGGTCTTTTATTTAGTTCTCCGTAACTCTGCAATTTCGGGTTTCGTGCGCGCTGTTGCGCTACTTTTTTTTTCCTATATAAATAATATCTCATTTTTCACTTAAATCTTGCCGTTTCTGTATTACGAGCCTAAAACCAAAATTTGACATGTTTTGACATCGTTGTTTATTAGGTTGTCATGGCAATTTTTATTCAAATATCGTTACCGGCCTGATGTTTTTACTTCAAAATACTCCTTTCTTCTTGGCCATTTACAAGAATTTGCTTTGCTTTTAATTTAAATAATTTCAAATTTAATGAGAATAATTTTCCGTTCTTATGCTAGATCCGTCAAAAAGGGAAAATAAGCCGAACAATCGGCGAATGGGGGAGTCTGACTTGAGCTTTGATACTTGAAGCATCTCCTAAAGGCCTTATCCGCACTGCCTCGGGATCCTGCAAGCCTCTGCCCGCTCCTTAAGTCGTCGCCTAGCCACGCCTACGCCTCCGCCTACTAGTACGCTGCGTGCCTACTCCAGACGTTGCGTGGACCTACTCCAGACGCTGCGTGTCTATTCCGGACGCTGTGTGTGTCTACTCCGGAAGTTGTGTTTGCCTACTTCAAGCGCCGCGTGCACCTACTTCAAACGCTGCGTGCCTACTCCAGACGTTGCGTGTACCTACTCCGGGTGCTGCGTGTACTTACCCCGAGCGTTGCGTGTGTCTACTCCAAGCGCTATACATATAGCTGACGTGAAGCACCGACGCTGCGGGAAGTCTGCAGTCTGCGAACATGTTCAAGATCGTCCCCACCATTACATTCGATTTGATAAACCACAAATTCTCGCAAAAGAACACCGATTCCTACCAAGGATGATACGCGAGGCTATTGAAATTAAAAAACATCCAAATTTCAATAGAGAAGATGGATGGGTGCTGCCACCTGCTTGGGATCCTATAATTAACAAAATTAAACCCAAACCTAAGCATACCACTGCAAGACTTCATGATACTATAAGCTCGTTTTGCGTAAATCGGACCAAAAATTAATATTCAAAAACTGAAGGTAGCCGGACTAACTATGACATTGGGACGTCAAACATCTCAGTCCCCCCCGTGACCATGGTTGCTGTAAAGCACCCGAAACGTCGGGAATTAAAAATAAGTAAAAGTAGTGAAATAAACGCGATAAAATCCGTAAATTTAGTTTTATTCAATTATTTTATTTTATTGATATTTATGTATATTTATCTTTTCATTTTAATTTATAATTACACAAGTTTACACGGTTTCCATACCCTAGCTGAAAGTTGTTATTTTGTTATTCAATTATGTAGAATTATTCAAAAAAAATAATAAAAAAATTCTGTCACGTCTAGTTTAAGAATTATTTATCAACTTAATTAAAAATAATTTTGGTATTAATACCTACTAAAAAAAAATTAAAAATTACTAATTTTTTTCCTACTTTTTATAACTATTTGAATTAATTTCTCTTATAATGGACCAGCAGTAATCCCCAATACATTTTATCCCAGAATCCTTGATGTCGTTCTTCTAAAACCTTTAAATCTTGGTGAAAACAGTCCCCTTGTTCATCACTCGTACTTCCTAAGTTTTCAGGGAAAAATTTGTATGCGAGTGCAGAAAATGAATCTTTAATGACATGTTTACTCCCACCTTTTGAAAATTTTCCAATAAATCGGTAACAATTTCTTTGTAATTTTCACTGTTTTTATTTCCCAAAAAAATTCCTACAACCATTCTGAATGGCATCCAAGCAGATTTTTCATTAACGGATAAAAGGCTTTCAAACCGAGAATCTTTCATGATTTTACAAATTTATGAGGCAACAAATATACCCTCTTTCAGCTTTCCCTCTGTAATGTTTGGAAAGATTTTTCGAAAATACCGGAAAGCATCACTGTTTTTGTCAAGCGCCTTCACAAAATTTTTCATAAGCCCCAATTTGGTGTAAAGGGGGTGGTGATATTATTGGGATCTACCAACAACGTATTTAACGTTCATTTTGCCCGGAATATACTCATTCCGAATAGGCCATTCTTTTCTAACATGATGATGTTGTTTCGCTCCACTATCCCACAAACAAAGGAAATAACAGTATTTTGTGTAACCACCCCGCAATCCAAATAACACACCATAGCATTGGTGAACCAAATAGAAGGTGAACGTTTTCTCCTGATGACCACGGGAATAAAACGATTCTACAGCTTTCGCAAAACACATGAGGCACCCACTTTTTATCTTGATTTGCAACAGAAAATCCAAAATAATGAAGATATGCACTTTTTCAACGAATCTACAATGGGTCTTCTCTTTTTTGAAAATATAAACTGTCCATATACATAACAAAAACGATCTGAACTTTGTTTACACTCTCCACTCGACATTTTAAATCAATCCGAAACAAAATAATTGTCGTTTGAAGCAAACGAATAAACAATAAACTGTCATCACCACGTTAGGTAGTTAAAAAAAACATTCGACTACGGAAAGAAATCGTGACGTGATAAAATATTTCTGCTAACACTTTTAGGTTTAAGAAACGTATATTAACATATTTATAAACATTTATTTTGGGGTATAAATAAAGTTCAATTTTGTAAACTGGTGTTATATATTTGTAGAACCCAACCAGATGAGAAAACTATATAGATACCCTATAATAATAATTCTTTATTGAACACGGAATTAATATACTATTCATAGATACCCTGACTCCTAAACTGGGTTACCCTGTATAACATACAGGGACAGAGACAGTTTCCCTCCCATTCAGTTATCTTAAATTCCGTGCACAATGTAGACTCTAAACATAGTTCAAGAAAAAAAATAAAAATAAACAAAGTGTGTATGTATGCGTGTGTGCGTCTGCGTGTGCGTCTGCGTGCGCGTGTGTGTGTATGTGTGTTTGTGTGTGTGTGTATAAGTATGTGTGTCTGTTGCTGTTAAAATATTGTTTAAAAGTGTAAATTTTGCTAATTCAATCGGCAGTTTTTATTGTCACGAACCTCAAGCTCGTAACAATATGTACCTACTTAAAGTGGGTTTTCACAATTTTCATAGTCGTATTCTTTTAGCCAATTTAAAATAGTTTGTTTAATTTGATGTCTTTTTAAGTTCTTTAATTTAATTTTTTTATTAATAGAATTATATAAATGAGGTGCTTGGTAGTCATATTGCTTTTTTGCTAAAGCGCTTTTGACAAATGGTACCGGATATTTTTGTGTTCTTTTGTTTTTATCTAGATATATTGGGCAAATATTATGATATCGTTTTATGCATTTGTATATATAAGATTTTCGTACACTTAGAACATTTGCCAACTCATATACTTTAGATGTTGGGTATATATATGGAAGATTTAATATTAGTTTTAATATAGATCGTTGTGCTCCCTCGGCCTCTATGAGATATGTTTTGGGAGCTCCACCCCATGAGCAAATACAATAATTTATGAGACTATGACAAAGGGCGTTATATGTCTCAATTAGCAGTTTTTTAGTTGCTACGGTTCTTAGGTTCTTAAATACTGTAGTGAGTCTCCGAATTCGTTTAGATACATTTGCTATATGAGGTTGCCAATTTAATCTTTCGTCGAGGATTACTCCAAGGTATTTTATCGTAGATGTTCGTTCTAATTTTGTACATTTACATCTATCTTCTTTTGGTGCATGCATGGTGTTAGAAAAGCTATGTGGTCTTGAGATTATAGTTTTATAAAAGCAAATGTATTTTGTTTTTGTACCATTGACGGTTAAAAGATTATTTTCCAGCCATTTTGTGACCGTACGTAATCCATTTTCAGCATAATGTTGCACAGTATCCCAGTCTGTGCCATGAAAAAGGATTACAGTATCATCCGCAAACATAAAAAGGTCCGCCCTATCGATGTTAATTTTACACAATTCATTTATGTACATCAAAAATAGTGTTGGTCCAAGAGTGCTGCCTTGCGGAACACCATAGCTACATTCGGTTTTATCGCTCCAACACGTAATATTTGGGTTCTGTTTATAAGGTAGTTACAAAACCATGCATATGGCATACCTTTTATACCTAGATTTTCGAGACGTCCGAGTATTATTACAATACCACTCGCATTAAAAGGCAATGTACTGTTTTCGAGACAATAAAATTTAACTATTATAACCTAAAGAGAGGTAAACGTGGAAAAACATATGTGAAAGCTGGATACCATACATAATTTTGTGTAAGTGCGACAAGGACGTAAGACCACGTCAAAGATTAGTTACATTATTATACTTGTATGGTATGTATTTTTATTCTTCTGTGGTCTATACTCTCAGAATAATTTTTTTTTACAAATAAAAAAGAATTAATCATTACATACTTTACACCCCGAAATCTTTTTAGTTTAGTTAGGCTAGAAGGTTGTGGCGGGAGTAGGACTGTGGTTCGCTCCCGCCACAGCGTTTGTGATAATTTTTTTACCACCTAGAAATACTTGAGCACCCAGAAATCCTTTTAGATAAGTTAAAAGACTGTGGTTATTTTTTTACCTCTCCGAAATACATGACAATCCTTACTGTTGTGAAAGGGAAAACAGGGGTGCGTTTTGAGGTGAATTCTATGCAATTTTCTTTTTAATTTCTCTCGATAACGATGTATTACCTTTTTATGTAAGTGGTGATGGGGTGTAGGGCACACTTCCCCCTCCCCTTTCTACCAAATGGTTCTAAATTTTTACCAGTAAATTTAAAAGCTTATTCGTTATGTATAGTACATTTAGCTTTTTCTTTGTTATTTATGAATAATACAGAAATAATTCATTTTAGACTCTGGCAGTTTGGTTGGAACGAGGCGAATGCAATAAAAAGAATGCAAACGTCTTTTATTCACTAATACAAGCAAGCAACAATCAACTTCGACGGCTGTTCAATGAGAAGATGCAGTTGGATGAAGAGTTTCAAAACCTGAAGTCTAGTATGAGGGAGAAATTCGCCCGTGTCGTGATGCAATGTAAGTATCTAATAGAAAAGGTTCAGCAGTTTGAAAGTAAATGCCGGATGGAGAGATTCTAGCAACAGAGATCTACTCGTTCACTGCAAGTCATACCATGCATGTTGGTATGACTGATGTGCTCAGAGAATACAAATTGAAAGAAGATAGGACATGGCCTAGATCACCAATAGCAAACTTGTTTGTTATGAAAAAATCTCATCGTTATTAAAGTATTGTAATGTTAATTTGTTTCCACATCATATTGTCCAAGCATATTTAATGTAAAAAAATTTGCTATTTCTGACCCAGAAGGTTTTAAACAGTATTTACGGAGTATTTACGGTATCGTCGTTATGCATCCAAAACATTGTAATGAGAAATTTAAAAAATTTTTGCTTTATTTGAATATTATTTATGTTATCATTTAAATACAGATGCTATCAAATATATTAAAAAAGAATGTATTAGGAACTTATAAAGAAACTTAAGGTAGCATAAGTAATGTATTTTTGATCTTGTATATACTTTCCATGGTTTTGGAGGTTCCGGGGTTTTGTTCTTTCCCATGATTTTGGATGCAAAATGACAATATATTTTCCTGGATAACACACAAAGAAGAGCCAAGAGCGCCCATATTGGTAATTCTCTTTCAACCCTCAAGTTGGATGTAAACAGAAATACATCACACAGATGTTAAAGGAAATTTGGTAAGTTACTCACAAAACACAAACAAGTATTATTAAAAAAAAAACGAAAAGGCCGATGTGGATACGGATTGGTTTACTTTTACTATAAATTTTCCATTTGGTGCATAAATGAATGTGAAATATATATTTAAAAAAAAACTACTAAATGGATTATAGTGAAAATCTAATTATGTGTTTATTATGAAATTGGGTTGAATAAATTTATACTAAAAATATTTCAGACCTTTAAACACAGATATAAGTTTGAACTTCTAAAAATCAATTACAATAAATGATTTGATAAGATCTAACATTAAATTCCAAATGGGAAGTCAACAAGAGTGTAAAATGTTATTAATTACATTATGAGAAACTTTGTCAGCCAGCGTGACTTAGCAGTGATGACTGGTGACCCTCTATGTGTTCCTGCTAAACAGTTCCCGTGGTGACTTCGAAGGCTTCAAATGATAAAGTTTCTGTTTAAAAATAATTATAATACTTGTTTGTGTTTAGACAATGACCTTAGCTACGTTGACACATGCATTTTTTAATAATAAATTGAAAAAATTATATTTGGTATTAAATTTGTATTTTAATCCAAGTGTATGAAAATTAACATAATTTTTTCTTAATTTTTTTTTATTTTGGATAATTAGCTACATAAATTCAAAATAAAATCTAAAACTATCGTGTCAATGTTGCTATAGTAAACTTCAAGATTGCACCATTAATTGTTCCTTGCCGTAAGTATGTCCATGACAGTAAAAACCAACAGTTCCAATGAGAATTGTTGAAGGTGGGTTTAAGAAATTACCAGATTTATCAGCGCCGAATTGGCTTTACAAATAACAACAAGAGTGAAGACATCGCTTGGGATCGATCGCCGCAGCATCATTTCGTCGTTACTGAAATTTCGAGCTGACAACAGATGGAGAAATTACGCCACGATAGTCAATTTGGTGCTGATAAATGTGGGATATTATTCTTAGTGTTAAAGTTATTATTATTATGATTAATTTTCTAACTACCCACTAAAATCTCGTTGGAGCTTAAAGGTAATGGAGATGAAAGGGATGTGTGAAACTTTACCAAAGTACAATTTTATTTTTTTATGTAATCCTGCTGAATACTTTTTAATACGAGATTGACAAACGAGCTAAACACCTGATAGCAAGTGGTTTTTTTTTAATAGGATAGGGTGACATACGAGCACACAGTCCACCTGATGGTTAGTGGTTGCTTTGGCCCATAGACATCTTCATCTATCCTCGATTACGAATAAAAATGCAGATGCGTTGTCACTCGTAAGGACTAAGGTGGAATGCCTCATTTCCAGTAAAAAGGGTCTCCGGTTCTCTACACGCACCATACGAAACACGACAGCATTAAGGCCGAATACGACGCGAATGACCTTGCTCGTTTCGCAGCAAATTACGCGCCGCCAGTACCTACGCTTTGTTTATATAGACATGTATAATACCTATAATCAAAGCCGTACGGGTTTTGATTATATTTGACTAAGCTAGCTCAGATGCAGAGTAATGAACAACACAGAGAGCATTGCTTACTTCTTAAATAAATTTTTCTTATTTATAATATTAGTTCCTATAGATTATAAATTCTGTACTTTATTCGTTATAAAATATTGTTCGAAAAGTTATTGAATTGATAACGATTTTTTTTTCTTAATTGGTGCATCATACGTAAAGAACCTCATATAACTGAAAATGTTTGTTCTTGTGGGTCTTACAAGATGCCGTAATGCAAATTGCATAAATAATAATGGAAAAAAACTAAAAAGTCGGTGATTGCCCCATAGTGGGGATAGGTACTGTGTATGTAAATTCGGCTAATATTTCCATATGGACCATCGATTTCAAAGTCCATATTTTTTTTGTAGATAGTACTCACTAAAAGAAAGCGTTTTAGGTCGCGGAAACTTACGGTTCATGAGATATATTTTTTAAACTTTTCATACAAATTGGTAAATAACACGCAATTACAAAATAAATTTGACAAATGATTGATGTCAAACGTCAGTTAGTGTAGGGTTCCGAATATTTTGAAAGTATCGATACTTACTCGATACCAAGTATGGTATCAAAAGTATCAATACTACTTGGTATCGAGTACATTTCGTTAATTTTGGTGACGAAAAATTATGACAAACCAATTAGATGCATAGGAAGAGTTGATAAGTGCAATTATATATGTATATAAAGTAGAATAAAGTTTACTCTATTTAAGTTCCACCATAGTACTTGTATTTCATTGTTTGCAACTTGTTTGTATTTCTTAATTAGTACAGCTTTTGAACTTTTATTTTATTGTTTGCAGCTTTCTGTATTACCTATTACCTATTTCTTAATTCTTACTACAATAAAGTGTTTACTTACTTATTGACTTACTTATTTAATATCCAAAAAGTACCCAAAACCGAATCAGAGCACCCCACTATCCACGTGGTCTTGTCTGCCCTACCCCTAGAGTGTATATAAGAGCCCGGAGGCGCGTAGGGAGAGCAGTGCCCGCCCGCCGTGGGGATGCGCAGGTGCCTGTGCTTCCCTACGCTAGGGCGGAGGCACTGCTCATCCCGCAGCGCCGGAGCTGCCACGGAGCGCCGGAGCACAACTTCCCGGCTTCTTACCCCCCTAGTCTCCAAAATTAACGAAATGTACTCGATACCAAGTAGTATTGATACTTTTGATACGGTACTTGGTATCGAGTACTTATCGATACTTCCAAAATATTCGGAACCCTACACTAATTGACGTTTGACATCAATCATTTGTCAAATTTATTTTGTAATTGGTGTAATTGCGTGTTATTTGCCAATTTGTAAAAATGCAACCTATTAGGCAGCCTCAAACAAAAAATTACCTTACAAAAATATAAGTATTAACCTCAAAATACAACATTCGAGCAGCGTTCATGCGATGAACTCTCTTTGTTTTACCACTTAGGTAACATTTATTTCTTTTCCTACCCATATTTACATTTATAGACACTTAAACGCGTATAAAACACTAAATTAACGATTTTCGCTACAGACACATCGACTGTTGTTACCTTACGTCACACGTCGAAGCGCCTGGTAATTTATTACGGCAAACTTTTATCTGGCAATATACGATATTATTATTAGGTGTTTTTAATTAAAACGAATTACGTCAATAAATAATATTTTGTATCGAAAATAAAGACAGCAGGTACCTTCGGAATCACAATACAAACATTTTTCCTAAATTAACTCGTCAATTCCCAGTGTCACCTGTAGGTGACAGGAGTTTAATCATTATTTTATACCACATGGAAATATTATTTCTTAATTCTACCGCTATGGTAGTAATGTCGAAGAGTACCACTTGACAATTTTTATATTTGGCAACATACACCATACGTCAACTGTCAATGTCACAAAGTTATTTTGCGCGTAATTGCATCAACTTGCGTTTTTGTGATCTATTGCAGGAAAAAGTGAAAATAAAATGCCCAAACCGTAAGTATTGTGTTTTTTTCTTATCAAATGTTAAAAATTAATATGTAAGCTATAATATACAAGTTTTTATTGAAAATATAAATTAAAAGTGGTATTGTTATAACACCTAAAATGTGCGGTGTCACCTGCAGGTGACACTGGGCATTAAATTATGTATTTCTACTGTTTTTACAAAACTTTGTTACATGTTGGTCATATTTCTATGCTTATACAAATTGTTTCTTTTTATTATAGGTTGACGTTAGATGAGATTGTCGAGGCGTTGCAGACCGAAGAAGACCAAGGTGATATAATTTTATTTCCTCCTGACGACGGCGATGTAACTGATGAAGACAGTGGTGATGAAAATGAAGCTAATATCCTTCATCTTCCTAGTCGCATGCTTCGATCTCAAGTTGAGATACAGAACCACCCTTCCTTGTCTGGAGAAAATCTTGACGAGGAAAAAGAAGAATCCATGCCTGCCCGAAAGAAAATGAAGAAAAAAGAAAATACAGTAAAAAAAATGGCACTATTATGAAACCACTGCTTCTATTACGACTTGTGGTAAAGGAGACCGAGATGAAGAAGTTTTTGCCCACTTACAGGAGGAGATGACTCCTGTCCAATGTTTTGAATTACTTTATAGTGATGAACTGATTAATTATGTAGTTGAGATGTCCAATCTCTATGCCTTACAAAGGAATCATACTCTGAATGTAACTACGGAGGAAATTAGAGTATATATTTCGATACTGTTACTAACAGGGTATTTGACGCCAAAATATATGAGAATGTTCTGGGAAGTGAAAAGTGACACACGCAATGACTTAGTAGCATCTAGCATTAGGCGTAATAGGTTTTTCGAAATTCAGCAATATATTCATCTTTGCGACAGTACATCTCTGCCATCCAATGACAAATTTGCTAAAGTTCGAGAATATTTCAAAAAACTGAATAAAAATTTCACAGCAAACTTTTGGAGAGCTGGCTCCTCTCATATTTCAATTGACGAAACTATAGTACCATATTTTGGGAGGCACGGTACCAAGCAACACATACACGGAAAACCCATTAGATTTGGTTACAAGCTTTGGTCAGCCGCTACTCGTCATGGGTATTTAGTAAATTGTGAGCCTTATCAGGGTGCATCTGGTCCCAGTCTCAAGATGCAATCTGACTTGGGCTTAGGTGCTGCTGTTGTCTTAGAACTTCATGAAAGATTGCCACAAGAGTTGGGACCATATAACTTGTATTTTGATAATTTTTTTACTGGTTTGCCTTTGATAAAATATTTGCGAGAGCATAATATAGGAGGCACTGGAACTGTTCGCGAAAATCGCTTGGAAAACTGCAAACTTCCAAATTCCAAAGAGATGAAGAAAGAACCCAGAGGAAAGTTATATCATAAAGCATCTGAAGGGATTATTGTTGCAAAATGGCATGACAACAACATTGTGACCATTTTATCCAACTGCCATGGATTAGATCCTATCACAAAAGTAGATCGAATTGGATTTGTTGATAAAAAAAGGTCCAAAATACAAGTTGATTGCCCAGCTGTTATAAAAATGTACAACAAATACATGGGCGGAGTCGACCGTTTTGATGAAAATGTTGACTCTATGAGAGTAGCTCTTCGGGGTAAAAAATGGTGGTTCCCTCTCTTTGCATTTAGATTAGATGCAGCTTGCCAAAATGCATGGCTGATCAAAAAGCAGTCTGATAATAACTGGTCCTACTGTGATTTCCGGCGAAATGTGGTGACAACTTACCTAGCAATGTACGGAAAATCTACGACCCGAAATTCTGCTTGTGGCGCCCCTCTGCAACTGAGAGTGCCTAATGAAGTGAGAAACGCAGGAACTGCAGATGATCATGCACAAGTCGACTGTTCACAGCGAAGATGCGGGTATTGTCATCAACGCACTAGAAAAATGTGCAGTAAATGTAATATCGGTTTGCATCTAAAATGTTGGTATATGTTCCACAATAAATAGGCGTAAGATTGGTTAGATTTAGTTATTTGTTCTTTTTTTAACGATTTTGTAAATAAAAATTCTAATAAATAAATAAAAATCTGTGTTTTACTCCCCTGAAATAATGCTAAAAACCACATAAGTCGTATAACACAATGCCCAGTGTCACCTGTAGGTGACCCCGTCATAAAACGGGAGGGGGACAGTATAGTAAAAAATTAACTTTATTTGTGGCTTTAGTAAACGTCTATTAATAGAATAAATATAGGAAATATTGAAAAAATGCATTGGATTGGACATGGGAATTGAAGGGTTAAAATTCACAGAGTTTTGGAAGAACAATAATTTTATATATCATTTCTTAACATTTTTTTATTTGTTGGTATATTCATTTATTTTAAAATTTTAAATAATGACGGTGACCTTGTGAAGGACCCGAACAAACCTACAAAAATGTTTTAAAGCTTAGAATTACTTCAGGTCAAAGTTCTAGTCAAGAGAAATACATTAATTTTCGCCAGTTCTCTTCGTATTCGGCCTTAAGCTACTATTTCACGCTGGTATTCTGTGAGAGCGTGCTCCTTCCTCGGTCGAGCCGACCCATTCGTGTTACAACTATACTATTAATATAACTGCAGCATGGCTATACCACGTACAATCCTCTTTACTGTTACTGCAATCCTCGCACACCTGCAACCTATTTCAAAAAGCCC
This sequence comes from Parnassius smintheus behrii, assembly GCA_036936625.1. Lineage (NCBI taxonomy): Eukaryota > Metazoa > Arthropoda > Insecta > Lepidoptera > Papilionidae > Parnassius > Parnassius smintheus. The sequence continues at coordinate 18,487,056 of JAUPFT010000021.1, read as the reverse complement.
GCAGATGTGTTGTCATCCTTTACGACGTAAATGCCTCAAAACTTATTATTACACTTGCTCTCGTGCCCATTATGCTAATTGAGCATTTGGTGCACTGCTGTTTGTTGGCAGAAATATGAGTAGGAGTGGTAAACTGGTAGAAAAGCGAACTAATAATAATTTCTCTAAATTGCTGACAAAAACTGGGCTGTTTATGGAAGTTTAAAATAAAGAAAGTTTAAGGAATTCAAGTAATATTAACAAGTAGGCATATAGTCCTCAATAAAATGGGTTAGTTCGACCGCGGACAGCCACGTTTCTACAGAAAACCAGCGTAAAAGCGGTGCGAATTGGTGACCAATTTTACTTGAAACGAGCCATTTTCATTCTTAATCGAGGATATATGTCCACCATCGACGTGACTCTGTGCATGTTTGTCACCGTTAATGATGAAAAAATACAATCAAATGAATAAATCCCTTTCACCCATATCATAAAATAATTCTGGGGTGATTATATTATCTAGATTGATAAAAGAATAAAATTAAACTCGGCAAGTAATTGTATTATTGTATTGGTAAAATTACACGCTTTGTACCGACTTAAATATAAATAAAATAAGAACATAGTTAATGTAGTCGAAATTAGTTAAATGCGCATTATTAAGGATAACTCAAAAAACTACTGTTTATTGATCTAATATATACGGCACCACGTGAGAAGAAAGCAAACAGCTTTCAAATAAAAAAGAAAATTTATCAAAATCGGTTCACCTAGAAAAGTTCTAAGGTAACACAAATAAAAAATACAGTTGAACTAGCTTACCAGGCAGACGTTGTTCTGCCCTTTTCGACGACCCTTTGCAATGTCCTATTAAAAATCCTTAAATTCTAAAAAAAATTTTGGGTCACTTATGGTTAAAAAACAACTATCCTATCTCTTTAAATTGGATCAAACTGAACACGGTGTGCAAATTTGATTAAAATCGGTTAAGTAGAAGAGTCTAATATTGAGAATATCCTCCTTTTTTTGAATTAGTTGAAAATAATTCAGTCAAAGCATATTGCACTTGCCTTGAAAAATGTGTTCTTAATAACAGTCGAGCAGGTAGCGAAAATTCTGTCGGCGGCGAAACATCAGCGTGTGTCCGACCATTTCACCAAGCAACAACGCCGCAACATAGAAATGTGGCTGAAAATGACTGAGGTACGTAATGGGCGATTTTTTTATTCATGTTTCTGCTCGCATAAAACATTCTTTGAACGTGATTAAATATCTGAATACAATCTTACGGTGGCAGTTGTCCAATACGGCGTCAAACCGATGCAGGAGAATGGTTTCCGGGTGACAGCATCATGCAGGTAAAGTAAAGTAAGGTGATCTGTCACTGAATGACATGAAAGTTGATGGGTTCATACTTCGATCAACAATACCAACTCACACGTCACGTACAAAAGCATAGCTAAATACTGTCCGCATGAATATAAACTATGAAAAGACATAAATTAAATAACATTTAGTGTGAAATCAACCTTAAGTTATAACTAATAAAATTCTTTTTCCCGTTATTGCCTTGCGAGCTACACTCGCACGTGCAAGAGCTCACGTCTCATGTGCGCTCTTATTTACGTAGATGGATTTCTTGCGCCGACCCCACATCTAGTTGGTATTGTTGATCGAAGGGGTTCATATGAGGGCCGTCTCTAGGACAAACTGTGGGTTCATTGTTAATTGAATAAATAATTAACAGAGCTTTCTGGATGTTCCCCATTTAAAGTTCAATTTAATTATTAAAATATTGCATAAATAGAATAATATTCATACCAAATTATCAGATAGGACTGGACTTGATACAGTAAGTTGGTAAGTTTAATTTTAAATACTCGAAAAGGTTGGTTATCTGGTTGGCTGATTCCTTAAAGCAAGTAAGGTAAAAAGGTAACTATCGTCCTGAACACAGTAGAGTGGACCAAACATGTGTTGGAATGCAGAATTGGCCTTCTAATTGTATATGTAAGTATTGAACAATGCAGCTGAGACTTCTTGTAAATGGTGGACAAGATTGTTCGTTCATACCAGAAGAAATTTGAACATCTTAAAATAGGTAGCATAACTCAAGTAAGTAAGACATTAAAAAAACATCGAAGCAAGAAGATTCTGAATAATATAATAACTTATAAACATCAACAAAGAAGATATGAAAATACTAATTATCTTGTGTGGTTTGTATATGTTCGACATTGGAGTTTTTTTAATATAGGATAGAGTGTCAAACGTGCACACAGTCCACCTGATGACGAGTGGTTGCTGTGGCCCATAGACAAATACATCTATCCTGGATTACGAATCAAAATGCAGATGCGTTGTCACCCCTGAGGACAAAGATGGAATGCCTCGTTTCCGGTAAAAAGAGTCTCAGGTTCTCTACACTCACCATACAAAAGACAGCAGCGTTAAGCTACTATTTTACGCTAGTATTCTTTGAGAGCGTGGTCCTTGCCCGATCGGGCCGACCCATTCGTGCTACAATCATACTACTATTGTAACTGCAGCATGACTCTACCATGTATAAAAAGTGGTTAAAAATTTAATCTTTTTTTAAATGTGAGCGATTTCTAATTATTTTATGGAACCTTCTGCTAGTTTTATAGGATGTTTCTTTTGAGTAGTAAACAGTATGAGGAAATCTGAATTATAATAAAATAATGTCCTCCAGACCAAATTTCGGCCACGGCGGCCTGCCTCAACGGAGGCTAGCCATCGGCTCAGGACAGGATTATAGTGTCCAAGTGTATGCGCAAGCACAGGTGCACTCTCTATTCCCTCACTCTCATAATACGATGGGACGGTAAACCGACACGCCCTGAGAGAAATCAGGCGCAGGACCAACGGCTTTACGTGCTTTCTGACTCTGAGCAGCTACTGAAAATTTCTTGACCGAAAATTTCAATAATTGTTTTTTTGGCACGACCCGGGATTCGAACCCAGGACCTCATGATCAGCTGTCTCACTACTACAATCACTGGACCAACAAGGCTCTCATTGAACTCTCAACTGACTCTCAATCTGCATTGTAGTGGTGTTATGTAATAACAGATGAAGTATATTAGCTCTAGCATCTTCATCAGTCTGTAAAGTCCATTGATGTTCCACTTCCTTAGAGGGAGGAGTTGCCTCTTGGTTTACGGATTGATTATCTTCATACCGCGATATAACCTTGAAACATTTCCTAAAAGTATTTTAATATCTTATAAAAAAAGATATTTTTTTATCATGTATATATTTGTTTTTTGTAACCGCCTTCGTAGTTTTATCACTGCCCTACAGTTGACTGGCAGAGAATGCTTTTAGCATTAAGTCCGCCTTTTGATCCTGTACTGATGGGGGGTTCAAAGAAATTTAAATAAATAAAACGACGTTGTTAATTACCATAAAAATAACTCCATCCATTCCAAAATTAAATATATTTTTTGCACAGTAATAAAATTATGTGTCGTGTTTTAGGAGGTAGAAAACATAAAGGAAGAGTTCAATCATATTTTCGAAGATGATGATATCGATAAACACGCACCAAACATGGCTATGGTTTCTCAAGAAAAGTATGATGAACTAAAGGTAAATAAATTAAAATACTTTTCTGTTTATGATCTGGTTATTGTGAAGATTTTTAACTTCCCGCTAAGAAAATTGAAAATTTTCAAAAATAGGGAGTAATAGAATAGGAAAAACTCGATTTTCGAAAATCGAGTTTTCATCAGATCTCGACGTTTTGAGATCCCAGGAAGCTATTCTGACTAATTTCACGTGGACGTCCGCACGATGTATGTGCGTGTGTGTGTGTGTGTGTGTGTGTGTGTGTGTGTGTGTGTGTGTGTGTGTGTGTGTGTGTTTTTGTGTGTGTACGTGCGTGCGTGAGTGCGTGCGTGCGTGTGTGTGTGTGTACGTGTATGTATGTGTGTGTGTATGTGTACGACGTGTATGTATGTGTATGTGTACGTGTATGTGTATGAAAAAAACTTTAAACCTTTCATTACTTTTGTACGTCTTGATCGATTGAGATTCGGTTTGCGGCGTTCTGAAGATCTCAATGTGGAATAGTTTTGGTGATAATATGTGTGAGTGTGTGTAAGTATATAAACCTTTCATAACTTTTGAACATCTTGATCAGCTGAGATGCGGTTTGCGGCGCTCTAAAGATCTCAATGTGGAATAGATTTGGTGGTAATATGAACTGATTCGCACTAGTAGATTTTGATCTCTTAGCTCTTAACCTCAAAAAATGGCATCGAATGCCGTTTAAAAACTAAAAATCGGTTCATTCGTTCTTGAGATATCGAAGGAGAAAGAATTTAAAAAAAAAAACGTTTTTTTAACATAACTTCGAGATTTCGCAACATAATTTGGTTAAATTTTGAGCGCTTTGCATTTGAAATTAGCGGGAAGTTCCAGGGATGGCCTGCAGGGTCAACTATTTTTTTATTTTCTATTGCGTCATTTTTTTCCTATAGTGTTAACAATCATATAAAGTTATCTTGGCTAACCTCGCTGATGTAAAGACACATACCGATGTCAGGGGTACAAGAAATTTGATACTACCATTGCCAATCTAGTCACCAAGCATGGCAACATATACAGAATGGGTCCCACATATATGCAATAAATGAAACCATATACTTGTTATCGCCTTTGCTGACGATATACAAAAAATGAACGTAATCGGTCCAGTAATTAGGTCAAAAAGTAAAGTTTTAATTTTAAGCAAATTTGAACACTATAGAATTGGGTCACTAAGTCAATGATTTAATGAACTTGAATGAATCCTTGAACATTAAAAAGCGACGTTGCCACGCAGTGCAAACTATTGGTATTGCGACATATCGACAGCGGTGTCTTGTCGGCGTGCCACCCGCGTGCAACGTTGTCACTCTTCCAAGGGGTCAAGGTACGTTGTCTAAACAGAGTGTTCACTTTTAATGAATTTATTTTAATAAATATTTTGTTTGAAAATTGCACTTTTTTATTTTACGGGTTTTAATTTAATATTTAATTTTTCTACACTTCTACGGACTAGGATTACTTGTGGTTTCATTTATTGCATATATGTGGGACCCATTCTGTATATTTATATATGTATGTAACATATAGTTATATGTGTATATAGTAATTATTAGAGATGAAACGGATAGCTGTTTGGCCGGATACCGGATAGCGGATATTCGTCCGGTCTTATCGCCGGATAGCCCGATATTCTGCCGAACATTGCCGTTTGGTGCATCGCAAGAAGCGAAAAGTAAAGTCAGTGCAAACTGTTCGCATTCGTGACCCTTATATTTGGTGGGCAGGTCCACAATACCCAAATGTATCAAAGTTTACCAAAACCTATCTTTCCGCACCCTGCAGCAGTGTGTTTAGCGAAAGACTTTTCTGAAGCTGGCCTTGTTTATGAAGACAGTCGAAACCGCTTGTTACCTTGCAATACCGAGAATTTTGTATTTATTCATCATAATTTTCCCTTAGCTACGTAGTACTATTATTTATTTTATTCTGTGCCTTAGCGCAGTACTAGTACTAATTTTGTAAGTTTTAAAATGAAAATTTTGTGATTACTGATTATATTTGTTAAGTGACATAAATGAATGTTAAGTGAAATAAATGTTCTTTTAAAATCCGGTGGCTGGCCGGATAGCTGTTTGTTATCCGGTATCTGACCGGATAGTAATTTTAGGCCAGATAGGCCGAATACTGTATAGTTACCGGATATCCGTTTCATCTCTAGTAATTATTGTTGTAATAAATATATATTTAATATAATATATTTCGGGCAGTGGATTTCTGGAAGGCTTTGACTGAATAAATGAATATAATTTTTCAGGTCGAGAACGAAAATCTCATGTACGAATTAGAGGGTTACAAAAATGAAGCATACTTAGCTAAAGATGAAGCCGAGAGGAAGTTTGAGAAATTCAAGGCTCATTTCATAGCCCAACAGGCATTGCAAAATAAGCAGGTATTTAAACTCTGTTTTATGGCTTTTTAAATATTTTTATTTATTATAGTTTTATTTAGTAATAACTAAGGAAGCGACGCTTACACAGAATTCCGGCGTAAAATAGCAGTTCAATGCTGGTGTTTCTTATGGGTGAGTGTAGAGAACCGGAGACCCATTTTACTGGATATAAGGCATTCTATCTTAGTCGTCAGGTGTGTCTACGCATCTGCATTTTGATTCTTAATTGAGGATAGATGTAGATATCTATGCGCCACAGCATCCAACATACCATTTAATGGGCTGTGTACAGCGTTGCCCTTATTCTATAAAAAAGGCGAGTTTGAACAAGTCAAAGTTAAATTGTAAATTATAAAATGTCTAATGTTCATTCAGTTGAACCTTAAAATGATGTCTTGGTATTAAAATTTATAATAGTTTTACACACAAAAAAAAAACTTCTGTGAAATTAAAATTATTGAAGCCGTTTCTAAATAGGTTTAGATTTTAATTTTTAATTTTAATGCAGCTTTTAGAAGCTAGCTGAATAAATTATTTTAGATTTCAAACTTTATGTTGTAGTTGTTATTTTTTATCCATTATAAGTCAGGGGTTGCTATTATTCCACTGATCTTTTGTATACTGTCAACGATAAAGTGCACTGGCTTGGCTTAACAAAAGCCTGTTTAGTTGCTGTTTATTAAATTGTAATGTAATTAATTACAGGTGTACCCTCCACTTCCATCAACTTCAAGCTTCCTAACCGAGAAAGCTTCGTCACCTTCAATAAAACCGAAGCCGTTACCACCCCCTCCAACACCGGACGACGACAAGGTCATTACATCAGGCCCCTCTGTTCCACCATCTGAAGCGAAACTTATCAGTATTTTGACTGCATTCCTAATGGTCCATCCACTTGGTGCTTCCTTGGACTATCTAGTTTCGTATGTAAGGTCTATGACCCCAAACGTAACACAAGCCACAGTAAATCAAATGTTGCAGAAGTACACAGACGTATTTCATTGCAAGACTTCTGGAGTTGGTGCTAGCATTGAGCACAGATGGACATTTATTACGTTTGACGTTATTAAAAGTGAAGCTTGATGCCAATTTCAATTTTAAAGAACAAATACTACTAATAAGCAAGTTTTTAACATTATAATAGTAATTATAAATAAATCATTACAAATTGCATATTGCATACTGTTTTATTTATCTTCGGTACTATATTGACCATTTTGTTTAGACTAACAAATATCACCAGCTCAAGGTCAAATATCAACAACTAAAGTGTGGTTTAAATAGTTAAATTAAAATTTTCATCACCTAATTTAATTCTAAACATTAAAAAATCGTCAAATTAAAAAAAGAGTCGCCAAAATCGGTTCATAATTGACCAACATATCTATCGCATATCATACTTAAAAAGGGAGACAGTTGAGTTGTCAAAACACTTTTGAAGTTGGCTTTATAATGATTGGAGTAGACGCCAACGCACGCGGAAATCGTGACCTTAAAACATGTGAACGGCAACGATGATATTGCACTCTCGCTTCCACTTTCTGGTCTTATCAAAGGCTAGTTACCAAGTAATGTTGGTTGCGCGGCAAAAAAGGGGTAATCTCGTATTTTGTTTAAGATTAGTATCTAGTAAGTGTCTCTCCCTCAGTCCTTTCCACGCATTCCATTCCACGCGCATTGAAAGGGAGGGGGGAGGCTAGAACGTGACGTGATTTTCGGCCAATTAGAAACGCGCCCCGCCGAGATGGAGGTGGTAGAAATGGCCGACCAATAAAAGGACGCCCGCTGCCGTCACTCGCCCGTTGCGCCCTCCTTTCTGCCAAGGAGGGTCGCGTTCGTATACGGCTTAGAGATCTCTAGTCAGATCGTTAAGCCAATTCCTAAAAGGTTGAGTTTAGTGGGTAAAAGTCACCACATAACCACGCAGCCGGCTGCGTGGTATGCTATGAGCATTCTCAACCTCCCTCCCCCGCTTTCCGGAGGGTTGCCCATGTTTGCTTCGGGCGCAAAAAAAAAGTCACTCGCCCTTGCGCCCTCCTTTCTGCCAAGGAGCGTCGCGTCCGTATACGGCTTAGAGATCTTTAGTTAGACCATTAAGCCAGTCCCTAAAAGGTGGGGTTTAGTAGGTAAAAGTCTCCACATAACCACGCAGCCGGCTGCGTGGTATGCAATGAGCATTCCCCACCTCCCTCCCCCGCTTTCCGAAGAGTTGCCCATATTTGCTTGGGGGCAATAAAAAGTCACTCGCCCTCTTCTAACCCATCACAACACCAGGAGCGTCGTCCTCGAGGCCGAAGATTCTATTGTCATTAATTTAGTCGTCCTCGAGGCCGTCGGCAAAAGAAACTCCACCTCGGTAAGTGCTCCTTAGACTGCCTTTTTTCCTTTATAGAAGAGGGGGCAAACGAGCATGCGGCTCACCTGCCGGGCTAGCATGAGCAGGGGATAAAAATTTTATCCACCGATTATATCCACTGACAAGGGATAAAATTGTCTTATCCCTATGTCAAAACTTTATCCACCCTGCGAGCATGGGCCTATGGTGGATATAATATCGACAGTAGATAAACTTATCCCCGCACATAGATAATATAACATAGTATAAAGCTATAAACTATACTAGCTATAAACTAGTTTTAAGATTAAGTAGATTTACATTAACTTATATTTTCTTTTACCTTTTGTTTATTATATTGCTAAACTGTTCATAATTTTTGTTAAACAATATGTCATTTATAATATTTGTTATATTTATTTTAAGCGTATTTCTGACTTGTTTTTATTTTTTCTATTATTCTAATTCTTTCTTTATTTTCTTTTGTATAATATTTAAGTTAAATATACATTGCTTGTATCAAATCGCGGGTATTACTTCGCTTGTGATAGCATTTATTAAAAAATATGTGTTTAGAATTAAGCCAATTGTGAAACTGGACAATACAGACCCTTTGGAGGTGGTGTAACCTCTTGAAGAAATTAAAAAATATATATATCCCCGCAATTACTGCCATTATAAGAAAATTACAAAATACATCAAAATTGATGTCTACTCTAAGTCACAAAGATTTAATTTTAATTGAAAATGATGAAGCATGAAGAATAAAAATGTAATGATTTCAAACAAAACAAGGTATAAATAATTTTATAATCATGAGTATAGTATATCCTACGCGGGCCCCGTCCTTGCCCACGCAAACCCTAATATTATTAATGAACTCCAAATAGTTCAAAACCTTTTCTGTCGTCGAGCTGCGAACGCACCTTGGTACGTCCGTAATGCCGACCTTCATCGGGACCTAGAGCTCCCAACAATTCAACAATTTCTTAAAAAACTCTGAGAACTTCTTCAAAGCCTCAGAGTCGCACCCAAACCAATTAATTCGTGAGGCAGCTACTTATGCAGCCCCACCCCCCTCTCGCTATCGAGTCCGCAGGCCGAGAAACTCTCTCGGACCCGCCTAATAAACTGACGAACGACCTGAACTGCCTCCTGGCGGCTCAGGCCAACTCTAATTAAATTAAATTATTGTATTAACTTATATTAATTTGCCTTCGTAGGCACTCCCTCAGCGGCTCGTAGCCGCCTGCGCCCTCTTTTCCCAAAAGAGGGTCGCTCACGATAAGGCATAATACAGCTTAGTCAGCCGGCTGCCTGTCCCCAAAGGCGGTTTTTAGAGGGTATCACTTAGGGTCCCCGGTAGGACCGTGAGTCCCTCATAACCACGATAGACCGGCTATCGTGGTATGCGTAATGCATTTTCCGCCTCCCTACGTACAGGGTAGCCCTTTAATTGCTTCGGGCGCGAAGAGTATAGTATATTTAGCAAGCTTTGCTAAAGAATTAACATATTTCTTAATTTAAACCTTTGAATTGTAACTTTACTAAGTTTGATAACTTTTTTTTTTAAAACTTCATAATGCTTACCTAAAATATAGTATAGACCGATTCTATTATCATTAAAGGGGGATGCCCATATTAGGCCATGGAACGCCTAACAATGTGCATTTGTTAAAAAAATATATCTTTATTTATGGTTATTAATCGCGGTATTCATTTATCCTAAAACAATGGGAATATTTTTGCACAAATTAAAAGTACCGAAAAGATAAAAATAAAATTAGGTAAATACGTAATTCATTAGTCTGTGAATAAAATAAAAAATGTTGCCAATCACAAAAATCATTAAAAAATCGATTCCCCTTTTCGATCGATTACTTATGGTGTCATTATTACCATGCTTATATGATCTTTCGATAATTATTACGATGTTATGATATAGGTTTAAAATAACCGTTGACAATGGATATTTATCCAAAGCAGTCGATACGCAACCGTTATTAACCAAATGTTTACCGACTACAGACGAAAAAGGATGGTTATGTTTTTACTGTGTGTGCGGATTAGGCTATGTTGAATCGTTTTTTGCTATGGTGCTTAAAACGTAGGATGCATTTTATTATTGAGGGAGCTACTATCAAAGAATATTTTATTCGCTTAACTCGTAAAGTACTTGACCAACTTTAAGAATTCTTTCACCACTAGATTGTTATGTATAATTTTAGATATCTAATATAGGGTTAATTTTATTATAGAGGCCGCTACTTTCAATGAATACGTTTTTTGGCTAATCTCAAAAATTACTAGACCGATTTTGAAAATTCTTTCACCATTACATTGCTAATGAGGGCGTTAGCTGTGTGATAAATTATATTATTACAATAAATAATTGTGAGATTAATATTTTCTAAATAAATAAAACTAAATACCTACCTAAGATGTTCAAATCCAATTATTATTTTTACAATTTAAGAATCGTATTTACACACTTTACTTACTCAGATTGATTATTGTAGATAAAGAGGTAATAAAGCTAAAGTAAAAGAGCTCCGCTTAAACGAAAAAACTATTTATTAGAATAAAACTAAATGTTGAAAAAAAGTGGTTCAGTGCGAGTCGGACTCGCAGGCCCATGAAGAGTTCAGTAGTAACAAGCATATATTTTAAATCGAGTCAAAATACCACTATCATTATCGCCAGCAACAAATTATTTTGTTTTTCATAGTGTTTGTATAAATAACAAAGTTGTTTTTGCGGTTCCTTAAAATGTGCTACTTGTATAAAAAAAAGGACTATTATACATTAAAGGGGTTTCTGTGGTTTATTCATTACCAAAGAGAAAAAACTTATTGCGCAAAATAGGTTTTTATTAATTTCAAGTCATCAAAAGCGGCAGTCAACCATTAAAAACTAAAACAACCGTTGTTATAGGCTCGGTTGAATTCATTGACAACCTTCACATTTATAGTTATGATAATTAAACAAGCGAATTACTAGCTGATTTACCAAGAATTCTTTAGAGTATAACAAAACGCTACTGCACAAGTTAACTGTTATTCTTATCTGTTTTTAACATAACATTTAAAATGGAATCATGTTATGATAATTCAAGAAGTTAATTTCCAGCTGATTTACCACGAATTCTCTAAAGCATAACAAAACAATACAGCACAAGCTAACTGTTCTTAAAAATACATTTGAAATAGAGTTTCAATAAATAAAGGAAATTATATTTTAAAAAGCGTGCAGAACTTAAAACGCGTTTCTTTTTATGATATTATTAATCGAATAAAAATCGATATCATTCCATAGATTTTATGACCGTTAAGTGGCAACATCGTATCCGACAGGTAGGCCCACAAATTATAAAGTTGTATGTACAAGAGTAGGCCGCTAGGCCGGTAGGCCGCTGTCACTGTTACGTCACAAGAATTAAATTACGTGTTGTTATCGTGTTATTGTTTTGTTGTAAAAGTAAAATGCAATTGTTGATCTCTCAACAATTGGTTCGAACACAGCAGGTAAATAGTTGGTACATATCACGATGTGGTATGTCTTCCTCTAAGAAATGCTTTATAACTGAGTTTACTTGAATAATATCAATATAATAATTGTAGCTTCTTTATTAGGTACAAGTTTCGAGTACAGTGAACGTGTAGTGTGGCACTCGCAAAATGCACCAATAGTTCGTCTTGAACATCTATACATCAGCTGTGGCACTGACACTTATGAGAATAAGATCACACACATTGTTTGTCTTCGATTTTCCACGTGAGGAATTATTTGCGCTACGTGAGGTAAGTGTTTAACATGTTTAACATTTCAATTTATTAAATGTGATCCATATATCTGATAATTATACATGTTTTTACACTGATTGTATATCAACTCAAGAACTTGTTTTATTTTTTCACATCTGCCCTAGCTATATCTGACAAACATACTAGCTTATTTATGAGATTAACCAGTTTTATCAACTACCAAGAAAGGAGACAGTTGATTTTTCATTGTTTTTGGACTGCTGGTAGTCTGTCAGTCCTTAATTATTAAATAATATAGGGCATTAAATCCGTCCTTGTGCAGTAACATTTAACTTGATAAATATTTTATTTATATTTGAGTTTGAAATATATCTATTTTATTTTTATTTTTTCACTTTGACTTCATTTTTTGTATTTTACATTGTTTCAGTTGTCATGCCGTGTATATCATAATTGCTGGCAATGAACTGATAGAACAGCATCATGTTCAACTGCAGAACGGGAACCATCTGAATCATCTAGTCCGTCCTCGTTGCAATCTGAAGTGAGTAATGTATTGCACCCAGAACAACAAAGCTTAGATCATACATCACACAGTGTACTGCTAACTAATTATATAAAAGCACAATGTTTTTTACCAGGTTGTAACAGTTCCATCAGCATTGCAAGTATGTCTCTTTTGTGATTAACTACATTTTGCAATAACAAACATACATAGTGACAAGTACTATGTATGTGTGTTATACTTGGTAGAGCCATGCTGCAGTTATATTAGAAGTATAGTTGTAGCATGAATGGGTCGGCTCGACCGGGGAAGGAGCACCCTCTCACAGAATACCAGCGTGAAATAGCAGCTTAATGCTGCTGTGTTTTGTATGGTGAGTGTAGAGAACCGGAGACCCTTTTTACTGGAAACGAGAAAATGATCTTAGTCCTCACGGGTGACAACGCATCTGCATTTTGATTTGTAATCGAGGATAGATGTGGATGTCTAAGGGTCGCAGAAATGTCTCCAGCAGATGGTGAATCTCAGTTAATGACAAGATATGCTAATAAATCCAGAGCCGTGACTATGTGTCGATATGGGTAGTAGAGGTGGTGAATGTCATTTGTAAAACTGAATTTAAAATATTTCATCAAAATTACTTTAACAGGGCTTCTACACATTTGATGATAGACTGCTGTGGCTTCTGCTATAGTTAATAAATTCCACACAAAAATAAGGGACAGGGATGATGCGGCTCAAATACTTGAAATAGTTCATCAAAATATGGAGACAAATAATGATTTTTCTGAGTATGCTAGGGAAAACAATCTAAATAGAGCTAGGGCAGGCAGACTTTAGAAATATAAATGTAGACTTTAAAATGTTAGGGAATTTCCTGTTTTAACTTACAGCGACTTAATATTAATTGCTTGTGTCACATACCAATTAAAGCAAGCTCGCTACTATTATGGTGAGCATATAAGATTTAATGGTTGCTACCGGATAGAACTCTGTAATAACCAGAGGAGCAGCATTATGGAAGGAATAAAGTTAAGCCCTAGCTGATCTTTACTTAGGGCTAGAATTGCAAGTCATCACTATTAGTCGTAAAGTGTATTTTATTATATAAATTCTATATAATATCTAATATATAAATTCTTTTTTAGGAAGGATGCTTGGTACTACCACCTGCTTAGGACCCTGTAATTAATGAAATTAAAAACCCAAGCATACCACTGCAAGACTTCTAGACACAGTAAGTTCATTCTGTAGATCGGACAATAAATAAAAATTAAAAATCTGAAGGTACTCCGGGTTAACACTGACATTGGGACGTCGGTCACCTCAGTCTGCCGTAACCATGGGTGCTGGAAAGCACCCGAAATGTCTGGAATTAAAAATCAAAGAAATAAAACGCGATAAAATCGATAAAAATAGTTGTTAAAAAAAACTGCATTTGTGAAAATAAAAACTTCAAATATTTTCAAAACCCCGACTTTTTTTAAAGCAATTCCTTTACCATTTAATTTTAATTGCATATTATCATATCTATATGCTTTTATATGTGGGCACTCATGGCCGAAGTGTCTATGAAGACTGGGCATTCCCCTTTGACTTGACCATGGACTCGCCTTGGGTATTGTTGACACAACCTATGTAATGAAATCATGGTATTGAACTATTGAGACTTTTTTGGACAAGGTGGTTGTAATAGATGCTTACTTCAATATGCACTGGTAGTCCATCCACAGAATTAATAGGCTCTAAAGCCTCATATAGTTCTTTACACAAATACAAAACAATCTTTAAGCATCCGAAACCGGCGTAGAAATTCGTTGTCGGAGAATTCCAATAGATTAAGTATTCTGATCACGTATCGATCGCTGATGTAATTCTCTTTCTTGTTTTTCAATTTCTGACACGAAAATGTAGTTGCAATAGGCTCGAGACATCTTTTTTTGTATTAAAATGGTTTGAAGATAAACCCACGTCCGCGAAAGAGGATAAAATTGTCCCTTTCAAATGTCAAAAAGGGATAATTTTTTCTCTTTCCCTTGGCCCCATGCTACGGACGGGGAGATATATGTCCACTCGTTATGTCAAACGGGGATATACTATAGAGATAAGATAATTTTATCTCTTGTCAGTGGATATAATCGGGGGTTATAATTTTTGTCTCTTGCCCATGCTCGCTGGGTGGATAAAACTAAGCAAGGGATAAAAATTATATCCTCTCTCCGGGGATATATTCTCTCCGGCTCATGCTAGCCCGGCAGATGTTAAGTGACTACCGCCGCCCATGATCAACCGCAACACCAGGGGAATTGCAGGTGCGTTGCCGGCTTTTCTTGAAGGTCCCCAGGTCGTATCGGTCCGAAAAAATAGCCGGTGGTAAACTATTCCACAGAGAGGTTGTACGCGGAAGAAAACTCCTTTTGAAACGTACAGTGGTGGACCGCCAAGCATCCAGATGGTGTGGATGGTATCGGGACGTTTGCCGCGTAGTGCGTTCACGAAATTTGGCGGCTGGGATTAATCCGAACAATTCCTCAGAGCAGTCTCCATGGTATATGCGAAAGAAAATGCAAAGGGATGCAACATCTCTTCGCAGTGCCAGTGAATCGAGCCGATCGGAAAGCACTCGGTCGTCGACGATTCGAGCCGCTCTGCGCTGGATGCAGTCAAGTGGAAGGAGCTGGCACTGGCGAGCCCCAGCCCAGAGATGGGAACAGTATTCCATGTGCGGGCGAACCTGCGCCTTGTAAAGTTGCAGGCGGTGTGCCGGCATGAAATACTGTCCCGCTCTGCTGAGCACACCAAGCTTTTTAGAGGCCAATTTGGCCTTCCCTTCCAAGTGACCACGAAACTGCACGTCACTCGATATGTCGACGCCGAGGATTCCGATACTGGCTGAGGCAACAAGGGGAGTGCCTTGAAACTGAGGGGATACGACAAAGGGGTTCCTTTTAGCGGTTAACGCGCAAACTTGTGTCTTCTGGGGGTTAAACTGGACTAGATTTAGTCGCCCCCAATCCGAGAATCTGTTCAGCAAAGACTCGACTTCAGACACACGTTTGTTCCGGCACTCGGAGACGTTTTGCCGAGAAATATTGGCTCGGCCGGTGTAAAGAGCATCACCAGTGCTGTCATCTGCATAGCAATGAATGTTACGGGTTTGCAACATATCATTGATATGCAGAAGAAACAGCATTGGCGATAGCACGCAGCCCTGTGGAACACCAGCATTAATAGGCTTGCAATCGGAGCTTGCACCGTCTACAACGACCTTGATGCTCCGATCCGCAAGAAAACTTTTGATCCAATCGCACAATTTCTCGGGAAGCCCATAGGAAGGGAGCTTCGAAAGAAGCGCTTTATGCCAAACCCGATCGAAGGCCTTCGCAATGTCCAAACTAACGGCCAATGCCCTTGGACTCTACTGCGTCCGCCCATCTGTGAGTTAGGTACACCAGAAGATCACCAGCTGATCGACCACGGCGAAAACCGTATTGGCGGTCACTAATCAGCTGGTGATCCTCAAGGTACCTCATGAGCTGGCAGTTAACAATGGACTCCATTGTTTTGGAGAACAAGGAGGTGATGGCGATAGGCCGGTAGTTGGACGGGTCTGAGCGGTCGCCTTTTTTAGGGATCGGCTGGATGAAAGCCGTCTTCCATGATTTTGGGACTATGCCTAGGGAGTAGGAGTACCGGAAAAGACGCGTTAAAACCGGTGCCAACTCTGGAGCACACGCCCTCAGCACAATTGGGAGGATTCCGTCAGGCCCCCTCGACTTGTGGATGTCCAGGGAGAGGAGTGCTTTGCGAACCGAGCGCTGTGTGAACTGCACTTCCGGCATGGAGCACTCACACCACGGGATGGTCGGCGGCGTACTCCCCCCGTCATCGAGAGTCGAGTTAGACGCAACGAAAGAGCCTAGAAGATCGGCTTTCTCCTTTGCGGTATGGACCAGTGAGTCGTCCTCCCTGTGCAGAGATGGAAGAGATGGCTGCCAGAAATTCCCCTGGACAGCATTGGCGAGAGACCAGAATGCACGGGTTCCAGAAGGAAGGCGAACTAGTTTCTCGCCAATTCTGCCTATGTGCTCTGACTTTGCCTTGGCAATGACTCTTTTGAAGGACCTAGAGGCGGAATTATACTTCTTTTTTAGAGCGCTGGTGTTTACATCCCGGGACGCTGATGCGTCAGCCCAGGCTTGGTAGTACTCCTGCCTATAGCATGATGCTATTTTACAGGAGCGACCAAACCATGGCTGAGATTTGCCTCCAATGGGCACCACAGAGGAAGGAATAAAAAGTTCCACCTGAAGTACCACATCAGCGACAGAATCCGCAACAACGTTGGGATCGTCCGGCGAGAAGCAAACCCGCCCCCAAGGGTAAGATGCAAAGAAAGACCGCATCCCATCCCAATCGGCTGACCTATAGTGCCAAACACGGCGGCAGCCTGCATAATGCAACCGCGATTTCAGCGTGAGTGGCACCACACTCTGGACAAGACAATGGTCCGAGGAGCCTAAAGGGGCGTCGACGGAAATCTGATATCCGTCCGGGTGAGAGGTCAGCAGAAGGTACAACAGGGAAGGTGCATGATCCTCCACATCTGGAATCCGCGTAGGCGAAGTAACCAGTTGTGTCAGACCATATGCCAAGGCAAAATCATGAACAGATCTCCCCGCATGATCGGTTAAACGTGAACCAAGCCATTCGGCGTGATGGACGTTAAAGTCGCCGAGGATCACGATCTCTGCGGAGGGGATCTGCTGTAGCAACGAATCTGCAGCCATTTGGACGTGGTCGAAGAGTCGGTCTGTTTCGGCATTACCACTATGGGACCTATAAAGGCACCCGTAGACGCGCGGATGGTCGTCGCTGTCTACGCGTAGCCAAAGGATGGACAGGTCCGAACCTTCAAGTCTACCGAGGCGTAGAGAACAGATGTCCTCTCTGACGTAAACGCAAACTCCAGCCCGAGGCACAAAGGAGTGTTCCAGTTTGTACCCCGGGTAGGATAGATACGAAACATCAGTCGGAAAGGACACCTGCGTCTCGGTCAGAAAGAGCAGAGCCGGCTCGCCGTCTCGAGATGGTAGTGGACGGCGTTTAGGTTAGAGTGAAGTCCCCTGATATTGCAGAAATTCACGGACAGCGTGGCAGGGGTCGCCTTGGTCTTATTGCTCCGTTTGCCACGAGCAGTTGTAGTCTTGAGCGGAATTTCCCCCCCCCCCCCCCGCAGAATACGCGGGGCAGCCTGAGCACCCACGCTCAGAAGTGGAGAAACATGGTCGTGGATGCTCAGCGAGGGATTCTCCAGGGGTGCTGGTACCCTCCTGGGGTAGTCTATCATTTAATTCCGCTACCATGTTGATGGGGGGGGGGGGATTTGAGCCTCCGGCCACCTGCACTCACCAGAAGAAACGCGAAAGCAGAGCTTCCACTTCACGCCGGTATTCTGTGAGGTCGTGGTACCACCCCGGTTTGAGCCGGCTCATACGTGCAACAGCAAAGCTGCCGCGTGGCTCTACCACTGTTAAATGTTGAGCCCTGAGCTGCTTATTTTTTTTTTACTGTGTTTTATTTCCCCAAACAGCTCAAGTAGAGTCCCATCTCGGGATACAGGCTAAATAATAGATTTGGTAATAGCGAGTGCATCGTCCAAGATACATTGCTCACACACAGCATCGGCCACGTGCCACGTCAGCCATCTTGTTTGGTTATAGGAAACCACGCATACAGTGCACCAAGAAAATCGATCCCGCATAATAAGGTTTTGGCTCGACCCAGGAATCGAACCCGAGATCCTATCGCCGCATCATTTTCGCGCGATCAAATGTATTTAAAAAATTATAAAACACTTGTATGTTTAATAACTTATTATAATTAACTTGTCAGAAAATACAACAAGATTAGGCCAATTGTGTGGGAAATAACAAGATAGCGTCAATTATTAAAAAATGGTAAAAGTGTGAGAGCTGATGTTCAACTTGCTCTCTTGCTTGCGCAATTAAGGACGCGTTTACAAAATTGATAGTGTGACGGCCCAATATTATTATTAATAATTAAATTCAATATAAAGGGGCGTCAAAAATAGTCTTAAAAGATATATATTAAGCAATTAAGTCAAATTAATAAACATAAAGTTAATATATTTCAGACATTATCCCAATAACATAGCAAATTAAGGGCAAAATTATTGTTTCTCGTAATAAGTAAATTTATTATAAAAACTTGTAAAAATATTTAAAATAAGATAAATAATAGAAATACAAGTCAAAAAATATTATAAAATTAAGTTAAATAACGTTTATAAGATAATTAGAAAATCTGTTAAAAATTGTTTAAGTCATGGGAGGTGAGCGGCCGACGGCGTTTATAGGAGACCACCGCCTTAGGAAAATTTTCTTTTATACACGATAAAAGAAAATTTTCCTAAGGCGGTGGTCTCCTATAAACGCCGTCGGCCGCTTACAGCGTCACGCCGTACGCCGCGTTACGATGCTTACTATAGAAATGTACTGTTGTGGTCTCTTTTACACGCTGACGTCGGCGTATGGACGTCGTAGGCGGCGTAAGACGCTTTGCGCTGCGTCTCTAGTTATTTTGAACCATTGCAGCGTGAACGTCGTGTCTAGCGTCAGTACAAAATGGCCAAATTTAATAAAGGAAAACCTTTTCTTCAACCGATATGGGCTTAGGATGCCTTTTTGATGGCACTTTTGTTACATACTCCTGCACAAGCTCTACAATATGTTTAAATTGTTCTTGATTAATACGAAAATATTCAGTAAATTTAGAATCGCTGTCTTTTAAGTGTTTCATTATCAATAGCTGGAAACATCCTTCCTCATTTCTCTTCATAAATAATCAGTGCCTTGTTGCCTTTATTTTTCTTCGTATACGGTCGTCTTGTGCCTCTTCTTCAAGTAACACAAGCGCCGCCAAAAGTGTTGAATTTATATCCATTTTATGAACAAATAACACACGTGAGCACTGTAGGCTACTTACTGTTGTTTGATCGAATGTCTAGACGTCGTCCGTTGCTAATAATATGTATTGACCGAAGTATTGACTGAAGTCGGACGTCGCGTATAGCATTTAATAGGAGACCGTAGCCTAAGTTGTGGAAGGAGTTCACGTATAGATGAAATTTCCTAAGTTGTTGAAGGAGTTCATGTATTAAGGAAAATTTTCCTAAGTTATGGAAGGTGTTCACGTATAGATGTCTTGTATGGATGAGCTGCCGGAGATACATTCCTGCAGTTCTACATATATATGGGGTGGTCGGGAGCCCGACTGCCTGAAGTACTGTAGCACAATGACTAGTCCTATATTAGGGACTTATGATATTAAACTCAATGATACAAAAGCAATACTATAGAAGGTCTCCATGATGAATTTGCATTACAATAGTAGGGTCGTGGGTTCGAACCCTATATATGAATGACTTATGAAAGTAAGGTCTATGATTCAAAAGCAATACTATAGAAGGTCTCTGTGATTAATATGCATTACAATAGTAGGGTCGTGGGTTCGAACCCTATATATGAATGACTTATGAAAGTAAGGTCTATGATTCAAAAGCAATACTATAGAAGGTCTCTATGATTAATATGCATTACAATAGTAGGGTCGTGGGTTCGAATCCTATATATGAATGACTTATGAAAGTAAGGTCTATGATACAAAAGCAATTTTATAGGAGGTCTCCTTGAAGCAAAAGCATTGTATGGGGTGGTCGGGTGACTGACTGCTCCTAGTACTGTAGCAAAATGACTAGTCCTTATTAAGGACTTGAAAAGGAATATTATGGTGGCGTGTGTGCTGCTTCACGAGCAATTGGTCCGAGGTAAACTTGGACTCGCTAACCGATGTGTCCTAGACATATCATCTTAGTGCCGATGGTAAGCGGGTTTGTTGTAGCAATACGGCTTTCCCGTGGACATCGCACACCCATACCGTTTGTGGGCGGCGTAGTAGCGCATAGCGATGCGTCGTCTATATTTCGGATTGGGATGATGAGTGTGTTTGGTAGCACTTTTAAGTGTAACAGGCATACTCAGCTTCATGTCTTAGTGCATTAGCGCTATGATACGTGGAGTTTTGTTCATTGGCGTCTTAGTAGCGTGCTACTATGATACGTTAGTGATATTTTTTATATAACAACAATACTAACTTTGTTGCCAAAGTCGATAGGAGTCATGTGGGTGTGTTGTGAGGGTGCGCCGCCCGTATGATAGTTGCATTGATGCTTACTGCTGCTTGCGGTATTGCGTCTTGTGATGGATCTGCGGGTGTGTTGCGCCTGATTCGACGCTCTCTTGTGGTTCTGGTTGATGGAGGTATACAATTAACATCTTAGTGTCGGAGGTAAGCGGGTGTGTTGTAGCAATACGGCTTTCCCGTGGACATCGCACACCCATACCGTTTGTGGGCGGCGTAGTAGCGCATAGCGATGCGTCGTCTATATTTCGGATTGGGATGATGAGTGTGTTTGGTAGCACTTTTAAGTGTAACAGGCATACTCAACTTCATGTCTTAGTGCATTAGCGCTATGATACGTGGAGTTTTGTTCATTGACGTCTTAGTAGCGTGCTACTATGATACGTTAGTGATATTTTTTATATAACAACAATACTAACTTTGTTGCCAAAGTCGATAGGAGTCATGTGGTTGTGTTGTGAGGGTGCGCCGCCCGTATGATAGTTGCATTGATGCTTACTGCTACTTGCGGTATTGCGTCTTGTGATGGATCTGCGGGTGTGCTGCGCCTGATTCGACGCATTCCTGTTGTTCTGGTCGATGGAGGTATACAATTAACATCTTAGTGTCGGTGGTAAGCGGGTTTGTTGTAGCAATACGGCTTTCCCGTGGACATCGCACACCCATACCGTTTGTGGGCGGTGTCGTAGCGCATAGCGATGCGTCGTCTATCTTTTGGATGGGGATGTTGAGTGTGTTTGGTAGCACTTTTAAGTGTAACAGGCATATTCAGCTTCATGTCTTAGTGCATTAGCGCTATGATACGTGGAGTTTTGTTCATTGGCGTCTTAGTAGCGTGCTACTATGATACGTTGGTGATATTTTTTATATAACAACAATACCAACTTTGTTACCAAAGTCTATAGGGATCATGTTGGGTGTGTTGTGAGGGGGCGCCATCCGTATGATAGTTGCATTGATGCTTACTGCTACTGGCGGTATTGCGTCTTGTGATGGATCTACGGGTGTGCTGCGCCTGATTCGACGCTCTCTGTGGTTCTGGTCGATGGAGGTATACGGGTGGTGATGTCTGCTGGGATGTATGGGGGACCTTGGAATGGTGTAAGCCCGACGATAGTCGTATTGATGCTTGTTGCGTTCTGCAGCATTGCGTCTCTGCGGTGGTTGTTTGGTGGGACGCTATTCTCAATGGCGCTTTCTGCGTCTTGGTTTGACTCACACCTAAGTAGCTTTGCCCAAGTCGGGTCCCTTCATTGCGGGGCTGCAGACTATCTGCCCTCCACGATGTTTTATATAACAACATAATATTATATCTCTGTAACTTTCCCACCTTTGAATGATTGAAGGCAACTTGTTGGTGGGTGAGACAAACATGATCGAAAATGCATTTACTCAACGTCAGTGACACAAACCCTTTCTGATGGCGAATTATTACTCTTATCTTATAACTGCCTTTTGGCTATATCTACCGTTGTATTGGTTGGTGGAGCATATGTGTAGACCTCATGCGGGTGGTAGCTGGCGGGAGGATCTGAGGAGACTCTCAAGGCTGCGGCCGAAAGCCGCACAACGTGGGACCCCATTCCCTTGAGGTGAGCGGTAGACTCATGACACGCTCTGCGGCTAGTAGCCGTGCTGATCATGCAATTGGTGGTGATGCCATACACTTACATCACGTCTGCAGGAGCGGCGGTCTGGCAGGTGGTGGCGCTCACGGAGGGTTTAAGGCCAGTGTGCCTATTTGCCTAAACCGTGTGACGTACATTCACTGTGGCTGGATTCGTTCGTATTCTGTATGGCGTTTACACGCATTGACATGCGCGACTTCGGTCGATGTTTGTGCTTACGCACTAACAAGGGGCCAAGCCTCTTTTACTGGTTCGCCAGTTATTTTGCTGTGGACTACGGTCCAGTTCCCGAATTAGCGTTCCCTGCGGGGGGAGTGCATCAAAATGGTTGGCACTCACCGTGCACGGCGTGTGTGGGGCCGTGTACCTCCCCTACATTTTTTTAAATAAATGTAGGAGAGCGAAGCCCTTGTATCGGGTATTTTTGTATAAATATATTGTGAGCCTTTTCCAAGCGGGAAGGGATAAATAATAATAAATTAATAATGTCAACCTGATACAAGTGGAATAAAGACGTTTTATGTTCTTAACCTTTCTCGAGCCCTGTCTTCGTGAACGGGGTTCACTTAGCTTATAAGACACTACCAACAGCTTTCAATTGCTCTAGTGAATATTCATTCTTCCAAAAGACACCTAAAAGAACTAAGTTACTAAACAAACACAACGTAAATAAGGGTCCTAACTAAGACGATCACGCCAAATTATTACAAACGGCCTATTATTAAATCTTTAGAAAGATCATTTAGAAAGATCAAAACATAATTTATTAATCCTGGTCAAATATATATATAATGTTTTTTAAAAGGGGATAATTTTAATATTATAAAATTTTTATACATAGAGAGAGGGGGGGGATCGTTACAATAGGTATAGAATCGCACTACTACATTGACAAAAGTCACACAAACACTAGTGTACGCACGGTTGGCTGTGGGAACCGTAGTCAAATGAAATTATTTTGATAATTTGAAAGATTGAATTTGTTTTTCATTTCTTATACCTACCTCAGAAATATACTTCGATACGAAATACGAATACCTGCTCCAGAGACTGCTTGGCACTGAAAGCCCTCTACTGGTAGTGAGATGTTAGCTCTGGACTTTAAACTGGTTTTGTCAGTTATAATAAGACTTTACCTACCTGCGGACTTGATGGAGTGACCTGAAGGTGTAATTTGGTGATTACAACAGGAACTCCTAGACTAGTGGAACTAGGTGTGCCGAGTTTGGGTTCGTTTTGTTGGTTATGATGAGACCTTACCACCGGACTTGATGGAGTGACCTGAAGGTGTAATTCGGTGATTACAAGTGGAACTCCTAGACTAGTAGAACTAGGTGTGCCGAGTTTGGGTTCGTTTTGTTGGTTATGATGAGACCTTACCACCGGTCTTGATGGAGTGACCTGAAGGTGTAATTCAGTGATTACAACTGGAACTCCTAGACTAGTAGAACTAGGTGTGCCGAGTTTGGGTTCGTTTTGTAGGTTATGATGAAACCTTACCACCGGACTTGATGGAGTGACCTGAAGGTGTAGTTCGGTGATTACAAGTGGAACTCCTAGACTTGTAGAACTAGGTGTGCCGAGTTTGGGTTCGTTTTGTTAGTTATGATGAGACCTTACCACCAGACTTGATGGAGTGACCTGAAGGGGTAATTCAGTAACTACTGCTGGAATTTCTGAACGAGTAGAACTAGGTGTGCCGAATTTGGGCTACGTTTCGTTAGTTATGACGAGTTCATACCTCCGGACTTGATGGAGTGACCTGAAGGTGTAAATCGGTGATTACAACTGGAACTCCTAGACTCGTAGAACTAGGTGTGCCGAGTTTGGGTTCGTTTTGTTAGTTATGATGAGACCTTACCACCAGACTTGATGGAGTGACCTAAAGGGGTAATTCAGTATAACTACTGCCGGAATTTCTGAACTCCTTCTGAAGATGGAGTGACCTGAAGGTGTAAATCGGTGATTGCAACTGGAACTCCTAGACTGGTAGAACTAGGTGTGCTGAGTAACTAACGAAACGGAGCCCAAATTCGGCACACCTAGTTCTACTCGTTCAGAAATCCAGCAGTAGTTACTGAATTACCCCTTCAGGTCACTCCATCAAGTCTGGTAGTAAGGTCTCATCATAACTAACAAAACGAACCCAAACTCGGCACACCTAGTTCTACAAGTCTAGGAGTTCCACTTGTAATCACCGAACTACACCTTCAGGTCACTCCATCAAGTCCGGTGGTAAGGTTTCATCATAACCAACAAAACAAACCCAAACTCGGCACACCTAGTTCTACTAGTCTAGGAGTTCTAGTTGTAATCACTGAATTACACCTTCAGGTCACTCCATCAAGACCGGTGGTAAGGTCTCATCATAACCAACAAAACGAACCCAAACTCGGCACACCTAGTTCTACTAGTCTAGGAGTTCCACTTGTAATCACCGAATTACACCTTCAGGTCACTCCATCAAGTCCGGTGGTAAGGTCTCATCATAACCAACAAAACGAACCCAAACTCGGCACACCTAGTTCTACAAGTCTAAGAGTTCCACTTGTAATCATCGAACTACACCTTCAGGTCACGCCATCAAGTCCGGAGGTAAGGTCTCATCATAACCAACAAAACGAGCCCAAATTCGGCACACCTAGTTCCGCTCATCCAGGAGTTGCAGTAGTAGGTAAGTTTATATATCCTACTTATTTTTAGCTAAATAAAAAACTGTGAGTATAAAAATAACAATTTTATCACTTGTCAAGTACTTATGTTTCCAATTTGTTTTTTTTCTAATATTTTGTGTATGTACAGCGATCTTTTCAGAATGAGCCGCTGCAAACAGGCGATACAGTATCCACTCACGACGGCGGCCGAGCGCAGACCACAGGCGCAGACTGTGGTTTCATCGAAATCTTTGTACAATAAATCAAAGCAGGCACCAACAATAAAATAGCCCTTATTGCAATAGATTATGATTTATCCGTATTAGCAAAATATGTGAAAAAATGTGCATCAGTTTTTATTTTTTCTACGACTATTTGTGACATTTTGATAAAAAATAAACACAGGGTTTTTTAATTGAATATGTCTGTCATTTTATAGTATATTTTAAATTTTTTAAATATGTTGATAATAGACCAAAACATGTACCGAAACACAAGCCGGTATCGTTAATTTTGTAGAAAATGGCAACGAAAGTTCGTTTTTACAATATAAAAAACTACCATTTTCAACAAAAGAGTTACAGACATTTGCAGATGAAGAACCAATCTATACGTGGTAGTTTTTACTTATATTTGATTTGGTTTAGTTTTGTCACAAAATCTACCGAAAAACACCCTAATTTTGGTTGATTTGCAAACGCTTCCTTAATCATTATCAATAATAGGATAGCGTAACGCTCTATACATTCAGCGTAGAGTAATTACAGTTCGACCATACCGCAGTATGTCCCCATCACAATTACACACCAGTGCAATGTGAAGGACACAACTACATGATAACACCAAATTGTGCAAACCAACAGCAACCTTACCCATCTCCACGTAACACGGCACAACCTCTCAGCAACACCATCCTTCATGAATCACCATCACCATCCACCATCAATCACCATCCTTCTTGACTGCACCAGAAGAATCACCACAATGGACAGAACAACGATTATCTTAGCACGCGTAGACTGACTTCACTCGTGAAGCGACTCGAACGGAATCTCCCGCGCTCTGCACCTACATTGATTTTTATACCGCACAAACGAGTGGGAGGGTTTCTCGATATACCCTCAATTCCTATAAGTGACGAGAACCAACCGGCATTTTATAGATGCACCTACAAACTTATTAAAGCCTGAGCTAGTCTTACACCTCTTGTAGTGCAATGTTTATGCTAATTAATGAAAAGAAATATGTTGATACTATCCCGAATTGCTTTACTATTTATAGATTTTAAACGTTGTCATGCACTAGCTGTGAAGCGGAGCGCTCTTTTTTCAGGATATCCTATATAGAAAACAAATATAGGTCAATAATATTGAACAATCGACTAATAATTTATCAGTTTTTTTCCATAAATTGTGATTTAACAAAGGACTGACAATGTAATAAGTAAGTAAAAGAATTTGAAGCGCAAAAATCTAGAAAAGTCTATGTTATAGTTGTAGCACGAATGGGTCTGCTCGACCGGAGAAGGACCTCCTCCCACAGAATATCAGCGTAAAATAGCAGTTTAATACTGCTGTTTCGTATGGTGAGTGTAGAGATCTGAAAAACCTTTTTTAAAGGAAACGAGGCCTTCCATCTTAGTCCACATGGGTGACAACGCATCTGCATTTTCATGCTTAATCGAGGATAAATGTAGGTATCTATGGGTATGCACTTACCATCAGGTGGACTGTGTGCTCACCAAGAATCGAAATACGGATGCATTCTTACCCTGATGATTTAAATTTAATTGCACTTCAATGCGCTTAGTCGCTGCGTCGCAGAGTCGTGAAGTCTTAACATTTAAAAAATGGTTTGATGTGGCTTTTTATATGTGCAAGCGATGTAATTTATTAGTAGTAATTTAGTGGTAGTATGTGAACCACATCATATTAAGGGTGATCTATCTTTGTATGAAGTTTGAGAAATTTGCGCACAATCTTCATTTTGCCTATGTATGGGCCAGGCAAGTAGAAATAAAGCGAGAAAAAGATATCGTTTTTTTCTTTTCTTCACGTTGTTTTAGATTGCTATTTTAAAAAATAGATACAATTGTAGAAGTTACTGAAAATATTATTTCTTTGCTGTATTTTTTTTGTTTGCACCTTACAGTAATTATAATTCTTTTTTATATAAAAAACGTTACCTCCACACTAGGATTTTCTTCTGTATCGTAGCGGCAGTTTACAAACATAAATTTCACAAGGACAAACATCCAGACCCGGAACAATTACTTGTAGTCCATACAACTATACATATACTTGTTCCGTGCGGGATTCGAACCCGCGGCCCTTAGCGCTGTAAATCATTGCTGAGCCACTGCGCATCGGAGCCATCACAATACATATTACTTTGAGGTTTGCACAATTAATTGACCTATTAATTGGTTAAAATAAAATTATTAAATAATAGCAGAATTCTATCAAGAGAAATAATACATATACACTAAGAAAACATATTACATAACAAGAAACAAACAAAGAGAAAAACAAATAGGAAATAAAAATAAGTGAAAAGTTACTTAATGGGTAGAGTGCACTATAAATAATATTATAATCTAAAGTATAAAAGTAAATTAATATACATACCGAAATTTACTTAAATGACAGACTAGTGAAAGATTTTTAAGAGTTTTTAAAGGAGTCTATTGTTTGAGCACATTTTATAGTTGATGTTGAGGAATTCCAAAGCTTTACTACAAGAACTGAAAAAGATATACTGTGAAAATTAGAAGAGTGCTAGGGACAAAGAACTTATTTTCTAAGGACCGAAGGGAAAGTTTATGAGAGGAGCTGAGAAATTGGAAACGTTCTTTAAGGTAGTGAGGAATTGATATATTAAATAAAACGCAGTAGAGAGCAGAAAGGATATGAGTATTCCGACAGAGACGGATTGGAAGCCACTTGAGCTTAGCGCGGTATTCTGAGACATGGTCATATTTACGAAGTCCAAATATGAAGATTTTGGAGTCGCTCAAGTTTGTTAAGTTGCTCTTCGGTAATGCCTAGATAACTTATGTCAGCATAAGTTATGTATGTTACAAGGATGGGGAGCCGTAAAAATTGGGTAAGCATAATTTTGGTGGAGATAGTTAAGAAGTAGTTTATTCTTCGGAGCGAACCATAAGCTGCAAACATTTTACGAAACATTGCGTTGATTTGAGGAGACCAAGAAAGGCTAGAATCTATCAAGATTCCTAAGTTTTTCACTACGTCTTTATGAGATTTGAACACCATTAAATGTTATTGGATATAACTGATATAACTGAGTTTTAATTTGGAGATTATTCTTGAACTACCAATAATTATAGCTTGGGATTTTATCGGATTAACAGTTAACCCTTAAGATCGGCTCCAGTTAAGAATAGACGCTAGGTCCTTGTTTATATCTCAAATTACTTTTGGCTGATCCTCTACGGTGGTTTGTAGATATATCTGGAGATCATCAGCATACAAGTGGTAGAGAGAAGATATTCTGGAGGTAATGGAATTTATGAAGAGTGCAAATAAGAGAAGAGGTAACACGCCACCTTGTGGAACGCCAGCAACGGTATCAAGCCATGAAGATATTCTGTCTTGCGTACGAACACGTTGGCGGCGTCCATATAAGTAACTACGAAACCAGGCAATTGCAGGTGGAGATATGTTAAGAGAACGCAGGACATCAAATACTATATTATGATTTACATCATTGAAGGCATTGCTGAAATCCAGCAATACCATCACTGTGACTTGGCGGTTATCCATTCCGAAACGTATGTCGTCAGTTATAATAATGCTGTAGTCGTACTGCGTCCTGGCCTAAACCCAGATTGATGTGAATTAAAGATGTCACTTCTGGTGCAATGAATTTAATTGTTGTTGGACAAGACGTTCTAGGATATTGGATAGAAAAGGAAGAATTGAAATAGTACGATACTCGGAATAACTTGAAGGATTAGTTTTTTGGGCAAAAGAATGATTTGGGCATCTTTCCATTGGGAAGGGTAGGAGGATGTGGGTATAGAAAAATTTAGGATAAAGGTAAAATAATAGGTGTTAATATATCAAGTAAGGGAATAATCATTTTACGACTGATATAATCACTTCCGACAGCGTCAGAATGGATAAAAAGTATGTTTCTCCTAACATCACAATCTGCAAATTGGCTAAACACAAATAGAGGATAGTCAGGAGTAGGTAATGTTGAAAGTTGAGTTTTAGTTGACTTTACAACATTATCAGTGCGAGAAGCAGAAGAAAAGTGCTGATTAAGCAAATTTAAATCTGTAATATTTTGAATCGAGTGTGAAAGTAGTTTCCCAAATCCAAAAGACCTTAGAAATTTTCAAACATGGCTTGGATCTTCGTTTTAAACAGATTTATGGATATGGCGTCTTTTTAACTTGTTGCATTAAATCCGTAGGATCATGTACTTCTCCAACACCATGAATTAAAAGAAGAAAAAATAACATTTTTTGTCAACTTCTTTCATGTTGAAAATTGTTTCTCAAAATGTTTCATAGGTTTAAATTTTAATATTTACTATTGCTTTTTGCTTAATCGTTCACATTACCTAGTTATCGTTTGTATGCATTCCCCGCAATTGTGTATGTAAAGATTTTGGTTAAACTATAGACTTCCGGTACTCGCGTAAGGTCGTAAGAGTGGGAGGGGGAGGGTTCAGGGAAAGCCCCCCTTTGCGGAAATGTATAGTTTAGAGTAATAATTTTTTTGTAAAATCATAATCTCACTTTTTTACAGAAGAATATGGACACAAAGTTACGGCTCCTACAGCTTTAGGCGCTCTCCGCGCCTACAGCCGTAAGCGCGCAGGGCGACAGACAAGACTACGTGAAGTAAGGGCGTGCTAATTTGGTTTTAGAACCAGTTCGACCAATCGTATATATAAAGTTAGGTTGCCTTTAACTCTGCTATGATAGTGGTAAATTAAATAATGTAATGTGAATTGTTACAGTTTTGTTTTCTGAAAAACCTCTTGACCGCTCTCCACTGCGACTCATATGTATATGACTCCCGTTTTCAGTCACAAATGAATTATCTGGTGGCACTAACAAAATTAAATCAGCCTACTCAATATTACACATTATTAATATACGTCATGACTAAAAAATGATTCGACAACAAGTCGTGACTAGGAAGAGCATAGGAACAATATTTTAAAAGATGATACCCACTTTATTGCCATTCTGTTCTTTTTTAAGCATGAAAGCAGGTTGGCTAGAGTCTGACGAGTTAAATATCAATACTTCTCAGACTAATATTATTATAATTTTAATTAATAGTCTAACATATAAACATTCTAATTCTTAAGTCAATCAAACTCATCATTATTATCATCATTACAGGCCTTGACAAGTCCACTGCTGAACATAGGCCTCCCCCAAGCAATGCCACAAAGCACGGTACTGAGTCACCTGTATCCATCGACTTCCTGCATGTCTTAGCAGGTCACTCCATCTAGTGGGGGGTCGCCCTACACTACGCCTAAGGTACGAGGCTGCCACTCGAGAACCTTTCTTCCCCATCGGTTATCGGTTCTTCGAGCTATATGGGCGGCCCATTGCCACTTCAGCATACTAATCCGTTGGGCTATGATGGTCACTTTGGTTTTACTGCGGATATCCTGATTTCTGAATCTATCACGCAGAGAAACTCCGAGCATAGCTCTCTTCATAGCTCGCTGAGCGACCTTGAGCATCCTCATACGGCCGGCAGTGAAGGACCACGTCTCAGATCCGTAAAGCATCACTGGCAACACGCACTGGTAGTACACTTTAGTTTTCAGAGATTGAGGTATACCTGACGAGAAGATGTTTCGTAATTTCATCAAACTCAAACTAATAAAAATCGAATAATAATAAAATAAATAAATATCAACTTTGCTCCCAGGCTCATACATTATATACGAGTAAATGTGAATCCTTTAGAAACTTAACTATAGACTATAGGATCGCATAAAAAAGGCAAATAATTACAATGTATGTCTGAATTGCTTGCGTGTTGTAATTTGTTTTGCAAATATTGCAAAACAAAACACAACACGCTTTTGCATTTAGAATCTAGTAAACCCGAACCATTTTCTAATACTTCTGCGTCAAATATCGCACTATTAGCCAATTTCTTGCAGCTTGCTACTTCTGCGCCTGTTCTACTCGTACTGTCCACAGCGTGAACGTGATCAACGGGACGAGTAAGAAGTTTTATCAAATAAATCTTCCATCAAGTTGCAACTGGTGAAGAAATTATAAGCAATCAGTGTATTTCTTGGAAGATCCTGGCAAAGTGACATAACTACATTATATTCCAGTCCTTCGTTTTCTGCGCTGTCTCCTTTCCCTGTATAAATTTGAAACTGGTACATATAGCCTGTTGTAGCGTCACACCTGGCCCATATTTTGAAGCCCCTTTTTATGGGCTTTTTAGGCATGTACTGCTTCAAACTACTTCTGCCCCCAAATTTAACCATACACTCATCAATGGATTGTAGGCTCGAGTCATTCATTAATACTTCGTTCAAGGCAGTTATCATTGGCCTCAATTTATAAAGTTTATCATGTCCAGGAGAATCCTTTGGAGGCTCCATTTCGTTATCGTTCAGATGCAAGTTTTCCATGATTTTCTTAAATCGTGTCAGAGTGAATACTTGAGATATTTCAGGGTTGTTATAAAATGTGTCACTTGCCCAGTGTAGTTCCATATCTGGAAGTGAGTTCAGTCCCATCATTAATAAAACTCCTAAATAGGCCTTGATTTCTTCGCTGGCTTGGCTCCAGTTACGACTGTTTTTTTGAAGGGCGTATCTGTTGGTTTGTTCTACAATAACTTCAATGATAAATTCGGGAAAAAAGTTTCAAAGACTTCAATTGGTTGTGTTTTATGTGTATATTGCGAGCGGGGTTCGGCATTTTTATCAAAGGAAGGAATATTATGGGTTTCACGCACAGTTTTCCATTCTCGGGGTGTAGAACAGGCTCTCCGTGTAGTTTGAGAAGCTGATCGATTGAGACTATTTGATAAAGAGCGCACAGGTGCATTTTGTGCAATTATAGCAGGTCTGTCTACATCCATATAGCTGATTGGTTAGAAATGAGTGGGTCTTCTTCAGTCTGTGACAAATTTTGGTCTACAGCGAATGATGATAAACTTGCTGAGCGACTTCGTTGTGTCGAGTTGTGTAGGTCTCTGCCGATTACTAGCTCCAGCGAATGATTGATTTGCTCCTCTGTGAAAGAGATGTAGACCAACGTTGTGTCGTGTTGAATAGGGACTCGTCAATCGGCTCTTGAATGCCAGAAGACGGAGTTATAGAGGAAGGCTGAGTCTAGGTAAGAGAATCTCTGTTTATTGGCTGTTGCATTTGCATTTCTATAAAAGAGGATAATTTATTTATTTATTTATTTATTTATTTATTGGGTCTACCAGCGATTTTACAATACATACGTTACATACATTTCTTAAAGTATAATTACTATATTACTTGCACAGAGTATGTAAAATCATTTAAAGGTAAACACTACATTCTATTTTTGCTAGTATTAGTGTATAAATCTGAAATAAGTTAAAAACAGAAAAAGAAAACAAAATCAGAAACAGACTAAAAAAAAAACACAATAGTAATTTTGGTTAACGTTGCGGTGGAGCAACTTCGTTGAGTTGAAGTAAGTTGGTCGATGTGATCTTCTGAGAGCGAACTGCTTTGGATTTGGCCAGAAGAATTTTGACATAACCTTTTCGTTGGGTGGTGGCTGTCGCTTGGAGTGAAGTTATTAGAGACAGTTGTATGTGTACTTGTCGATAGATTACATTCCAAAACTTTTAAAAGAGCTTCTTCTATTTGCCCCGTTGCCTCGCCATCTTTAATATTTATTTCATCCCCCGAATCTATACCAAACATCTCTTCCAGGCGCCTTTCCATAACATTTTCCCGTGATAGAAATTTATAAGAGTCTGAAGGACTACTTACATTATATCCATAAAGCGGATAAATCCGATAATTCGTCTAGATTATCCACAATTTTTTCGAGTGTTTTGGAGTCACTGGTATACGTTAAACGTCTTTTCTTCCTTTCCGCCATGTTGAATGTAGATCACTGAAATAAGCGAAATAAGCAAAGCTAAGCAAATTCACAAATATGCATCATTCACAGCCAAAAAAATACATATTATTTTTATATTAGTAAATCCAATTTACAGTTAGGCATGAATACACAATGGCATATAATTTACCACTATTACCCATAATTTCACACGATCAAAAAACATGTGTATATTAACGGATTTTTCAACCTTATGGATTCAAAACTACAAGAACACACACAGTTTATGAATCTGAACGCAAAAAAAACACTTACCAGATTTTTTATTGAACAAAACTAAAAATTGTTGAGGAGCGTCACAACAATTTCAAATTTTTTTCACCAAACTGCCGACTGGCTCGCTTTGACATTGATGTATATAGACGGATGACGTTTATGAACAAAATGTTGCCAGTAGTTGGATTAAAAAGGACAACGTTTTACTTATTATCAAATTCAAATGTTGCCGGTGCAAGAAAAATACATTTTTAAAGAAAAAACTCAAGTGGTAAGCATTATACCTTTATTTTAATAAGGGTTAACAACGTCTCGTCAAAACATTCACTTTCTTCTGCAAGAAAGAGTCTGTAAACAACTTTTTGCCCAAACCACCGTTCGTAAAAATGATGGTAGATTTGTTGTGACGATGCCTTTAAAGAGGACCCTAGCACCTTAGAGCATTCGTACTAAAACGCAAAAAATCGTTTTTTAACCTTGGAGCGGCGATTTAAATGCATTCCTTACTTTTATAACTAAATATTGTGAATTTATGAGAAAATATGCGCATTTATGTCAAATAACTTTTGACTGTACTTCTACACCTGAAAATTCATGATCACATATTTCATTCCACATCATGGAGTCATTCGTAGCTGTATTACCACTACTTAACTACACGTAGTATTCAACGGATTAGCCTCCACCAATTCGGGCGTGTCTCTTAATGATATACAGATGGTCGGTCCCGTAGTGCAAGATGATCTAATTTCCATTTTGATGCTTTTTCGTCAATATAGATACGTGGTCTCAGGCTATGTAGAAAAGATGTAGAGCCATTGAGCTAAGTCGTTTATGGCTACACAACTATGACCGGGACGATGAAGTATCGCTCGAGGTCAGAAACCT
Source organism: Parnassius smintheus behrii (assembly GCA_036936625.1). Classification (NCBI taxonomy): domain Eukaryota; kingdom Metazoa; phylum Arthropoda; class Insecta; order Lepidoptera; family Papilionidae; genus Parnassius; species Parnassius smintheus. The sequence goes on along the minus strand of JAUPFT010000021.1, from coordinate 18,452,720 downwards.
TTGGTCGACATTCGAAAATACAATAAGATCTTTAAATAATTTAAAGATTACTCGTTGGGTTTTGCGTGAAGACTCTAGTACGTATGAAGTACACGTTTTCACCGATGCGTCCGAAAAGGCTTATGGCGCATGTGTGTACATTCGATCATGCAGTAACAGTAAATCTATTGGCGTACAACTTCTAGTTTCTAAAAATCGTGTAGCGGCCATCAAGCCGATGCCAATACCAAGTCTTAAGCTGTGCGGAGCTTTGATAGGTGCCAGGCGGTGTACCAAGGCTCAGGCAGCGCTAACTTTACCCATTCACCGATGTAGATCCTTCCCCCTTGGACTCCGTTCAGTGTGACTTCGAGGCTTGCCTCGACGCGCCACGAAATTATTTAAAGCGGCCATGCAAGCCTCAGAGGTGAGGTCGGAGACGAGCTCCAAATGTACGGCTTTCACTGCAGAGCACACAAAAATGCATATGTAAAATTTTATAAGTTTGCAACCGCGACCCCTGCCGGCCACCGATACTGGCCTAGCGTAGTCAACATAACAATTTAAAAATGGAAATTCAAGATGAGTTCATGACTGAGGTAGCTGACCATTATAGGCTGAACGCTTTGCGACTTATGTCTGAAACATTTAAGGCATTTATTCACGATACTTCTAGAAAGCTTCCTACCACATATAGGCCAATAAGTCTGCCTTATGTGTGACAATAGTAAATGATGACCGGCATGTAGTAGCTCTAAATGTTGGGATTTGAAATGTAAGTGTAGTAAGTATGTGCTTACTGCATATCATTATGAGATGCTTTACACTAAAATCGTAGGGAGCAGTTATCGAGCCTCCCGCCCACGCGGATGAGGTTATGATCGTCAATGAACGGAGTCAAAGAAATCAATCTACTTTGCGTGGTATTTTTTTAGATTTTAAAAGATTTTATTATTCAGAAAACGTTTCTAATTGTGAACAATTTATTATTAAATTATACCAAGTGGAGTTCTGCTACGGAAAGATCGCCACACACTATCTTTATTTTTAAACTTTTTATAAATCTATATACTTACATATGCAAATAATATTTGAATTTTTGGGAAACTAGAATATTTTTCTAATAAGCGATTAATGATAGATGAATATACGGTTGAATTGGAATTTTTATCGGTAAATCATGTTTCTCTGTGTTTGGCATTTTAGGCCACTCATTTTCATTACGCAACAGAAAAGAGGGCCGGACCACCACAGTGTTGTGTCCATGATAACGTCACCCTGAAGACCACGGGAAACAAGATCCGCTGGATTGTCTTTCGACGGTATCTATCTCCAGGTGTGATCGTAAGTGCTCCCCTGTGTCTCGTTGACTCTATTTCTAACAAAAGGTTTTAATTGGTTAGCTAGAGTAGAGAGCCAACCCAATACTATGGTTGAGTTACACCAGAATGTATAATAATAATAAATTATTTTATTTTCTCTTCACAAAGGTATATAATTTCACATTATTTCTTAAATAATACGGTTGTAGATAATTTTGACCTTTGTGAGAGACTGGTGTCAATACTAGGGTAATCCCTGTGTTATTGATCACCAGGGCCTCACCCTAACGGATAGCTTAAAAGCAAATTTTAAAAGTTACAGATTACAAAGGTTTAGAATTCCTGCGAAAAAGTTTAAAATGGGCACCCATTGCGGCGCTAGAAGTATATACATATAGACGCGTATTTCACTTCTTTTTAGTTTGGAGAGGGTATTCTTCTCGGTAGAGATTAAAGGTCTTCTGTGATCATATAAGTCTGTGAAGCGAACACACGAACGAACAAGTGCTCTGATGCCTCAAGTTATTTTGTCTGCTTAAGTGGCTTAGAAACTTGAAGTACGTTCGTCACCGATTGTTGTTAAATTTTCCAAAAACTTCGCAATGTGACGCATCAACATAATAACACATGATAACACAGCATTATATTATAATTTCAATACATATCATGGAGGTTAGAGAGAAGGAGAACGATCACTGAAAATAGTGTCCCAGAAATATGGACAAAATAAGTGAAGCGCTGCGATCGCTAAGTTACCTCAATAAACGTCATTTTCAGTCTATTTTTCCGATCAGATGCTAAACCACTAACACATCCGCGCATAAATAATATCTGTTTATTTTGTCAAAAATTTAAAAATTACTTCACAGATACTACTTACCGACTGCAGAGCGGCTATAAATTCTACAAATTTCAGGCGGGCTGTGCCAATGATTTCAAACGGAAGGATAGTCCCATCTAAATATTTTACTCATAACTTTTTCATACAAGAAAAAGTAGCGCATGTGTCATAATACGAACGTACTATCAAAACACGACGTAACCAGGGTTGGATTTCGTAGTATAATTATCCTAATTGTACCATTATTTCATAGTTTGTAGTACATAGGATCGTAATAATACTAAGTGAAAATTCCATAATTTTATCTAAAGGTCGACTTGTATTATTATTGGGTCCTTTTACATTTTAATATTAGCGCTATGATATCAAGAATTTCTGTATTGTACATGAGTACCGCGTTTTTTTAAAATAAAATTAGAATTAGCTCCCTTTCTGGTCAATCAATGCTCGATCAATGCATTTATGTTGCATCCTTGGTACTACTACGGGCACGGGCACCATTAGGGGCTACCACGATAAAAACTCTATGCTCCAGAAGTAATTGGTTTGAAAACAGAATTTCAAAATATTTTATGAATCAGATTTTGAGATTCAATTAAACAGATATGGTTTCTTTTGTACTCTTTTCGTTTTACCCTTAAAGTTACAGCCTATATTGTTGCGCGGCTAAGTTGACATCTCATCTCATGGCACTAGCGCCATCTAGTGTCGGGTAACAGAGCGAGGAGAGAGCTTTCCAGAAAATGACATAACTAATTTTTAACCGACAGCGCCATCTAGTATCAAATTGAAGAACTAAACTTTCTAGAAGCTCTACACTCGATCTTTCTGCGCTTGGTCGGTTGGCGCGCGTATTTACTCGAATATTCCGGAATATTCTGGATGTTTTCGTGGAAGAGCCCTATATAAATGCGCTGCAAGACGCGATCGGGGAAGTATTGAATTTGGCGAGACAAGCGAAGCTTCGGAGCGGAATAAAGTGAATCAGTGTGATTAATTATTAGTGTTTTTAACTTTAATTAGTGTAAAGTGAATTAAAGTGTTAATTTAGGTAATTCTATCGGCAATTTTTATTGTCACGAACCTCAAGCTCGTAACAATTGGTGTCAGAAGTGGGATAAAATCATGCCGATTTTACCTAAGAAGGAAACGGAGGGTGTCCGTACCCGAAGTCAACGCCAGCAGGAGACGGACCAACGAAGATTTGGTGGTGCAACACCGCAGACGTCGGAGGGCCAGCCACCGGCTTCAGGCCCGTCGGTAGCTCCTACATCTGCAGCACCTGACTTAGGTGCTCTGATGGTGATGCTGCAGGAGCAGGCTCGCCGACAGGAGGAACAGGTCCGTCGGTTGGAAGAGCAGCTGCGGGGTGGACAGGATGAACAGGTCCGCCGACAGGAGGAACAGGTTCGCCGACAGGAGGAACAGGTCCGTCGGTTGAAAGAGCAGCTGCAGAGCGGACAAGAGGAACAGGCCCGCCGACAGGAGGAACAGATGCTCCTCATGAAGGACCTTCACGCTACCTTTGCGAAAGAGATAAGGGAGGTGAAGGATAGGGTTGCTCAACATGACAACCAACTGTTGGAAGCTGAAACCCGAATCGAAGAACATGAAACCCGAATCAACCATGTGAACAATCGGGTTGACAACGTGATGACTGACATGAAGAAAACGCTGAACGACCTCAAACTTGGGGATGGAACTACAGCTCCCGTAGTAGCTACAGCACCTTCGCTACGTGGATTCAAAGTGCCGCCGTTCGACGGGACTTCTTCCTGGTCAGCCAACAAAATCCAGTTCGAGGCCGTCATGGAGGCAAACGGCTGGAATAAAAGCCAGGCCATGACTGCACTCACCTTAGGCCTGCGCGACCAAGCCTTAACTGTGTTGGAAGCTCTCGGTAAGAAAGTGACCTACGAGCAGCTTCTTGAGGCATTGGAAGCGAGATATGGCGACGCTCATCTGGAACACGTCTTTCGTGCGCAGCTTAAAGATCGTGTGCAGCGCGTCAACGAAAACCTGCAGCAGTGGGCTCTAGAGGTGGAGAAGCTGGTGCGAAAAGCATACCGGTCTGTACCTGCGCTCATTGAAGGGAACCTGGTGCAGACATTCATCGACGGCATCCGCGACCTGGAAGTCAGAGCTGCCGTGAGGCTCGGGCACCACAAGACGCTTAAGGACGCCTTGGCCAATGCACTGGAGGTAGAAGCCGTGCGGCAGGATCATCGTTCCCATCGCGTCAGGGAGGTTGCAGCAGTTACAGTTCGCGACCGCAACAAAGGATTCAGCCCTAGGTGCTATGGTTGTGGGGAAAAGGGCCATCTACGATCCAGCTGCCCTAAGCGAACTGAAGAAAGGGAAGTTGATCGATCTCGAGAGGGTAGTGCAGCTAACGGCACTGCCTGGCGGTGACAGGATCATCGTTCACCTCACGCTAGGGAGGTTACAGCAGTTACGGTTCGCGACCACAATAAAAGATACAACCCTAGGTGCTATGGCTGTCATGCACTCACCTTAGGCCTGCGCGACCAAGCTTTAACCGTGTTGGAAGCTCTCGGTAAGAAAGTGACCTACGAGCAGTTCCTTGAGGCATTGGAGGCGAGATATGGTGACGCTCACCTGGAACACGTCTTTCGCGCGCAGCTTAAAGATCGCGTGCAACGCAGTAACGAAAACCTTCAGCAGTGGGCCCTTGAGGTGGAGAAGATGGTTCGAAAAGCATACCAGTCTGTACCTGCGCTCATTGAAGGGAACCTGGTGCAGACATTCATCGACGGCATCCGCGACCTGGAAGTCAGAGCTGCTGTGAGGCTCAGGCACCACGAGACGCTTAAGGACGCCTTGGCCCATGCACTGGAGGTAGAAGCCGTGCGGCAGGATCATCGTTCCCATCGCATCAGGGAGGTTGCAGCAGCCACAGTTCGCGACCGCAACAAAGGATACAGCCCTAGGTGCTATGGCTGTGGGGAAAAGGGCCATCTTCGACCCAGCTGCCCTAAGCGAACCCTAGAAAGGGAAGGTGAACGATCCCAGGAGGGTAGTGCGGCCAACAGCACCGCCCAGCAGCAGCAGGGAAAGGAATAAAAGCCAGAACTGCGGGGCGGGTGCTGGCCGATGTTAAAAGAGCCCCAATGATCTCGATCTCACAAACCCATGGTGGGAACAGTCTAATCATCAAGAGCGAGGTCAACGGAATGCCGTGTAAACTGACCATAGACACTGGAGCCTCTCGTACGGTTGTTAGTTCCCATCTTATAAGTCAGTTCCTTGGGGACTCCGCATACAACCGAGAACGCATTAATTTGGTAACAGCCACCGGTCAGCGTATACCCGTCCGTGGAGAGAAGGAGATGGAGTTGAAGCTTGGCAACGTGATCTACCTGCATAATGTCATCGTGGCTGATATAATGGACGACTGCATCCTAGGCCTAGACTTTATGAGGAATAATTGTTGTGAGATCGACGTTAAGCAAGGTGTTTTGAAATGTGGACAGGAGGAACTTTTTATGGAAGGTGTGTTACCAGGGAACGTGTACAGCATTAAGAAGATTGTTCTTCCGCCGAGATCGGAAACGATTGTTCCGGTTAGTCTTCCCCGAAACGCTGGGCAAGCTCAGGCAAGCTCACCGTTGTGTACTTGTGGAAAGGGTAAACAATGACCTTCCATGGAAAGTAGCTCAAACCTTGGTCAGAACCACTGACATCTCAAGAGTACGTGTGCTGAACCTTTGCGACCGGGAACAGATTATAGAAAAAGGCACACTGGTTGGCACTTGTGAGGAAGTGGATTGGTTACGTCGGTGCCAATATATATCGAGTGGGACCCCCAGCAAGGATTCAGAAACGAGAGTGACCACACTTTTGGAAGACTAACGCAGTGTTCTCTCCCCGAACGAATTGGTCAAGGCGAAGAAGTTGTTACTCAAGTACGCCGATGTATTCTCATCAAACGATGCTGACATAGGAAAGACTGGCTTAGTTCAACACAAAATAAACACAGGAGAGGAATTGCCTATCCGTCAGTGGCCAAGAAGATTGCCGGTAGCACGTGAAAAGGAAGTGGGAACCATGATTGAGGGAATGGTGAAGGATGGTGTTATTGAACCTTCATCTAGTCCATGGTGTTCACCCGTGGTGCTGATAAAGAAGCAGGATGGCAGCATGCAGTTCTGTGTTGATTGCCGCCATCTGAACGACGTTACAAAGAAGGACAGTTATCCCTTGCCAAGAATTGATGACACGCTGGACATGCTTACAGTGGTAAAATGGTTTAGCACGCTGGATCTAAAAAGTGGCTACTGGCAAGTAGAAATTGACCCTAAGGACAACTGCGTTCTCGACGGGAAAGGATATGGGGCAATTCAAAATAATGCCGTTTGGGTTGTGCAATGCTCCAGCAACGTTTGAAAGGCTGTTGGAGCTTGTACTTACTGGGCTAATTGGCAATGCGTGTTTGGTCTACTTGGATGATATCATCATCGTGGGCCGTACGTTTGAGGAACACCTTCAGAACCTGGAACGCGTGCTCATGAAGATTCAGAGTGCCAACCTCAAGTTAAGTCCAAAGAAATGTTCACTATTCAAACGGCAAGTCAACTTTTTGAGGTATGTAGTGTCGGAAGAAGGTATCCGCACGGATCCGGAGAAAATTGCCGCTGTCAAGGATTGGCTGGTTCCAAAAGACAAGACGCAGGTTAGTGCATTTTTGGGTTTGTGCTCTTATTACCGGCGGTTTGTGAAGAACTTTGCAGATATAGCCAAACCTCTGCATAAGCTAACCGAGGAGAAGCGACATTTCTGCTGGGATGAAAGTTGCAATACCGCATTCCAGGAGCTCAAGGACCGTCTGTGCAAAACACCTATTTTGGGATACCCTGATGCAAGCAAAGAATTTATAGTTGACACAGACGCAAGTAATATAGGACTTGGCGGTGTGTTGTCTCAACGGAATGGTGACCAAGAGGTCGTGATAGCGTACTTCAGCAAGTCATTGTCAAAAACGGAAAGGAACTATTGTGTCACAACGCGAATTGCTAGCTGTGGTAAAGTCGTTGCAACATTTTAGCAAATATCTTCTGGGGCGGAAATTTCGCTTACGAACTGACCATGCTGCACTAAAATGGCTATTGCAGTTTAAAAATCCAGAAGGACAAGTTGCGAGGTGGATTGAACTACTGCAGGAATATGACTTTGAGATCGAACATCGCAGCGGGAAATCTCATGGCAACGCAGATGCATTGTCAAGAAGACCTTGCCCTGAAGATTGCAAACATTGTACTAGGCAAGAGAGTAAGGAAGTGGTATCCGTGAGGATGCTCAGGGCAGACCACCTCAGCAACGAGTGGAAGTACAGCTTACATCGTGCACAGCAGAAAGATCCGGACATCAAGCCGATTCTGGAATGGATGAAGGCCAGTTCTCCCAAGCCCAAGTGGAGCGACGTCTCAGCGACGAGTTCGACCACTAAGAGCTATTGGGCCCAGTGGGACAGCTTGTTGCTTCAGGATGGAGTTTTGTGCCGTAAATGGGAAAGTGTTCGGGGAGACAGCTGTCATTTGCAAATGGTTGCCCCTAAAGCTAAAGTACCGGATGTATTACAGCTGTACCATAATGATTATTCAGGAGGCCATCTGGGAGTTAAACGAACTCTACTGAAGATCCGAGAACGGTTTTACTGGGTCCACTGTCGAAACGATGTCGAGGACTGGTGTCGCAAATGTACAAGTTGTGCGGCTGTAAAGGGACCTCAGACTCGTAGTAGAGGTGCATTGAAGTTGTACAATGTTGGTGCACCACGGGAGAGAATAGCCATTGACGTGGCGGGGCCGTTTCCGGAGAGTGAAAGCGGTAACAAGTATTTCATGGTTATGATGGATTACTTCACTAAGTGGCCAGAAGTCTTTGCCATTCCAAATCAAGAAGCTTCAACAGTTGCTGATAAGCTAGTTCATCAAGTCTTCTGTCGGTTTGGTGTACCTTTAGAGATTCACAGCGATCAAGGAAGGAATTTTGAGTCTCAAATATTCCAGGAAACTTGCCGAGTTATGGGTACTCATAAAACAAGAACGACTTCTTATCACCCGCAATCTGATGGAATGGTAGAACGATTTAATCAGACATTGGAGAGGTACCTAGCAAAAGTTGTAGACAATCGGCAACGAGATTGGGACAAGCACATACAACCGTTTTTGTTGTCATATCGAAGCGCTGTTCACAAAATTACATCAGTGACACCAGCTTTCGCAAACTTTGGGAGAGAATTACGGCTGCCTTCAGACCTGATCACCGGGATACCACCTGATGCCCCACGCAGTATAACCGATTATGCAAATGACTTGCGGAACAAAATGAATGACATTTACGAGCACGTCAGACAATCGGGCCAGCAAATGTCTGAAAAGATGAAAACCCGGTATGACCGCAAAATAATAATAATAATAATAATAATAATAATAATAATATTCCACAACTATCGCACAACGCCATCCAGTCCCAAGCTAAGCAGAGCTTGTGTTATGGGTACTAGAGACAACTGATACACATACTTATATATTTCTAAATACATAAATATTATAGATAAATTACACCCAGACACAGAACAAATGATCGTGCTTATCACACAAACATTTGTCCTGGGTGGGAATCGAACCCACGACCTCCGGCATAGCAGTCAGGGTCACTAACCACTAGACCAACAGGCCAGTCATGAACAACAAAGGGTTCGACGAAGGTTCGCTAGTGTGGTTGCACAATTTAGTCCGCAGCAAAGAGAAATCTCCTAAGCTTCAAGCTAAACGGGACGGCCCGTACCGGATTGTGACCAGGATCAACGATGTAACCTACCGGATACAGAAAGGCGCAAGAGGGACTCCTAAGATCGTCCATGTGGATCGCCTGGCGCATTATTATGGGGCTGATAATGCTCGGCACGAGCATCTCTTAGGAGGGGGCAGTGTTGCGCGGCTAAGTTGACATCTCATCTCATGGCACTAGCGCCATCTAGTGTCGGGTAACAGAGCGAGGAGGGAGCTTTCCAGAAAATGACATGACTAATTTTTTAACTGACAGCGCCATCTAGTATCAAATTGAAGAACTAAACTTTCTAGAAGCTCTACACTCGATCTTTCTGCGCTTGGTCGATTGGCGCGCGTATTTACTCGAATATTCTGGAATATGCTGGATGTTTTCGTGAAAAAGCCCTATATAAAGGCGCTGCAATACGCGATCGGGGAAGTATTGAATTTGGCGAGACAAGCGAAGCTTCGGAGCGGAATAAAGTGAATCAGTGTGATTAATTATTAGTGTTTTGAACTTTAATTAGTGTAAAGTGAATTAAAGTGTTAATTTAGGTAATTCTATCGGCAATTTTTATTGCCACGAACCTCAAGCTCGTAACAATACTATAACGTCTCACTGTTGAGCACAGGCCTCCGCTCATTTTTGAGATGGTTTTATGGTGATACCTGGAAAATTTGGTGGTTTTTCTATTTAACATAGTTTTTTAAGTTTTATAGATTATAAACCAAAATTTTGGTCTATGATTTTTGACTGTATGACCTTGGATTGCATAAAAGGAAAACATGATATCATGTAATTTTCTCGATAGAAAAAAATTGCAAATTAGGCTCTAATTATTTACATTTCTTCATGATACCACAATATTCTTACGAATAATTTCATGGAATTATTTTTAAGGCATAGTAAATAATCATATTATCTAAGTTCTCATAAACCAGTTTTTTTAATCCATAACGATTTTATTAAAATAAAAAATGCGCTTTGGCGCTTACTAAGTTTTTTTCCGAGCGCAAGCGCGGTATGGCTATCTCATAATTTGCGTACTATGAAATCATTGCATCACTTTCATTTTGACACTCCCTCAGCCGTCCGTGAGCTTCACCGACAAAGGAATAAGCCACGCCCCAAAAACTTCGATTCTGTTTCAAGGTATCCTCTTAGGGAAAGGAATTATCTGACGCGCTGCCCCAACGCGTGTTGGCGAACTTTACATGTCTTCGAAATATTTTTTTTCTTATTTCTCTGATATGCAGGTTACCTCACAATATTTTCCTTCACCGCCGAGCACGTGGTAAATAAGCACTTAAAATTGCAATTAACAATTTCATTGGTACCGGTAAGGATCAAACCCGGTTTTCTCGCGTACTCTGAATTTTATAGCGAGCGCTAACCATCTGAGCTACCTCTGCTCATTTTACCCCTATTGAATATAAAATATATTAGGTACAACATTCAAAATTCAACTTACACTAAGTTCTTTATGCCCCTGTTACACTAATCTGAATCAGGGCCCTGGATGAAGGGTGGGCGTGTCCCCTAATTAGGGACCTGAGTTATTACATTACCCTGATTTTACACCCTTTCTACTTAGAGCATATATTACAGAGTTGTGAGCAGAAAGCGTGATCGGCGTAGAGAGAGAGAGACTGAGTTTAGGTAGAGTCTGTCTCTCTCGCACAGTCACTGTCATTGGCTGTTTCATTGGGCATGCGCTAAGCAAGGTGACGAGACGAACCAGAAGCATGTGCGAGAGATACAGACTCTACCTAAACTCAGTCTCTCTCTCTACGCCGATCACGCTTTCTGCTCACACAGTGCTCCCTCCATTTAATGTATGCTCTAAGCTTTTCTAGGTCATAGTGATGTGAAAAAAGGATATATATTTATTGAACCGATATTTTTAAACACTATCAATATTATTGCGTGATTAAAATCGATATATCGTCATGTTTTGCATGATGTAGTGGGATAAGAGCCAAAATTTTATTACTGGACGTTTTGAAGACGAAAAAAATATGACTGTTAATAGTAAAGAACTCTTTTCTTTACTATTGTCGTGTTTGGAAGAAAGCTATGGGTGAAGGACTATTTAAAACTTAGGTAAAATCACTCAAACGTGCGGATTATCGGAGTTATGGAGCCCAATGAATTTCGAATACCTGAGAATAGGGGAAGAGGAGGTCGAGGAGATATAAAGTAGCTGCTTATATCGGAAAACAAAATACGGTTCAAAGAAAGAGTGTAAGTGTAGGCAAATATTATTTGTGACTTTAAGATTTCTAGTGTTTTAAGTGCATGTATTTGTGTGCGCTCTTTGTGTCACAAAGAGAATTAGCTACTGCCATAATAATTTGTTATTTAGAATTTTACGTCAGCTAAGTTATTTAAGAATATTTGAACTATTAAATAGCTTATTTACCTACATATTATAACTAGACTGATGTTGTTTTGTGGAGACTGATATAAAGCTAATTTTGTTTTTAAACATAGGTTCTTACTAATATTGATTAAAACCAAAACTACGCAAGTATATAATACATACTAAATAAACCTTTTTACTACCTACTAAGTTTAGTAATTATAGTTGACCCAACCCACCAAAGAGTTAGATAGAAAAACAAATTCATAAAAGTAATTTGTAACAAATCATTTACTCTGTTTCATCCTGCTAACTCGAGTTTAGTTCGGGTTGCATGAATTTCAACTCAAGTGACCTCCAGTCGTAATTTTTCTGAGTAAGCACATCTATAGGATGCAACATTGCTCATTAAATCATGGAAGCTTATGCTATATATATATATATATATATATATATATATATATATATATATATATATATATATATATATATATATATATATATATATATATATATATATATATATATATATATATACAAATGAGCAGAACGTACTGAAGTGACTTGCTGAGAATAATAACAGCTTCTCTACCTAGGGTAGGTAGTTTGTTGTGTAAAAATTTAGAAATAAAATAAGTTTCATTAATTTTCGTGATAAAACAAGAGTTATTCTGGATTTTTTAAGAATTGTGGTAGATAGCAGTGCTATTCAGGTTGCCTATAAAAAAAAGAAACAAATGTAAAAAAATTGTGTTCATGGTAGTGAAAAATATCATAAACGGTCTCAATTTCTGAAGAATTTCTTTTTTTTATATAACTTAAAATATAATTGGGATATATATTTTTTTCGTTTTTTCCCCGATTAGTCCGGGGCAGGTCTCTCCTCCGGTGTTGGCTTATCGTTGAATTTTGGGACACGTTGTATGTAATATATTGATAATTTTGAACAGAAATGAAAAAAGAAGTATAATAATCAAACATTATATTTATGTTATTTTAGGAAGTTTTACTTTATTTATTTTTATCGAATTATTATCAGAAAACAAGAATTATATTTTTTGTACTTTATGTTTATTTCTTTCGAATTGAAATTTAAAATAACAATTTTAACAATCTGGCGCCTAGTGAGCGGTTTCTCCTGGGTGATTGTAGATCCAGCCTCTGAAAATAAGCGCTCACTGGATACCGAAGTTGCCACGATAGGCAAATAGATCTTAGCTAGGCTATGAAGCCCGGGAAATAACCCTTTCGTGCCATCCCACATCTCCAACGCATGTAGTATATGAAACTTTTCTTCTGCTTTAGTTTTATTTCTCATGATTTGGTGCGTTACTTCTTTATGGTAGTTCCATATATCACCTTCAGTATTATCGCATTTTCCGAGTACAACTACTAAACTATACCGAAATACAAGCAGTTGAATAACCGTTCATCCATCAAAATCAATGTTTCAGAAAAGTGATTGTAACGAAATACGAAGTACCGTAAGCCGATACAATAATTTCCAATACAAAATAACTATTACTCTAAAAAACTGTACTTTAGCTATTGATGAAGTTAAAGCTCAAACAATATAATTATTAATAAAAAAAATTCTATCCATTTTCAATATTAATTGTAAACTTATGTTAATTCATTATCAAAATAAAAATAAACCATAATTTTACATCAAAAATAAAATAACCGATTGAAGATAATTGCACTTCTGAAGTTCAAGTTTATTTGAGTCGAGAGTACAATTTATTTTCAACTGAAAGACCATTTGCCTGTTTGTTGATTCGTAATTAAAATTTTCGGAATTGTGATATTTCTGCTAAATAAACCTTCTAACTTTAAAAATTTAGACATCATCTAACTATTGAGATATATTTTTGGTATGTTTATTTTTCGGCAATATAAGATTGGTGATAATCATCGTTTGCAACTTTTAACGTACGGAATTTTATACCTTCAAATAGTTGGTTATTTCGAAACCTTTGACGGCAGCCCAAAACATCGTTCATAAAACATCGCTCACGAATAACCATATTTATGAACGATATATCGATGTTTGAAAGAATTGATGTATCGTTTCATCCCTAACTACCCTAAGTGTTATTACACTACACGGTGGCAAGGACACTGCAGACAGGGTGCACTTTGCCGCCCTAATTAGGGACCCTTACTCACTTTCTCTTATTACAACAACCTGAATCAGGGCATAGGGAGCCTGATTCAGGGTAGTGTAATAGGGATATTAGACAAAATTCAAACAGAAATAAAAATAAAACCGTCAAAAAACGAAACGTATAGATAAACTAGACGCGTGACGCCAAAATCCCGGCACATGAGGAAAAAGAAACAAGAAACGTCAAATGTGATATAATTTTTATAAAATAGTATTATTTTATTTTCCATGTACAATATTTTTGAGGGTCTGAATCCAGCCCTGGTTTAATCTTGGTAACGTAACTAAACTAACCGTAAAATAAAACTTTAAAAATGCGTTTATGTAACAATTTAATTGTAACAAAATTAATATATGGTTATTTACCGATGATACGATATCCCGTGTTTTTTTTTTAAATCATGGTATCGTAATTTTTGCATTCTTTTACCACGCAAATAGACATATTTGTGAAAGGCAAATCTATCCAGCGCGCGCACCACTTTCGACCGATTCGAGTTGGCCATAAACTGTAATTTTGGGGCCAGCGCACTGGTCCGTTTTAGTTGTTCGATCGGCCTTAGTAATACGTTAGTTATATAAGTCAATGGCTAAAGCACGTAGCGATCGTTCTCTTGTTCTCTATTTTACCCATGATCAAGGAAAAAAAAAGTAAAATGGATAATAATGGGTGCGTTTGGCAGAAAAAAGCTCTAGCAAGCGCTTATAAGCGCTGAAATAGTTTTCCGCCAGGACACGATTGCTACTTCAGTAGCGCTGACACAATCCGCCATTTTGCTTATTTAATTTGTTTGTTTTGAGGTAGAGTTTATAAGTTGTTTTATGCAATATTAGTTTTAAGTATTATAATTACATGAATAAACATATACATGTTATTAAAAATTCATGATTGGTAAGTTTTTAATATGAATACTTTAGAAACATATATTTAAATTAAGTTAGGTTCCCCGGTTAAAACTAACATCGTGTCCTGGAGGAAAATAGCTACTTACGATTTGACAGCGCTTACCGCTTACGATCGCCATCTTGCTTACAAGCGCTAGCAAGCGCTTACAAGCGCTAAAATAGTTTTCGGCCAGGACACGATTGCTACTTCAGTAGCGCTGATGACACAATCCGCCATTTTGCTTATTTAATTTGTTTGTTTTGAAGTAGAGTTTATAAGTTGTTTTGTGCTATATTAGTTTTAAGTAATATAATGACATGAATAGACATGCTATTAAAAATTCATGATTGGTAAGTTTTTAATATGAATACTTTACAAACATATATGTAAATAACGTTAGGTTCCCCGGTTAAAACTAACATCGTGTCCTGGAGGAAAATAGGTACTTACGATTTGACAGCGCTTACCGCTTACGATCGCCATTTTGCTTACAAGCACTTGCTAGCGCTTTTTTCTACCAAACGCACCCAATATGTCACTGTGACAATAAGCAATAAATGTCAAGTGTCAAAACAAGTTGAGGTGAGCGAAGTTAGTAAATATATTAAATAGTAATTATAATTTATAATGCCTATCTAATAAAAAATAGTCTTACTCTGTGGAAGTTAGCGAGTGGATGTAACATAAGATTAATTTTGTTGTAAAATAATTTTAAATAATGAAGAAATGGTGGAATTGGGTTTTAGGAATAGCGTTATTTTGTTTATTATTTATCGCTATACCTCTAACGTATACCGGTAACAGCCGAGAAAAATTGAAATCTATGTTCGATGATTATATTCAAAAGTTTAACAAGACGTATAAAAACAATACAGAAGAATATGAAACAAGATTTAATTATTTCGTGGTAAGATATTATACAAAAATATATTTATGTATTCACAAATAAAAACAAACTAATATGTAATAACAATTATTTTAACTTTTTTAAAGGCGTCTATAAGAGAAATCGAAGTTCTTAACTCGGAGGCTAGAGGTCCTGAGGAGCACAAAGCTCGATATGGTTTGACGAAATTGTCTGATATGTCTAAAGCTGAATACAGGGATATTCATCTCTCTGATGAGCAGCCTCACAAAAGAGAAACCATACAAAGTAAGACCCATCACAAAGGTCATAAACATACTAGAAGTTTAGTTGACACTGACATTTCTAAAAATGATGACTCCTCTGGCAACTCACCTCACGATAACATCTACATTATAATCAGAAGACGAAGGGCATCCTTGCCCCTAAAAATTGATTGGTAAGTGTATTTTTATTCTAGACTAAATAATAAATCAGATTATTAATCTATTAAATTTATAACACTTATGACTTGTGACATCATCCAAATGATCCAATATTTACCTGGTACTAGCTCATTTTCAAAGCTAGAAAAATGTCCAGTTATTTGTCCTGTTATCAGATGGATAAAAAGCAAATTTTTGTTATGTTGATGTCTTCTGTGTGTTTTATATTACTTGTCTGGTCACAATGAAACTAATGTAGATTTCTTATATTTACGTGAACACTACAAATTTAAATAATAGTAGTTTGTATGCATTTTATTGCATATATTAACAATCCCCCCATGATCATGGGTGGTGTAAAGTGCTCAAAACATCGGTTATATTAAAAAGTAAATATATGTGATAAAATATGTAAAACTAGTATTATTTAAATGAAATTAATGAATTGTGGCGAGTGTGACTGTCAATGTTTTTTGATAAAAAATTAATATCTGTTTGTTCATCTTTTATGCACTCCTTCCTATACTATTTATATTGCTAGGTACCCTGAAACGCAACAAACATGAGAGGGTATGAGTGATGAAAGTATTTGATAATGATTTCTTAAATTTACGCGAATACTACACATTGAATAAAACTATTATTTACAGATTTTATCGCGTTTAATTACATTAATTTATTTTTATTATTATCCCGACGTTTCGGGTGCTTTACAGCGCCCATGGTCACTGGGGGGACTGAGATGTTTGACGTCCCAATGTCATTGTTAGTCCGGCTACCTTCAGTTTTTTAATATAATTTTTTTTTTTTTGTAAATAAATTAATGTAATTAAACGCGATAAAATCCGTAAATAATAGTTTTATTCAATGAAAGTATTTGTTTCACCTCAGTTATCTTGGTGGTAATTGCACACTCTTTATTCCATATCAACACAGTTTTAAGACTTAACAGTTCTGAAACACCTTTGATGTCCGGAGATGTTGTAGCCCGCATAGGTATTTATGCAGCATGTGTGCTAGTGATTCTCACGAAAATGAAAATAAAATGATTTTGGATATTATAATACTCATTATCATTTATTAACATTATGTACTACTTATAAGTTAAAAACGTTTTTTGAACAAGATAACTTTTTATTGCTATAGGAAAAAACACATTTACAATTGCTGCACCGCCAAATATTTTCATGACACTTTCTTTTTATAGATGTTTTCCGTTTCCCATTGTTAAATTTAGTTATGTAAGGTGTTTGTACTTGGATACACAATTTTATCAACTACAATGAGGGAAACATAAGCATGGCTGACATTTGAATTCAAACTAACTGTAATTCAACATAGATATTTTACTTTTCGAAAACGGCACTGAAAATTAATGAAAATAAGTACTATAAACGTGTTTGCGCCAACCGCATGTATTGTCTATCAGAATCAGTGAAGTGTGATAGCACAAATTTCGCCTGCCCCCTGCCCCGCAGTACCCATTGCTCAGACTTGTCCAAGTCTATGTTCAAATTTTTTTTGTGATATACATATAATAATAATAATAAAGCCTTTATTTTCTGAAATATTTTACAATATTACACTAAGTTAAAGTTTAGCTAAACTAAAAAAGAATTTAAAAAGAAAGTACAGCATTATATAAACAAAAATACACTTATATTACAAAATGTCTCTTATTTCGGTGTGTATTTTGACAAAGGCCTCCTCCAACTCTTTCCACTGTTTTCTGTCTGCCGCCACTTTTATCCATAGGGGTCCTAAGGTCAAATCTTCTTGCTTTACGACATACATATAAGTATAGATAAAAAAATTATAGAAAAAAAGATTATACCCTCAAATTTTTTAATTGTGATAACTAATATTGAAGGAAGGACGAGCTTTCGCCATATTCAAAGTATGTGACAGTATGTTGATGCACGAAATCTAAGTAATTTCATTAATTTAAGTTATAGGATTGAAAATACGGGTAGTCTAATTTTTAATTTATTTATTTCAAATCTTTATTGCACTTAAAATGTACAATTGGTGGACTTAATGCCTCTGGGCATTCTCTACCAGTCAACCACGAGCTAAGCAGAGAAAGCAGGTACCATAAAACATAAGAATAATTTATACATGAATGTAAACATAAAAATACAAATATACGTACCATACATGTAAATACAATAATAAATATACATAACTACAATTTAACCTAAGTAATATACTCAGTACCTGATACATTACATATATAATTTTGAAATAGTACATTTACAATTTAAGCATACTTACGTATGAACATATAATATTAAAATAATTTAAAAAAATTCTGGTATACAGGAGGCGGTTTACATAAATAAATTGCATAAGGACACACAATCGTACCCAAAACAATTACTTGTAGGACATACAAACGCATACTCTGTGCGGTATTTGAACACATGGCTTTGCAGCAACGACATTAAGCTACTGTGCTATGATGCCATTTCATATTAGGGTAGATGATATAATTCATACTGTTTCATGTACAGAAAAACAATTTTTATTGTCTCTTATTTTTTACTAGTTAATGTTGTAATAAGTAAACACAATTGATAAGAAATCATTGAACTTTTAGGTACATTACATATAAATTTATTTTTAGTCTTGAATGAGTTTAGTTTTGCTCACCATTAACTACATAAGAAGTAAAATGTCGTGAGGAAATCATGTCGTGGGAGTTAAACATCAACATACACTTGGGAGTTGGACTAACTGATACATAAATCTTTTAGAAATGAAAAGAGGTCTCTTCCCAGCCCAGTGAGATTAGTATAATATAAACTGTAACTTTTCTCTTTTAGGGTTCTGTACCTCAAAAACATAAAACCCTTATATGGTCACTTTGTTATCCATCTGTCTGTCTGTCAAGACCCTAATACTCAGTAAGATATTGAGGTGTTATGTTAAAATTAATATCAAATACAAATTCAAAGTTAACACAGTCAAAAATATTGCCATATATGCCACATTTGATATAATACTGTCCTATTACAAAATGTTGTTTATAATTTGTCTCGGTCTTAAACAAGAGCCTGTTATAATAAGGACGTCCCATATAAAAGAAAAAAAATGTCAGGTATGGAAATTGACTGACTGCTGATTTGGAGATGTGCGGTGCGCCTCTAACTTACATTTGCAGTTGGATCGTTGACTGTGATGAGGAATAATGTATGGGAGAAAATATTTTTTTACTGTAAGATTAAGTTTGTCCTTTCAATATAAAGTGGATTTTTTTCAAGCAATGTTCAGTTACCTTACCTTACCTAATTATCAGGGTGACCTATTTTTAAGAGACTTTTTCTTAAGAAGTAATATTTTTGTGGTATCGTCGGGTCAACCAACTTACTGGCCAACAGACAAAAGAAAAATCCCAGATGTTATAGGTTTTTGTGTCAGCAAAGGAATCGCTAAGAACATCATATCGTGCCATAGTTGCTGGGACTTATCTTCAGACCACTCTCCAGTCATAGTAGAACTACATACCATCCCCCAAGAACGCGCCAGAAAATGTGTTCTGCATAATAATAGAACTAACTGGTCTCTATTTCGTGAGCTCACAGACAAAGCATTCCAAGAATCAGTTAGCCTAAAATAGGAAGATGAAATAACGGAAGCGGTGTTATACTTCAACAAGAGTGTGCAAGATGCAGCTTGGTCATCGACCCCACCACCACAATCTAGAAACCTGGATACCCACGTACCGAAACACATATTCGATAAAATAATCAAAAAAAGGAGGATACGAAAACGCTGGCAAACAACCACAAACAATCACGCCAGACAGCTAAAACACATCCTAGAGAAAGATCGTAATGACGGATTTCACAATTACCTCACCGGCCTGGATACTACTGCTTCCTCGGACTACTCTTTGTGGAAAGCCACCAGAAGACTAAAACGGCCTGTCAACGTCTCTCCTCCTATAAGAAAACCAGATGATACCTGGGCGCGGACAGACCAGGAGAAAGCCAGAACCTTCTCAGAACACCTCTCCAACGTCTTTACCCCTCACGCAAAAGACGGCTCACCAGAAGATGCAGCAGAAATTACTAGCCATTCAAATAACTCAAAAGATACGCAGGAAATGACTCTTAAATTTACAAAAACAGAAGTTGCTCGAATTATTAGAAAATCAGACCCAAAAAAGGCTCCAGGATACGACCTCATTACAAACCGGATATTACAAGAACTACCTGAATCTGGCATAACTTTTCTTACTTCACTATTTAATGCCATGACCAGACTGCAGTTTTTTCCCCTGGAGTGGAAGGTCGCACAAATTGTATTGCTGCTAAAGCCAGAGAGACAACCTGAAGAAACAAAATCGTACAGGCCCATAAGTCTGCTACCCATCCCATCCAAAATATATGAATCCCTACTGCTACAACGAATCTTGCCTATACTCAAAGAGAAGGAGCTAATCCCTGACCACCAGTTTGGATTCCACAGTAAGCATGCCACTATCGACCAAGTGCACAGGCTAACAAAATACATCATGGAGTCGCTGGAAGGTAAATCTTACTGCGCCAGTGCATTCCTGGACATATCTCAAGCGTTTGACCGCGTGTGGCATGAGGGATTGTTATTTAAATTGAAAAATGCACTATCAGATCACCTTTACGGGATATTAAAATCATTTCTCCAGCAGCCATTTCACAGTACAACAAGGGGAAGCTCTGTCAGATCTCTGCCCTATAAAAGCAGGAGTCCCGCAATGCAGTGTACTGGGTCCCATACTCTATTTACTTTTCACTGCGGGCCTGCCGACATCTGAATCATTAATCACTGGAACCTTTGCTGACGACACCGCTATACTGGCTACTCATAGCGACCCAAAAACAGCCCCTAAAATACTTCAAAAAGGGCTAAATGACATATCCCACTGGCTCAAAAAGTGGCGGATAAAAGCAAATGAAACCAAATCAGTTAACGTAACGTTCACCCTAAGAAGGGGCTCTTGCCCCCCAGTCACACTTAACAACATTGTAGTTCTACAGGCAGATCATGTGAGATACCTTGGATTGTACTTGGACAAAAGACTTACCTGGCAAAAACATATTTGCACTAAGAGAAAGCAACTCGGTATTCAAACGCGAAAACTCTACTGGCTCATAGGATGAAAGTCTCAATTGTCTCTAGAAAACAAAATACTTCTGTACAAGGCAATACTGAAACCTATTTGGACGTATGGAATCCAACTGTGGGGTACTCCATCCCATTCAAACATCGAAATCTTACAAAGGTTTCAAAATAAAGCACTCCGAATGATAACTAATGCCCCCTGGTATGTGCCCAACGAATTACTACATCATGATCTACGTCTGCCTACTGTGAAACAGGAAATCCTACGCCATACTAGAACTTATAAAGAGCGCATCGAACGTCATTCAAATATTCTGGCCCGGCCACTCTTGGCAAACCACAACAAAGCGCGACGCTTAAAGCGCAAGATACCACAAGATTTAATATAAATACAAACACAGTAAACCCAGTTACTGTTAAATAATGAGGATGTGACACGGGTCACATACCGAGCACGCCAGCGATAGCACCAACAAACATACTGCTGAATGTCCCTCAAAGGCGACAGATTGCTGTAAATAAAGGATACAAAAAAAATATTTTTAAACCAAAGTTTAAACCTGAGACTACTAATAATCTACATTTTGTACTAAGAGCTATGAAATGAAATTTGACAAAATGCAAAGTCGGTATAAAGGAAAAAATTGTTAATTTGTAGTTTAATATCTCATAATTTTTTTTTCTATTACAAACATGCATTGCAGTTGGAGCATCAACTGTAATATATCTTACTTACTTTGCCTAATTCCCAGTATTGATGAACTATTTTTTTTTGTAGGATAGGGAGACAAACGTGCACACAGTCCACCTGATGGTAAGTGGTTACTGTGGCCCATAGACATCTGCATAGATCTATCTTCGATTACAAATAAAAATGCAGATGCGTTGTCACCCATGAGGACCAAGATGGAATGCCTCGTTTCCAGAAAAAAGAGTCTCTGGATCTCTACACTCACCATACGAAACACAGCAGCATTAAGCTACTATTTTACGCTGGTATTCTGTGAGAGCGTGGTCCTTCCCCGGTCGAGCCGACCCATTCGTGCTACAACTAAACTACTAATATAACTGCAACATGGCTCTACCACGTATATATTTACATAGATAATTAAGTTTATGGGAACAGGGTGCAACGCCTCAATGTAAAAATTTTTATTTACAACTTTAGCGCATGCACTGACTGGGCATTTTGTGTTCAGCGCTTTTTATTGATTTTCCTCCATCATTTTGTAGAGTCCCGTGCTTGTATACTCGTGGATATATAAAGGTCCCTCTATTCTAGCCGTTCCCGGCTGGTGCTCTTCCTCTACATCCTGATCCCATCAAGTAGTTTAGTTTACTTTAGTTTAGTTTACGACGGGTTGTTTTCCGCAACTCCACGTCTAAGCGCGTATTTTGCGTGTGGGCAGGAATAATATGCTTATTCGAGCCATGATATCTCCCCGAAGAAGCTCAGCAATCCCTTGATGTTGCAAGCAACTTCGGGGAGCGATCCCGGCGTGCCGAGATGTTTAGCCCTGTATGAAGCGACTTCTGGACATGTCAGCAACACGTGAGCCGCCGTTTCTTCCTCTCCCATGCATGCGCTGCACAGGGGGCTGTCAGTAACACCTATGAAGAACAAATGTTTGTTAAAAGAGCCATGTCCTGTGATAGCACTTGTTACTATCCTGATCTGTGGCTTGTTCAGTCTCATTAGAACCTTGGTTAGACGACTGTTTATTTCAGGTAGGGCCTCCCTAGCTTCTCTACAGTCTACTAAATTTTTCCAAAGCTGAGCGTGTAAATTATTGAAGTATCTACGTACCAGTGAACGAACATAGCCAAAGAGGATTGGTATTATTGGTTCCGGCCCTATAGTTGCTAGGGCCGATCCCCTTCTGGCCAGTTCATCTGCTGCATCGTTGCCTCTAGATCCACTGTGTCCCTTGATCCATTGCAGAGTCACATTGTTGTGCTTACATACCTCATTCAATCGTTGATGGCACTCGTATATCAGTCCCGAGTTCGTCACATTGCTACTCAGAGCTTGTAGTACCGCCATACTGTCGGTCAGTATTCTGATGGAGAAGTCTTTCACCTTCCTAGCATCTGTTGCTATGACCGCTTGGATGATACCCATGCATTCAGCCTGGAAGACAGTGTTGTGGGTACCCAGCGGTGTGCATATGTGGATATTAAGGTCTTCAGAGAAAGCCCCAGACCCCACACCTTCATTTGTCTTAGAGCCATCCGTGAAAACTTTGAGCTCTCTTGGACCCAATCTTTCCAGATGGTCAGTTTCCTTTAATTGTATCCTGTACTTCTTATCGAATACAAATTGTTTTGGGATCCTATCATACTTGGCTTGTAAGATAGGAATTTTTGAGTAACTTCTATCGATTATATCTGTATGGGGGACTCTATTCTTAGTTAAAAGATTTAGGGTCTTGAGTCTAATGGCAGCTAAAGTTGCTTCTTGTTGGATATGTAGATGAAGCGGTGTTAGCTTCCAGCATAGCCTCCAAAGTAAAAACATCGATATCAAAGAAACAAAGTTGTAGTTTTTATTCAGAAAAATGACAAGACATTCGAAGAATGTTTTTCGTCATAACATTCGCGACACAATTTTACCTTTTTAACACATAGTTTTAACCGTTTTGAACTTATTGTTAGCTTCTTTATTGTTTAAAGTTTCACGTAGTTTATCGTAGTTCTTTTTTGTTGTTATAAACGATCCAAGCATTTGTTGAAGCTCTACCAAGTAGTAGCTCCATCATGACTTTTCTGTGCCTCGTTTTAAAGTAGAATAATAAGAAGACATTTGTTTGCTAAAATCAATTCCTTTTTTATAACTATTGTAACTCAGTACGCATTCATTATTTACATTCCTTTGGTAAATTTTTCTGTAGATACGAGGCCTCGTTCCTGTTGCAATGTCTTAGGAATGTTCTGTTTTATCATGTCATTTTTACACATCGAAAGTTGTCGTCTTGGTCGCTTCATTGTATAGTTTATAGCAAAATTTCGATAAACAGGACGTTTATTACAACACCGTCATTGAGAACTGCACTATTTCAACTAATCAGTAATTGAGTGCGGTTATCGGGTCATCGGGCATCGGATCTCTTAAACCCGATGAACGCACTAGATGAAAATTTTTCATTTACAGTCGGTATCCGGTTGGAAAGATCCGATGGATATTTTGAGTGCTTACGTAATAAAAT
Organism: Parnassius smintheus behrii; assembly: GCA_036936625.1. Taxonomy (NCBI): domain Eukaryota; kingdom Metazoa; phylum Arthropoda; class Insecta; order Lepidoptera; family Papilionidae; genus Parnassius; species Parnassius smintheus. The sequence continues at coordinate 18,428,766 of JAUPFT010000021.1, read as the reverse complement.
TAACGAGACAATTTGAATAATATAATTGTCTCTCTCCTACTCATTACGAAACCTTTTCAAATAATTTCAACATGAGCAGGAAGGTTAACATTTTTAGCGCCGCACCGTAGGCTAGATGTGCATCGGATATTTTCAACCCGATGCCGCAGCGAACTTGTTAAGGCATAGCCACGACGTAAGCATAACTTAACAAAATAATAACTGATTAAGCCATAGGCACGACGCGACGTAAGCTAGGCGCGACAGAGGCACGGCGTTAGCTTGCCCGTCTTCTACTTTTGAGAAAGAGGCACATCGTTAGCGTATCTCAATATTACTCTTTCGGAAAAGACGCACTACGTTAGCTATTTCTGATATATGTGTAACTACTCACCCTCAAAGTAAATATGGGGCAAGCACACACCTCGGACGTCTATTCGCCCCTCCAGGGCACCATGAACTGTGATATTATGTAATGAAATATGAAAAATGCACTCTTATCTTACACCTTATTAATATGTTAGGGGTTCCTTTTCCACTTAAAAGCCATCTAAGTACACTCTCGTACCTATTTGCTCTTGTCCAGGTAAGTATTTATGGACTATCTTTGGTAAATTTTTACCTTCATGCAGTCATATTACGGGGTTTAAATCTGTTTTGCTTTGCAGAACTGAGAACTACAGAATTTTGAACTAAAACTAGGAAAATTATTTTCAGAATTGTCCATATAATTTTAAACAAGCACACAGCGCATCTAGCAAGATGATGCTGAAGCCCATAGAACCAACATCTAACCTCAGTTACTAATTTACGAATCCAAATTCCGTGCCGGAATCACCTGATACGCTAGAGATTTCTAAATTTAGATTAGCTAAAACTATAAAGAGTTTTTTGAGTACACATAAAATTTTACCATAAAATTCCTTAAAGTATAGCGCAAAAAAGCCTACTATAATATATACACATACGTTGAAGACAAAGATGTGTGAAAATAACTTACAACTATTCGCTGTTAACTTAGGTACTATTCGCTTGCTCCTGATGCGAATGTTATTTTTTTTTGTTAAGAGTTAAAATTCACAGTTTAAAAATATCTATTGACCATTGACTATTATAATTGGTTATTATTGTAAATTATTAAAAAAAAAACTAACCGTATGGTGGCGGTGTAAAAATATCCACTATCCCGTATCATCCCGTGCGTGTTGTAAGAGGCGACTGAGGGAAGCAAAGCGGGAGCTCGGCAGCAGCGTCTTCCTAACTAAAAATAAAAATAAAAACTGCGGTTGCCAACCCACTTGCCAAGTGTGGCAACTATGGCAAATTATGAGGCAATGTATGGGAGAGGCGTATGTTCAGCAGTGGACTTTATGCTGTAATGGTAACGGTAGAGATTAAAAAACCTTAGTTCTCTCCGGTTCTTCTCTGAGGTTTTGTTTTTACAAACCGGTGCGGTGTGGAGTTTGACGTTCACAATACTTAAGGCCCTTAAACAAACCGCAATTTAATAAAATATTTTAAATTTGACATAGTCTTGTCATAGTTAGTTCCTATTTGTAATAGTTCTTAAGGTGATACCTCGAAAATTTGGTGGTTTTTCTATTTAACATATTTTTTTTAAATTTTATAGATTACAAACCAAAATTTAGATTTTTGACTATATGACCCTGGAATGCATAAAAGGAAAACACGATATCATGTAATTTTCTCGATAGAAAAAAATTGCAAAGTAGGCTCTAATTATTTACATTTCTCGATGACACCACAATATTCTTACGAATAAGTTCATGAAATTATTTTTAAGGCATAGTAAATAATCATATCTAAGTTTCATAAACCAGATTTTTAATCCATAACGAAGTTTTGTTAAAATAAATAAAAATGTTGTTTGGCGCTTACTTAGTTTTTTCCGAGCGCTTGCTCGGTATGGCTATCTCATAATTTGCGTACTATGAAGTCATTGCATTACTTTCGTTTTGACACTCCCTCAGACGTCCGTTAGCTTCACCGACAAAGGAATAAGCCACGCCCCCAAAACTTCGATTCATTTTCAAGGTATCCTCTTAAAATAGAGGAACAAAGTATATAAAAAGTGTTCAGTATCAGCTATTTTTTGGATTTTCTGAGGCTTTTTTTATTATTATTAGCAGCATAACGCCGGTATTTTGTGAGAGTACCTTCCCCAGTCAAGTCGACCTGTTAGACTCCGTTATAATATCTCGCTATAATCCCTGGATTTGGAACGTAGATTGATGATCGCAGTACTAGACGTCTTGTATCTTTGGAACTTACCCAGTCTAGGTATTTGACGTATTAAACTGGATTAAAGGAGATAGTTATACTGCCATCTATTGGGAGTCATGAGTATTTTTATAACATTGGATGACAAACGAGCACACAGTCCACCTGATGGTAAGTGGATGCTGTGGCCGATAGACATCCACATTTATCGTCAACTAAGCATCAAAATGCAAATGCGTTATTTCCCCCGAGGACGGAAGATGGAATGCCTCGATTCTAGTAAAAAGTGTCTACGGTTCTCTACACAAACCGTACGAAATACACCATTCAAATACAATTAAACTGCTATTTTACGCTGGTATTCTGTTAGGGCGTGGTCCTGCCCCGGTCGAGCCGACTCATTCATGCTACAACTATAATATATCTGCAGCGTGACTCTACCACGTAAGCGTTTCCCATAGTCGCACCCGTGGGACAAAACAGGGTGGACTTATGGATTCTTTTTACGTCGGCACCACATGGTATTTGTCGCCGGAATATGGAAAATAAGAAAGAAAGCAGTAATGTTTATAATAGCGTAATGTAGCACAATACATTCATCAGAAAGAAAAAAATATCTTATAATCTGGACTGCAGCAACGAAACATTCGCATGGAGCTTCCAAAGTCCGAGTAAAATACTACTATAAGATAAGGTTGTTTCTTCTTATATAAAATTTATTAACAAGATGTATTCCAGATTAAATGTCGTTAAGTGCAATGTAGCTATATTGCTTGTATTTCATTTCACATTTGTGGTCGTTCTCCGGTCGAGTCGATCCATTTATGCTGCGATCTCAATGCATCTATCAAGGGCGCGTAAAATACTTGTAAAACTGATTTTTTTAAGAGGCTTGTGAAGCTGTAAATTATTATACAAAAATCGATAACGTTTTCCCTCCCGTAAACATATTCTAATTTTCATAATTTTTGGAAATGTTATATGTAGATATAATGATAAACTAGGTCCGTACGTTTTTATTTTATGGAAATATTGCGTCCGATAGAAGTTATTAGCATCTAAACATCTATATCTTTAACTTAAAAACTTTCTCGAGTGTTTTTATTTTTTAAAATTAAAATAAACTGAATTACTAAAAAAAACGTACAGACTTAAATTTAAGTATATACTGAATCTAATGAGACCAAAATTGACTCATTTTGTAAAGGCTTAGGGCTTAGGGGGGTGAAAACGTTATCGCTCGAAATATTATTTAAAAAGAAAATGTAGGCAATTACTTCCAACATTTGCAATACTCTCTATCGCACGACGGCGATACGGGGCAGGCGATATGAAAGAGATATCATTTTTGAAAATATCTACTCGCGCTGCGTATCGGTACTTCACAATCCTCTTAACTTGTCGTTTTCATTTACAGGAGGACGAAAAATGTCATGTTTCTTTGACCCTAATAGTATGAATTTATATACTGAGCTAATAGTGTAAAATATTCCTGGTATGCAGCTTATTAGGTCTAATAAGCTGCATACCAGGAATTGTGAGTCTCTGGGTTGTTTTAATCCAATCAAGTAAACATAATGTCTCTGTAAACTAGTTTACATTAAAAACGCGGTCAGCTTATTTGCATAATTACATAATGTGGCGATACGTTGTTGTAGCTTATACATTCAACAGCGAATTCAAAGAACCTTATTTTAAGATTAACTTGTGGCTATAGAAGATTCGTTCTATAGTACAAAAAATATTAAAAGAACAAAATAATGTTTAGGAACTTAATTTAAATCGAAGGAATCGAGCGAATGCTTTGTATTATAAACAAGGTTTTTACCAGCACTTTGTATACAGTAAAAAAGGATTTTAAACCGAAAGGAAAAGTTTCAAAAGCATAGGAAAGGCGTAGAGATTAGGTCAATTTCAATAATTTCACCATTTCCTATTTTAGACGACTTCAAAAATGTAGGTAGTTCTACAATTTGACTATACATTCTTTTTTTACGCGATACCTTCGTTAGATATTAACCGATTTTGATGAGTCTTTTTTTAGGTAATAATATTTCAGCAGGGAAAGCCCACATTACCAGAATCTGTAAGAAAATAGCTTAGGGTAATTAGTTATATGTACATTATTTAAACTTAACCCATAATTAGATAAAAAGACACTCATATTTGTGTATGTTATGCCTATATTTATTCTATAATTATATAATAATTTATTACCGTTACTATTTGCGGCAATGCTACGGATATTATAAGTTTTAAAATGTCAAAAAGAGTCGATAAGAGTAATCAATGGTTTGAAAAATTAGAAGCAAGCCCAGCAAGAAAGCACTTAACTTATGTACTGGATGACCTTTTTTACCGTCTGGAAAAAAATAGGGTGGTTTACAAAAAAAATAAAAACAAAAATTTTGCGTTAAATAAATAAATAAATCTATCGGAATTCAAATCATATTGCAGCCTGTGTCCATGCGGAGTGACAAAGTCAAAGGTGCCTACTAAATGTATTGTTTTATTGCCGTTCGTAAATTAGGGTGAATAGTCCAATATGAAAGTTTTTCCCCTATTTTCCACCCTTGTGGGCGGAAATTTTCTTCAAAATTTAATGGGTAAAGCCTATTTAATAAAAAAAATCTTGTTACTATTTAAGCTAATTTGTTTGAATACACCTTGTAGTGCAGAGAGAATATAACCCTGTAGTGTAATACACATTTTGACCGTGTAGTGGTCGCGTAAGAATAACCGCTACAACCGCTACCCCAATATCCAGTGGCTGTCGTAAAATATACTAGGTGACTTTTTGCCGTTTGGAAAAAATAGAGTGTAACACGTGAATGGGTTAGAAGCCTATGGTACTGATATTTTACAATTTTTTTATTTTATATTAACATATTATAAAATTGATCTATCTATAAATACTACTAATTTGAAATAAACTTTCAGCACTAAAAAATTATTCTACATTTTTTTAAACTAAATAAATAAATCAATTAAAAACTATCGATATAAAAATAATATGTACTCAATGAGTAGTATTTACTGATAGATCAATTTCATAATATGTAAAATGTAAAATAAAAAGAAAATTGTAAAATATCAGTGCCATAGGCTTCTACTCCGTTTACCTGTACGACTCTATTTTATTCCAGACGGTAAAAAAAATCACCCAGTATATAAAGATAGGCGATAGAGGGTAACAAAACAAGAGGTAAGCTACAGCTTTTTCCAAACAACTACTAAAATAAAAAAAAACTGCTGGTACAAACACGCCTGTCAAGCGTGGCAACTATGGCAAGTATTGACCCTCGAGACAATCTATGGAGAAGGAAACACTGGACTTTTTATAGATTAATACGGTAATGACAGTAAACACATAAACTAACACCATGATCCAATCAAGAAGAAATATGTAATAATAGATTTAAATTTATATAACTAAGCTTTATATCTAAACAGACGCGTTGCATGTGTTTTAATTTTTTTTGAAAGTTCACTAAAATGATTTAAAAAAATAACAATTGATTTTTTATGTGATTTTACAATTAAAAATGTTTTTTAATAAAGAATCATTATAATCAGTTCACAATATGTAAAGGTATCGCGTAACATCATACGAGAAAAGAAACATACACTTGAATTGAGAGCCTCCTCTCTTTTCAAGGTTAAGCTAAGTTTTACGGGTTAAGCTAAGTGTTACGCTAAGTCTTAAGGGTCTTAAGGGACTTAGCGGTCAGCCGCCGTAGAGTCTACATCACCTGAAGATGCCTCGTGTAGAGGCCAAACACGTGTCGTATTATCGTCGATGGTGTGTCTTTCCTGGAATAGTGGTGTTGAGAGTAGTGGTGCCGGGAGTAGTGGTGCTGGGACTCGATCTCGCAACTTTACCTATACTTGGCCTAATCATAATCATAATTTATTTGCAGAAAACATGGTACATTACAGGTTGATAAATTATTTAAGTCCAGCATGTTTTGTCATAATGTTGTCATGCAAATATTAATCTAATATATTAATTACATTTTCACAACTAATATATTAATAACATGTTTTCAAAATCATCATAATAATTTTATTACATTTAATTTAATTAAAATAATATGATAGTAATTACTTAATTCATTTTAATATCGATGCCTAATCCTATTCATAAATTTTAAATATTCTTCAACAGAGGAGAAGCATTGCTCCTCAAGCCATTGTTTGACAATTCTGCGAAAACGTACTTTTGGGAGTGATTGAAACTCTGTAGGCAGTTCATTGAAAATTTTTATACACATAGCTGAACAATTTTTCTAGTGCTTGGCATTACACTATGTGTCAATCTTTCAGTATGCTTCAAGTTTTTTTTTTTTTTTTTTATAGAAGAGGGGGCAAACGAGCATGCGGCTCACCTGATGTTAAGTGACTACCGCCGCCCATGATCAACCGCAACACCAGGAGAATTGCGGGTGCGTTGCCGGCCCTTTAGAAAGGAGTAAGCTCTTTTCTTGAAGGTCCCCAGGTCGTATCGGTCCGTAAAAATCGCCGGTGATAAACTATTCCACAGAGAGGTTGTACGTGGAAGAAAACTCCTTGTGAAACGTACAGTGGTGGACCGCCAAGCATCCAGATGGTGTGGATGGTATCGGGACGTTTGCCGTGTCGTGCGTTCACGAAATTTGGTGGCTGGGATTAATCCGAACAATTCCTCAGAGCACTCCCCGTAATAGATGCGATAAAATACGCAAAGAGATGCAACATCTCTTCGCAACGCCAGTGAATCGAGCCGATCGGAAAGCACTCGGTCGTCGACGATTCGAGCCGCTCTGCGCTGGATGCGGTCAAGTGGAAGGAGCTGGTACTGGGGAGCCCCAGCCCAGAGATGGGAACAGTATTCCATGTGCGGCCGAACCTGCGCCTTGTAAAGTTGCAGGCGGTGTGCCGGCATGAAATACTGTCCCGCTCTGCTGAGCACGCCAAGCTTTTTAGAGGCCAATTTGGCCTTCCCTTCCAAGTGACCACGAAACTGCACGTCACTCGATATGTCGACGCCGAGGATTCCGATACTGGCTGAGGCAACAAGGGGAGTGCCTTGAAACTGAGGGGATACGACAAAGGGGTTCTTTTTAGCGGTTAACGCGCAAACTTGTGTCTTCTGGGGGTTAAACTGGACTAGATTTAGTCGTCCCCAATCCGAGACTCTGTTCAACAAAGACTCGACTTCAGACACAAGTTTGTCCCGGCACTCGGAGACGTTTTCCCGAGAAATATTGGCTCGGCCGGTGTAAAGAGCATCACCAGTGCTGTCATCTGCATAGCAATGAATGTTACGGGTATGCAACATATCATTGATATGCAGAAGAAACAGCGTTGGCGATAGCACGCAGCCCTGTGGAACACCAGCATTAATAGGCTTGCAATCGGAACTTGCACCGTCTACAACGACCTTGATGCTCCGATCTGCAAGAAAACTGGTGATCCAATCGCACAATTTCTCGTCAAGCCCATAGGAAGGGAGCTTCGAAAGAAGCGCTTTGTGCCAAACCCGATCGAAGGCCTTCGCAATGTCCAAACTAACGGCCAATGCCTCCCCCTTGAACTCTACTGCCTCCGCCCATCTGTGAGTGAGGTAGACCAGAAGATCACCAGCTGACCGACCACGGCGAAAACCGTATTGGCGGTCACTAATCAGCTGGTGATCCTCAAGGTACCTCATGAGCTGGCAGTTTACAATGGATTCCATTGTTTTGGAGAACAAGGAGGTGATGGCGATTGGGCGGTAGTTGGACGGGTCTGAGCGGTCGCCTTTTTTAGGGATCGGGTGGACGAAAGCCGTCTTCCATGATTTTGGGACTACGCCTAGGTAGTAGGAGTACCGGAAAAGACGCGTTAAAACCGGTGCCAACTCTGGAGCACACGTCCTCAGCACAATTGGGGGGATTCCGTCAGGCCCACTCGACTTGTGGATGTCCAGGGAGAGGAGTGCTTTGCGAACCGAGCGCTGTGTGAACTGCACTTCCGGCATGGAGCACTCACACCGCGGGATGGTCGGCGGCGTACTCCCCCCGTCATCGAGAGTCGAGTTAGACGCAAAGAAGGAGCCTAGAAGATCGGCTTTCTCCTTTGCAGTATGGGCCAGTGAGTCGTCCTCCCTGTGCAGAGATGGAAGAGATGGCTGACAGAAATTCCCCTGGACAGCCTTGGCGAGAGACCAGAATGCACGGGTTCCAGAAGGAAGGCGAACTAGTTTCTCGCCAATTCTGCCTATGTGCTCTGACTTTGCCTTGGCAATGACTCTTTTGAAGGACCTAGAGGCGGAATTATACTTCTTTTTTAGAGCGCTGGTGTTTACATCCCGGGACGCTGATGCATCAACCCAGGCTTGATAGCACTCCTGCTTATAGCATGATGCTATTTTACAGGAGCGACCAAACCATGGCTGAGATTTGCCTCCAATGGGCACCACAGAGGAAGGAATAAAAAGTTCCATACCCTGAAGTACCACATCAGTAACAGAATCCGCAACAACGTTGGGATCATCCGGCGAGAAGCAAACCCGCCCCCAAGGGTAGGATGCAAAGAAAGACCGCATCCCATCCCAATCGGCTGACCTATAGTGCCAAACACGGCGGCAGCCTGCAGAATGCAACCGCGATTTCAGCGTGAGTGGCACAACACTCCGGACCAGACAATGGTCCGAGGAGCCTAAAGGGGCGTCGACGGAAATCTGATATCCGTCCGGGTGAGAGGTCAGCAGAAGGTCCAACAGGGAAGGTGCATGATCCTCCACATCTGGAATCCGCGTAGGCGAAGTAACCAGTTGTGTCAGACCATATGCCAAGGCAAAATCATGAACAGATCTCCCCGCATGATCGGTTAAACGTGAACCAAGCCATTCGGCGTGATGGGCGTTAAAGTCGCCGAGGATCACGATCTCTGCGGAGGGGATCTGCTGTAGCAACGAATCTGCAGCCATTTGGACGTGGTCGAAGAGTCGGTCTGTTTCGGCATTACCGCTATGGGACCTATAGAGGCACCCGTAGACGCGCGGATGGTCGTCGCCGTCTACGCGTAGCCAAAGGATGGACAGGTCCGAACCTTTAAGTCTGCCGAGGCGTCGAGAACAGATGTCCTCTCTGACGTAAACGCAAACTCCAGCCCGAGGCACAAAGGAGTATTCCAGTCTGTACCCCGGGTAGGAGAGATACGAGACATCAGCCGGAGAGGACACCTGCGTCTCGGTCAGAAAGAGTAGAGCCGGCCTCGTCGTCTCGAGATGGTAGTGGACGGCGTTTAGGTTAGAGTGAAGTCCCCTGATATTGCAGAAATTCACGGACAGCGTGGCAGGGGTCGCCTTAGTCTTGTTGCTCCGTTTGCCCCGAGCAGTTGTAGTCTTGAGCGGAATTTCGCCCCCCCCAGAATACGCGGGGCAGCCTGAGCACCCACGCTCAGAAGTGGAGAAACATGGTCGTGGATGCTCAGCGAGGGATTCTCCAGGGGTGCTGGTACCCTCCTGGGGTAGTCTATCTTTATTTAATTCCGCTACCATGTTGATGGGGGGGGGGGATTTGGGCCTCCGGCCACCTGCACTCACCAGACGAAACGCGGAAGCAGAGCTTCCACTTCACGCCGGTATTCTGTGAGGTTCGGTATTACGTGCAACAGCAAAGCTGCCGCATGGCTCTACCACTGTCAAGTTTCTCTGTGCAGTATTTCTTAACTTTGTGAATAAAAGTATATTATTTTTAACAAAACATACCAAATTTAAGATGTACATACTCGTACATGGCAGCGTCAAAATGTGTAATTTTTTAAAATACGGTTTACACGATGAATCTGGTGCCAAACCATTCATAGCTCAAATACATTTCTTTTGGGCTCTAAAGGCAATACTACAACAGCATCTATACTGTTACCCCAAAGCAAAAGACCATTATCGAGTGCAGAATAAATGTATGCATAGTACGCCGTTAGTAAGGTTTCATGAGATGTAATTCTTCTCAGTCAGCTAAGAAGAAAAATGTAACTATTTATTTTAGAACAGACTTTTTCAACTTGGGCTTTCCAGTTCACATGTTTGTCCAATAATATTCTCAGAAATTTGTTTCAGTCATTTCATTAACAGATTGTCCATTGCAATATATATTAAGATTATTATTCAATATTCCATAATTACTAAATTAAATATAACATGTCTTTTCTACGTTAATGCATAAATTATTATATGTCGCCCACTTTGAAATATTGTCAATAGTATTATTAATATTAGATTCATAGATGTCAATGTCAATGTCTTTTTTAGATGTCACAACTGAAATATCATCAGCAAATAAAATACATTTATATAAAGTTGAGTCAGGTAAGTCATTTATATATAAAAGGAAAAGAATTGGCCCTAATACGGAACCTTGTGGAACTCCAAATGAATTTAATCTATCACTGGATTTGTTAGAAGTTATTGTCTGTGAATTAGCAATATTTGTTACTTCTACAAATTGTATCCTATTTCTTAGATAGCTAGCAATCCAATCTAGGACAGGGCCTCGAAACCCCAAATTATCAAGTTTTTGTAAGAGTATTTTGTGGGATACAAAGTAGTCAAAGGCCTTCGACATATCAAAAAAGTTTAACTACTGTACTGTGTAACTCTTAGCTTATTATTTATAGCCGTAAAAATTGCGTCAACAAGATCATATCCAGCAAGGCTTGTAGATTTATTATTTTGAAAGCCATATTGCTCACCTTTAATTGAATTATATTTCGTTGTAAAGTCTACAATACGTTTAGCCATTGCCTTTTCAAATATTTTACATAAAACTGAGAATATACTAATCGGTACCTCTAAGCAAAAGTCGTTGCGTGGTTCTAATCTTTTTACTAGATGTCACTTTCACTGTAGATTTTTTCAATATAAAGTTATGACATCTAGTGACGAGTTGCGGAATTTATCGTCAGCTGGTTGGTATCATATTATGAATGTCAAATTTGAAATGATAAACGTTCACATTAGACTAATTACACAATATTTTAGTTCTTTTCCACTAACTAGAACCAGTAAGGTGTTTGTAAAACATTATTTTAACGAGAACGGTATGTTATAAAGTAACAGTTGAAAAAAACAATTCCTATCATTTATTGTTTTATTCACTATTCACTCAAATCACTTTAGTATTGATAGCACAAGAAATGTTCAATATTTCTTTTAGATAACACTTTTGTCCATTTATTATAAACAGTTCTTCACATAACACAACACACTACCGAATTTCAACAAGTTGGACTATTTTTAAATTTTATAAATAACAGAGATCGATTTTTGCATGACAGCAGCTACCCGCACACACTCCTAGTATTTTTTGAGACGGTTTTACCGTTATCCATCGAAAGCAATAAAATATTCTAGGAATTTCTCAAGACAAATTCTAGTATTAGAATAATTTTAACGGCTCCGTGGCGCGGTTGCTTAGCAAAGAGTTGCATTGCTAAGGGACGCGGGTTCGAATACCGCACAAAGCAAGCATTGGTATGGCCTACAAATAATTGTTCCTAGTCTGGATGTTAGTACTTGTGAAATTTATGTACTACCCGCACGGTAAAGGATATTTTTTTTTAAATTATGTAAAAAGAGTTAAGAATTGATGAGACGTTTTGTTACTTTAAACTATATAGTAATTAAAAAGTCATTTAATTAATATATTGTCAACCTGATAGATTGAAGCTTACTTTGTTTAATATGAAGATTAATGGATCGTCATCATTGAGGTCACGCCCTGGTGGAAATTCCGTAGCGATGTTCAGGAATACCAACCTTTTAGCCTGACTGCAATGATAATTGATTCTCTTTTTAAATGTTAAACGGTCAACGACTCAAAGAAAACGTTGACTAAAAATTTAGGCATTATTTAATTTATTACAGTCTATCATATGTATCACACGACTTTGACAATGTGCTTTTTATATCGTTTATATGTTCAATATGATTGTTAGATACGATATCATGCGACAAAACGTTGAATTCTTAATTTTTAGGCGCTAGTAGAACATACAGCCTTACTCACTTTGCGCTTAAGGCCTTAAGGCAATGCAATAAAAGACTTTGTTTTGACGTGCGCCTTATCATTTGATACGTAATAGAGCCACGCTGCAGCTATATTATGGTTGTAGCGCGAATGGGTCAGCTCGACCGGGGAAGGACCACGCTTTCTAAATTATTACCACGCTTTAAAAATTTAAATTACCAGCGTAAAATAGCAGCATAATACTGCTGTGTTCCGTATGGTGAGCGTAGAGATCCGGAGACCCCTTTTTACTGAAAACGAGGCATTCCATCTTAGTCCTCAGGTGTGACGACGCATCTGCGTTTTGATTCTTAATCGAGGATAAATGTAGAATTCTATGGGCCACAGCATCCGCTTACCATCAGGTGGACTGTGTGCTCGTTTGTCATCTTTATTCTATTAAAAAAAAAACTGAATATGAGTCTACTGAAACCAAAATGCGTTGCTATCCCTCTGAGGACTGAGCTGGAATGCTTCATTACCAATAAATGGTTTTCCGGTTCTCCGTACATAACCCAGCAGCATTATGATGTTGTTTAACGTACGTCTTCAGTTCAAGCGAGGTCCTTGTCTTACATGTAAAACTGAACTATTAACTTGTCGTTTTCATTTGCAGGAGGACGAAAGGTGTCGTAGGCCCAGTCCGGGACCAGGGTCTCTGCGGTGCCTGCTGGGCTTTTAGCACAGTTGGTATCATAGAGTCGATGGCAGCTATAAATAGTGGTAAACTTCAGTCCCTTAGCGTACAGGTAAGTGAATAATTAAATACAATTAAATATCTTGATTTCAGGCTAAATATCTACCGATATTATTTATATTCTAATCTGGTTTTTTTTATATATTATATAAGGTGTAAGTGTACACAACGTTGTCACTAAACCATAGTTAGTTGGTTATAAAAATATTTATCCGAATTAAAAGAAAACGCTATTTTCTTTCATAAAATTTAAAAAGTTTCTGTCCGACACCGTCCGTAAATTCATGGATATCCAATGCGCCCGAGTGACGTAATTACTGTAAAGATCACCGCCCGCCCTAGCTACCTACATAACATTCCGATAAAAAACAATAGGTACACATAACCTGTGATGTAACTTTTCCTTCATACTTTCATCCTGGCTTAGGACTGGCAAAAATTCCTACCCTTTGTAATATTAAGGAAAAGGAAAATTCCTACTCTTTATTTTTCATTGAATTTACGTTCAATAAGTGAAACAAAACCACTGCTTTCAAGGATAACGGTGTTTACACTAACACCCTGTATATAGTCATTCATATCAATCATCTTTTTTTGGTGGGTAGGTGCCAAGTGTATTGACATATTTAAAATTGTTCCTGAGATTTTAATATTAAAATATAGTAAATCTAGGATAATCAAGTATATAAATGTACCTGTAAGTACATAAATCCACCAGCATTGTTTATTAAGAATTTGTTTTTCACTGCACAACTTAAAACTTATTATTGCCACTTCACTGTCACCTGACATTGACCTTTGAATAACCTTTAATTGAATATTCATAATGGATTTGCTTAAGAAGTCAATTGAAGAGCTAACGCTGAATTTCACTACACGTATGGATGAGTTCCAGAGGGAGGTCAGAACATCCATCCCTGCAACAAGCCCTACTTCCAACATTAATGCACAATTTAACGCCTTTAGGGGATTTGTTTTGTCAGCACTAGAAAATTTGCAACTTCAGCTTCAGCTTCTCTCTAGGAATCAAGATGAAATGGAGGTAAGGACCAGGAGGAAGATGTTGCTTGTGCATGGTGTGCCTGAAGCCCGAGATGAAACCCCAGTTCTTTGCACAAGTAAGATATTATCGGAGCGATTGAATATCCCTGAAATTACTGTGAGCTCTATCACTAGATGCCATCGCTTAGGGCAACCCCGTGGCGACAAGCCCCGTGCGCTGCTTGTGAAGTTTCGAGATCAGGATCTCCGTGACAGTCTGGTTTTCTAAAACCAAATTAAAGGGTAGCGGAGTTACTCTATCCGTGTTCTTGACTAAGGGCCGTCATGAGGCGTTCGTTGCTGCTCGGAAGCGCTTTGGCGTATCCCAGTGTTGGTCACAAAATGGATATGTCGTGGTGCTTGGGTCCGATGGCACGAAGCACCGGGTGTACACCGTGGCTGAGGTGATCGCGATTCCTGATGCAGCGTGTGGTGTTCCTACTACCTCATCTTTGACTGCGACGACGGCGGCGACGACAGCTGCGGCGGCATCTTCTGCTCCTAAGCCCTGTGTTACTACTGCTAGGGCTAGGAAGACGACTAAAAAATGAATGTGGCGTGTTTTTCTTGTAGTTTGGCTTTTACTCATGTACTCCAGCAGCTCAATGTATTTTTTGTAACTTTTGGTTATCAGGTATTAATTTAGAATTCTTTGCCATATATTTCAATGACATCATTTCTAATTGGTTGCACTAGTTTGAAGACTGTTTCTAAAATTATTTTAATTATTCCACATTACAGGTATTTAGATTAATTGTTTATCCTAATTTCTTCTTTTGTGTTTTTTATTTTTATTGTTTACTTTAAGACAGACAGTTGTTACCTGTAACCATAGATTACTGTTTCAATACTAGACTACTGTAACCACAGAGGCTGACAGAAGCATTCGACGTAGACAGAGAATTCTAAGATTCATTTTTATTTTTTATATTTTACTAGCTTGGCAAAGGCATCTATAACCATACTGCCTAGTCCGTTGCCTAGACGTTTATAATTTTTTACAATTTATTGGTGTTAGACTACAAGTTTTTTTTTGTTTTGTTTTGGGAATTTTAATATTAAACATATTGTTTTATTTATTTAAGTTG
Organism: Parnassius smintheus behrii; assembly: GCA_036936625.1. Taxonomy (NCBI): domain Eukaryota; kingdom Metazoa; phylum Arthropoda; class Insecta; order Lepidoptera; family Papilionidae; genus Parnassius; species Parnassius smintheus. The sequence continues at coordinate 18,413,686 of JAUPFT010000021.1, read as the reverse complement.
TTGTTGTGTTATATGCTTTCTCTTTCATGCTGCTGGTGGTTGTAATTGTGTGGGTACCGTTCGATCTTGCATTTATATTTTTTATATTTAATTTTTTATTGTACATTAGTATTTATTTGTATATTTAATTAGTTTTTATGTTATCCTCAAACATTTGTAACGATAGTGATTTGTTTCTGTCGTTGTCTTCGGATGATGAGACACTTAGCGATGTTAGTTATCACAGTACAACTGCTTCTCCTTCACTCAACATCACCTTAAATTTGTGTTTCTCAGACTGTGTGAATAATTTCAATGCTATTCATATTAATGCCCAAAGCATTCCGGCTGACTATCCCGACATGCTTGCGTCATTTGAATCCCGAAATATTCATGCCATTTTAGTTTCAGAATCTTGGCTAAAACCCTGTTTGCCTTCTACTTCTTACTCTTTGCCTGGGTTTCATCTAATTAGAAATGACCGCAGTAATAGAGGTGGTGGGGGCGTGGCGATCTATCTAAGATCCTACTTTCCATTTAAAATTGTTAGTGCGTCATGTCAACCGCCTCCTGGTGATTCTGCTGAGCATTTGCTAGTTAAGGTCTCCCTGTCTCAGAATAAAATCCTACTTGGAGTTTTCTACAGTCCCTCTCTTTCTATAAACTATTTTACTTCTTTTGAATCTCTTTTAGAATCACTAGTCCCTACATATAGTCATACTATTTTGATGGGTGACTTTAACACCTGTTTACTTAAAGGCGACAATCGGGCTATAAAACTTGAGTCTATAATTGAAGCGTGTAATATGCAAATCCTACCCCTTGCTGCTACTCACAAATTTCCTAACTGTACTCCTTTCCTTCTGGACTTAATTATCGTTAATTATCGTGTCATCTTCAAACCCAGTTTTCAAGCATGGACAGTGTCCTGCTGATGCATTCTCTTATCACGATTTACTTTTCCTTTCGTATAAACTACGCCCTCCTAAAATTAAACCTAAATTAGTTCTGCGACGTAATTTTGGAGGAATGGATATTGACCAACTTTGCGAAGATGCTCATAATATTGACTGGTCAGTGATTGAGAGAGCACCATGCATTGACGATAAAGTGGAACTTTTCAATTCCCTTCTCACTCAGCTATATGACGTACACGCGCCAATGCATTACGTTAAACTCAAGCACTTACCTGCTCCATGGCTCTCTGATGATCTCAAAAGGCTAATTTTGAAGAAGAATGCGGCATTGTCAAAGCTTAAGAGGAACAAAACAGAGGAAAACTTTAGAAAATACACTAAAATCCGGAATCGCTGCAACACATTGTGTAGAGATGCACAACGACGCCATATTCATTCATCAGTCGAGAACGGCGACTCATCTAGGGTGTGGAAGTTTCTTAAAACAGTTGGAGTTGGTAGAAACTCTCTTAATACTTCACCTCCCAGTGTTGATGTTGAACTATTAAATCAACATTTTTCTAATACTTCTAACTCTTTTGATAGTGAACATAAACTGCAAACACTTCGTTCTCTTTCTGTAAGTCCGACTCCTAATTATTCTCCGTTCGTTTTTAGTCAATTTACTGTATGTGATGTTAAGAGAATCATATTATCCATCTCCTCAAATGCTGTCGGTAGCGACAGCATCAGCCGTAATATGATCGTTCCTCTCCTTGATATTATTACTCCCATTATCACTCATTTGCTTAACGCATGTGCATCTTCCTCTAAATTCCCTCAAGCCTGGAAGAGTGCTTATGTTATACTCCTTCCGAAGAAATCTAATCCCGTCAACCTCACTGATTGCCGTCCCATTTCGATTTTACCTTTCCTTTCTAAAGTCCTTGAAAAACTTATTTGCCAACAGCTGACACTTTTCCTTAATAAGCACAATTTGTTGAATTCTTTACAATCCGATTTCCGTCCCGGTCATAGCACGGCTACTGCCTTAATTAAAGTTACTGATGACATACGATGGGGTATGGATAATAAACAACTCACAGTCATGACCTTGCTAGATTTCAGTAATGCGTTCAATACTGTTGATTTCGATATACTGTTGAGTCAGTTGTGTTCCCTTAACATATCTCCATCAGTAATTGACTGGTTTCAAAGTTATCTCTGTGGCCGTCGGCAGTGTATTCATGTTGATGAAACTCACTCATCTTGGTCTGATATTACTGCAGGCGTGCCGCAGGGTGGCGTGCTGTCACATTTACTCTTTTCCATTTTCATTAATTCAATTACTCATAAAATTTCTTCTCTCTACCACATGTATGCGGATGATGTCCAGATTTACACCCAGTCAACTCTTGAGAATTTGTCGAATGCAGTCGCTACATTAAACAATGACTTAAATATGATTCATGAGTGGAGTCAATCATATGGCCTAAATGTCAATCCTAAAAAGTCACAGGCTATAATTTTTGGTAGTCAGAGCTTTATCTCAAGAATTGACTGGTTCTCCATACCACCTGTTGTATTCGATGGGGTTGTGATCCCTTACTTTGACAATGTCAAAAATCTTGGTGTTTACCTTGATAGTTCCTTAAATTGGAAACGCCAACTGAATGAGGTAAGTAAGAAAACCTTTGTCGCTCTTAGTTCACTGCGTCGCCTTCGATCATTTCTTCCCATTCCTACAAAAATTATGCTCGCACAGTCTCTTCTCCTTCCGATTCTTGACTATGCTGACGCAAGCTACATAACTAAAGACCAGCTAACTAAGCTTGAGAGATTTTAAAATACTAGTATTCGGTTCATATTTGGATTGCGCAAATTTGACCACATTTTACCTATCCAATTTCGCCGGAACATGCATATTCTTTCTATTCTGTACTGTGTCTTATTTCACCCTTCTACTCCTCCTTATCTTAAGGAGAAATTTAGTTTTGTTGGGCTTCCAGGGGAACCTTTACGCTCTTCAAGAAAACTCATTTTGAGGGTACCAACTCACAATACATCTTTCTTTAATAAATCTTTTACTGTACAGTCTATTAAGCTCTGGAATGCCCTACCTTTGTATATACGCGAAGCTCAGACTATTGTAGTCTTTAAGCGACTTCTTAAAGAGCATTACTTGTCTCAATCGTTCGAAAATCATTAGGATAAATTATGTGATTATGTAGTTTTGTATTTATTTGTTTATGTTATTTGATTAAAACTACTTTTACGGATTTTATCGCGTTTAATTTTACTTTATATTATTAATTCCCGACGTTTCGGGCGCTTTCCAGCACCCATGGTCACGGGGGACTGAGATGACTGACGTCAATGACATCGGGACGTCAGTCATCTCAGTCCCCCGTGACCATGGGTGCTGGAAAGCGCCCGAAACGTCGGGAATTAATAATATAAAGTAAAAATAAACGCGATAAAATCCGTAAAAGTAGTTTTAATCATGTGTAGTGTTAGTGGTATATATTTGAGGATATATGTATGTATATGTATATGTATGTATATATATGTGTGTGTATGTTTATGAATATACGTATGTATATGTGTATCATATTTTTTTTATGTATTAGTTATTTATATGTTATTTTATTGCATGTATTGATATTATATTAGGTATATTTATCAACTCAAAAAAAGTAACTCAAAGTTTTACATTAACTTATTGGCTTACAAAAATTTTTCAATAAAATTAATTTGTTTACTTTTAAGACCTACTGTTAATTTTTCTATTTGTTTGTAATATCGATTTGTGCTACTGTTTGTAATATTATTAGCCTATACTACTTTTTGCAGTAACCTGTGTGCGTATGAAGTGTAACTATGTACTACTGATAGTTTAGTTGCGTTTTTGATCGATCGATCTTCTGGTAACGCTGGTTGGTGAAGAAGAACTAGTTCTTTTTTGCTTATTTATATTATTTATCTACGAGTATATATTTATATATTATTTTTATCATTTTATATCGCTATATATATATATATATATATATATATATATATATATATATATATATATATATATATATATATATATATATATATATATATACGCATTACCATATCATATATTGTTCATAAAAAGAGAGGCTTATTATGAGTTTTGAGTCGTTCAATTATATTGATTCAAGTAATGATTCCTTTGTGACACCTTACTCAGAAAGCGGCAGTAGTGACGATAGTTTTCACAGTACAGATCTCACTCCTCTAAACGAAGTCATATCTTCTCAATTCTCAGATGTTCTGAAAAATTTCAATGTTATTCATATTAATGCCCAAAGTATTCCGGCACATTTTCCAGACATGCTTGCATCATTTAACACTAGCTTCCTCAGCGCTATTCTTGTATCCGAAACGTGGCTCAAACCATGTTTCCCATCTACCTGCTATTCACTACCAGGATTCAATCTTATTCGAAATGACCGAGTAGGCCAGAGTGGTGGTGGGGTAGCAATTTACCTTAGATATGATATTCCTTTTAAGATTATTAAATTGTCTACTCATGCACCCTTGCCTAATGAAGCTGAACATCTCTTGTTGGAAATTATATTATCTAACACCAAAATCTTACTAGGCGTCTTTTATAGCCCATCCCTCCATGTAAATTATTTCCCTTCATTTGAGAAAACACTTGAAGATCTGACTCCTCTATACAATCATATTATTTTTATGGGCGATTTTAACACTTGTATATTAAAGAATAATCACCGCACTAAAAAGCTGCGCTCTATTACTGACTCGTGTAATTTACATATTCTGCCACTTAATGCTACACACACCTTGCCTAACTGTATTTCATCCCTGTTAGATCTTATCATAGTTTCATCTCCTGATCACGTGTCAAAGCATGGTCAATGTGCAGCTGTGGCATTCTCTCATCATGACCTCATCTTTCTTTCATATAAAATACGTACTCCTAAACTTCGAGGCAAGGTACTGATGCTACGGAATTTTAGTGGGATGAATATAGAACGTTTACAAGACGATTCCCGGAATGTTAACTGGTCTGCTGTATACTCTGTAGATTCTATAGACTTAAAAGTGGAAACATTTAATTACATTTTGATTGACCTTTATGACACCCATGCACCAATCAGACCAGTTAAAGTTAAACACACCCCTGCGCCTTGGCTAACAGACGATATTAAATCACTGTTAAATAAGAAAAATAAAGCTAGGCTTATTTATAACAGTGATAAATCGGACCACAATAGAGACAAGTATAGGAGCATACGGAATCGCTGCAATACAATTTGTAGAGACGCACAACAACGCCGTGTTCAAAGATCAGTCGAGAACGGAGACCCTGCAAAAATTTGGAAGTTTCTCAGATCTATAGGAGTCGGGAAATCTAAAGAATCTACTTTTTCGAATGAAGACGTTGACATTGAATCATTAAATCAACATTTCTCATCTACGAGGGTGGATTGAAAAGTACTCGGCCTAACACAGATCCATTCAATTCTAAAAATCAAATCTACCCACATTATTTAGTTCAGTTCAGACTAGTTCAATGTGTGAAGTTCGAAACGTGTGCGATAATTAGTTGTAAAATCAATAAGTAATAAATTTATAAAATCAATAAATTTATTAACAAAGTAATCGGACATAATTTCCGCGAATGGAGCAAATCGAGCAGCGTGCCGTCATTAAGTACCTCCATAAGAAGGGGCTATCATCAAAAGCTATCCATGATGACATGGTCAGTACATTAGGCGATTGTGCTCTGTCATATTCATCCGTCAAAAAATGGATAGCAGAATTTAAGCGTGGTAGAGAGAGTGTGAAAGATGAACCCCGCTCTGGAAGGCCTTCGACGTCAACTACTGACGAAAATATTAAAAAAGTACTTGATTTAATAATGGGAGACCGCAGATTAAAAATTAGAGAGATAGCCGAGATTATAGGCATCTCTTATGAACGAACTCAAAACATCATTGTCAACGAGTTGGGTTTCCACAAGGTGTCTGCGAGGTGGGTTCCGCGACTGCTTTCAGTTGAACAAAAAAGGACGCGATTGACTATTTCACGCGACTGTTTGGAGTTATTTGAAGCGGATGCAGATGATTTTTTGTATCGTTTTGTTACTATTAAGACAAATAAAATCTTGGCGGAAATCAATAAGAGATACGTCCAACGATAATATAAATAAATTCAATAAATATCTCCAACAATTATCATTTTCAGACATTTACAATACTGACGCCCCTAATAATGCCTATGATAATTTTATCGACTTATTCCTTTTATTATATAATTTATGCTTTCCTTTCAAGTCGATTATAGTACGCTCTGAAAAATCAATTAAATGGGTGTCACGTGGTATTCGGATTTGTAGCAAAAGGCAGCGCCATTTATTGTGGCAAAAGAGATTAAAACCGACATGTGAAAATAAAAACAATTTTTATACATATTCTCGAAGATTCAAAAAAATAATTAAACAGACTCAGAAAGCTCAAAATAACCATCTCATTCAAAACTACAGAAATAAATCCAAGACATCGTGGCAAATAATAAATAATAGAAAAACAATTACGGAACCTATTTCTCAGGTTAAAAAAGATGATTTATTAATAACGAACCCTAAAGAAATAGCTGAATCATTCAACAATTTTTTTATTGACCAGATCACAGATATACCAAAAAACGTATCAGATGACATCAAAAAAATTAAATATAACCCACACTCGATATTTATATCACCGATTGTACCACAAGATATATAATACGAGTAATAAAATCTTTAAAAAATAAAAAAAGTTTTGGTTATGATGGCATTTCAACGCAAGTTATTAAATCTGTTTGCAATAGCATATCTGGACCTCTTAGCCATATTGTTAATGTAAGCATATTAGTGGGAATATTTCCCGAAAAGCTGAAAACGGTTATAGTAAAACCACTTTATAAAAAGAACAATAAAGAAGATATGTCTAACTACCGACCAATTGTTTTGCTACCCGTGTTTTCTAAAATAATGGAAAAAGTTATTTACGAATCCATTTACGCATTTTTGGCAAAATTTAACATACTCTGCGATGAACAAAATGGGTTCCGAAAAAACAGAAGCATAAATATGGCTGTTTTTAACTTATTAAAGATGGTAATTACTAATTTAGATACCCGAACCCCCATATGTGCTATATATACAGATATGTCGAAAGCCTTTGATTATGTAAACCATGAAATACTATTACAGAAACTTAACGCATACGGCATTCGAGGTAACATTCTCAACTTAATAAAATCATATCTGATTGGCCGTAAACAATGTACAGAGATTACCAGAATACGCATTAAATCTAAACGTGAATGCAAATATGTGTCTTCCTATAGAGAAATAAAATTCGGCGTACCGCAGGGAAGCGTCCTTGGGCCATTGTTATTTTTACTTTATATAAACGACCTCCCACGTCAAATTCATCATCCAATGGTATTATTTGCCGACGACAGTACAGCTCTAATAAATTGTCTAAATAAAGATTTTTATGAAAATGATATAAACACTACGATTGAAACTATAATTAACTGGCTGAATTATAATAATTTACTTATAAATATTCAAAAAACTAAAATAATGCACTTTTACCAGAAACTTCGCACTGAAGATCTAAATGTAAATTATAATAGTCAAACAATAGAAAGAGTAGATGTCGCAAAATTTTTAGGTATTTTAATAGATAGCCAATTGACATGGAAGGCCCAAGCAGATGATGTCTGTAAGAAACTAAGTGTGTCTGCTTATGCACTCTATAACCTGACAAAAAAGGTCAGTATCAAAACGGTATTAGTCGCTTACCATGGTCTGGTGGTTTCCATTTTAAGATATGGTATTATATTTTGGGGCAACTGTGGCGATAGAGAAATCATTTTCAAAGCCCAAAAGCGCTGTATAAGAGCAATCTTTAATTTAAGGACTACCGATAGTTGTGTCCCCATTTTTAAAGCTCATAAATTATTAACTTTTCCGTGTCTATATATTCTTAAGGTAGCGTTATTTGTCAAAATTAATCGTCATTTATTTCCTACCTTAAATGAAACTCGAGTACGAACTGTACCTACGAGAACGCAATATAAAGATTTATTGTACACAGGAAGATCTCAAACAGCTTTATTAAAAAAAAGTGTTATGGGGATGGCACCAGTCATTTATAATAAAATTCCTAATTTTGTAAAAAATCAACCGATAAGAATATTTAAAAAGAGTCTTACTTCTTTGTTATTGGAAAGGTGCTATTACTCAGTATCGGACTTTTTAGATGATACCCATATAAAATAACGTTCAGTAAATTAATTGTTTTGTATAATCTGTTAGTATTAATAATTTAAAATGTAATAAGCTACCTGCAATATTAATTCAAAAATCAATATAATGTAATAGTTATAATAATGCAATACTTTTAATAATAATAATGTAATAACTATTTATAATCATAATTATCATATTAAATCTATTAATAATTATTTACTAGTGTAGTATAGAAATAAATTTTAATTTAATATTTGCATGCCAAAATGGTAGAATGTACGGATCTTTTATGTACTCTGTCAACACCCTTTTTGTAAATTACCTACATTCTATGCAAATAAATCAATATTCTATTCTATTCTATTCTACTATGGACGAAACATGGGTTCATTACTGTACACCGGAAACAAAACAACAATCAAAACAGTGGAGAAGACCTGGTTCACCACCCCCTAAAAAGGCTAAGTCGATTTTGTCGGCAAATAAGGTGATGGCTTCAGTATTCTGGGACTCGAAAGGTGTGATTATAATTGATTATCTTGAAAGGGGTCAGACTATAAACTCTGATTACTACTGCACCTTACTACGTCGTTTACGAGAGGAAATAAAAGAAAAACGTCGAGGAATGCTCAGAAGAAAAGTCCTGTTTCATCAAGATAACGCCCGTGTTCACACGTCAGTACAGTCAATGGCTGAAATTCACAACTGTGGCTTTGAACTGTTACGGCATCCGCCGTATTCACCTGATCTGGCACCATCAGACTTCTTTCTGTTCCCTAACCTAAAAAAGCACTTGGGAGGTTAAAGATTTTCGACAAACGACGAGGTCAAAGCAACTGTAGACGCATATTTTGACTCTAAGGAAGAATCATTTTTTTTCAACGGTCTAAATGCTTGGAAGGGGAGGTGGCAAAAGTGTATTGAACTTGATGGTGATTATGTAGAAAAATAAAAATATTACTGATTTAATATGTGTTTATTTTCTTGGTTAGGCCGAGTACTTTTCAATCCACCCTCGTACCTCTTCGTTTTCAAACGATAATATAAAATCATATACTTTAAACAATCTGTCCAAAGCATCAACTCCTAATTTCTCGCCGTTCACCTTCAATCAATTTTCCGACTGTGATGTTAAAAAGAGCGTTTTGTCCATATCGTCAAGTGCCATCGGTTGTGATGAAATTAGCCGTAAAATGATCGTCCCCCTGATTGACATTATTCTCCCTATCTTAACTCATATTTTCAATTACTCCATATCCTCTGAATCCTTTCCTCGAATTTGGAAGGAAGCAAATATCATTCCTTTTCCTAAAAAGAAGAACCCCTGTTCTCCCTCAGATTATCGACCTATATCTATCCTTCCATTCCTTTCAAAAGTCCTTGAACGTTTAGTCTTTGCACAACTTAACCTCTTCCTAAATAAAAACTCCCTTCTTGACTCCTTTCAATCGGGGTTCAGACTGGGTCATAGTACGGTTACAGCGTTACTTAAAATCACAGATGATATTCGCTGGGGTATGGACCAAAAGCAGCTCACATTACTTACGCTACTGGATTTCAGTAATGCTTTTAACACCGTCGATTTAGATGTATTGCTGAGTCTGCGACGCTCTATTAACATATCTCCAGCGGCAATTGAATGGTTTCAAAGCTATTTGCGTGGCCGCCGGCAGCGGGTTATGGTAGGGGGTGCCACATCTTCGTGGTGTGAACTAACTGCTGGTGTACCACAAGGTGGCGTGTTGCCTCCTCTCCTTTTTTCTGTGTTTATTAATTCTGTTACTTCACGAATTTCTTCTTTCTACCATTTGTATGCAGATGATCTTCAAGTTTACTCCCATACATCACTCCAGAACCTTCCCAATGCCATCAATGACACTAATATGAATCTTGCTGCAATACATGATTGGAGCAGGTCGTTCGGGCTCAATTTAAATGCCAATAAGACCCAAGCCATTATTGTTGGAAATAGTACTGTAATTTCCAGAATTTGTTGGGATAACCTACCACCTATTGTTATTGATGGTGTTGTGATACCTTTTAGCAAATCTGTAAAAGACCTAGGATTACACATTGATCAAAATCTTTCTTGGTCCCTACATATTAAAGAGTCCAGTAGAAAGATGTTCGCGGCATCATCTTCCTTACGACGTTTGCGTAACTCATTACCGATTCCTACTAGAATTTTACTGGCACAGTCCTTGTTACTCCCTATCCTTGATTATGCTGATGTATGCTATTCTAATATTACTGAGGATCAATTAAATAAACTTGAGCGTCTTCAGAATTTCGCTATTAGGTTCATATTTGGCCTCCGCAAATATGATCATGTTTCTGAGTTTCGTACTAAGCTCAAGTGGCTTCCTATCAGACTTCGTCGGAATACTCACATTCTATCTCAACTGTACTGTGTACTATTTGATCCTAAAACACCGAAGTATTTAAAGGAAAAATTTGAGTTTGCGGGTGCAGATAAAGATCATGCCAGACTATCCGATAAACTTATTTTGCGAATGCCTGCTCACAATTCAAAATTTTTTAATTCTTCCTTTTGTGTCAAAGCAATTAAATTATGGAACTCGCTTCCTTTAACAATTAAGAAAGCCCAAAACATTGAGTCTTTCAAAAAAATGGTTAAAAATTATTATTTAAATATGTGTTCTACTTAATATAATTCATTACCATATCTACTATACTTGATAAGGTTTGTGTATATATGGTATAAATATGTATAAATATGTATGTGTATGATTATGTATATATATATATATATATATACATAATCATACACATATATATATATACATATATATATATATATATATATATATATATATATGTTATGTGTTATGCATGATTTTTTATCTACTATTTATGCACACTTCTATATTTTTGTATGTAAAAGATCTCCTTCACCAAGGTTTGCCTGGAAGAGATCGCTGTTTAGCGATAAGGCCACCTAATTGTACATAAATTTATCTATAGTTTGTTGTTCTTTGTATTATTGTGTGTGCAATAAAGAGTATTGTATTGTATATTTATATTGCACCACCTACCTAGTACTCACTGTTTTATTCCTTTACACCTTTGGTTGCCTGGAAGAGATCGCTATGTAGCGATAAGGCCGCCAAATTGTACATGTAATCTGCTCTCTGTTATATTCTTTGTAAATTTGTTTGTGGTGTGCAATAAAGTATTTTCATTCATTCATTCATTCATTCATTCATTCATTCATTGATTCATTCAAGTCCTTAATAATGTCGAGATATTTAGCCTGAAAACCCTTTTTACTAGAAATGAGGCATTCCATCTTAGTTGTCACGGGTGACAACGTATCTGCATTTTGATTCGTAATCGAGGGTAGTGTAAATGTCTATGGGCCACAGCAACCACTTACCATCAGGTGGACTGTATGCTCGTTTGTAACCCTTATCCTATAAAAAAATTATGCATTTCATCTTAAAACTCAAGGGAGGGAAAGGAAGGCAGCAGGAGTCAATGGTTTCCTTCAAGAGCTGGCACTTAAAATTGAAAATAACAACTTTAACGCTCCTAGCGGGGATCAAACTAATTTTTTTTTTTCAAATTAAATTAATATTCTGTTACAAAATAAGCTTATGTCTCATTATAATAATTTCCTTGGAGAATGATAATATATTAACAACCTGCATTTTATTACTGAATACAAATTTTAAACGTATAGTGAAGCTGAGGTGTTCGGCAGTACTTTAATTACGCGTACTTTGTTGAATATGTCACTCCATATTATCGCGTAGATGTCGTTAGAGGCTACAAAAGGAAAATGAAACGGAAAATGCGCAGCAAATCTGATAACTGAATAAAAAAAACTGCGGTTGCCTGCAACAATGGCAAATATCCCCCTAGATGCAATATGGGGGAGGCCTTAGTTCAGCATTGAATTTCGATAGGCTGTAATAAATTACTTTTTTATAGAATAAGGGTGACTAACGAGGCACACAGTCCACCTGATGGTAAGTGGATCCTGTAGGACATAGACATCTACATCTATCCTCGATTAAGGATCAAAATGTAAATGCGTTTCCACACTTAAGGACTTAGATAGAATGCCTCGTTTCCAGTAAAAAGGGTCTCCGGTTCTCTACATTCACCTGACAAAACAGCGTTGAGCTGCTATTTTACGCTGGTAATATATGGGAGCGTGGTCCTTCCTCGGTCGAGTCGACCCGTTCGTGCCACAACTCTAATGTAACTGCAGCATGGCTCTACCACGTAGCAGTCTCTAGAATGTCTCGGAAGGGCAAATATAAAACAGTAATTCTCGGTATTCGGTTGCTTGGTTAAGATGTACTTAGTAGCCGGTTCACATTTTTTTAGTATTTTAGGAGAAAACATTAGTAGCTCTTAAGTGCGAGTGCTTTAGTATTACTTGAAAAAAAAAATGAAAAAAGAGATTCTATTTGTCTTGAGTAAAAAGGTTACAATCGTACTAAAAAGCAAGTAGTACTAAAATTGAAAAGCCACGGTTCTACTAATGTACTCTGCTAAACTACATTCCTAAAGATAAGAGAATGTAAACTCACATCTTAAATAATTCTAAATTTATTTCTAAAAACTGTATGATAACTATGTCTGAACCGGGTTATTTAAACCGGTTTAGAAATGAATGTTCCTGCAGTTTTATTCGTTATTACAATATTTTTTTTACAAAATTCAAGAGACAAACTATGACGTGGTGGAGCCGTGCTACAGCTATATTGTGGTTGTAGCACGAATGGGTCGGCTCGACCGGGGAGGGACAACGCTCTCATAGAATATCAGCTTAAAATAGCAGCTTAATGTTGCTGTGTTTCGTATGGTGAATGTAGAGAACCGGAGAACCTTTATACTGGAAACGAGCCATTCCATCTCAGTCCTCAGGGGTGACAACGCATCTGCGTTTTGATTCTTAATCGTGGATGAATGTAGATGTCTATGGGCCACATCATACACTTACCATCAGGTAGACTGTGTGCTCGTTTGTCACCCTTATTCTAATTTAAAAAAAAAACGAATTTACAGTCACCCTGATAAATAAATTGCTACTTCAATCCATGGACACCTTCTTTACATTGAGAAATGCCTACGCATACCCGCCTCGCGGTGACAAGGACGGGTTATGTCGGACTCGCACCGAATGAACAACTTCGCCACACATTGGCAGGGCTTTCGTACACATCCGCCACTTCATGGTGGCCCCTGGTTCATCGACATCTGCTGCCAACTTCAAATATAGAATGCTACAGTTGCGAGATGAAACCTTTCAGACCGGAACAGAGCAGTGGAAGCCTTCAGAAAAGGGGTGGTGGTGGTGGTACTTACCCAGCCGGACTCCTAGGCGGATAAGAAGTTCCACCAACTAGAATTTTAACTAAGACTAACTTTCGAGAGAAGGATCATCATTACATCATCATCACAGCCTTTCACAAGTCTGCTGTTGAACATGGGCCTCCCCCAAAAACTGCCACAAAGTACGGTCCTGATCCACCTGCGTTCATCGACCGAATGCCTTACCAGGTCGTCACTCCATCTACTGGGGGGCCCACCCTACACCTCGCCTACCGGTACGAGGCTGCCACTTGCATCTCTATCGGTTGTCGGTTCTTCGAGCTATATAGCCGGCCCATTGCCACTTCAGCTTACTAATCCGTCATCCTAAAGACGGATGGCGACATGCAAAACATTTCCAAGACCCATAGAATGGAATTATTTTTATTTAATATAGATTACATGTTGTTATTATTGAAAGTCATTTTTTTCCTTTTATACCACTGGTTCTGAAAAATAAAACTTCTGTTCTGAGAAGAACCAGCAAGAAACCCAGCGGGACTTTTTTTAAAAAGTAATAAAATATCATGTTCTACAAACTATTTACAAAATTAAAAAAAAAAAAACAGAATTTCTGGTTTGCTAGTGCGACTTTATACTGTTGATTTTACCGTTTGCATATTTTAACTGTTGATTTTACCGTTTGCATAATCTATCATCTATAATTTTAGTGTAGTAACACTAATTGCGGAAGTATATTTACATTTGAGCGATTATATTCGCTTAGGAGTCTGTCAGAAAGGATTCTATTTTACTTATTTCTCTCGATTAACAAGAACAACTGAAAGAAAAGTGCAACTTCTTAAAGAAAGGGTAAACATTGTCAGTCTTATTGCAAAAAAGAGTTCAAAATTATTTTTAAATAAGGTTCAATTAATCTCAATTAATAGGCAAGAGCCGTATCTCAGATGGTTAGCCTCGCTGTAAATTTGTATATTTCACAGTACGCGAGCAAACCTGGTTCGATCCCCGCCGGCAGTAATGAAATAGTTAATTGCAATTTTAAGTGCTGATTTACCACGGGCTAGGCGATGAAGGAAAACATCGTGAGAAAACCTATATGTCAGAAAAGTAAGAAAAAGAAATATTTCGATGACATGTGAAGTTCGCCAACACGCGTTGGGGCAGCGCGGCGGACAATTCCTTGCCCTAAAACCCTCTCAGAAATGAGCGGGAGGCCTGTGCCCAGCAGTGGGACGTAAATAGGCTATAACTTTAATAGGTACGAACTTTTAAATTGGACTTTATAATGAGAACAGGATTAGCTAAAGACAACATGGTGTAGAAATAATAAAAATATTGATGAGTTCATTCTTTTTATCGATCATTTCAATATTGTTTAAGTTGTTTTAAGTTAGTATCAATATTTTATAAAACCCTCGGATATTTTAATCGTGGTAGAGCCACGCTGCAGCTGTAGGTATTATGTTTGTAGCACGAATGGGTCGGCTCGACCGGGGAAGGACCACGCTCTCACAGAATACCAGCGTAAAATAGCAGCCTAATGCTGCTGTGTTTCGTTTGGTCAGTGTAGAGAAAAAACAAACCCGTTTTACTGGAATCGAGGCATTCCATCTTAGTCCTCAACGGACAATGCACCTGCATTTTGATTCTTAATCGAGGTTTAATTAGATGTCTATGAGCCACAGCATCCACTTATCATCAGGTGAACTGTATGCTCGTTTGTCACCCTTATACTATAAAAAACAATCTTAAACTTAACTTTTTGACATTAATGATTAATATGACATAGTTATAAAACTAATAAAGTTAGCCGTGTACTGGCGATTTAAGGATGTCGACTATCCCTTAACATACCGTAGGTGTTGTAAGAGATGATAGAGAAAAACGAACCAGGTGATTGGCAGCAGGGTCTTCTTGATAGCAATAAAACAATAAAAACGCTGTTTGCCGTAGACGAAGAAACCTTTAAACTAATGATTAGCGTGGCCTCGAGTGAGAAAGGACGATAACGTAGTTTTAAGTTATACAATAATCTTTATGACTTAACATATTTAGATAAAAATTTTAATTGTTCTAAGAACTGAACTGAACAAGATTCACCAATCTAAAGCTCACAAAACACTTTTTTTATCACTTAAACCAACATGTAAACTCCTTAGATCGCTACGAACTGTCAACGTTGTTTAGCAAAGTGTAGTTTGCTAAACAAAAAAACCTGCACGGAGAAAGGGACAAGCAATCACACCGCTCTGTCTCATTTCTATGCAAGACGTATGCATAAATCTATCCTTTTCGTGTGCGAATGCGAAAGAAGGCATCAATTTGTCTATAGGTTTCTCTGTTTACGGTGTTTGCCTACTTATCTGATAAGCGTGGAAACTGGCAAACCTCATCACTCTGAGGCACTCATTCATAAGCCTAATTTCAGCATTAGAATTTGAAAGGTTGTAATGATAATAATGATGATAATGAATGATAAAGTAATTTATAAAAAAAATATTATTTGTGGTACACCACGCTCGTATCTCATTTTAATCATAATACCATAAAGTCTTCTTTCTTTTTTTTTAATGATATGACTACTTTTCTGTATGTCACAGTATATATTAGAGTATATATACTGTGATTTTTTTACCGTATGGAAAAAATAGGGTAACAGGTGAATGGAATAGAAGCCTATGGCACTGATATTTAACTTTTTTACGTTAACATATCATGAAATTGATCCATCGATAAATACTACTAATTTGAAATAAACTTTCGGTACTAAAAATGACAACAAAATTTTTGAACTAAATAAATAAATCAATTAAAATCTATCGAAATAAAAATAATAAGTACCAAATCAGTAGTATATATTTTTATTTTACAATAATATATTAAAATGTTATTGTAAAATAAAAAATGGTAAAATATCAGTGCCATGGGCTTCTATTCCGCTCATCTATTACACCCTATTTTTTCAGACAGTAAAAAAATCATCCAGTATATATATTATATAAATACTTTGACTCGTTTTCTAGGAAGCAATTGACTGCGCCGGCCTGGGTAATAGCGGTTGTGAAGGTGGCGACATCTGCTTACTTCTCGACTGGCTGATGATGACAAACACGCCAGTGCAGAGCGACAAGGAGTATCCGCTGAAGCTGAGGGATGGGACCTGCAAGGCCAATACAAGTTCAACTGGAATTCTAGTGGACAGCTTTACTTGTAACAAGTGAGTTGACTTTTATAAATAAAATTAAAATGGTGGCGTGTTCTGCAAAGGTAGTATGGTCAGTAAAACTGTTTATTAAAATTTCATTATATTTTATTAATTTAAATTCATATATAAATACTTCTATTTTAGCAGTTGTCTTTAAGGGGAAATATAATGTCAAATGGCTTAACAAGATCCTTCGTTATGCCGAAAATATTGCAGCATTAATTTTGAAATAAATATATGGTAAAGTTGAGGATTAATGTTAGTGATTATGTTAGACGAAAACACGATTTCGTAAAATTTTCTCGATAGAAAAAAAATCCAAAGTTACCTCCAAAATAAACAATAAACCGCTGTTATTCATAAAATACTTTAAATAAGATCATGAAACTTTGCATACTAACTGAACTAACTATAAAGCAGTGCTTATGTTATTTACTTTTTTTAAAACACCATTATTTTCACTGTAAAAAGAAATTACCTAAACTATCGGCGTCTTGAGCTTGAATTCGGGGCGACAGAATTCAAAGGAAAAGACGCCGATAGTTTAGGTAATTTCTTTTTACAGTGAAAATAATGGTGTTTTAAAAAAAGTAAATAACATAAGCACTGCTTTATAGTTAGTTCAGTTAGTATGCAAAGTTTCATGATCTTATTTAAAGTATTTTATGAATAACAGCGGTTTATTGTTTATTTTGGAGGTAACTTTGGATTTTTTTTCTATCGAGAAAATTTTACGAAATCGTGTTTTCGTCTAACATAATCACTAACATTAATCCTCAACTTTACCATATATTTATTTCAAAATTAATGCTGCAATATTTTCGGCATAACGAAGGATCTTGTTAAGCCATTTGACATTATATTTCCCCTTAAGCGGTAAGTTTATGCCATCAAAAACATAACTTGTAAAAAAAAACCAAGTCTCGCAACTCAGTTCTTCTACCCTAAAGAGTTGTGAGATCCATGTAATACCAAGTTATTACGTAATTAGCTAACCTAACAACATTTTGTAGTGATCATATCAATGTTAAAAATCTTTTGTGTTTCAAATAAATAGATGGACTTGGCCATCGCATGAAAACAAAATATATCTTACAAGTAATACATATTATATTAAATTAGATTGCTTAGTGCGATTGCCAAGAGGGTCGAAAATGGCCTGAATTGCTTCGAGAAAAGTATGGTACGGCCGTATCGCTTTTTTGCTCGACTTGGCGGGGGCACTACCGTGCCCCCAGATTTTTACGCTGTGAACCATATACCGGTTTATATTTATTTATCTCCGATTAAGATGAGTGTCAATGTGTTGTCATCCCTTTAGACTAAGGTGGCATACCTTCTTACCATATCTTTAGCATACGGAACATTACTACGCTATTTTATATTAGTGTTCTATACTAGCGTGGCTTTACTACGTTTGGTTCGTGTCTTTGCAGCCATGTTTTAAGAATAGTAGAAAATTTAAAGTACCCACATTGTAATCGGATGGAAAGTCGACAGCGAAAGGTTAGCGACTGGCATAGCGTCTGATTGGCCGTTGGTAGAAGAAAGAGGGAGGAATTAAGTTACGCAATTCCTGCGCACACTCTGGATTATCCGCCCTAGACGGGGTGGATAATCGGAATTCACTTTTGATTGTTGTTCTGTCTTTCCACCCCAAGTACAGTTCGACTGAAAATATATTCATACTTTAACATATTATTATTGGATTTCTTAGGGTATATAAACTCCACAATCTCCGAAATGTATTATTATTTTTTGTGTTTTTACTGTTAAAGTCCCCGTGGTGTCAACGTGAAAATCATAGACAATTTATTATTTTTCAGTTACGTGGACTCCGAGGATAAAATACTAGAGGCGATAGCAAATCACGGTCCCGTCACGGTGGCGGTGAATGCCCTCACTTGGCAGCACTATCTCGGTGGAGTCATACAGTATCATTGCAGGTATATTTCGATTGTACACACATCACTATATCATTGAACATTGGCGTTTAGCGTTACCAACATTTTTAACAGGAGTAAGGGTAAGAAACGTGCTAAAGTCCATCTGATTATAAGTTAATGCTGTAGCAAATATACACTACATTTTCCTTTGAATTGCTTACATTTACAATCCTTATCCTAAGCCTCTCCATAAAATACAATCGCCGAGTCATCTGCATATGTAAATATTTGTCGACTATATAATGGCTGTTGGCAAAGATCATTAATGTAAACCAAGAAGAGACTTGGGCCAAGAATGCTACCTTGTGTGATGCCATACGTAACTGTGGCATCAGAACTTACTATTTCATCGATCTTAACACGCTGTACATGATCACAAAGAAAGTCCTTGAAGGTGAAAGCGCTACACCACGAATGCCTACTGTTTCTAGCCTGTCAAGGAGAGAGGAAATCGAAATTGTATCAAATGCCTTGGCTAGGTTGAGAGAAACACCGATACGTCAAATTCCCGCCATTTCATGAGTTGAGAATAGTAGAGAATGCCTGCCTATTGGCCTTAATTTCGCCATTTGTATGCTTTTTTTTAGCTTTTAATTAAAATAAATTAACTTAGAATCGCAATCGAAATCTGAAAGCAGTACACACATTTAAAAATAAATATAGAACACAATTACTGCAAAGTCAGATTGACTTTGATCAAAGTTTATAACGCTTTGCACGATTACGTACCTCATCGTCGTAGATTATTAACAACGGAGCATTAAAAATCGTCCTCTTGAATGCGGCTTTTGTCTTCTTATATACTTTTATATTCTTCAATAATTACATAGTGTAGTATATAGCCCTATATAGTATTTTAATAATCTCCCCTTTTGTAGTGTTCGTATAGACCTTCTAAGAGCATCTGAAAGCAACATAAACGGGACGTGCTGTGTCGAAGTGGCATTCGACCTTGAACGCTACTCTCTCCCTCTCACTTAAAATAGTTACTGTCTCTTTCCCCGTTGTTGTGCATAATTCTGTCATCATAATTCTGTTTAAAAATAATAAAATGAGTATACATATAGCACTGATTTCGGTAAGTCACTGGTTGGACAAACTGAAAATCAGCGCCATGGAAAAAAAATTCATGGCATTATGCTGAGTGTGCTCCTGTTCCCAGATGACGCCTTGACACATACTAGTATAGGTATTGTATAGTTTGTAATATGTAGTATATTGTAATTTGTATTGTATAGCCAACGTTATTTGTAAATTATGTGTTTTTTATGTTATCTGTGATGGCGTCATTTTGGAGAATAAACCTTTCTTTCTTTCAATCAATGATAAAAAATAGACTTGAATGTAAAAAAAAAAATTATCCAAAAGTTTGTTATTTACAATCATTTTCGAAAAGTCTTACTATATAACCGTGGATTCAATAGGCTAATAATATGATGTGAAGGTAAATTAAATGTTATTACCGTATATATTCATTCATTCGTAATAGCCTATAAATAGTCCACTGCTGAACATAGGCCTCCCCCAAGGAATGCCATAAAGCACGGTCCTGAGCCACCTGCATCCATCGACTTCCTGCATGTCTTACCAGGTCGTCATTCCATATAGTGGGGGGCCCGCCCTACAATTCGCCTACAGGTACGAGGCTGCCACTCGAGAACCTTTTTTCTACATCGGTTATCGGTTCTTCGAGCTATATGGCCGTCCCATTGCCACTTCAGCTTACTAATTTGTTGGGCTATGTCAGTTACTCTGGTTCTACTGCGTATATCCTCATTTCTAAGTTTAGCACGCGTAGAAATCCCAAGCATAGCCCTCTTCATAGCTCGCTGAGCGACCTTGAGCGTTCTTATACGGCCAGCAGTGAAGGACCACGTCTCAGATCCGTAAGTCGTCACTGACAACACGCACTGTTTGTATAATCTAGTACTCAGGTATATCTGACGAGAAGATGTATCGTAATTTCCCGAACGCTGCCCAGCCGAATTGAATACATCGATTGACCTCTCGGTCGAAGTTGGACTTACCTAGTCGGACTATTTGTCCCAGATAAGCGTACTCGTCAACAACTTCGAGCTTAGTGCAACAACTACCGGCATAGGTGTGACATGGACATTACACATGATTTTTGTTTTGTCCATGTTCATCTTAAGACCTATCTATTGGGAGACACTATTGGTCATTGAGCATAGTGCTTAGGTCCTCCAGCGATTCTGCCATAAGGACTATATCGTCGGCAAATCGAAGGGGAGTAATGTACTCGCCATTGATGTTAATACCGTATCCTTTCCGGTTCAGTAGCTTGAAAACATCTTCCAATGCAGCAGTGAAGAGTTTCGAGAATATAACGTCACCCTGTTTGCATCTTTCTGCAGTTGGATAGGTTTCGTACTCTGGTTCTGTACTCGGATAGCTATCGTAGTCCTACTGTACAAACGTTTCAACACTTGGATTTACCGACAGTCAACTTGGCACCGCTGAAGGGAATTTAGCACCGGCCGAATTTCGACGAAATCAAAGGCTTTCTCATAGTCCACATATGCTAGACAAAGTGGCAGATTGTACTCTTCGGACTTCTGTACAATTTGCCGAAGGGTGTGATGTGGTCTATAGTACCAAAGCCTTTGCAGAAACCGGTTTGTTCGGGAGGTTCCAATCCAGTAGCTTGAAGACATCTTGCAATGCAACGGAACTCTTCAAGTTTCGGGACACGTCCCTGCAGTTGGATAGGTTTCGTTTTCTGGTTTTGTACTCGGATAGCCATCGTAGCCTTACTATACAAACATTTCAGCACTTCGAATTTAAACTCTTTCTCATCGTCCACATACGCCAGGCAAAGTGGCAGTCTGTACTCTTCGATCTTCTGTACAATCTGCCGTAGGGTATGTATGTGGTCTATGGTACTGAAGCCTGAAGCGGAAACCGGCTTGTTCGGGAGGCTGGAAGTCGTCGAGTCAGCGTACGAGACGTTTCGTAATGACTCTCGAAAACAGCACGTAGACGTGGTTTAGAAGGGAAATCTGTCTGTAGTTCCTCAATAAAGCGTTGTCGCCATTCTTTACGAACAAGACCACCGCACTTCTGCTCCACGCCACGCAGTAGTGCCACCATGAAGGACGGAAATGTCTTGTTGTGATTTTCCACCTGCTTTCAGAAGCTGAACATAGGCCTCCCTAAAAGATTGCCTCATAGTGAGGGTTTTGCTTGATATCGTTGGCACGCTTGGCGTGCGGGTTGATAACCGCTTTTTTTATTTTGTCCTGTTCACCTTCTGTTTCGGTTTCCCTCTGTAGCGGGTGTCTTACGGCACCCACGGCATGATTTAGGGTAGTGGATATTCGTACACCGCCACTTCGCGGTTAAATCCACCATATACAATATGCAACGTAATTAACGCACACCCTCAGACACCCTAATTAGTTTATTATGTTATAATCATAATACATACACTGAATTTTTAGTTAAACATTTTTATGCACTGATTATTCATCAAATTAGTTATACCAATTCCGGCAGAATGTTGTGGTCACACTACAAATCCACGAACGCAAAGACTTTAACGTGCATGAAATAAAGTTCATTTTTCTTTATTTTTATTGAATGACAGAATTAGTAATACAAATAAAACTGCACTATTAAAAGTCTCATTGCCTTAAATTACGGTCCATTTCAGTTTGTTTTGACTGTACAGATTTAGTGTGACTGTAATTTACCTAGTTTTAATTATTTTTGGGATAAAAAATTACCTATATTAAAAATGATAGGAATCTATTCAGTAAACGATTCTGAACAAACTACTTTCTCAAAGTGCGTTAATTATGTTACGTGTTGTATAGAAAGCCCACTATATAACAATATTTTTATGTGTTTTATTTTAAGTGAATAAAATGATTTAATTAATTCATAATAGCATCTTGTTTAAATAATCACCTTTTGTTTAATTACAGCGGTGAACCGCACGATCTTAACCACGCCGTCCAATTAGTCGGTTACGATTTGTCGGCCGAGATTCCTTATTATATTGCGAAGAACTCTTGGGGCAAAGAGTTTGGTAATGGAGGCTATTTACATCTGGCGATCGGAAGTAACGTGTGCGGCCTAGCGAATGAAGTTGCCGCCGTCAATGTTAAATAGCGGGTTATTTCTAGAAGTTGCCATTCGGTAGGCATGAAGAGGAGAGGTATGTCAATTAGCAACAGTTTAAATTGTAGGGTTTTTGATACTAAGAAAAAAATATTATTAAAGACATTGTGAATCTATCAATTTAAAATTAATTCCTATATTTGAGAATTTCAAATATAATAACATCTGTATCTGTATCAGTAAATATTGACATTAGTACTGTGTCACATTTATAAAATGTTATTCGACAGGTAGAAGTCAATTCATAATTTCTAAGTTGTTAGGTTTTAAACAAACAATGTTTTTAAAGACATTCCCCCTTATTAATAAAAAAATTTAAACGCTTGATTAGGTAAATAGTGTTTCGTCTCATTCTGGCATTTGCGAGGCACTTGTTAGAAAGTGACAAAACACTATTTAACTAATATAACAATATAAAAATGTTTATGAATAAGGGAAATTCTGATTATATTAATTTTGAAAACATTTTTATATTGAAAATTTCGAATATTAGGAAATCTATTGGAAAATATTGACTTGCGTACCGTCCTACTTCTAAAAGTTGTTATTCAATAGGTAAAGTCAATTCGCCGCTGTTAAAATGAATGAATTTTTGTTATGAAAAATGCACTGTGATTCTATCAATTTAATTTATTTATTTGGGTATTTCATAGTATATTAACAGAGCCTCTTGTTCACACTTGCATATTTTATGAATGCTGGATGTATTATTGTTAACAATTTTATAAAATGATGTTATCTATTACCTAAGAAAAGGCTTAATTTCGTTATTAGGTCCATCAGTCACGTCCTATTTAATGACAATAATAAAAAAATTGACCATAAATTATAAATTGAATCTCGGGAATCTTCTCTAATTGATATATTTGACCTGAACTCTTAGGTAGTTGCTCGTAGAAGATTATTTTAATATACAATAATAAATTTACAACCCCTCACTCACGCTTGCTCCTTGAAGGT
The DNA here is from genome assembly GCA_036936625.1 of Parnassius smintheus behrii. NCBI lineage: Eukaryota > Metazoa > Arthropoda > Insecta > Lepidoptera > Papilionidae > Parnassius > Parnassius smintheus. The sequence goes on along the minus strand of JAUPFT010000021.1, from coordinate 18,389,944 downwards.
TTTTTTTTTTTTTTATAGAAAAGGGGGCAAACGCCGCCCATGATCAACCGCAACACCAGGGGAATTGCAGGTGCGTTGCCGGCCCTTTAGAAAGGAGTAAGCTCTTTTCTTGAAGGTCCCCAGGTCGTATCGGTCCGGAAAAATCGCCGGTGGTAAATTATTCCACAGAGAGGTTGTACGCGGAAGAAAACTCCTTTTGAAACGTACAGTGGTGGACCGCCAAGCATCCGGATGGTGTGGATGGTATCGGGACGTTTGCCGCGTAGTGCACGAAATTTGGCGGCTGGGATTAATCCGAACAATTCCTCAGAGCACTCTCCATGGTACATGCGAAAGAAAATGCAAAGGGATGCAACATCTCTTCGCAGTGCCAGAGAATCGAGCCGATCGGAAAGCACTCGGTCGTCGACGATTCGAGCCGCTCTGCGCTGGATGTGGTCAAGTGGAAGGAGCTGGTACTGGGGAGCCCCAGCCCAGAGATGGGAACAGTATTCCATGTGCGGCCGAACCTGCGCCTTGTAAAGTTGCAGGCGGTGTGCCGGCATGAAATACTGTCCCGCTCTGCTAAACACGCCAAGCTTTTTAGAGGCCAATTTGGCCTTCCCTTCCAAGTGACCACGAAACTGCACGTCACTCGATATGTCGACGCCGAGGATTCCGATACTGGCTGAGGCAACAAGGGGAGTGCCTTGAAACTGAGGGGATACGACAAAGGGGTTCTTTTTAGCGGTTAACGCGCAAACTTGTTTCTTCTGGGGGTTAAACTGGACTAGATTTAGTCGCCCCCAATCCGAGACTCTGTCCAGCAGAGACTCGACTTCAGACACAAGTTTGTCCCGGCACTCGGAGACGTTTTCCCGAGAAATATTGGCTCGGCCGGTGTAAAGAGCATCACCAGTGCTGTCATCTGCATAGCAATGAATGTTACGGGTCTGCAACATATCATTGATATGCAGAAGAAACAGCGTTGGCGATAGCACGCAGCCCTGTGGAACACCAGCATTAATAGGCTTGCAATCGGAGCTTGCACCGTCTACAACGACCTTGATGCTCCGATCTGCAAGAAAACTGGTGATCCAATCGCACAACTTCTCGGGAAGCCCATAGGAAGGGAGCTTCGAAAGAAGCGCTTTGTGCCAAACCCGATCGAAGGCCTTCGCAATGTCCAAACTAACGGCCAATGCCTCCCCCTTGGACTCTACTGCCTCCGCCCATCTGTGAGTTAGGTAGACCAGAAGATCACCAGCTGACCTACCACGGCAAAAACCGTATTGGCGGTCACTAATCAGCTGGTGATCCTCAAGGTACCTCATGAGCTGGCAGTTTACAATGGACTCCATTGTTTTGGAGAACAAGGAGGTGATGGCGATAGGCCGGTAGTTGGACGGGTCTGAGCGGTCGCCTTTTTTAGGGATCGGGTGGACGAAAGCCGTCTTCCATGATTTTGGGACTACGCCTAGGGAGTAGGAGTACCGGAAAAGACGCGTTAAAACCGGTGCCAACTCTGGAGCACACGTCCTCAGCACAATTGGGGGGATTCCGTCAGGCCCACTCGACTTGTGGATGTCCAGGGAGAGGAGTGCTTTGCGAACCGAGCGCTGAGTGAACTGCACTTCCGGCATGGAGCACTCACACCGCGGGATGGTCGGCGGCGTACTCCCCCCGTCATCGAGAGTCGAGTTAGACGCAAAGAAAGAGCCTAGAAGATCGGCTTTCTCCTTTGCGGTGTGGGCCAGTGAGTCGTCCTCCCTGTGCAGAGATGGAAGTGATGGCTGACAGAAATTCCCCTGGACAGCCTTGGCGAGAGACCAGAATGCACGGGTTCCAGAAGGAAGACGAACTAGTTTCTCGCCAATTCTGCCTATGTGCTCTGACTTTGCCTTGGCAATGACTCTTTTGAAGGACCTAGAGGCGGAATTATACTTCTTTTTTAGAGCGCTGGTGTTTACATCCCTGGACGCTGATGCGTCAGCCCAGGCTTGGTAGCACTCCTGCTTATAGCATGATGCTATTTTACAGGAGCGACCAAACCATGGCTGAGATTTGCCTTCAATGGGCACCACAGAGGAAGGAATAAAAAGTTCCATACCCTGAAGTACCACATCAGCGACAGAATCCGCAACAACGTTGGGATCGTCCGGCGAGAAGCAAACCCGCCTCCAAGGGTAGGATGCAAAGAAAGACCGCATCCCATCCCAATCGGCTGACCTATAGTGCCAAACACGGCGGCAGCCTGCAGAATGCAACCGCGATTTCAGCGTGAGTGGCAAAACACTCCGGACAAGACAATGGTCCGAGGAGCCTAAAGGGGCGTCGACGGAAATCTGATATCCGTCCGGGTGAGAGGTCAGCAGAAGGTCCAACAGGGAAGGTGCATGATCCTCCACATCTGGAATCCGCGTAGGCGAAGTAACCAGTTGTGTCAGATCATATGCCAAGGCAAAATCATGAACAGATCTCCCCGCATGATCGGTTAAACGTGAACCGAGCCATTCGGCGTGATGGGCGTTAAAGTCGCCGAGGATCACGATCTCTGCGGAGGGGATCTGCTGTAGCAACGAATCTGCAGCCATTTGGACGTGGTCGAAGAGTCGGTCTGTTTCGGCATTACTGCTGTGGGTCGTCGCTGTCTACGCGTAGCCAAAGGATGGACAGGTCCGAACCTTCAAGTCTGCCGAGGCGTCGAGAACAGATGTCCTCTCTGACGTAAACGCAAACTCCAGCCCGAGGCACAAAGGAGTGTTCCAGTTTGTACCCCGGGTAGGAGAGATACGAGACATCAGCCGGAGAGGACACCTGCGTCTCGGTCAGAAAGAGCAGAGCCGGCCTCGCCGTCTCGAGATGGTAGTGGACGGCGTTTAGATTAGAGTGAAGTCCCCTGATATTGCAGAAATTCACGGACAGCGTGGCAGGGGTCGCCTTGGTCTTGTTGCTCCGTTTGCCCCGGGCAGTTGTAGTCTTGAGCGGAATTTTGCCCCCCCCCCCCAGAATACGCGGGGCAGCCTGAGCACCCACGCTCAGAAGTGGAGAAACATGGTCGTGGATGCTCAGCGAGGGATTCTCCAGGGGTGCTGGTACCCTCCTGGGGTAGTCTATCATTGAATTCCGCTACCATGTTGATGGGGGGGGGGGGGATTTGGGCCTCCGGCCACCTGCACTCACCAGACGAAACGCGGAAGCAGAGCTTCCACTTCACGCCGGTATTCTGTGAGGTCGTGGTACCACCCCGGATTGAGCCGGCCCATACGTGCGACAGCAAAGCTGCCGCGTGGCTCGGTACCACTGTTAAAAAGTTTAGATGAAAAAGTTTAGAAGGTTTAAATGAAAAGCGATACAAATGTTAAATTTAATGTAATATAATATGTAATAATGCTGAACAATCGTTTTTAAGAAATTGTCATTATATAATTCACAGCAAATGTATGGGCACACATATAATGTTACTGAACACCAACATCCATACATTTTTATATAAGTTTTTTGTTTATTATTATTAAGGAGATGTAATAATTAACGGCCTTTCTCATCCAATCGACGTCAAATTAAGTCATGCTTAACGTTGCTCTCTATCCTTTCACTAAATAACAATAGAAAGAGACAGATATAGAAATAATTCTTAATAAGTGATAAATGATAATCAACGATTATAAGTAGGGCCGTAAAAGTTTATTTTGTACCGTCTTATTACAAAACGTGGTTTATCAACAGTATATAAACTTCTTAATTCATTCGTTGCCATCTTTTAGAATTTGAAAATATTTAAGATATAATATATATAGGGTGACCATAACTTCCAGGAACCAATATGGGACGTTTAACACCTTCGATGCCCAAAACACATTAACATCAGAAGAGTCTTTCTAACTAAAGAAGTCCTCATCAGACTCAAACCTGACCTGTTTATACCGGAGTATCATTGTAAACTACTTTTTTTTAATAACGCGGGTAGTGTCTTTTTTATATACTCACTAGGCTAACATAGAAAAGTTGTATTATTACCTATAAAGCTTAATTATCTTTAATTACATTTTCATGGAAACCTGTGTTTGCAATTTAAGTTATAATCATTTGTTAACATATTAAAAAAAGACAAAAAGTCAGTTTAGAATCAGCCTTCTTAGCATTGTGGGAAAACTGTATGCTAAGGTACTAATTGAAAGAGTTATGAAAGAAACTGATGAAAAAATTTGGGATGTGCAAGCGGGATTTAGAAAGGGAATGGGGTGTACAGATCAAGTCTTTTCCATGCGCATGATCGCGGAGAAGTTTTTGGTGAAAAACCAAAGAGTTTTTTGTGCATTCATGGACTTGGAAAAGGCTTATGACAGAGTGGACAGGGATGTGTTATGGCAAACGCTGAACGCATTTAGGTTGAGCGCTGGTTTGATACAGGCATTAAAGTCTCTGTATAGGGACTCGAGTGCTTGTGTTAGAATCAACGGGGTCTACTCGGACTGGTTTGGCATCCATAAAGGTGTCAGACAGGGCTGTGTAGCTTCCCCGTGGCTGTTCAACCTATTTATGGACAGCTGTTTGGAAAATTTGAAAGTTGAAGAATGCGGGGTAAGAATGGGTGAGTTAACCATCAAATGCCTTTTGTACGCCGATGATCAAGTCATACTTGCGTCGTCGGCGGCCGAGTTGCAAATGATGGTTACATTAATGAACAGGTCATTAAAAGAAAGGGGAATGAAAGTGAACGCAAGTAAGACGAAAGTGATAGTTTTTGAAAGAGATGAAAGCAAAACGGTATGTGAAATAAGAATAGAAGGTGAGTTAATTGAGCAAGTGGATGAGTTCGTATATTTGGGATGTGTATTCAGCAGGGATGGGAGATATGATAAGGACATTGAACGACGAGTGAATGCAGGAAATAAAGTAAATGGGGCTCTACACTCTATTGTGAAAAGTCAGAATGTGTCAAAAAAGGCACGTATGGCAATTCACAGTGCTGTATTAGTCCCTACTTTAACGTATGGTAGTGAAAGTTGGGTGTGGCAGAAGAAGCACGAGAGTAGAATAAATGCGGTAGAAATGCGGTCGCTAAGGAGTATGTTAGGGCTGAATCTGAGTGACAGGGTGAGAAACTGTGTGATAAAAGAAGAGTGTGGTTTGCAAGATGATGCGGTGACCAGGATTAAGAAAGGTGGTTTGGTCATGTAGAAAGAATGAATGCGGAAAGACTGACAAAGCAAATATATGTTGCAGAAGTGAATGGAAGAGTCGGAAAGGGACGTCCTAGGCGGAAGTTTGTCGACCAAATTGGCGATATACTAAAAATGGGCCAAATTAAGAGTACCCTTAACCGACGAGCATGTATGCGTAAGTATATGAATGTGGAAGAGGCGAGAAAGGTATGTCAGGATCGTGCTAAATGGAAGTCTGTAGTCTCTGCCTACCCCTCTGGGTGACAGGCGTGAGTGTTTATGTATGTATTATGTACATTTTCATGGAAACCTGTGTTTGCAATTTAAGTTATAATCATTTGTTAACATATTAAAAAAAGACAAAAAGTCAGTTTAGTATATGATTTTGAACATAGTACATTTAGATTAGAACATGTTCTTTTTATTTGACTTACCTACATACTCACATATGTTTATTGCTAAAATACTCAACATAATATTATTTACAGTTTCATTTTGTATTTCGTAGTTCTTAAGGCAAGGAGCAAAATGGTGTCTTCAGGTTAGAGGTTATAGGTTATAAAACTAACGTCTTATTTTAAATCTTCCATTTTATCTCTGTTCTTATTATATCGGGATTGGGTTGAGCGATTTACCCAAACACTAATAATAACATTTGTCGGTTTATTTATCACAGAATGGGAGTTATTTGATGGAATAACTCTTTACACAAAACGTATTTGCATAATTTTGTAATATGAAAGTTTTCTGTAAAACATTTATTTAACCCAAAATGCAATATTTTTCGTTTATTGAATTATGCAATGAAAGTAATTAGTGTATTATTATAAAAATAGTGTAGTGTATTATAAAAATAAGCTGTTAAATTAAAAAATGAAATAGAAACAGAAATAATATATGTTCGAATATTGTCTATAGCTGTCACTGACAATACCTTAAGTTTTTTTGAAATCTTTTTAATAAACGAAAATGGATGTCACGCACTGTACGCTGTACTGGCTATATACCGTGATATATCGAAAAGAGTACGCTGTTCTGGCTATATACCTTAACATATTGAGGCGATTTGATTTTCGCGCCGATAGCAGAAGTGATCGTCCACGGAACTAATAACAGAGATAGGACAGTGTGACAAATTGTATCATTTTAATATAATGCCGTACAATAAATAAATGTATCAATTAATACTTAAGTATATCTTTTTATAAAAGGTAGCTATTATACCTTATATAAAACAAAAATCGACGCTGCGCTAGTTTATCTAAGTTTTTCTTCCTATTCAATCTATATTGGGTTTTATTCCAGGTTTCACTATTGGGGGTATGTAATGTTCATTCTAGAGGTTTTGAAAGGTCTAATGAGTAGGAAAACTGGAGTACTGGAACTCTACAAAATAAAAAAATATAATTTTGTAAAATGTAAAATTTATTGTTACCCATTCATTCAGTCCTCATAATAGAGAAAATAAATAAACTGCCAAAATATGTCCAATTCAACAATATGTATAGGAACAGTTAGGATTTTAGAACTTTAAATTACATTTAAGAATAGGTACTATAACACAAATAATTGACGTCACAATTATTTGGCTTATTATGCCAATTCACATTTGAAAACCTGTAAATTAATAACTATTTAAGTTATCTGCTGTCAGCGACCTTTATTGTTGTAAACAGATATAGGTAGAAAAAAACATTGATTAGTAGGTATTATCGACGAGGACCTTGTCAACCCTATTGAATTTTGTTGTTAATCTAAAATAGGTAATTTAAAGCCAAACACGATAGTAATTACATTTAATAAGATAAGTAACAGATTTTTAAGAGCATGTATTATGAAATAGTATCAATTTTTTTGTTGAATGTGGAATGTTACCACATTTCCCTTTTGGTAATGAATTTTACATTATCATTAGTAATAAAAATACTTTTTATTATATTACTAATATAATGAAATTTCATTTTATTAATTTAGATAATGAAAACATAACCAAACTACACAACACACTCTTCCTCGTTTAAAACTTATTCTCTTAGATGGTTTGAGCAAAACAACGGCCATTTGCAAATTATGTCAAATTTAGTTCCCGGTATACTCAATGACGGCGCTTCAAATCGGCACAATCATTAATTTTTAGGTTATAGCCAGCCCAACGTAATTACCTCTACACGCCATGGTCTACTACTAGTTTAGATGGAGGTCAGTGATGTCACATAATTTGTGTTGCCATATAAAGTTCTTTAATATATACGTATTATGTAGTAATAATAAAAGAATCGAATGTGGTGGATTTGGCGTTTGGCCTTCAACCACCAAACTGCTGGTTCAAATGTATTAAATAATGTTATGCGGTGCGGCTATTAATTTAAATAGAATAGTGGACTGTATATGAGCGCGGTGCGAGCGGTGAATGGAATTTAATTTATTCGTGATACTGCAAATCCCCTAAATTCGGGATATAGGAAGGACGTGAAGGAATGCATGTGCACCCACCTGGACTTCCGCTGATCTGCCTCGTGTCTCGATGGCTGCCGGCTGTCTTCACACTTATCAACTTCACAGATAATCACGAAATATAGCGTTATTGCAAATGTCTATACTTTTTACTATATGCTTGTATAATTCAATATCCAAATTACACAAGGGCGGGAGCGATGATGCGAGATATAAGCGGTGCGGTTGATTGCGTGTCTTCTCAACTTGTGTGAGCCCGTTAACACACGAATGCACATGCTGGGCATAAAGCGGTAGATAGGAAACCGGAAATGGGCTTTGCAGTAATTTTATTGGATAATAATTAACGAATCCCTTATAAGCGTTAAGCGATAGTGCAAAGTGGCGCGAACAGAATGTTTAGGGAAAATTTGTTGTGTAATTAAAATAATGTGCCTTAAATGAACAAAAATAATTCTCATAATGTCTTTGATATTACGTGTGGTATATATAAAAGATATGTTAAGACCTTAAAACCTTTTAAAAAATGTTTTAGGGTCTGTAAAAAGGACTGGTAAAATGGCACTATTTTACATAAAATACACCATTCCTGTTTTTTTTTTCTATTATTTTAATAAAGAATTATTTGGATTAAAAAATACCGTCCATTTTTAAAAGTCTGAGACAATAAATGAATATACGTTTTAATAGCTTTAAAGTAGAGTTTTAATAGCTTTAAAGTAAGTCGTCGTAGGGGGTAAAAGTGATAAAAATTGGGAACATTTTTGTAGATTTGTTTAGGTAAGTACCTACCTTAAAAACAAGAGTACTTTGTATGTTGAAAGAATAAAAGTTTTTTGTATGTAGAAAATATATTTTCCTATGTTTTGCGTTTTTCACTTGTTACTATGAATAAACAAAAACATTTATAGTAGGAATATTTAAGAATCTGAAACCTTTAAAATTATCTAAAGTTTGATACCGTTTACGTATATTTAATGTAATTATAATTCATTATTCTTGCCATTTTTTGCATTTTGAAAATATTTTAAATAAAACATTATAATTATAGATTTTAGCCATGTACTGGCCGTGGGTGCCGCAAGAAGCGACAATGCAAAATAAAACAATATGTTCCTGATAACCACTTAAAATTATAAAAACTGCAAACCACAAATAAAAGTTAGTCCTTTTGAGAATACTATTAATAAAATCAGGTCTGTTTTCATTCACCATACATTACTCTTTTATAAAGATGACGTCGACAGTCTTCTCATTGACGAGTAACAAGTAGTGCTATCTGCGCTCATTTAAGACACTTGTATTCATTTATTATGTGAGAGCTATTACATAATATGTTTTCTCAAAATTCCTCAAAATTTAGTAAAAGAGTGCATGATACAAAAATGTGTTTTGTTGTATGTTAATTGGAAACTAAACACTTGGTTTTAGTAACATTCCATTTTAGTAGTTATTTTTTCTATATTGTTTAATATTATTACTGGTTACGGTTTCTTGGGTTCTTTATAAAATTTAAGTGTATAGTACAGTTAGCCTCGAGATCATTATTTCGTAAAAATAAATCGAACAATTTGTATAATACAGTTAAAGCTGGCAACTTTGCCTATATTACTTTAAAATTATATACAAAACCCGACTTCAAACAACTAAACAGAATGTGAAATAATTTTAAAGCTGAAGTCAGTGCAAAGCATAGATTTGTTCATTAAGACATTGTATGGATGAATCAACGTCCCGACTTCAGAGCGTGAAATTATTTTATATAATTTTTAGTGGTTTGAAATAGGCTTGTTATTAAAAGTGAACTTATTTAAATAAATTTATTCGAATTAAATCGATTAACTATAGGGACAGTTTTTATAGCTTTTTTGTTTCGCTTTTGATAAATAGGTAATGCATAAGATAAAATAATTTATAATGTCTATTGCTCGCTAAATATATCTTTGAAATGTCTTATAACTACTGTTGTTTTATGTGCCTGGTTTAAATTATAAAGTGCCATTAAAGTTGCAATTAGTTAAGAAACGATTTTTTTTGTTTGTACTTCTATCTTAAATACTACTGAATAAAATTGTAATGATTGTTTTTTTTTGTTTTTATTTCTAATCCCTATATTAAATGAGTTGTATGGTAAAAATAACGCGTGATCATTTACCGCAAGAGTTTAAAAATTCGGGAGACCAGTTTCCCCTGATGTGTACGCGGTAGAGCCACGGTGCAGCTATATTATTGTTGAAGCACAAATGGGTCACCTCAACCGGAGAAGAACCACGCTCTTACAGAATACCACCGTAAAATAGCAGATTAATGCTGCTGTGTCTCGTATGGGGAGTAGAGAACCGCAGTGTTTTTACTGGATTCGAGGCATTCTAACGTAATCCTCGGGGTTGACAAGACATCTGCATTTTGGTTCTTCATCGAAGATAAATGTATATGTCTATGAGCCACAGTATCCACTTACCATCAGGTGGTCTGTGTGCTCGTTAGTCACCCCCATTCTAAATAACAAAATTATCTAGTTCTCGTATTTTCTAACATCCACATAAAACGCAACTACACATTCACTGTCCGATTTCCAAACACAATAGTAAGACAATAGCAATGAATTATATGTAATACACGGGACAGTGAGTGGGTTAAGGCTTCCGTCTAGCTTTGCTGTTTTACATTCCTAGCCATTAGAGGGGGCGCTCTGCCCCGTGCATAAATTCGTTCGAGATCGCAGGTGAAGGTTGCTCTGCTTCATTAAATATATAAATTATTAATTTTTTTTTCCAAAAATATTCCTTTTACTTTTGTCGTGGTAGTATAATTATTTACCCTTTTATATTTCATAAATGTCGTTTTTAGTAATGTTTATACGGGGTGTAGGTTTAAAAAGGGTATATACAACTAAAGGAAAATAAAAACTGCCTCTTCATACAAATTTCGCCTCCACCTTGTACATTTTGTACTTTACTACTATTTTTACTGACACAAGGATATTTCTTCTTTTTTCTATCCGTCTTTTTCCGTTTATTTTTGTTTTAGTAATAAATTGAAATTCTCCAAATATAAAAGTCGAAGTCAATTAATCTCATACTAATATAAACACTAATACACTAAAAACTAGAACTAATATATATTCAAGTAGAGCAACTTTCACGATATGCTCCGCTCAGTCCATAAGAGCTGCGCGAGGGAAAGAGATCAACCGTGCGAGCGAGAGGTCACACTGCACACGTCTGAACGCCGAGAAATCCCAGCTGAATTGAATTTTCAGGCGTTTCTGGTTTATAAATGGAATATAGGTAAAAAGTACGAATATATATGTATTAATTTTATTTATTTTTAATTCATTTGAAAATAGTTCTATTTTATGTGGTTTTAAGTACGACTTTGCTACATTTATACTTCTAATAGAAAAAAATAGATATTTGCAGTAAAATAAATCATGAAATTACAACTTTTTAAGCCCTTCAAATAATAAAATTAAAGCATTTATAAAAAATAGACCAGATCAGGTTATTGAAGACAGTATGTAAATAAATGTAATCAGAATACTTTTTTTGATATTGTTATAGTTTGTTCATAACAGAGGCTTTAATAAGACCTTTTACGCATGTAACCTAAACATAGACATGTTTAAAGCCTAATAGAGCTATTAATATAATCACCAAAATAAAATTAAAAAACAGTTTCGAAAATATCAAATCCTGCACTTTAAGTAGATGTAAAATATATTTCACTTTTTCTTTTTCAAATACTATAAAAAACATTTTGTTTTGCTGTAAATTTTGCGAGAACACAAATTTTTATAGGACTGGGGCCTTAATAGTTATTGTATTCCAGTAGCCCGGCTCAGACTACATCTGGACATGGGCCTTCCAGATTGTTTTTTTTTTAAATACTAGCAATGCTATTCACATTACTAATATTCCCTGTAACCACTCCTGGTGATCTTCAAATGCTTGTGTCAGGAGTGGTTTACGACAGTAGTCGAATAGCGGATTCGAACCTACGACCTTTTGAGTTTGCGGTCCGCACCCGATAATCGGCTTGTGATTGTGAAGATGATTTGTCGTAAATGATGCGCTTGGCTGGCGGGTTGCACCCGCATCATTACAATTATTCAATAATTATCAGAAAATTGCTGCTCAGGAGATCGACCACCGTTTCGTTTCCCCCTTTCGCCTCTCCGACATCCATGGGTTGATACGGGTGTGTTCCTCTTATATCACCACTCCACGGAACCATCACCATTATAGCCCTTCACAAGTCTACTGCTGAACATAGTCTCGGTCGGTGTCGGTATCAGCAGTGAAGAACCATGTCTCAGATCCATAAGTCGTCTCTGCGTACTGTTCAGCGAGTTAAATCCGTCGATTGACGTCTCTGTCAAAGTTGGACTTACCTAGTCGGACTATTTGTCCCAGGTAAACATACTCGTCAACAACTTCGAGCTTAGTGCTCCCAACAACTACCGACATAGATGTGACTTTGACGTTACACATGATCTTCGTTTAGTCCATGTTCATTATAAGACCTATCCGTTGAGAGGCCTCAGTAGTTTAAGGTCATTGAGCATAGTGCTTACGTCCTCAAGCGATTCTGCCATAAGGACTTTATGTTAGGCAAATCGAAGATGAGTGACTCACTCGCCATTGACGTTAATATTGTATCCTTTTCAGTCTAGTAGCTAGCTTGAAAACGTCTCATAATACAGCGGTGATGAGTAACGAGGATATAACATCACCCTGTCTTACACCTCTCTGCAGTTGGGTAGGTTTCGTACTCGGATAGCTATCATAGCTCTACTGTACAAACACTGTAACACTTCGATTTACTGACAGTGAACTTGGCACCAAATTTCGACGAAATCAAAGGCTTTCAAATAGTACACATATGTATAGACAAAGTGGCAGATTGTACTCTTCGGTATTCTGTACAATTTGCCAAAGGGATGATGATGAAATGATGTGGGCACTCTTAAAGCCTTTGCAGAAAATGGTTTGTTCGGGAGGCTGGAAGCTTGAATTTATTTATATCGTAATAATCATAAAATTACATTGTAGTCTTTTAGTGACCATATATATTTTCTAGATGAGCCTAAAATCCTCCTTTACGATACTCACGGCACGAAAAGTGAATATGAGTTCTCTATCAATCGGGATTGTTATGACAATATCCGTAGGTACTAAAATAACTCAAAAAATGTCTTCCTATTATCTTTCAGAAAATTTAAAGCTATTTATTAAAAATCCCAATAATTTCCTTGCAGAATAAATTTGTATTGAATATATATTGCGGTAAATATGTGTTTATATTGATTAGATAGCGCTTAAATGGGTAAGTATGTGAACACCGCAACTTATCAAAGATGTTTTTTTTAAATGCACCACATTGATGTTTCAATGACATTTTAAAGTTATTGCATCCGAAGGTACATGCCAATTTTATATCATATGCCAATAAAAGCTCACTTTTTAATAGAATAAAGGTGACAAACAAGCATGCAGTGCAACTGATGGTAAATGGACGCTGTGGCCCATAGACACATGCATCTATCTATCCTTGATTAAGAATAAAAATATAAATGCGTTGTAATGCACCCTTGAGCACTAAGATAGAAACTCGTTACCAGTTTAAAGGGGTCCAGTGCGGCGTAGCGTGGGTTGACACTCAGGGCGGTTTTCTAGCTAGCACCACCAAAATAAAACAAAAAATGCTATACATGCTTACAGGGCTTTATTTTAAATTTATATATATATATATATATATATATATATATATATATATATATATATATATATATAGGTATATATATAAAGTCAAGAAATAAATATATAGATAGCAAAATATTTTTATTTAATTATGGGCTCACTCCTCCATAGGAGTCTAAGGTCCACGATGGAGTGCGTTTGCTCAGAAGAAGCGACGATGATTAATTGCGCTTGGCGCTTGACATTAAGTAAGATTTTAATAACTTGAGTTTTGAAAAGCTTTTTTCACATGAAGTTACCGAAACACAAACCGTTAATTTTTTTTACATACAGCGCTAGATTCGGAACAGACTTAGGATAGCTCCATTTTATATGAATCTGAAAAGCTCCAATGAAGTTCATTTAACCGCTTCTTGGAAAGAAATGGTGACTTCGAAATGGAAGTGAAGTGGAAGAGCTGCTGGCGTCCAAGTGGCGCTTCAGTCGTAAAGTATCCAAAATTATGTGTACTGCAGAAAATCAAGCGTAAATTATGGTCAGAATTGGAACCATTAACGAAGATCTTCTGGTGACGTTAGTAGAGTGTTATGCTGAACAACATTAAATGTTACGAGAATATCATCCATTGCCCGTAACGATGGTCTAGTTAGTAGTGCAGCTCCTCTGCCAATGTTAGTCAGCATCTGTGAGGTGGCTCACTCTGCTGTACTAGGTACGTTTTGTTATTTTATTTAATTGAGACAGTTCAGTCGAGTGTCAAGCACGTTGCACACGTATGACATGTACTTACCTTCTTCGATCGCGTTAGTCGCCCGACCGAGGGCTACCTAACCTGAACTCGTTTATTTAGGAAATTATATTCGAGAGATCTATCAAACCTGAAGACCGAGTGTGGCAGCATCGTTTCCTGGACACCTATGAATGAGATTGAGAGGTTCTTTGGGCAGCTATACACGTCATCGTTGGAGCCACACGCAAGTGTGAGTAACGATCCAAGAATTATTCCAATGATATCCCGGACATCAGTCTGAGCGAGATAAGAATGACTCTCCAGCACCTTAAAATCGGCACGGCCCCAGGCGAGTATGGAATTACAGCGGAGCTTCTGAAAGCGGGTGGAAAACCGATACTTCAGAAGCTCTTTAATTCCGTCCTCTATGGTGGCACTACTCCGGAGGCGAGAAGCAGAAGTGTGGTGATCTTATTCTTCAAGAAAGGCGACAAGGTTTTCTTGAAGAACTACAGGCCGATTTCCCTTCTGAGCCGCGTCTACGTGCTGTTTCGAGAGTCATTACGAATCATCTCGCACGCAGTCTTAACGATTTAAAGCCTCTCGAACAGGCCGGTTATTGAAAAGGTTTTATCATAGTCAGCATAGATACTCTTCGGCAAACTGTATAGAAGACCAAAGAGTAGAATCTGCCACTATTCTTTGCGTATGTGGACTTTAAGAAAGCCTTTGATTCCGTGAAAGTTTGGACGGTGCTACAGTCCTATCAGCGGTGCTTAATTGTCTGTTGATATATCAAAGTTCTGTAGTGTTTGTACAGTAGGGCTACGATGGCTATGCGAGTACAGAACTAGAGTACGAAATCCACCCAACTGCAGCGACCCTGAAACTCTTCACCGCTGCATCGGAAAACGTTTTCTAGCTACCGGATTGGAAAGGATACGGTATTAACATCAATGGCGAGTGTATCACTCACCTTCGATTTGCTGACGATATAGTCCTTATGGCAGACTCGCTGGAGGACCTAAGCACTATGTATCTCTCAATAGTGCCCCCCAACGGTCTTAAGATGAACATGGACTAAACAAAGATCGATGTAACATCCATGTCACATCTATGCCGGTAGTTGCTGGGAGCACTGAGCTGAAAGTTGTTAACGAGTAAGTTTACCTGGGACAAATAGTCCGACTACGAGTAGGTAAGTCCACCTTCGGCCGAGAGGTCAATCGACGGATTTAGCTCGGCTGGGGAGCGTTCGCGAAATTGCGATACATCTTCTTCTTCTTTTCAGATATACCTGAGCACTAGATTGTACAAACAGTGCGTGTTGTCAGTGACGACTTACGGATCTGAGACGTGGTCCTTCGCTGCCGTATAATAACGCTCAAGGTCGCTCAGCAAGCTAAGAAGAGGGCTATGCTTGGGATTTCTACGCGTACTAAACATAGAAATGAGGATATACTCAGTAGAACCAGAGTAACCGACATAGCCCAACAAATTAGTAAGCTGAAGTGGCAATGGGCCGGCCATATAGCTCGAAGAACCGACAACCGGTGGGAGAAAAAGATTTTCGAGTGACAGCCTCGTACCGGTGGGCTAAGTGTAGGGCGACCCTCCACTAATGGAGTGATGACCTGGTAAGACATGCAGGAAGTCAATAGAAGCAGGTGGCTCAGGACCGTGCTTTATGGTATTCCTTGGAGGATGACTTTGTTCTGTAGTGCACTTGTGAACGGTTGTAATGATGATGATGATGATAACGAGTAATTCTATATCTAATATTTAAATAATCTTCTGTAAGTATACTCTGACTGTACGAGGGAGTTGTCATTGCCACCCGGAGCGAACCGCCACCACCGCTCTGAATTTAGGCCGCCACTGAAGGGGTCACTGGCTGTCTACATTTATCATACGAAACAACAGCATTAAGCTGCTATTTTACGCTTTTATTCTGTGAGAATGTGGTTCTTCCCAGGTTCAAGTATAAAACTGAGATGGTAAAGGACCTTACATCCCATCTGCGTTAAATTACCACTGCAGGCTTTTTGACACCTTCAACCAACCAATCTCTGAGTACTAAGACCCTTCAAACCAGAATACAGCAGTTAAGGCACTGCTGTTTGGCTGCAGAAATATGTAAGATTTTACCGTGCTTGGCTCGCGGATTGGCAGCATCTCTTTATTATTCTGAGTTATCATCAGGAAGAAGCTGCTGGCCATCTTCTTTATCAATTCCCTCTCCCTCTTACGACACTCACGAGATGATATGGGGTTATTGGGACGTGCGATCTTTCCATCACACCCTTTCACCAGTTTCTCACACATTGGGTTCGGACAACGTGGTGGGCGTATCTAAAAATGCGTGACTCTAGTAGAAGACGTTCCATACACAACCAAGTTTCTTAAAGAAGGAGTGGACGACTAAGATAACGGGCCCCGCTTGAATCAGTCCCGGTCTTGACGCCTAACGTATGCGGACTGTATCTTCTTACCCTACGATCAGGGTAAACACTGGAAAAATCAAAATAACAGTTGACAACTGTTCTTGCACGACCCCTAATAGATCTATATAAATCTATTATGTAAGTATAGCTAATAGCGATCTCTTATCGTAATCACATATCACTTATCGCGTTCCGTACGCTTACGCTTATTAACTAGGTAATGTATGACTCTAAGTTAATTGAAAGCTTATCTCGATAGATAATCGTACAATAAAATAAAAGACGTTCTATTTCATAGAAAATGATTGTTTATATTAGGGAACATTGTACCGCGTCGGCAACGGGTAGTGGATTCTCTAACGCCGTTCCAACTACTGCAATGCTTTAATTGTCCATTTGTAGGCTTTTGCAGGTTAATGAAGATAAAGTATTTCGTAAAAATCTAGGTATATTAAATAATTACCTCTCGTTAAGTGGTTGAATTTTCGGAGCGATTATGACGTCAAGTCACTTCCGTTTTGTAGCCTCCCGGAGGCCTTGGGTTGTAATACTGTTTTTTTTTAATTTTTCCCTGTTATTTTAAATTTGTTAACATAAGTAAAAAATATTCTATTTTATCATCTTCTTTAGTGGAACCTAAGTGTCCACTGCTTCACTGTGGGGATGGACCTTTTTTACGGAAGGATGGAACGGAGGCAACCGTTATAGCCCGAAAAAATTACGGAATTTTCGTTTACAAAATGTTCGATCGATTTATGATACTCCTAAAGCCACAACTTGCACTCACTACAAAGTTCTTAAGTGATAGTAAAAAAAAGTTAATTTATAGCCTTTATTTGTCTCACAACTGGGCAATATTTTATTTTTTTGGTATGATAGTTGTCGTATCATGTTTTCCTTCATTACTGAGCTGAGCACAATAATAACTTCATTGAGGGCAAGGTTTGAAATATTGCAATATCTGCCAACATATTTATATTGCCGCTATTCTTTATATGCTCGGCGATAGCCAAAATTATTTATTGGGTGTGAGACTTACAATCAGTATATATTTATAATCGGTATATATTACATACACAACATAACCTACAAAATCCGGAAATCAACACAGTACATTTTAGATTCACTGAGGATTGGAATATTAGAACCTAGGGTGAGAAGCGTAACAGTAACATACAGTTGCGCTGTCCACTAGTTCACGCGGTTTTTCAATGTAAATAGATAAAACACTACCTCCGATGATATTATGTGTTCGTGGTGAGAATATAGTCGCAAAATGGCAAGTGTGACTACCGTCAGTCTTATAAATTGTTTAGATTGATAACAATTGACAGTTTCGGAAATAACAGAGGAGGGTTTGCACGCCGTCACCACGTAGGTTTTTTTTCCATTAATAACAATATAATCGTATGATGTGTATATATATATATATATATATATATATATATATATATATATATATATATATATATATATATATATATATATTAAGCCATATAAAGATAATAAAAAGAATATTATTTTTGCTTAAATTGTGATATCAGTTATTGGTCTTGAGTATTGAAGATAAATTTGAATGTGTACTTACTTAACTGAGTTTTATGAGTTGATATTATGTTTGCTAGTTTTTTTTATGTTTCATTAACAACAATGTAATCGTATGATATTGTTTGTTTGTTATATAAATGTAATATTTTTCGATCTAAATTAAAAACGATTACAAGAAGTTAATTAAGTTATGGTGGGACTTCTAAAAATTCAACTACTTTTTAAATAGTTTACAAAATACCCACGTATTGAACACCATCACCAACACCAGTCTGTGGAACTTGGGCTCCACGTTTTCGGATGAATTTCTATCAGCCGGATATGAGATGCTTAGAGCTGTCAATTGGTAGTTCGTGTGTAGGTTAGGTTGGCATTTAAATAAGAAGTTAGAAGCTGCCTTATATTTAACACCGTGGTATAGTGATGACGTTAAAGAATTCACTGCTGATCAGTTTGGCAAATATCCCTACAATTATTGACATAATATGGTATCTCAAAGTTATCTCAGACAATCCTTGTAGGTATTAAGATCTTGGACCGTCAAAGCAGCTTCTTTTGTGCGAGAGCGCAATGGTCAACCCGTCTGTCGTATGTAATCTCTAACATGTTTTTAATTAGTCACTTTTTTGAGTTTATCGTTCCGGCTGAAATTTAGAAATTGATTTTAAACCTACTTCCCGATGAGATGGAAACTCGAAATATAAATTAAAGCCCAAATTCGCAAGACAATCCAAGATTGTGATTTTTTTCTCTTGTTATGATTTAGTAATAATAACATCTTTATCGATTTAAACAACTCTGCCATGCATGGCTCACATAGTGACGAATTCTCCGTAATAAAATTTGTCGTAATCACCATGGTTGGCACATGGATTGATAAATATCTCGCGTAGGTACATATTATGAGATATAATTATACGTGTAGCAACTACTTAATATCGAGTAGTTTCAAAATCTTTCGAACGACACCCAAATTTTTAATTATTATTTTATTTATTTATCAACAAGTTACAAATAACACCATAAAATAAAGCAAAAATATTGACCTTACCAGCTCATATAACGTAACATATTTAGTTAAAGAGCTAATACTAATCCAAATTTAAATGAGGTAAACAAAAATACATTTCGTTACGATAATAGTGCTACAGAAAAGTTAATTGTCTACCCTCCGTATTAGTTTGCACCGTAGTCGTCTTCCCCAAGGGCGAACAACAATAACCATTTCACTCAGTGTATAGTGTAAGCAAATGTATGGTGATTAATTCTCTAACACTGCCAATGGTTTTTTTCTTAATAGTAGAAATGTGCTTGATATGTAATGTTACCGTGTTCTAATGATTTATTTCACGTCGGTTCTAGAATTAAACAATGGTTCATCTAATCGAGCAGGACTTCGGCAAGTTTAAAAACGAGCCAGTGAAGAAGTTTACGTGGCAATCTAAAAGTGGCGTTAAAGTCTCCGTTATTTCCTATGGTGCTATTATACAATCGATTTTGGTGAGTAATGGTAATGGTTAACAAAACAGCCTATAATAAATGCTATAAGAGACGAGAATGGATGTATTCTGAATGATGAAGTTTCGAATTTAAACAGATGGAAGGAATACTTTGAAAGCGTGTTTATGAGTGAAGAGTCGTCTGAATTAAATGAACTAGAAATTCCGAAAGAAGTGGAAAGGGGTATGGAGATAAGTGTAGATGAAATAATGAAAGCAATGAAAAGCATGAAAGCAGGTAAGGCAGCTGGATATGATAGAGTATCACTCGAGATGCTAAGGGCTGGAGAGGGAGTGGTGGCAGGCCTGCTGTACACCTTGTTTAATTAAAACGGGTACCGGATGACTGGTGTAAAGCAGTTATAGTACCAATATATAAGGGAAAAGGGTCACAGCAGGACTGCAAAAACTACCGCGGTATCAGCTTGCTTAGTATTGTGGGTAAACTGTATGCTAAGGTGTTAATTGAAAGAGTTATGAAAGAAACTGATGGAAAAATTTGGGATGTGCAAGCGGGTTTTAGAAAGGGAATGGGGTGCACAGATCAAGTCTTTTCCATGCGCATGATTGCGGACAAGTTTTTAGCCAAAAACCAGAAAGTTTTTTGTGCGTTCATGGACTTGGAAAGGGCTTATAACAGAGTGGACAGGAATGTGTTATGGCAAACACTGAACTCATTTGGGTTGAGCACTGGTTTGATACGGGCATTAAGGTCTCTTTATAGGGACTCTAGTGCTTGCGTCAGGATCAATGGGGTCTACTCGGACTGGTTTGGCATCCAAATAGGTGTCAGACAGGGCTGTGTAGCTTCCCCTTGGCTGTTCAACCTATTTATGGACCGGTGTTTGCAAACTTTGAAAGATGAAGAATGTGGTTTAAGAATGGGCGAGTTAACCGTCAAATGCCTTTTGTATGCCGATGATCAAGTCATATTTGCGTCATCGGCGGCTGAGTTGCAAATGATGGTTACATTAATGAACTGGGAATTAAAAGAAAGGGGAATGAAAGTGAACGCAAGTAAGACGAAAGTGATGGTTTTTGAAAGAGAAGAAAGCAAAACGGTATGTGAAATAAGAATAGAAGGAGAGTTAATTGAGCAAGTGGATGAGTTTGTGTATTTGGGATGTGTATTTAGCAGGGATGTTAGATATGATAGGGATATAGAACGACGGGTAAATGCAGGGAATAGAGTGAATGGGGCATTACACTCTATTATGAAGAACCAGAATGTGTCAAAACAGGCACGTATGGTAATCCATAATGCTGTGTTAGTACCTACTTTAATGTATGGTAGTGAAAGCTGGGTGTGGCAGAAGAAGCACGAAAGTAGAATAAAGCTGTAGAAATGCGGTCTTTAAGGAATATGCTAGGGTTGAATCTGAATGACAGGGTGAGAAATTGCGTGATAAGAGATAAATGTGGTATGCAAGATGATATTGTGACCAGGATTAAGAAAGGAATGCTTCGGTGGTTTGGTCACGTAGAAAGAATGAATGAGGAAAAAGTGACAAAGCAAATTTATATGGCAGATGTGAACGGCCGAGTCGGGAAGGAACGCCCTAGAAAAAGTTTATCGACCAAATTGGCGATATTTTGAAAACGGGCCAAGTTAGGAGTACCCTTAACCGACGAGCATGTATGCGGAGGTGTATGGATGAGAAGGAGGCGAGAGAGGTGTGTCAGGATCGTGCCAAATGGAAGTCTGTAGTCTCTACCTACCCCTCTGGGTGACAGGCGTGAGTGTTTATGTTATGTTATGGTAATGGTTATGTCCCAACCTAGCCCTATCAGAGTGGAAGAAATATTACTTTTAGTACATGTAGAATGAGGCTTGTTTTATTATATTCCCAATACAATTTTGACGGACTTAGTTATGAATAAATGTGCTTGTTAACTACCAATTATGTTTAAAAGTTATCATATATCACACATTTTTTACGTGGTAAAGCCACGCTGCAGCTATACTCTGTTTATAGCACGAATGGGTCAGCTCGATCGGGATATGAACACGCTCTCACAGAATACCAGGGTAAAATAGCAGCCTAATGTTGCTGTGTTTCGTATGATAAGTGTAAAAAACCGTAGACATATTTTCCTGGAAACGCAGGCATTCCATCTCAGCCCTCAGGGGTGACAACGCATCTGCGTTTTGATTCTTAATCGAGGATAAATGTAGATTTCTATGGGTCACTCCAATTTTTTGGATATCCTGTATTCGTGATGAAATCCTTATACGTATATCTGTAACGTTATGCCGGTCTACTGGCCGGTAAAATATATTTATCGGGATCAAGGGAACGAAATCTCAGGTACGATTACTTCTCCGATATTGGTCGCCCCGACTGAACCAATAACTTCACTGGTTTCCTATTGAGAAGGCGAAAGCTCTTAAGCTCTTGAATATTACGTTTTTTATGTACAATTTTTTCACATGTTCGAGCCTTACTGCAGCTATATTAGTGGTATCATTGTAGCATGAATGGGTCGGTATTTTTAGGGAAGGATAACACTCTTACGATTTTTTTATAGAATTATGGTGACATACGAGCACACAGTCCACCTGATGGTAAGTGGTTGCTGTGATTCATAGAAATCTACCTTTATCCTCGATTAAGAATCAAAATGCAGATGCGTTGTCACCCGTGAGGACTAAGATGGAATGCCTCGTTTTGAGTAAAAAAAGAGGTACCGGATCTCTACACTCACCATACGAAACACAGCAGTGTTAAGCTTCTATTTTGCGCTGGTATTCTGTGAGAGCGTAGTCCTACCCGGGTCTGGCGGACCCTTTCGTACTACAACCATAATATAACAGCAGCAGCGTGGCTCTACCACGTATAATTTGGAATCAGGGATACTGTAGTGCCGAAACCACGGGGCGGATAAACGAGCAGCCTTCAACGTGTATCCGCGTGGTAGAGTTATTTTTCGATTTTAGTTGGGGTCGACCGGACTAGGAAAGGAACACGTTGTAATAGAATACTGGGCGAAGTAGCAGCATAATGCTAGTCGTTCGTATGATGGTGGACAAGAACTGGAGACACTTTTTACCAGCTTTTTATTTAAATTAGGCTTTGTTCGTATGTCTTACCGACGGTTATCAATTTTTGAAGCACTCTCTTTTATCGAGCTGAAATTTGGCATATTTTTGTAATTTCGGAGACAATGCAACGCCTTTTAAAGGCCTGTTTTAAAAATATCTTATATTTCTGGTGATGATGTTATGCGTCGTATCTCTCCAGGGTAAGTAAGCTTTTTGTGTTTGTAAGCATCGACTTGCTCTCAGGTTTTTTTATATAGGATAGGGAGACACACTAGCACACAGTCTACCTGATGGCAATAGGTGACTGTGGCCCATGGACATCTACATCTGTCCTCGATTACGAATCAAAATGCAAATGCTTTATCACTCGTGAGGACTAAGATGGAATGCTTCGTTTCTAGTAAAAAGGTCTTCGGTTTTCTACACTCACCATACGAAACATAGCAGCATTAAACTACTATTTTTCGCTGGTATTCTTTGAGAGCGTGTTTCTTCCCCGGTCGAGCCGACCTATTTGTAGTACAACTATAATATAGCTGCAGCATGGCTCTATTACGTGAAAAAGTGGTCTTTGTGCTCGTTTTTCATCCTTATATTCATAAAAAGACTTGCAATCGATATAAAAAAGACCACAGTTGTGTTGTCACCACTGAAAAGTTGCATGAAACACCTTACACACGCACTCTAGCTCTAGCAATAACTTCCACATACTCTAGGTTCCCGATAAATCTGGACAACTGAACGATGTAGTGCTTGGCTTCGACGATCTCCAAGGCTACGTAGACAGGAACACGCCATACTTGGGAGCGATGGTGGGGAGATGCGCCAATCGTATAAGGGGCGCCAGTTTCCAAATAGATGGCGTTACGTACCAACTGGCGAAGAACGTTTCAGATCATGACCATTTGCACGGAGGGATCGTTGGTTTTGATAAAGTGAGTGAAGTATTTCATTTGCATATTACTCCTCTTGGTTACGTGAATTTGTCTTTGATACTTTAGGACGAATATCATCTATTTTAAGTATTAGTAAGCTGAATTGGCAATAGGCCGGTCGTTTAGCGCGAAGAACCGACAAGTGATGGAAAGAAAGGTTCTCGAGTGGCAGCCTCGTCCCGGTAGACGAAGTGTAGGGCGTCCCCCCACTGGATGGACTAAATACTGGAAAAACATGTAGCTTAGCGAATGGTTAAAATTTAGAATCGTTTGGCAGGAATTTGTGGGAGACCGGTGACCAAATATCTACCAAATAAAACACCTTACTCCCCTAAATTACTGCAAAACTATTCTAAAGCCAATCCGAGGGGATTCTTCTGTCTGGAATAGAAAAAGCCCCCCACAACTGGGCATTCAAACATCCTCGGTTTGAATGCCCAGTTGTGGGGGCTTTAAATATTTCCTATTACTAGTGTATACGATAATAAATAACTTTGTATTATGTACTAGCTGTTTCCCGCAACTTCGTCGGCTAGAATTTATAACGATTGAATTTCATGGGTTTTAACTTCTTTTTTGCGTAGAACCGTAATTAATTTTTCTAAAATAAAAGTAGCCTAAGTCACTCATTATAATATCAGCTATCTGCTAGTGAAAGTCTCATCAGAATTCGTCCAGTCATATCGAAAATTAGCCGGAACAAACTACTTTCATATGCATAATTTAGTAAATGGTACCTTTATTACGCAGCGAGGGAGGAAAGTGCGACATTGCAACCCGCGTGGCATGGTAATACGAGTAAGACCACGGGTTGCGATGTCATACTTTGCTCCCGTAATGCGTATACTTTTTTTTATCATAACTTGATTGAAATGAATGTACCTGAAAATGTATCATGACATATACTTTGACGTTTAAAAACAATAGAGCTAGAAATTTAACGCATGCGTACCAAATTAATAAGTCATTGAATCGGGAGGCAATGTGCCACTGTCGTCCCTGAAAGTAGGTTTGAAATACGAAATTTCGATCAAGATATGATAAAAAAGATGTTATTTCACATTACAAACAGATACATTTATTTTATTTATTTGTGTAGATTTAAATCATGTACATATTTAACAATGAAATTTGGCTATTGTCGCTTTCAGTAGGACTCATCCTGTTGCATCATCCACCCATCACAGCCTATTCAAGCCCAATGGGATATTTGTCATAGTTGCCACGCTTGGGTGGCGGATTGGCAACCGCAGTTTTTTCTTTAGTCGTTTTAAGGAAGATGCTGGTACCCACCTCCTGTTTCAGTTACTCTCTGGCGCTTCTTACAACATCCATAAGACGATATGGGGTAATGGATATCCTTACACCGCCACCACATGGTTAACATCGTGTGCAAATGACAATAATTTCACATACTAAAGGAAGTCATCAATGTTATAAGAAATTTAAGCTACCATTAAAAAATTTGCCGATGACGTCACATCATGTGTCGATAGTTAGTACGGTTGACAAAAATACATGTTACTAAAATAGTGGTTGCAAATGCAATAAAACAATAATTATTTATAATAAAACGTTGGAGTTGTTAAAGATTTATTATAGGCTAAATTTTTGTTTCTATTTCTCGAAACACGTTAGAACCTTAAAAATAATAACATAGGCTTTCCATTTCGATAAAAAAATAACACTAACATAAAACAAACAAAAACTTAATAAGAAACAATGAATAATTTCGGAGCGAGAGCAATAAATTCAAAGACATTGCACTCGTGAGCTTACGGCTGCGTTGTTAACGGTACTAACAACGCGAGCGCGGGACGCGGTCAGCGGAAGCGAGAGGGGTAGTCATCAGCAAACTTTTTGCGCGCGGCTACAGAATAAAAAACAGTAAATTTATTGATTAGCTATCTTACAGCAATCTCATAATTTACAGGTTAACTGGAAATCATTGGTGGACGGATCAAAAGTCATCTTCAGCTATTTGTCCAAAGATGGAGAGGAGGGATATCCTGGAGATTTGCTTACTAACATCACTTACGAGGTGACAGACGAGGGCGTCATACAAATTGAGTTCACTGCTACGACTACAGAAAAGACCGTAGTCAATCTCACTAACCACTCGTACTTTAATCTCGCCGGCCATGAGATGGGATCTGACGAGTTGTATAACCATGTCATATCAATAAACGCGGACAAGTAAGTTATTCAAATACAAGTAAGGGTGACAACGAGAATAATTAGCAATGATAAGCGGATACTGTGGTATCTATATACTGACTGCCTCGTTGGTCTAGTAGTTGTAGTAGTGCGACTGCTGATCATGAGGTCCTGAATTCGAATCCCGGGTCGGGCCAACAAAATCAATTATTGAGTTTTTCCGTCAAGGAATTCTCAGTGGTTGCCCGGAGTCGGAAGTTGGCGGTGTCTCACCCCCGTGCCTCGGAAAGCACGTTAAGCCGTTGGTCATGCGCCTGATCTCTCTCGGTCGGGTCGGTTTACCGTCCCATCGGATTATGAGAGTGAGGGAATAGAGAGTGCACCTGTGCTTGCGCATACACTTGGGCACTGTAATCTTGTCCTGCGCCGATGGCTAGCCTCCGTTGAGGCAGACCCCCGTGTCCGAAATTCGGTCTGGAGGACATTATTATCTATATATACATCTACATATATTCTCAAAACATATTCGTCGTTTTGTTGTCGTCTTTTGACAGATTGGTTGGCCCAACCGGGAAATAATTCATGCTCGCATAGAATACCAGTATCTATATAATTGTAACATCAAGGTGAGTGTAGAGAACCAGAGATTTTTACTGCATTACGGATGACACTACATCCGCATTTTGATTTTTAATCGACGATAGATGTAGGTGTCTATGGGCTACAACATTAATTCACCATCTAGTGGATTGTGCGCTCGTTTGTTGCTCTTATTCTATAATAAGCGAAGTCTCAGTTGCAGTTGCCGCCCCTGGGGCACCGTAAAATATACCGCCCTACCTATTAGAATATTAGCTAATTCTGCATTGATTGAGTGAAAATAAGGTTAAAGGACAAGTATACAACAACTATTCATTGAAAAAGAACACGGTAGATTAAAATTTTGAATAACTACATTAAATGTTAATAAAAATGTATACAAGACTTCGAAACGTGAAGATTCAATGAGAACTCGATTTTTAAAAATCGGCATCAAACCGATAATTTTCCAATTTTTGAAAATGATTGATTTTCATAGCAGAAAGTTAAAAAAATTGCTCACAGTTCAAATTTTGCCGCACTGGACACTAGCGCCTATTGCTCCTAGTGTAAATAGATCGCTGCTCAGTTGGCTCAAACTTAATTTATATTTTAGGATTACAGAGACTACCCCTCAGTCTATACCAACCGGTGGGTTCGTGAAGGTTGGAGGTACTCCATTTGATCTACGTATACCCATACGACTTGGTAATGCAATGAAACAAGGACAAAATTTGTTTGACGACAATTTTTGCATTAACACTTATGGAAATAAGGTCAGTTGACGTTTTTTACTCGTTTTGGTCTGATACGAATCCATAATAGACAAGTTTGTTAACATAAAATCATCGCGAATTAATACAACGCGTAATATAATTTGTATAAAATCGACTTCAAAAACACAGTAATTTTTTGTCTTTAATAATTAAATAGGGGATGATTTTAATTATAGTTTAATTAAAAATCATCCCCTATTTCTCCAAATTTATATGGGATCCCTAAAGTATAATCTGGAAATGAAGATATCGCATTAAATACATACAAAAATTACGGACTTTATATTGTAATAATTTAATTATTAATTTGTTGTCTCTGTGTGTTTCTTGTTCTAAATTGCCCATCATCATCATCATCATCACAGCTCTTCACAAGTCAACTGCTGAACATAGGCCTTCCCACGAAATCACTGCAATATGGTGTGTAGAGATAGTCAACGACGCCATATCCATAAATCTGTTGTTGAGGAAGATAACTCAACTAAAGTTTGGAACTTTCTCAAATCTCTAGGGGTTGGAAAAGCAAAGCGTAATGTAGAATCTCTTAATTTGAATTTAAATAAGCTTAATGCTCATTTCCTCTCTAGCGCCACTATAGACAGTGCTACGAAGAAAAATACACTTGCTCAACTTTCTGCTATATCAACTCCCAATTTTTCCTCTTTTGTCTTTAGCCAAGTTACTGTCAGTGATGTTAAGAAGAATATATTAGCCATTACTTCCGACGCAGTTGGTTCTGACAGCATTAGTCGTAAGATGATTATCCCAATACTCGATCTTTTAGCTCCTATACTTACACTTATTTTAAACCGTTCCCTTGACACCAGTGTTTTTCCTTCACCCTGGAAAGACGGCCTAGTAACTCCACTCCCTAAAAAATCTAATCCGACATATGAAGATTACCGTCCTATATCCATCCTTTCCTTTCTCTCTAAAGTACTCGAGCGCCTAATATACCAACAGCTGAGCAAATTCCTGTCCAATCATAACCTTTTGAATTCATTCCAATCTGGTTTCCGTCCCGGTCATAGTACGACTACGGCTTTGGTTAGAATCACTGATGATATTCGCCTGGGCATGGATAGTCAGCAGGTTACAGTATTGACATTGCTTGACTTTAGTAATGCCTTCAATACTGTAGACTTTGATGTTTTACTCGCTGTCCTAAGTTCTCTTAACATATCTCCTGAAGTAATTGGTTGGTTTCATAGTTACTTGCAAGGGCGCCGGCAACGTGTACAAATTCAAGACATGTTTTCTGACTGGTCTGCTGTCAAAGCTGGCGTCCCACAAGGTGGCGTGTTGTCTCCTCTATTGTTCTCTATTTTCATCAATTCGATCTGTTCCCACATAACTTCTCTTTACCACCTATATGCAGACGATTTACAAATCTACTCTCAATGTAAGATTGTGGATCTCCCCAATACAATTAGATTAATTAATGAAGATCTTATTCGTATTTCTCATTGGTGTAATTCATTTGGGCTTAAAGTTAATCCACTGAAGACTCAAGCCATTATTATTGGGAGTTCGAAATTAATCTCTCGGTTAACTTTGTCGCTGCTCCCGCCAATCATATTCGATGGGACACTTATCCCATACAGTGACAAAGTTAAGAATTTAGGCATTATGTTCGATCAGACTTTGTCTTGGGGACCGCAAGTTAGTGAAATAAGTAAAAAAATGTTTGCCGCAGTTGGTTCACTTCGAAGATTACGCAATGTTCTCCCCATTCCTACTAAAGTTGCGCTGGCTCAGTCTCTTCTTTTACCGATCCTTGACTACGCGGACACTTGTTATCTTGACCTAACATACGAGCAACTTAATAAACTTGAGCGGCTTCAAAATTATTGCATAAGGTTTATATTTGGGTTACGAAAGTATGACCACATATCCGAATTCCGCCATAAGCTCAAGTGGCTCCCGATTCGTCTTCGCAGGAATACTCACATTCTTCATCTTCTTTACTGCATTCTGTTCAATCCGACCACTCCTTCTTATTTGAAAGACCGATTTATATATTTAAGTAGTTTACGATCTCAAAAGTCTCTTCTAAGTACCCCTAGACATTCCTCTTCCTTCTATTCTAATTCTTTTACGGTTACCGCTATACGACTATGGAATTCTCTCCCCTTACATATTAAAAAATCTAAATCTCTTCCTATATTTAAAAATAAATTAAAACTTTATTACCTTTCCTCTTAAGTTACTACCTGTCGTCATTCATTTTTTCTTTAATCATTTATGTTCTTCTATTTATCTTTCTTTATCATATTCTGTACACCCCTCCCGCTATCTTTAAAATAGTATCCTCTGCCCTAAGGTTGCCTGGAAGAGATCGCTGTTTTAGCGATAAGGCCGCCTGTTGTACCAATGTCCCATTAAATATATAAATAATGTAATATGTTCCTTGGTGTACAATAAAGTATATTTTACTTACTTTTACTTATTCCCCCTGAGCCACCTGCATCCACTGACTTCCTGGACGTCTTACCAGGTCGTCACTCTATTTAGTGGGGAGACGCCCTACACTTCGCCTGACAGTACGAGGCTGCCACTCGAGAACCTTTTTACCCCATCGGCTGTCCGTTCTTCGAGCTATGGGGCCGGCCCATTGCCACTTCAGCTTACTAATTCGTTGGGTGATGTCAGTCACTCTGGTTCTACTGCGGATATCCTCATTCCTAAGTTTATCACGCAGAGAAACTTCGAGCACAGCCCTCTCCATAGCTATATTATTAGCCCGTGATAGTCAGAAATGGGGACTTTTCGGTGTAGGGAGGAATTAACTTAATCGTTACACTTGGCCTGCGGATTGATCATCCAGTCTCCACTATACCTCATCGCACGTTTGACGATGCTCCCCATTGTCGATATAAGTATTTTAAGTCTGACCGTGTAATTTTTATAGTTATACGGACATCTCTCAGAAGCCAAGATTATCCAAGCCATGGAGTGTAGAGGCAAGGAGAACCGTCTAACATGGAAAATAGTTGAAAAAGTGTCCATCTGTAAGCAGTAAATAACAGTTCAAAAACTCTCCACAACAGCACCAGAGTAGCTAAAGGGTATGAAATGAACTTAGCGTTTGTCGGCGGAGTAAAGTGTGCTGAGCTGAGGGATTTAATATTTGTGGCGACTAGAGTAGTCGATGGAACTGCAGTATTTGTAACCTTTTAACATGTTGTCTAAAAAAATTTAGTAATTATATAACCTAGAAAAAGTCGCCGTGAAATACGCTGAGAGTGATTTTGAAAATAAAAGTTTTGAAAACAATAAAGTAATTATTTTAAAAAAAGAATTATGGTGATAGTTTGCGCAGTAGAAAGTTATAAAAAGTTCTCTGAAATTTACCCTCTAGCTACAGTGACCAGACCAGCCACCCTTATTAAACGATTTCCGACATTTTTTAATATACAGAGACGGTTCTCCTTACCTCTACACTCCATGATTCAATCATTTCTCACAGTCGCATCATATAAAACCCGAAATGGTGCGAAAGATTCTCTTACGTCACCACCAAAACGCTTAAATTCAATATATTTTGGTGAATTTATGTTGATTTCTTACTACGTGCTCAGTGGTGAAGGAACGTATAAAATATTTCGAGGGCATGTTGTGTAAAGAACTCTTAGAAGAATCCGGTGCTAAGCTGTGGGATGTACGAGTGGATCATACTTGGTAGACCCACGGGTCGAAATGGTGTAATAGATTAACTTATGTTAGTATCACCACCACACGGCAGATTTAAATTCAACACATTTTAATAAAATTATGTTGATTTCTTACCACGTTCTTGGTGGTAATAAAACGTATAAAATATTTCAGGGGACATGTTGAAAAAGAAATCTTAGAAATAATAAAAATTAGGGGAAGCCTGTGCTTAGCATTGGGACGGATATTATACGTGGTAGAACAATGCTGCACCTATACCTCTACATATAGTTGTAGCACGAATGGGTCGGGATGACCGGGGAGGAACCACAGGAACTTTCTTTTCCGTGAGACCATGGGAACACAGTATTATATGAGAGAGTTCTCACATTATATTTCCGTAAAGCAGATTAACGCTGCTGTGTTTCTGGTGTGTATTGAGAGCCGGGGGCTTTACTGGGAACGAGGTATTCCATTTAGTCCTCACGGGTGACAATGCATCTGCATAATGATTTCTTACATTTACGCGAACACTATACATTGATTAAAACTACTTTTACGGATTTTATCGCGTTTTATTTATATTAATTTTAATACCCGACGTTTCGGTTGCTTTCCAGCACCCATGGTCACGGGGGACTGAGGTGACTGACGTCCCGATGTCAAAGTTAACCCGGAGTACCTTCAGCTTTTTAATTATTGTCTTTGGTCCGATCTACGCAGAATGAACTAACTGTGTTTTGAAGTCTTGCAGTGGTATGCTTGGGTTTAGTTTTAATTTTATTAATTATAGGATCCCAAGCAGGTGGTAGTACCCAGCCTCCTTCTCTATTGAAATTAGGATGTTTTTTAATTTCAATAGCCTCACGTATCATCCTTGGTAGAAATCGATGTTCTTTCGCGAGGATTTGTGGTCTATCAAATCTGATATGATCGCAAACTGAAGACTTCCCGGAACGTTAATGCTTCACGTCAGCTATGTGTTCTTTAACGCGGGTTCTAATAGATCTCTTTGTTTACCCTATATATGAGAGACCACAATCACAATCAAGCTTGTACACTCCTGCATCTTGTAGAGGAATATGACACTTGACTGATGGTAAGAACTGACTAATCTTCTTCGGCG
This sequence comes from Parnassius smintheus behrii, assembly GCA_036936625.1. NCBI lineage: Eukaryota > Metazoa > Arthropoda > Insecta > Lepidoptera > Papilionidae > Parnassius > Parnassius smintheus. The sequence goes on along the minus strand of JAUPFT010000021.1, from coordinate 18,358,150 downwards.
GCTTGTAGAATGTTCTAATAGAAGCTCGCTTCAAGATGTAGCCAATCTTGTCTGTGACACCTCTGACATATGGTAGTACAGCAGGCACACGCTCGACTGTGGCCGGCTTCACTCGGTCACTGTGACGGAGGCGTGGGACCCGAAGCTTGTTGTCGTGCAGAACCTGCTTGACGTGCTGAAGCTCCGCGGCCAGGTGTTTGCTGTCACAGATCCCTCGTGCTCTCTGTAACAAAGATTTGCCCACGGTAGCTAACTGTGAAGGATAATGGTGAGATTCACCATTTAAGTATCGGTTTGTATGGGTCTTTTTTCTATACACAGACAGATGACCTATGGTGTTGTTAGGATTTCGGATGACTAACACATCTAGGAAAGTTAAGGAACTATTTGCCTCTAATTTCATAGTAAATTGAATTTTAGAGTTTATGGAATTAAGATGTTCTAAAAATGCCGTTACTACCCGAAACGTCGGGTATTAAAATTAATATAAATAAAACGCGATAAAATCCGTAAAAGTAGTTTTAATCAACGCATCTGCATTTTGATTCTTAATAGAGAATAAAATAAATGTAGATGACTATGGGCCACAGCATCCACTTACCAGTAGGTGGACCGTGTGCTTGATGTCAGCTTCATTCTGTATAAGTAATATAGACTAACTTTGGTTTAATTTATTAATGAAAACTCTTTTACAGGAGCTGAATTTCGTATCGCGTGTTAACTATCCACAATCAGGGCGTTATTTAGAAGTCCACAGTGATCAGCCTGGTGTCCAGCTGTACACATCAAACTTTCTTCCCTCCCCTGATGAGCCAGCGTTAATCGGTAAAGCCGGAATAGGGTATAGACGTCATGCTGCATTCTGTTTGGAGACCCAGAACTATCCAGACGCGATCCACCATCCCAACTTCCCGAGTCCCGTTTTGAAGCCTGGAGAAATTTATAAACATCGAGTAACTTACAGTTTGGGCGTAGACAAACATTTTAATGAACCTCAGGTTATCAGTTCCTAAATCATTTCAATGTAACGGTTTTGTTAGAGACATTTTTGTAAAAACGAGTAACACTCGACGTTAATTGTATTCTTAAATATTTTTAATGTAACTCTTTTGTTCAATTAAAAATATATTAATTAGATATTTTTATATAAAAATAACTATATGTAGTAGCTTTACTATTTGTGAGAATTGCTCGATATTAATTGTAATTATTTATACATTTGTCTTTTTATTTTAAACAAAATTACTTTAAATAAACTTTAAAAATTCTTTGCTATTTTTTCTACTTTTGCCTATTTAATTACTCGTTTCAGAGAAAAGCATATTAATTTAACATTTTTTTTGAATTCATTAACTCCGAAAAATTAATTGCAATTAAATAATAATTACGATTCTAAGATACCTCAATAAATAAACTCATAATTAATTGCACATTGTATGTAATAAAAATGTTGTCACCCCTGAGGACTGAGATGGAATGTCTCATTTCCAGCTAAAGGGTCTCCAATTCTATACACTCACTATAAGCTCCGCAACGATGTTGCGTTAAGCTGCTATTTTACGCAGGTATTCTGTGAGAGCGTGGTGCTTCCCCGGTCAAGCCGACCCATTCTTGCTACAGCCATAATAATGTCCCAAAGACCGAATTATTTCGGTCACGGCGGCCAGCCTTAACCAACACTAACCATCGGCGCAGGACAGGATTATAGTGCCCGGGTGTATGCGCAAGCACAGTTGCACTCTCTATTCCCACTTCTCATAATCCGATGGGACGGTAAACCAACACGACCGGAGAGATATCAATAATAACAATATATTATTATCAACAAAAATAAATCACAAAAGTTTTTTGAAGTCTCTGACTCCCAAACTAGACTAGTCTGTATCTTAGGAATCAGCGGCTTCTCCCAGAGTTGTAATACACATACAGGTAATACTAAGAGAGGCGCAGAGCACATGCTTTCCGAGGCACGGGGGGTGAGACACCGCCAACTTTCTGACTCCGGGCAGCTACTGAGAATTTCTTGACGGAATAACTCAATAATTGAATTCTTGGCCCGATCTGGGAATCGAATCCAGGACCTCATGATCAGCAGTCGCACTACTACAACCACTAGACCAACGAGGCAGTCGTAATATTGCTGCAGCGTGACTCTACCTCGTATATATTCTTAGCCTTATCTATTGTATTGAGGATTTGCCTCAATGGTCACGGTTCACAGGCGGTTTGACGTTCTAGTTAGTTGCCAGTACCGCACCAGAATAATTTAAGAATACTTTTTATTTCGATACAGATGACATGTAATTCTTATTGTAAGTCATTTTTTACTTTTATCACTCGTTCGGAAAAACCTCTGTGCTGGGAATAACTAGCAACGGTTCACGCCTTTTGAGGCTGCTTTCTGTTGCTGGTCTAAACGGTAATTTACGCCTGGCGCCATGATTTGGTTGTACCGACATCTATCGAAAACCATTAATTTCTTTGTGACAATGTAACAAATAACATTTCCCATCGCCGTTAACATCTTACAATATCCACGTGACGAAATTGGGTGTTGGATTTGCTTACGCTGGCCTACCATTGCACCCTACCAAAGGCCCACTGCTGATTGCCTTGCCTCTTATTTGCTACAGTTGCCACGATTGGCAGGCGGGTTGGCATTTTTTAAATATTTTAAGTAGAAAGACGCTGCTGGCAATATCATGATTTGTTTCCTTTAGTCGCATTTTATGACATCCACGAGACGATAGGAGGTACACTGTATAATCTTACGTCGACAATGCCACTATACGGTAAGGGCGGTCAAGGTTAGAGTCCATTACGCCGTCCTTTTTTTGTGGGATAAGAGTGACAAAAAGCACACAGTCTACCTCATGGTAAGTGGATACTGTGGCCCATAGACAACTATATTTATCCTCGATTAAGAATTAAAACGAGGATGCGTTGTCACCCCTGAGGACTAAGATGGAATACCTCAATTCCAGTAAAAAAGGGTCTCCGGATCTCTATACCCACTATACGAAACACAGCAGCATTGTGCTGCTATTTCACGCTGGTATTCTGCAAGAGCGTGGTCCTTCCCCAGTAGAACCGGTCCATTTGTGCTACAACCATAATATATAGCTGCAGCGTGGCTTTACCACGTAACAAAATACGAAAAACTGAATAAAATTATCAAACTATGAAGTAAAATAAAATTACAAATTGTATCAGGTTATTTAACCTTTAACGAGGGAACGTGTATTAGTTATCATTATAATTAATTATGTAAATAAATGTTTCAATTAAACACGACACTAAGGGCGTAATTAACTTTTGATAAAAAAGTGAAAGCAGGTAATTGCTGAATATACAAGTGGTAAAATTAAAAATATTGTACAATCGACTTCAATACGACTGAATCAATATATTCGAAGGTAATTAAATAGGCATTAAAGATAACTTAAAAGTACTGTTCAGATCTTGATTTCGTGACCACATGAGAAGCACCAGTTTTCAGATAAAAACAATCATCAAAATCGGTTCACCCAAAGAAAAGTTAATAGGTAACACACTTAAAAAAATGTAATCAAATTGAATAGCTCCTCCATTTTGAACTCCGTAAAATCTGTGTTTGCATAACATATTTTACGACATCTGCCTCATTGTTTTTCGTATACAAGCTTAAAGGTTAAAACAGTGATTAAAAAAAACCGACGACGTAAATAAGGTAAGTGAGAAGAGAACATTTTTATACTTTATATCACTTCCACTACTAAGACAAATCTAAGGACTATATGTTAAAATCCATCAAGCTTCTTAGGCTACAGAGCGCACCATACAAAGTGAACTTACATACATACATATTTTCGTAAAACATTACGCTCCTTCTGGGGCAATCGGGTAGAGTCGAGTAATGCGACGGCGCCCTAGTCTCGCCACAAGCGTAACGAACCGAAGCCTAAACAACGCTATCGAAGTTTCCGAAATACTCCGGTGTATTTAGAATAGCTCTATACTACCACTCAATGTATTGGCTGCTCCCTGGGTTGAACACCTTCCTCAGTGGGAGGCCTTTCTTTCCACGAACAAATTGGTGACCTCGACGTGATATGAACACGCAACCCGCAATTTGAAATTTTAAACTTTTGTCAACGTCCTCAAGAACCTCTTCATTCATTCCCAAGCAAACAAAGTCTGCCATCTTCAGTTCTTGCACTTTTTTTACAATGTTTTTTCAAGCTACTCTATGCGGTATAATAATATATGCAATCGCAGTTTAATCCTTTCTAAGAGTGTTTTAAATAAAAGTACGGAGGTAAGTTAACTATTTTAATCACGAATCATACATTTAAAACATTGATAACAGCAATATAGCCGAAAATACAACATAGCATTCCTTTTATTCGGTATCATTTCGATTTGTTGTTCATGTCTCAGAACTAAGCTTAAGTAATTAGAATTTACATCCAAATAGCACCGGTATCTTATCATAGCGAAGCCTCGAGGCCATTTTGTCCATTTTGCCCATTTTGACCGTTCTCCTTGACGTTCTCCCCCCATGTCAAGTTGAGGCTGCGTTTCATGCCGTCGTCCAGCGGGGGTATGAGCGATCGCGGCAATAGGAACGTTGACAAGTTGAAGAGGTCCAAGAATACTTTGTAGCGATCACTGAAAATAAGCATTTGATTAAAACAAATTCACAGGCCACCTGATGGTAAGTGAATGCTGTGGCCTTACCTTTCTACATTTAACTTCGATTAAGATCAAAATGCAGATGCGTTTGCCACCGCTGAGGGCTAAGATGGAATGCCTCGTTTTCAGTAAAAAGGGTCTCCTGTTCTCTACACTCACTATACGAAACCCAGCAGCATTAAGCTACTATTTTGCGCTGATATTCTGTGAGAGCGTGGTCATACCCTGGCCCAGCCGACCCATTCGTGCTACAAGCACAATGTAGGTGCACCGTGGCTTTACCACGTAAAAATTAGTCTATGGGTGGTCTATGGGACATAGCATTCACTTACCATCAGATAAACTATGTATTCACTTGTTATTCTATATATTATCCTCTCAACTGTCCCGGCCCAAATGGTCGCTTTGGCGCATACTGTCTAACCCTAAATGAGTGATTTATTGCATACATGGCGCGTGTCATTAAAATGGCAATATCTTAATAATTATGAATGGAAACTCTATAAAATAATATGTTGTTAAAATTTTTGTTAAGTAAGCTAATAGAATGTGTGTAAATGTGTACATTCACCTTTTTTATATTTTCTAAATTCTATGGTAAAAATGCTAAAAGCGATTTTTTCCAGTTTGGTGAAAAAAAAAGTTTAAAAAAAATACAATTACTTCAATAAATATTTATTTTATTTACAATACGATAAATACACTTTAAAATAATTAATTAAAAAACACAACTCCGCGTACATTTTTTTACACCACAAGCTCGACAGTAATGTGGGCCACTTAACATGACCCGAAACGCGGACAAAAAAGGCACATTTTGTACTTGAATAGCGACAATTCCAAAATACCGAAATAAGTAGGTTAAATATATTTAAAACAATGTTGTTCGAGTTAGAGGGAGATACCGATACATTTACTACGGCTGTTTCGTGTCGGAAGTTTATAAGTAAATTGCAACCTTCAAGTGCAAGTTGTGGACAGCCGCGTACTTTTTTAATAGCGACCTTTAGAAGGTTTTGGACAGACGAGAGGATATATGATATAAAAAATTGTTTAGGTAGCATCAAGCCAGGCGGTCGTCACCGAATTATGTTTGTTTCCTGTCTTACCTGAGCGTAGAGCGAAGATATTGGTAGCCCGATGACCCGCCAGTGCCAAGTTGTTGCGAGCCGATCATCCGTTGTACCATTATCACATGGTTATCTGGACAAATATGTTTTCCATTTTTTTAAAACTGTTCTCTTACACTAAGAATTTCTTCTGGATCGCGCAACAAATAAGTGAAAATGTAAGTATTTGGGTAACATTCTTTTTCGAAATAAAAAATACGCGTGTCTGCGTGATTGCTGATTTACCTGCTGGACGGTGAAGGAAAACATTTTTTTTTTTGTAAAAAAAAAAAACGTTACCCTTACACTAAGATTTTCTCTTGTATCGTGGGGGCAGTTTACAAACATAAATTGAACAAGGACAAATATCCAGACCCGGAACAATTATTTGTAGGCTATACAAATATTTGTTCCGTGCGGGATTCGAACCCGCGACTTCCAGCGCAGCCACTTATTGTGCCACGGAGTCGTCAAAACATCGTCAAAACATTATGTGAAACCAACATGTTTAAAAATAAAGTATTTTAAACCAAACGGTCCGCAACTTTGACGGGACAACTCCCAAGTAAAGAAATGAGAGGTATCGAATCGATACAAACATTGTAAAGAATACATACAGTCCTCCACTGTGAATAAAAGTGTTTCAAACACTGAACTCTTACAATCTTATATTTCAAGCACGCTCGTCCGATTCGAGTCATTTTGTGTTCCAATCGCAGTTCAGTTACGGATTCACTCTGGAAGACTAGAATAAAGTTGTTTTAAACAAAAATACTTTTAAACTCAACGTTCAAGTACACTAGTCGAATCCTAACTCATTTTTCGATTTTCATTCGAATGTGTTGGTGCAATTCGCTGGCAATATTTGTGCAAAAATTTGTACCAAATTGAAATCGCATCTTAGCCCCTCGCCGCATTAGCCAGTTACTATAATCACTAGTCGACGCACGTTCTTATCACCAGATCGCGAGACAAACGTAAAATACTCACACCGCCATTTAGTAATGAGGCTGTCCATATCCATAAGCAGAGTGAGGAGCTGGTGAGGTTGGGAGAACCTTGGCTCATCACGGTAGAAAGTGATCATGATGGCCCCTTGAAGAGCTTTGTAGGACAACCTAGAACACAAATCATGACTTATACTTAGAATCACGACAAAGATTTTTACACGTGGTAGAGCCACGCTGCAGTTATATTATGGTTGTAGCACGAACGGGTCGGCTCGACTGGGGAAGGACCACGCTCTCACAGAATACCAGCGTAAAATACCAGCGTAATGCTGCTGTGTTTCGTATGGTGAGTGTAGAGAACCGGAGACCCATTTTACTGGAATCAAGGCCTTCCATCCTAGTACTCAGGGGTGACAAGGATGGGGTGCGAAGTCAGAAGTCCTCCACGTGTGCCTGGTAATTGCGGGTCCCTCTCGATACGTCTGGAGGGAAGAGCAGCAACTGGGCCGGTGCACCCTGGGCGCGGCGGTAATCTTCCTCGAGAAATGAGAAGAAATTCTTATTCCTTGGGGAATGTTGCTGCCGCGGCTAATTATTCTGACATGGAGGGGTCCATCTCGGACCAACAGTGCGTTCCTCTGCGTGACCCTCTGATCAGCAGAGGGCATAGCAGAGGAGCGAGGGCGGGCTCGGTGTGCACTTACCCTGCCTCCGGGCAGACAGTGAAGGATTCATCCTTTGCTGTCACCGCCGGTCTCGTAATCCCAGTATTGAAGTGTCGTGGATCATGTCTCGCGGCTTTGATAAGGACCGAGGGTCTTGGCTTAATCGCCCGTACCGCGAGGGAGAAAACCTCTATAAAAAGTTACCCCGAATCCCAAGCGGCGACGCACCGCGGGGGGATGGATGGCTGACGGGGTTCTATGAACAAATCAGCCGCAAGTGCGCTCCTCGCCAGGGTACCTGCAGACCCCCTGGCGAGTAATAAATCCTGTGCCGGTGGAGAACCAGGTTCTGAACCTGGTCCGGCAGGAGCTGGCTGCCTGCCAGCACCGGTTCTCCGTGCTGGAGGGCATCGTCCTGCGCCCCCCCCTTGGGGCAAACAAGACGGCGGCGAGGCCGGCAACGTACGCGGCGGCCACGGCTACCGCATCCACGCCGGGGCCGTCCAGTCAGCCCTCGGGCGGGGCTGCAGTTGCCCCTCCCCCCCTGAAAAGCCGGCTCCGGCAAAACCGGTACCGGCTGATCCGGCTCCGGCTAAGCCGGCGACGGGAAAGAGAGGCAAGACGAAGGCGAAAAAGGGCAAGACGGCTGCACAGGTGGTGGCTGCACCAGCCCCAGTGCCTGCGGCGAATGTGCCAGCGCCAGAGGCAAGCCAGCTGCCGCCGCCGTCACCGCCCCCCAGCTCCCTACACCTCCCGCGGCTGAAGCCGGTTGGCAGGTGGTCGGGGACAAAAAGAAGGGGAAGAAGGCAGCCAAAAAGGCCAAAGAGCAGGAGCGGCAGCGCCAGTTCAGGGCGCGCAAGATCGCGGCTAGGCTCCGCGCCCCGAAAACCGCAGCTGTAGTGATTACACTACAGCCGGATGCGGAAAAGAAGGGCGTTACCTACCGCGATCGGCTCGCAAAGGCGAAGGAGGCGGTGGATCTCGGGGAGCTCAGGATCACTGGGGGCCTCCGGCTCAAAGTCACCCAGACGGGGGCCCGTATGCTGGAGGTCCCCGGGGAATCCAGCGGCGCGACCGCGGACGCTCTGGCTGCGAAGCTCAGAGCGTCTCTGGACGCGGACGAGGCCCGAGTGTCAAGGCCCGTCAGATGCGCAGACCTGCGCATCATGGGTCTGGACGACTCGGTATCGGAGGAGGAGTTGGTGGCCGCCGTCGCCAGGTCCGGGGGGTGCACTACTGACCAGGTCAGGTCAGGCGCCATACGCCCCGACCAACAGGGTATGCATGCCGCCACGGTGCGCTGCCCTGTTACGGCGGCCAAAACCATAGTGGAGGGCCGAAGGCTTCTGGTGGGCTGGGTCTCAGCGCAGGTTAAGCTGCTGGAGCCCAGACCTCTGAGGTGCTATCGCTGTCTCGTGGGGCACCACGTATTAGTGAGATGCGCCTCGGAGGTTGACCGCACTGGCCTTTGCTTCCGCTGCTGTCAGCCCGGACACACATCGGCGACCTGCTGCGCCACGCCGCACTGTGATGCATGTGCGGCGACCGGCAAGCCAGCCGATCACCGGGCCGGAAGCAAGGCCTGCGTGCCACCCGCCAAGGCCAAGGCCGCGGGTAGGGTAGGGGCCAAAGTCGCCACCGCCTCTGTGGCCTCCGCTGCAGCCGCAACTGCCACCGCCACCGCTGTCACTGTCGCCGCCGCCGCCGCCGCGACACTGACGCCCGCAGAGGGGCCCCCCGTGGAGGAAGCTGAAATGGAATGCCTATAACGGCCCCATTAAGCTTCCTCCAGGCGAATATCAACCACTGCGCCTGCGCTCAGGATCTGTTGCTCCAGAGCATGGCGCAGTGGTCGATTAACATCGCTGTGGTCGCTGAGCCGTATTTTGTCTGGCCTAGGGAGGACTGGGTGGCGGACCTTAACGGCTCAGTGGCCATCATCTCTTCGGCCGCCGCCGGTACCCCGACCCTTGAAGGTGTCAGGAGGGGTCAGGAGTGCGTAGCAGCACGGTTCGGGGAGTTCGTCGTTGTGGGGGTGTACTTCTCCCCGAACCGATCTCTCGCCGAGCTCCACAACTCTCTTGCAGAGCTGAGAGCAGTCGTCGTCGGAAGTTATCCCCTCCCCGTACTTGTCCTCGGGGACTTCAATGCCAAGAACTTGGCTTGGGGCTCCCGTCGTACAGATGTGCGGGGTAGGATGGTGGAAGACTGGGCTCTGGAGACAGGCCTGGTCGTCCTAAATCGGGGTTCTGTCCCCACGTGTGTGCGTATGCGGGGCGAGTCGGTGGTGGACATCTCGTTCGCTAGCCCCGCTCTGTCGCCGCGTGCCATTGACTGGCGTGTCATGGAGGGGGTGGAGACCTACTCCGACCACCGGTACATCCGGTTTGATGTCTCCACCCAGCCCTCGAGCGCGCCAGTCCAAAAGGCCCCGTGTGGTCCGCGTTGGGCGCTGAAGCAGCTGGACCGGGAGCTCCTCCTGGAAGCCTCGATCGTGCAGGCCTGGGTGTCATCACCGGACAGGCCTGCCGACGTCAATGATGAGGCAGGGTGGTTCCAGGAGGCCATGTCCGAGATATGTGACGTGGCAATGCCCCGCGTCCGGCCAGGAAGCGCCCGGCATCAGGTGTATTGGTGGTCGCGTGAGCTGACGTCTCTGCGCGAGGCGTGTGTCGCCGCGCGGCACCTGTACACCAGGTATCGCAGGCTCCGCATTCGTCCACCGAATGCGGCAGCCATTGAGGCGGAGCTGTACGAGGGATACAGAGCGGCGAAGACCGCCCTCCGGGAGGCTGTCCTGCGGGCCCGGGATCGGGCCCGTGAGGAGATGCTGGAGACTCTCAACAGAGATCCGTGGGGGCGCCCTTACAAGATGGTGCGGGATAAACTCCGCACCTGGGCCCCCCCGCTGACGCAAAGTCTCCGGCCCCAGCTCGTGGAGGACGTGGTGAGCGCTCTGTTCCCTTCGCGAGGGGAACATCCGCCCCCGCCTATGGCTCTGCCACCTGCGATGCCGGAAGCGGACCACCAGGACGACGACGACGACATCCCGGAAGGGACCGGGGTAGACCTGAGAGTGGCGGTACGTAGGCTCAAGGCCAGGAATACCGCCCCAGGACCCGATGGCTTGCCCGGCAAAGCCTGGGTCCTGGCCTCGGAGGCTCTCGGGCCCCGACTGGAGGGGCTCCTAAGCGCATGCTTGGAGAGAGGCCAATTCCCGCTTCGTTGGAAGACGGGGAAGCTGGTCCTCATTCGGAAGCCGGGGCGCCCTGCGGACTCTTCGTCCGCATACCGGCCCGTGGTGCTGCTCGACGAGGTGGGCAAGCTCTTTGAAAGAGTCATTGCAAACCGCCTCGCCGAGCACCTTGCGGGGACGGGGCCGGATCTTGCGGAACACCAGTTTGGTTTCCGCAAGAGGCGCTCTACGGTGGACGCCATCATGCGCGTGAGAGCCCTCACGACGGGGGATGCAGTGGCCAGAGGGGGGGTTGTCTTGGCGGTGTCTCTCGACATCGCCAACGCCTTCAACTCCATGCCCTGGAGCTGCATTAGGGAGGCACTCCGGTATCACCGGATGCCGACCTATCTCCGTCGTATAGTCGGGGACTACCTGACGGACAGGGCCGTCATCTACCCCGGTCGCAACGGTGATTGGAACCGGCGAGAGATTTCGTGCGGACAGACTTTCGGCACGATCTCATGGCGACATGGAGACAGCGACTGTCGCAACCCCGTGCTGGGCACGCCACTATAGCGGCGATAAGACCCCTCTTTGAGGAGTGGCTTGAGTGACGCCACGGCATCCTCAGCTTCCGCCTGACGCAGGTCCTCACCGGACATGGTGTGTACGGGAGGTTCCTGCACCGAATCGGGCGGGAGGAAACGCCCGGGTGCTCCCACTGCGAGGATGGACCGGAGGACACGGTGGAACACACCGTGGAGGTGTGCCCTGCTTGGGCGGAGCACCGCCGTGTCCTCGTAGCGGCGATAGGCGGCGGCGACCTCTCGCGTCCGGCCCTGGTCGAAGCCATGGTCCGGAGCGAGACGGAATGGGATGCCGTCACCACCTTCTGCGAAGTAGTGATGCTAGCGAAGGAGGTGGCGGAGCGAGAGAAGGAGAGAGCAGCAGCTTTCCTCCCCGGCCGCCGCGGGAACGCCCCGGGCGTCGGGGGCTACGTCGTGGCCCCCGGCCACCGTAGGCGCGGGCCTGTGGACGGCGAGCAATGGGTAGCTCGCCGTCCGTCCGTCTAACGACGACAGGCCGTGTCGACGGCGCGTTTTGTTCCACGCGCGCCTCAAAGAGCTGTCAGCAGCGTGAAGGGGCCCGCAAGGGCCGACGCCTGCCAGGGCTGCGGGCTGTTCGAAAGAGATACCGCGGCTCCGGAACGTAAGGGCACTGAAGGAACACGGATGGTTTTTAGTCAGTAAAAGTCTGACACTCCCTTACGCTCCACCCAGAGCGAAAGGCGTCATTAGATGATTTTCCATCCGCAAAAAAAAAAAGGGGTGACAAGGATAAATGTAGATGTCTATAGGCCACAGCATCCACTTACCATCAGGTGGACTGTGTGCTCATTTGTCACCCTTACTCTGTTAAAAAAATCATTCATTTAATTATTAAAGCCTCTTAAAAATCACTGTTGAACATAGGCCTTCGCAATACATTGACTCATAGGTCGGATGCTTGCCGAAGTTGGTAACCGCAGTTTCAATTTTTTAGTTGTTATTAGAAAGAACTCTGGTTCCGTTTTCCTATATCGCCTCTTACTAGACCTACGGGAAGATATATAAATAAAATAAAATATTTTATTTCAGACATAATATCCATAATGGTTAGTGGGTACACAAAAGTTATAACTATGTTAGTAATAATTAGGAATAATTAGTTTAAGTACAAGCAGGCCTGCCTGAGGCACTAGGTTTATGCACATGCATAGTCACCCAGTGTCCCATAACAGGACAATCTGGTTTGTCACAAATAACCCTCATTATTGTGATGGAGCTACCACGTATTCTGCGCATGAGCGAGGTGACCCGTTTACGCAACACCGTCTCGAAGCTATCGGTGCGCGCTTGCGCAACGTGCCCGATGCGGTGTACAGAATCGCGGCAGACCCAACATAAACCTGAAGGCATTGTTATGTTGTACTCGAAGTGCGCTGAAAGCCCCCTGCGTATAATCAACCCACGGATTACACATGGAGTTATGGATATTCTTACACCGCCACTGCACAGTCAATCTACACCTCTTATCTTCTACTTCATCAGTCTCTAAAAATTCACTGTTGAACAATCTTTATAGTGGTTGAGAGGAATCATCATAATCGCAACGCTTGGCAGACAAATTGGCGATTGCCGTTCCAGAAGCCTCGCACCTTTGACGTGCTGACGTACTGATGATAAGTTATCACTGCAGTCCACGAAAACCAGCAGCCAACTTCACTAAAGGCAGCGAAGATCTGAGCGAAGTGGCTGGTAAAAACTGATTGCGTGTAGTCCACCAGGCTAACCGGCGCGTAAATGGAGGCCTATATCCAGAAGTGGATAGCCGCAGGCTGATGGTGATGATGATATGTTATTATTCTCAGTTTAACATGTTAATACAAATATGTGGGTCTGCCGGGATACTTAGCCCTCATCCGTTGAAAGCACATACCCACCCAGCCATCGTTGAAAGTCATAAAATTCCATAGTAGCCTCTTACTACACCAATGGGATGAAATAGGTCTAGTAAGCTAGTTAATTCTTTCTCGAAAGGGACAAAGAAGACAAATTACTTTCTGAACTGAAGGAGAAAATTCTTTAATGTTTATTTGTCTTCCATACTATTACCACTACAGCCTGAGGGGAGGGGAGGGGGGGGGGATATTTGCCATTGTTGGCAACCGCAGTGTTTTTTTATTCAGCTGGTATCCGGAAGACACCTCTTCCCGTCTCCTATTTCAGTTTCACTCTGTCGCCCCTAACGACACCCACGGGATGATATGGGGTAGTGAATATTCTTAAACAGCCACTACACGGTTATTTATATCAACCGCTAATAATTTCGGCGTAGGAATTACTGTAACGAATTTAAATTGATTTTTGCGTTGTATTTGAATGTTTTGTGTGTGAATTTTATTACCTCCTCTCGCCTCGTGATCGCAGCGCGTCGTGAACAGCTGGATCGAAAATAGAACGGTAGATCTCGCGTCGATTTTCAGCGTCTTGCAATCGATGGCGGCGGGCCACTTCGTTTGGTTCACGCTGTTCATTTTTAATAATTTAAATGTTAATATACATTTAAGATTATTAAATCACTAATCAATAGATAAGTAAATCACCACCAAACAAGTACGTTTAATAAAATATTATAATAAAACAAAAACCTATATTTTTTTAAATTTACGACTATATGTTATATACGTTGTTTCATTACTTCAACGGCACGTGCAATTTCGTAAGTGCTTGGGTACTAAACATGAATTTAAAGGTTAGAAATTACCATTGCATCTTCAATATCGTCTTTGAGCATTGTGTTAACAGCTGCCTGGAATTTTCCCCAAAAATTAAACCCGTGGGTGTTGAGACCAGGCGTTCGTTCTAACCAGCGCTCTATTAGCGCTAGAAGAGCTGGCTCCTCTTCTGACCTGTAATAAAGTGACTATAATTTATAACATATAATTGTCATTTTAATGGTAATTAGTATTTTTTGTTTGTATATTACTTGTATATTAATTTTATGTTATTAGTTATTTTGGTTTAGTTATATTTTAATTGCATGCTACATACCGTTATATTAAAGTCCTATCATAGTCCTGCTGAACATAGGCCTCCACCATAGATTGCCTGATGGGGGGGGGGGGATAATTGAAATAGCTGCCACGTTGTATAAGGAAGACGAGGAAGACGACCTGTTGGCTCTTACGACCCACGGGATGATATGGGGTATTAGATATACTTACATCGTCACTACTCATATACTTTACATGATAAAGTAAATTAAACCGTCACCCTATATTATGCCGCGGTATGTGTGTGTCACTGTGCGTTTTGTGTAAATGTGTGATTATCACATTTATGTAGCCTGCGTGTGTTTAAATGGTAAAAATTTTAGATTTTTTTTCAGATTTTGACTACAATCAGACCTGGTGGTGATGTAATCCTTGATGATAAATCGCAATGTCCTACATAACTAAAGCCTATTCACTCTTTCCTTAAAGACACTCCCTATCGTAAAGGCGATATTACACATATCAACCAAATTGAAACAATTCCATTGAAAAGCATTGAAAATTGCACATTGAACGACTTTACTAATATACACGTAAACCATTTAAAGGACATTCAATGTTCATCATGCGCAATGCGACGCGCCAACTCGTACGAGCGGGAATTTCGTTAATCTGCCACTTAATAAATGAATTAAATAAAATAATAAAATAAAATCCCGGCGTTAGTGGGTGCGCCCGAAGATTTCGAGAGTGATAACTAAAAGAGCCTCAAGCTCCTTATTAGTAGAATTGGCAGAAGATTAAAATTTGTACCATTTGTGAATGACGAAAAGTCAATTTAATGAACTTCTTGAAGGCGAAATAGGAGCGCATGCGTACGCTTCACTGTTGTGCGGTATGCGGAATGAGTCAGGTCACCGTTCAATCTTCGTGTATACACGATACACGTTTCAACCGCATTGAACAATGACCAATATTGCTACCATTACATTGAAAGCGTTCGGTGATTTAAAGCTTTCAATGAGATTGCGCAATCGCATTGAAATATATTTAAATGTGTCAATTCCATTGAAGCAATTAAATTTTAAGCAGTATTGAACCGAAATTGATCCGTGTAATATCGCCTTAGTCGTAATTTTGATTAAAAATGCTAGTAACGCTGGTGACTTTAATAAAGTAAGCTTAAAATGCGTGTATTATGAGTAGTTCAAAACAGTATTCGAATCGCGTATTCGAAACCGCGATTTTATGAGTTTGCGGCTTGCACACTACCGTTAGCTTAGTGCTCCAAATAATTCCACTCTATTGCTGTATTCATTACGAAAGGCAAAGCAAACTGTTTTGGTTGGATATCATTTAATGAATGACAATAATAAGTGTTGTTGAGCTAAAGCTGGTTTTTGTTGACCACATTAACCAATTTTATTTCGCTGATGCGTTCATAATGCGCGACCCCACTCTATCTACCTCGTCATTATAGTTTTTACGGTGACATTTCTGAATATTGTTGAACTTAGCCTCTTAGCACTCGACAGCTATATTAATTAATAAAAAAGTGAAGTTTGCTTTATTTTATGTATTTGACCGAATTCAGTCATGATCTTCTATTCGATTTACTTAAAAAAATTAACCAACTGCCAACATGGTTTGCGGAAGCCATTTACCATATTTAAAACGATACATAGGTAAAAAAAGTTGTGTGTGGGGACGGCACAAGGATTTTCTCCTATGTCGCGAAGGTGTTTAACAATATGAATTGCAGATAACTATGCATGGACCTAGTAACCTAGAAAGAGCCGTGGTAGCTCAGATGGTTAGCGCTCGCTGTAAATTTCAGAGTACGTGAGCAAACCGGGTTCGATCCCCGCCGGCACGAATGATATTTTTTATTGCAATTTTAAGTGCTGATTTACCACATGCTTAGCGGTGAAGGAAAACATCGAGAGGAAATCTGCATGTCTGAGAAATAAGAAAAAAAATTTCGAAGACATGTGAAGTTCGCCAACACGCATTGGGGCAGCGCGGCGGACAATTCCTTACCCTAATACCCTCTCAGAAATGAAAGGAGGCCTGTGCCCAGCAGTGAGACGTGAAGATGTAACTTTACTTTACTTTTATTCATGGACCTAGACACGCAACAATTATTTCTAAGCAATAAAAACATTTGCTTCGGATCTTTTTGCTTTGCTTGATTTGCTACAGGAATCAAACCTGCGTCTCCGTAGAGCCGCAACCAAACGCTACCGGGCCATGTATATTATAATTATTTTATAATTGATATTCCGATATTTTACTTACTTACGTAGAGCCTCCATTGCATCGGGATCGTCACCGAAGACTGTCTGATAATTCTGATTGTATTTGACACGAAGCGCCTGTTTCAGACCGAGCTGTAAGTGGCAAAATAAATATTGTTGTATTCAACTTTTAATTTATTATTCAAAACTTATAAGAGGGTAGTAATACTTATACATAGTAACTGTATGCTGCTGCTATGTTATGGTTACAGCACAAATGGGACGGCACGGTAGAGTAGGATCACGCTCTCATGGAATACACTAGCGTAAAATAGCAGCTTATTGCTGCTGTGTTTCGTATTGTTACGAGCTTGAGGTTCGTGACCGAACCAAACTCAACTCCAATTAAAAATTAAAACACACTAATAATAAAATACAATTGTACTACCGATCACTTTAGTTATATCGCTTCGAAGTATTTGCTTGTATGGCCAATTAAATACGGACTCTGTCGCGGTCCCTATAGCGCCTCTTCTACTGAAACATCTAGAATCTTCGAGAACATACCGGTCCCGACTGAATATATGTAGAAAATCTGGCATGGCAATCTTGACTCCTAGTTCTGCTACTCGATACTAGATGGCGCTAGTGGTCACTCGCCATGCACCAGGCATTAATTATGGCACGCAACAGTATGGCGAGTATAGAGAATCGGAAACCGTGTTTACTGGATACGAGGTATTCCATATTATACTAAATGGGTGACCACACTTATATTTTGTTTCTCTATTGATGATAGATTCTTTCTTTCTTTCTTTATTCTTTATTGTACACACAATAAGTTGGTAACAATTATTAAATATTTAAATAAATGTACAAAGGCGAGCTTAACCCTAATAAGAGTTCTCTTCCAGCAAACCTATTGGGAGAGAAATAGTTTTATATATAAAGCAAGTAGGTAGCAGCGTGCGTACTTAATAATTAACATAACGCTACTTAATAGAAATTGGCTATAAGTTACAGTTAACAATTATCATATAAGTGTATAACATATAAGTATAATTTATTTTCTTATTTATTTTATTCTTATTTCTATTGATTTACATACATATATACCAATAAAGACAATAAATATATACATATATACACATATACACACACATATACATATATACCCATATCTATATATATATATATACATATATATATATATATATATATACATATATATATACATATACACATATATACATACATATACATATATACATACATACATACATATATATACATATATATATACACACATACATACATATATATACATATACACATACATACATACATACACATACATATATATACAATTATACATATAAATACATAAAATATGTAAATATTTATAATTCTAAGTTGACAGATAATATTTCTTTACTCTGCTCCGAAATATATCAAGAGAAGAGCTAGCACGTATGTCATGTGGGAGTGAGTTCCATAGCTTGACCGCCCTTACTGTAAAGGATCCACCACATCGGCTTGTGAAATGAGAAGGAGTTTTGAGAAGTAGTTGTTTAGTGGTCCGGCACTGAGTTTCACGGGGTACAAGATACTCGAAACGCTCGCGGAGATATGGAGGTGCAAGAGGATTAAAGAGTAGAAAGTATAGAAATGATAACACATGTAAGTCTCGACGTCTACGGATAGGAAGCCATTTTAATTGAGCCCTGTACTCTGAAACATGATCAAACTTACGAAGACCGAAAATAAAACGTATACACAAATTTTGAACACGTTCCAGTTTGTTCAACAGCTCCTCTGAAGCATCCAAAAAACTAACATCAGCGTAGTCAATGAGAGGAAGAAGAAGTGCTTGAGCTAAGGTTATCTTAGTTTTTAACGGTAAAAACATCTGGAGACGCTTGAGAGATTGAAAAGAGTAGTTCACTTTTCTGCTAATCATATTAATGTGAGCGACCCAAGACAAATTATTATCAAAAATAACACCTAAGTTCTTAGCGGTCTCTGTATATGGAATTTGAGTATTATCATACGTAACTGCAGGGATCTTCGATCGATCTAATAAATTAAGCATATATGAGCTGCCGATAATCATTACTTGGGATTTAGCAGGGTTAACACGAAGACCAAACGATTTTGCCCAACTGCTTATGCTACTTAAGTCAGCATTCATCTTATTAATAGCCTCATCTATATCTTGGACTTTGAAATGACGGTATAATTGCAAGTCATCAGCATAGAGATGATAATGAGAGGAGAGAACAGTAGTGAGAGCATTAATAAAAATAGAGAAGAGAAGTGGGGAAAGAACACCACCCTGAGGAACACCCGCCGTAAGATCACACCACTCGGAGAAATCCTCCTCATGGCGGACACACTGCGAGCGACCCCTAAGGTAAGAATTAAACCAAGTGATTACTGATGGTGAAATGTTTAAGGACGCAAGAATACCAAGAAGTATGTCATAATCAACGGAATTAAATGCACTGCTAAAATCCAATAATGTTAAAACAGTGAGAAGTCTTTTGTCCATGGCCCAGCGAATATCATCAGACACTTTAATCAGAGCGCTGACTGTGCTATGGCCTGGACGAAAACCAGATTGAAAAGGACTCAGCAGGCTGTGAACAGTTAGGAATTGAGATAGTTGCCTCTGAACTATATTTTCTAGTACTTTAGATAAGATCGGAAGAATGGAAATGGGGCGGAATTGGGATAAAGATTTAGGATTAGAAGTTTTTGGAAGGGGAATGACGAATGCTTTTTTCCAGCAAGTCGGAAAGGAGCTCGTCTCAAGCGAAGAAGAGATAATGTGAGTGATAATAGGGACAAGTTCATTAGTGATAGGTTTAATCATTTGCATACAAAGATTGTCATAGCCAATAGCTTTAGTGGAAATGGCTAAAAGGCATTTTTTTATGTCACCATCAGTAACTTTACTGAAATTAAAAGGAGAACACAGCGGTTTAGGAATATTGGAGAGAAGATTAAGTGTAGTAGACTTAATAGAGTCATCAATAGAAATCGGAGGCTCAGAAAAGTGCCGGTTGAGTGCAGTCAAATCAAACGAGATATTAGAATCAATATATGATTTGCCAATACCCAGGGTTCTAAAAAATTTCCACATCTGAGCGGAATGAGAATTTTCAACCTCATTATAAATATGTCTCCTCTTAGCATCACGACACATCTTACTACAGCGATTACGCAGTTTTTTATATGTGAATAAATTTTCATTAGTAGGGTGCTTCTTATAACGCCTCTTAGCTTTATCTCTTTTGGCCATTACTGCTTTTATAGACTCTGAAAGCCAGGGGGCTGGAAAGTGTTTAACCCTGACTCGCTTAAGAGGTGCATGTGTATCGAATAGTTTTAAAATGAGGTGATTAAAAGCATAAACCTTATGATTAACATCTTCGGAATTTAGAACAGGGGACCAGTCAATATTATTTACATCATCTCTCAAACGCTCCAGGTTAATTGATTTAAAGCTTCTTAGGAGTAAGAATTTCGATTTACGCCTAGGACGTTGAATTTTATAGGAGAGGAAGATAAGATCGTGGTAAGAGAAAGACGCAGATAGTTGTCCATGGGAAGCAACCCGGTCAGCATCAGAAACAAGAATAAGGTCTAAAAGAGAAGGGGTATTATTAGGCGAATGGTGAGTAGCAGAAAGAGGAAGAATATGTAAATTAAAAGATGACACCAGGGAGAGCAGTTTTTTGCTACGAGAATCGTTCTTTAACAGGCATGTGTTAAAGTCACCTAAAATAATGGTATTATCATAAAGCGGAGTTAGATTTACAAGTTTTTCTTCCAAAGAAGAAAAATAATTTATATTGCGAGAGGGGGGATAGTAGACCCCAAGCAAAGTCCTAGAATGATTAATAGTAATTTCAATAAATAAATGTTCAGCAAAATTTGTGTATATATTGGGTGAATGATCAACTATTTTATAAGGAATGTCAGCTCTCAAATAGATTGCCACTCCACCATAACCTTTGCCGACCCTGTCATTACGTATAAGTTGAAAACCAGGGAGACAATACTGTACCGACGGAAGTTCAGGCTTTAGAAAAGTTTCAGAAACAAGTATGGCATCAACATATTTAGAATCGAAGGTTGATAAAAGATCAGCGTAATGAGCATGAATGCTTTGAGCGTTAATATGGACTATATTAAGATTTTTACTATAATTACAGAATACGGCTACTAGTTGATCATGTAAATGAGTGGAATCATCGCTTAAGGCGCTTTTATAGGTCTTATCGGATGAGCTAGAAGAAGAGCAAGAAAAATAACTATCATCAAATTCTAAAATATCACACATGCTAATCAAAACTATAACATAAACTAAGCTATAACAAAATCAATAAAAATTAAATATATACCTGTATAATGTATAACAAATAAATATTATATAAGTCTGGATATAATACCTACAAAATAAATAATAATATGTTATGAACTATTATTAAAATAAAATTGCCAACAATTATGCACTTAACAAAACATTTCTTTCATACCTGCCGGCAGTGGCATCGGTAGAATTATATATTTAGATAACTTACTTAAGACTAATTAATATAATAAAAAAAAATATAGAAAAAGCACAGTCTTACCATAAATAATAAGACAGATAAATATTATCTACGGATCTGGTCCGGCAAAAAGACTAGTAGTATAAGCAAATCAAATGACAGCATGACAGATATTAATAGCTGTCACTATGATTTATTTAATCACTAATGTCATTGTGTCACATAATAAACAAAATTATGAAGGTAAATTATTATAATATTCGAGATAACTACGAACTACGATGTTTCAGTTAACACACAAAAATTGAAGAGATGCAACACTATGCAAATGGAGACTACACAAAAATACAAATAAATTGTGGTAAATAAACACTAAGCGAAGACACTATCTCTTGCCTGCGGTGCCAGTACGTCGACTTTTGGAAGCTCCAGTTGGTTCCCTGACCGCGGTCGTTGTCTTCGACTTCGACACAGGAGGCTCAACGATTTTATCGAGTTCGATCACAGAGCTAATGCGATGTCGAACGCCACCGCTACCCAGTACAAAAACAAAGCCTTCACGTGTCCAGCAATTCGATATTCCATATCTCCGTCGAGCTGCCATAAAGGCTTCATGTCGAGTTTTAGTTAAAAACTCCGACAGAGTGATACCAGTGCCCTTCAAACACGTCTTAGCTTGCCAGATTTTGTTCTTCACCTCTAACTCACACAACTTAAACAAGATGGGTCTTGGTTTGTCAGAAGAGGAAGTATGGCCCATGCGATGGCAGCGAGATATGTCTTTTTCCGAGAAACCAGACAACTTGAAACGGTCAACAAAAGTCTTCACTAATACCTGTACAGTGTCCTCGTTCTTTTCCTCCGGAAGTCCATGAAGTAATAGAATCTTCCGCCGGCTCCGCATCTCCATATTATCCACCTGGTGCATCAACAGGCCTACCTGGTCTTGAAGATTGCGTAGGGCTGTCATGATAAATAATCTGAATGAGGAGAACTCGGATGTCAAATTGGCAATGGAGGCTGAAGGTGCTGCAGCTTGAAGCTCACTTTGATAGATATCCATGCGCTGAGTAAACATCTTCTGAAGTTGTGTTATTGAGTCTTGAATGGCGTCCATTTTGAAAATATCTTGTGCAGTGATAATGTAAGAAAATTGTGAGACAGATTTTATTGACTAAGTTTGTAAAAAGCAAGGATTTTACTGCCTGGCAGGTATAATGGTTAGTACATTAGTTTCCCATATAGTAACAACACTAGATGGATAACAACATCCGTGAAGCATCAGTTGGGATGTGTTTTTTGTCACTTTTAGGAAAGGTTCTTAAGTAGTGTCAGTTTATCGGTCACGACATGTATTTCTTACCACTGGAGTAACGATCTGGTGAAATTCGCAAAGGCATGTAGGTACATATGAATGAATATGTGGCTGTGTGCTCTCCTAACGCCACAATACCGTAAACGGGTAGAGCTACTGGTATAACTGAAGCATAAAATCAGGCTATCGAAGTTTCCGAACGACTCTATATATGTATATTAAACAAGATCCATACTACCACAAGGATCATTGTTTGATTCTCGTTCCCGTTAATTCCCGGGCTGAACACCTTGCGCGGCAAGGAATCCTTCCGTTTCCTTCCTCGGCCAAAGATTGATTGAGAATTTGAGATAGCTAGGCATGAATTATTAAATGTTACGTTTTTCTTTTAGAGATAAATGGTATGTTCAAGGAATTTATCGTGAGCTTCTACAATGTTGATGATTTAATAAATGGATTAATTTTGCATGGTCACCTTATTTTCCAAGAGACGGAACTGTAGACTCTGGAATCCAGATGCGGGTCGCAGGTAATTCCTGAAATCCATAAAGTCGAGGGGAGTCATCGTCTCCAGAATCATGACTTGGTCTACTAACAACTGAAATAACAAAGAATAATTTTTGAAAAATTTGATCTACATTAGGCTTATGATTAAGGGAGTGAATAACGGGATTATTACTACTGTTTTCTTCTGTTAATAGCAGTGCAAAGGGTAGAGTGTGACTAAATGAAAAACTGCACGCGCCTCCCTTGTATTTTTGGTTGGTTTTGTCACATTTTAATGAGTAGATATGAAGTAAAACAGATTACACAGTAGCACTTTTTATTCACTTGATCAACGAATCACAGTGATTATAATATATTATTCTTTACTTAATGTAAATGATTACAGATTTGAGCAGAGCAACTAACTTGTAGACAGGAAACTCACAACTGAACCCCCACTTAGACACAGTAGTACCTTTTATAGTTTATAACACCGTTACGATTACCCACAAATTTTATTATTTTTACATAATATGTTATTCTATAGTTTTATGATTTATTAACCTCATAATCATGTATGTATAATAACATATTATATAGGTGTCGATGGTTTCAAATCCACTGGTAACACACACTTACCATATTAGGTGTCATAAAATGTTAATCAGCACGCTCTTTCTACTGAGTTATAGTAGTAGTATTTTTAATATAATTTGACATGGAAAAAGTGATCTACTAAAAATACCAGAGAGCCGCGTACAGTTTTGAAATAAAGGTTGTTTACTACATTTTGTTTTAAAAAGCTAGCTAAATTATTAGACGACATCCGGTTGTGTTATCTGGGTATACTTGTCTACAATAATGTTTAATCGTGCTGTGTACCCACTTTTCCTTCACACATAAAGTTGATATGAGATCCAGATCTATACACCGTCACTTGATACCGGACACGCATCCGGTGTCTGACATCGGCACCGTGCAGCGTAATGTGAAAGTAAGCTTGAGTCTTAGCGGATTATGAATCCAAAGAAAAAAATTTCTTAGAAGTAATATTTTTAACAATTAAAATACATTAATTAGCATAAAGTTTAAACAAATACATTTCATACATTAAGTATTATAGTAAATTAAAGACATTAATGTTGCCTTTTAAAATTAAAAACTTTGTTTATATATTCGAAATGTATTAAATATACTATATAAGCTAAAAATATTATAATTAACATTTATAAAATAATTGGAAAATTCGTCAAAAATTGCTTAAATCATTGAGCGTGTTCGTCTAGAGTAGCAGCGTGTTCAAGAAGGGTGTTCGTGTTTTTACATTTATTGTTCATGTATATAGCGGCCGGAGACGCATACCCAAGGGTGTGTGTGTGTACATATAATATATGGGGTGGTCGTGTGATCGACTACTATAGTACTGTTGCCAAATGTATAGTCCTATAGTAGGGACTTATGAGAGTAAGGGCTATGATACAAAAGCATTATTATAGAAGGTTTCTATGATACATAAGCATTACAATATTAGAGTTGTGGGTTGAAGTTCTACATATTAAAGACATAAGAGTAAGGTCTATGATACAAAATCATTATTATAAAAGTTCTCTATGATAAACACTCGTAAACATTATGATAGTAGAGTTGTGGACTAAAATCGTATATATTAAACATTATTTAACATAATAGTAAGGTCTATGAAGTAAAACAAATATGTGGAAGTTCTCAAATATGTTAAATTATTATATTAATAGAAATGGGACTTGAAAAGGATTATCACATTTGGGCGTCTACACAGCGATAGATTAAGATAGAAGTAATAAGATATAAAAGGGAAAATAATATCATATTATATTTAACATATAAGAGGGGGTGGGGAGACGGTACAATATGTACATACATCATAATAAAATAGACTAAGTTACCTCCAGGGAATTTTTTATCAATGCTTTTTTTTTTTATAGAATAGGGTGACAAAAGAGCACACAGTCCACCTGATGGTAAGTGGTTGCTGTGGCCCATAGACATCTACATTTATCTTTCATTGCAAATCAAAATGCAGATGCGTTGTCACCCATGAGGACTGAGATGGAATGCCTCATTTCCAGTAAAAAGGGTCTCCGGTTCTCTACACTCACCATACGAAATACAGCAGCATTAAGCTACTATTTCACGCTGGTAACTTTAAATTTATAGTACCTACTATAGTTATGCTCTCAGAACTAGCTAACGTAGGTTTACCCGAAGCTTTTCCCGTAAGGTCCAAATAATTTATAACGGGCATAAGAGACAACAAGTGGGAAAATTAAAAATTTTGTACAACCGACTTCAATACAACTGAATCAATGTATTAGAAGTCAATTAAATATGCATTATTAGTTAGATAATATGTTTTTTATATTTTTGACGAATTTAACGGAAGTCAAAGCTATTTATATATTTGACCAATTTACCGAACATGCATTATTAGTTAGATAATATGTTTTTTATATTTTTGACGAATTTAACAGAAGTCAAAGCTATTTATATATTTGACCAATTTAACGAAGTAGTTATTTTAGTAATTATACGGGCAACCCAAAAAAGTACCGGATATATCTACTAGATTTACTAATTCGTTAGACATTACACGTAACATATACCTTCTTTTTTTGGTAATAAACAAAGGAGTTAAAGTTTGCCCTCGTGGTGAGTGATTACTGCAGGTGTATTCATATCATGATTTCAAGCCCAAACTAAACTGAAACCAGCTTTATTCAAAGAAGGTCACAGAAGCGTTTTCACCCCTAAGGAGATTGACAGAACGTCTCAAACCCTGTAATTATACTGGATTTTCCTATTTTCCAAACCTAATCCGGTGACGTTTAAAGGAGATACGTTAATAACTGTACCGAGTAAGATATACTTTGTGGTTACTCGCTTATTATCGGCATAATTTCCACCTCAAAAACCTAATTACAGACGCTTGCTTTCATGTTTTGAGGTTTTGTTGTGAAAGCCATCGCATAATGTGATACCGTATCCCTTACATGATATCTGTGGTTTCAAAAACATTATATGATGACATCAGGCCTATGTGAAAGCAAATAAATTTGGTAAACCCTTTGAGTTAAATAATTGTTTGAAATTTTGATCTGGCTTCGAAATCTATGTGCATAGGGTACACTGAAAGTTCTGCGCTCCTGGCCACTCATAAATTTTTTAGTTTTAATATTATATGTTTTAAAACATAAGGAATTCACACTTATATTTTGGTGGGAAGGCGTGTGTCACATGTGAAGTATTTTTTTATTACATGTTGAAGTTTTCATCCGTAGTAAAAATGGAATTAAAGCGAAAAGATTTTAGGACGATGATTTATAATAATATTAAAAGTTCACTTTTGGAACGGAAGCATCTCATTTGAGCACCGAAAGGCGTTAATAAGCTTGCCTAAGGCTTGGTTCTGCAAACTTACAGAAATTGATCATGGGCGTGTTTCTCTCCATGATGATCTTTGTAAAGATCGCCCTTCAACTGCAGTCACTGAGTAATATGTGGATAATGTAGGATAACTTGTTAGGAAATTCAATGACGTTTGTGTATGAGCCAAATTTAAATCAACATTTAAATGTTAGAAACTTTGTTGCCGCTGGACTCCTCATAAGGCCAGAACAAAACATGTTATAGTAAATTGGTGTAAAAAAATGTTGTTAAAGTATGATCACGGATGTGTGAATATGTATAAAACTGTGAGAGGAGATGAAAATGGATGTATTGTTATGTTCGAAAAGAAAGTAGCAAGTCTTCTGTATGGGAGTGCGACAGCAAACCAACAAAATCGAGGTATGCAAGAAGAGCAAAAAAAAAAAGATTTAAAAAAAGAAGAAACAGAAAGAGAAGACCCGCCTTAGAGAAAAAAAAAGCGTTTTTTTTCTTTAAGGCGGGACTCCTCGACGGAACTCCTGTCTGCACGATCTCACTTTAGACTTTGTTTGCCTGGTGTCTTTGAAAAAGTTAGGGAAAAATGTCACATCCTATCCATGACAATGCACACCGTGAATAAAAGACATTCGCCTTTGGCTTCTGGAAATGTGACTTATCCCACACACTGTCCACACCTAGAGCCGCGCGATTTTTTTATTTACCCAAAAATCAAAAATTTGTTGAGCGGTTCGACATTCACGTACTGTATGAAAGCGATGCCACATCCGCCTTGCCAAGGTCTTTCTGATATCGATACTATACTACTGTACAATTACTACGGCACTTCGAAAGTCTAAATCTAGTCTAAATATATCCCTAGTCAAAATTTATGAGCGGAAATTGATCCGAGTCTGTTTCTACTTCCGTTTGTAAAAAAAATTGATTAGTGATAAAATTAATGTCTCTAAATTGCTGTTACATAAACTATATGACGTCATTATAAAAATGTGAACACTTATAAATTTGTGGAGTATATAATAATAAGCAAATGGATCTGAATGGTATCGCAAATTAAAGAAATTGGAGAGAGCATATCACACATAGAAATATTAAAAACACATTTATTATTATATCTATGATATCACATCACGTATCCTTGCGGTGTCTCGACCTACGGTTGAAGCTGATATCATATCCAACCTGGCAACCTGTGTGGATTCTAATTAATTAATGGCTTACTAAGTAAAAAGCTATGGTAGCTCCGATGGTTAGCGCTCGCTGTAAAGTCATACTACACGAGCGTGTACGCGAGCAACACGGCTTCGTGTTGCTCGCGTACACGCTCGTGTTTTACTTAATATTAAACTATTTTATTAAAAGAGTAGTTAAAATACAGCACTATTCGACCGCAAATCGGACTAAACTGTTACGGTAACGGTTACCTCAGATAACCACAGGCCTCCTCTCGTTTCTCAGATGGATATGGAGCATTCAGTTGGTCACGCTACTCCAGTAAAGTCTTCCCATACATTGCTATCTAGGGGCGATATTAGCCATAGTTGCCACGCTTGGCTACTGGGTAAGCAACCACAGTTTTTTATTTTTGTAGTTATTAGGAAGAAACTGCTGCCCAACTGATTTTTCTCCCTCTCTTCTTCTCCTCTTTTCTCTCTCTTTCGCATATTATGACATCCACGAAAAGATATAACTTACACTGCCACTACACAGTAAATTCAGCGTCATTTACCGCTTATGAATACTATTGGATGGGATGAAAGGAACAGTAGTGTTAGATCTTAGATGTAAAATGTAGGTAAAGATCATGTGTGGAGAAAATTGTATGTCGAATAAATAATAGTTTATTTTTACTTGTCGTATTTTATTTTTTTAAATTAGAAAAGTATATAATACTTTATTTACTCAAAAAAGTGGCAACCCTAATTGGGAAGTGAATACTTTATTTACTCAATAAAAGGTGGCAACCCTACTTGTGAAATGTAGACCCTTTTTATAATGATAATGTCATCTAGACAATAATATTCCGATTACGGCGGCAAAAAACAGAGATTGCCATGTCTGCGCAGGACAGGATTATAGTGCACGAGTGTATGCGCAAACACAGGTGAATTATTTATTCGCTCACTCTCATAATCCGATGGGACTCTGGCGCAAAACCAACGGGTTTACATGCTTTCCGAGGCACGGGGGTGAAACTGCCAACTGGCTGATACTGAGAATTTCTTGATAGAAAAACTCAATAACAGATTTTAGTTTAGTCCGGGATTCGAATATGAGCCCTCATGATCAGCAGCTGCTCTTACGATTTCAAGACGAACGGGACCGCCGGTACTTCTACCTTAACTACCATAAGATATATTATATGAGATATATGAGATTAAAATAAATGTTATAAGGAAAGTGGTTTATGCATATCCCGTAAATGATATGGGAGTCAAAGGTTATCTATACATTTAGGTTTAGGTTATTGTCAGCTAAGCTACGATATATTATTTTATATTCGTTGTAAATAAGTTAAAATGTTTTCCCTATCTTCATTAATTCGTAAAATCAGTTTTCTGCTAAGCACAAGCGTTCAGCGTTGTTGTGATGATTTAATTTAATCGTCACCTTTGCCAGCCGACCGCCAATCGCAAAACAAATTGACTAGACATATCGCACCTTTGACCTGTTCCCCTATGAGATCGGGTCTACCCGAGGACTTTTTTAGTGTGTATAAGAGCCCTAATATGTCAGTTAACCACAGGTCTCCTCGGTCGGTCGCGCTACTCCAATAAGTGTTGGGAGATTTCACATATCATTCACGGAGATTACACAAGGTTTGTGACGGTGGTCGTTGGCAGGTATTTTTTTTAACAATTTGTATCCAGTGTTTAATCCATTTCATCTGATGGTAAGTGATGATGCAGCTTAAGATAAATACGCGATAAATTTGCATTTGACTTTCAATCACCTGTCTGGATATTTTAGAATTGGTTATTCCTAATGCCTACTGTACACACTCGTCTCTTCGCCTCGCGTGCCTCTCGTCGTGTTGAGGTTCGATATGAGAACACGCCATGTACACACTCGTATCATTTGAACTCCATATACCGGCTGAGATGGACCTAGATGAAACTGTTGCTGCGTTTTGCTTTTGTTCTATTAGTTATTATAATTTTTTACATATTTACCATAAAAATTAAATTAATAAGCCACGGCGAAGAAGAAGATGGTGGATAATTTCTATTTGCTGTAAAAGTTAAAGTAAAGTTACAGCCTATATACGTCCCACTGCTGGGCACAGGCCTCCTCTCATTTATGAGAGGGTTTTAGGGTAAGGAATAGTCCGCCACGCTGCCCAATGCGTGTTGGCGAACTTCACAAGTCTTCGAAATATTTTTTCTTATTTCTCAGACATGCAGGTTTCCTCACGATGTTTTCCTTCACCGCCGAGCACGTGGTAAATCAGCACTTAAAATTGCAATTAACAATTTCATTGGTGCCGGCGGGGATTGAACCCGGTTTGCTCGCTTATTGTGAAATTTACAGCGAGCGCTAACCATCTGAGCTACCACGGCTCACTATTTGCTGTAATTCACCGTGAACCGTGTACGGTGAATAGATTATAGTACGCTCTCGTTTTCATCGCGAGACTCACGAGACGCTTTGACTCGAGCGTAAAAAACCCATACGCTTCCGAGAGTGCACGAGGGCCACGAGACGCGACGCGACGAGTGTACCATGTGCACACTCGTACTCAGCCTGTCTCGACAACTGTGTACAGCCGGCATAACATTGTTTTGATTCCGAAGTCGTTCCAATGTCATTAGAGCTGTAAAGCACTAGAAGCCCGTCGTGGCGTTGCACTAGTTGAACATTTATCTTTTTAAATGTTAGGTACCTAGGAACTTGATGTTTATTATTTATAAATATAAAAACTTCTCTGAGGTTTTGAAATAAATATATTTTTCGCATTTCCTGACCCAAAGAGATCAACTTAAAATAATTTTCCAAAAGTAAAGCAATCTGGCGAAAGAAGTTTTTATTGGAAACTGTAATTGGTTGGAGCCCTCTTCTCGATGATTCTTCCCCGCCACCGTCGCAACGATCGCCACCATAATTATTTTGTCGCGCAAGACTTTTCATTTAAAAATGTTTCTGTGAGATATCCTCAGAAGATAGGAATATGTTGTCGCAGACTTTCTTTTAGAAGTTTTCAAGAAGAAAAATTCAGCCATATACATTATTTTCTTGCAACTTTAACTATTGACGCAGCGTATACCGAGGAAGTTCTCAAGAGACACGAATATTTCCGGCTTGATTGACGAGTATCATCATAAATTTTAACAATAATTGGTGTATAAACATAATAACCAGTTTTTGTCTATCTGGAAAAGTAGTGTATCTTTTAAATGAAAGACATTTTATATATCTATATACAAATTACATACTGATGAAATATGAATAATATTTTTTGATCTTAGCGACATAATAGAAAAACTGAACTGGTTATTTGAATAAAAAAATCATGTTTGCCATTAGTTTAATTTAAATTTTCGTGTTTTTAAAAAATACTATAAAAAGGGCTCGAAAAAATAGATTTTCTCGAAAAAGAAAGGAACTTGAAAAAAAAATTAAAAAAGTTGGTCGGTCGGTCTGGGCTCGAATCGGGGTTTTACGATTCTGTGACCGACCATTATATCAATTAAGCTATTTATAATCATTGACAATCTGTCAAAATTTACATTCTTATTCTAACGATATTGTATCAGTTTTTCATTGCCTAAAAACACGGACAAAAAGACATTTTATAAAAATAAATCCTAGCTGGATCGATTTATTATCCCCGAAACTCCCTGGACACTAAATTTTATGAAAATCGTTGGAGCCGTTTCCGAGATCCCGATTATATATTTATATATATACAAGAATTGCTCGTTTATATATATATATATATATATATATATATATATATATATATATATATATATATATATATATATATATATATATATATATATATATATATATATATATATATATATATATATATATATATATATATATATATATATATAGTACCCGGTTGACCGAGCTTTGCTCGGTATTTTTCGCTCGGTTTTTTTTAATTCGTGTGTTTTGGAAATTATATTTAGATACAAATTACATATGTACTGATGAAATACGAATAATATTTTTTGATCTTAGCGACACAATAGAAGAAACTGAACTGGTTATTTGAATAAAAAATCCTGAGTGCAATTAGTTTAATTTAAATTTTCGTGTTTTTAAAAAATACTAAAAAAGGGCTCGAAAAAATAGATTTTCTCAAAAAAGAAAGGAACTTGAAAAAAAAAATTAAAATAAGTCAGTCTGATCGGTCTGGGCTCGAACCATGGTATTACGGTTTTGTGACCGCCCAATATACCAATTAGCCATTTGTAATCGTTACTAAACTGTCAAAATTTACATTCTTACTCTAACGATATTGTAGCAGTTTTTCATTGCCTAAAAACACGGACAGAAAGACATTTTCTAAAAATAAATCCTAGCTAGATCGATTTATTGCCCCCGAAACTCCCTGGACACTAAATTTTATGAAAATCGTTGGAGCCGTTTCCGAGATCCCGATTATATATATATATATATATATATATATATATATATATATATATATATATATATATATATATATACAAGAATTGCTCGTTTAAAGGTATAGGATATATATATATATATATATATATATATATATATATATATATATATATATATATATATATATATATATATATATCAAATAGGTACAGTGGTTTTACAGATTACACTACATAGACACAAACTATCTTTACAATATTATTAATTAATTAATAATTAATAAGGGTTTAATATAGATTTATTGGGTTTCGTTTCGTTTCGTGATGACATCATTCTACTTTTACGACTAAAAAATAAACCGGCCATGCGTGTCGGGATACGCATAACGTAGGGATCCGTAGATGCCTGAACGTGATACCAATTATTTATTCTGTGGTGATACGTGAACTTAGAAGGGGCCTTCTTGATACTATGAACATATCTAGTTTGCGGTTTGACCGCTATAACGAACAAAAATTGGGCCCAAATAGGACGATAACAACTGAAGGACTTATTTTCCAAGCAGACATAGGGAGGCAGAATTATATTCAAAAAATATGAAAATATATTTTAGATTTTGAAATTAATAGCAATATACCTACATCAAATCATTCACATGCAAGTCAATACGAAAATGGTCATAGATCCCTATCCACCTAATAGTTTCCGGCAGTGGAACCCAAAGACATAAAATTACGGTACCGAACCTACCCGTAAACCACCACTGCATGGAGTATAGAGCTAGGGACGACAATCTCCCATAGTAGAATAGTTGAAAATGTGTCCATCTGTAAGCGGTAAATAACAGTTCAAAAACTCTCCACAACTGCGCTCGAGTAGCTATAGGGTATAAAATGAACTTAGCAGTTGTCGACGGTGTGCTGAGTTGAGAATGTTGCGGCAACACCGACTAATAATCAGCAGTATAAAACAAGGCGCCAGAGGGTGCCAGGCGGCAATCTTCTTTTAGAAAACCTCAACTACTTACTTCGTCTTAAATAATTTGGTAAATATAACCTAGAAATAGTCGCCGTAAAACACGTTGAGAGTGATTTTGAAAATAAATTTTTTAAAACAATAAAATAATTATAATAAAAAGAATTATGGTGAAAGTCTGTGCAATAAAAAATTTTAAAACGTTTTTTAAAATTTACACTCTAGCTACAGTGGCACCACCCTTATATTTAGCGCTTTTCTAGGGACACTTTTTATACAGAGTTTGTTCTCCTTATCTCTACACTCCATACACCACTGCCCTAAACTACTCCGAGGGTCGTCTACGTAAACCAAGAGCCTACAATAACTACTAACTAAAAATAAGCGAATGTGGTATGTAAGGATCGGTCTCTTGGCGATCAATCCTCTTCGCCTACTCTGCAAAGAAAAATGTAAAACTATAGTAATGCGTAAGTCCTTTTCAATTACAATTTACAATAGCATTACAAAGTTATATTGCAGCTAGTTTTAGATCATTTTCTGTGGAGTTATAACGAAATTGTTACTAATTCAAGCGCATTTTATAACTTGATCGATTATTACTCATTAACTTATTAAGCCTACTAAGCTGTGATAGTTTTCTTTTAACTTCATTACATATACTATTGTTGTGTGAATAAGTCAACTAGCGCCATCTAGTGTCAGGAGCGAGAGCAGGGGGGGGGGCTTTGCAGAGAATGACATCGCGGATCTCTCGACCGACAGCGCCGCCCGAAGAACTAAGTTTCTAGAAAATCTATACTCGATTTCTCGGTACCTTGCGCGTGTTTACTTGAACATTCCGGATGTTTTGCTGATTTGAATAAATAGGTGGCGCAAGATGCGATCGAGACAGAGTTTAACTCGGCGACACAAGCGAAGCTTCGGAGCGAAATTAAGTGAATTAGTGTGTTTAATTATTAGTGTTTTTTTTAACTTTAATTCGTATAAAGTAAATTAAAGTGTTAATTTAGGTAATTTTATCGGCAATTTTTATTGTCACGAACCTCAAGCTCGTAACAATTGGTGTCAGAAGTGGGATAAAATAATGCCGATTTTACCTAAGGAGGAAACGGAGGGTGTCCGTACCCGAAGTCAACGCCAGCAGGAGACGGACCAGAGGAGATTTGGTGGTGCAACGCCGCAGATGTCTGAGGGCCAGCCGCCGGCCACGGAAGCCGGTCCGTCAGCAGCTTCTACGTCTGTGGCACCTGACTTAGGTGCTCTGATGGTGATGTTGCAGGAGCAGGCTCGCCGACAGGAGGAGCAGGCTCGCCGACAGGAGGAACAGGTCCGTCGGTTGGAAGAGCAGCTGCGGGGTGGACAGGATGAACAGGCCCGCCGACAGGAAGACCAGGTTCGTCGTTTGGAGGAGCAGCTGCGGGGCGGACAGGAGGAACAGGCCCGTCAGCTGGCGGAACAGGCTCGTCGGTCGGAAGAGCAGATGCTCCTCATGAAGGACCTTCACGCTACCTGTGGGAAAGAGATAAGGCAGGTGAAGGATAGGGTTGCTCAACACGACAACCGCCTGTCGGAAGCTGAAACCCGAATCGAAGAACATGAAACCCGAATCAACCATGTGAACAATCGGGTTGACAACGTGATGGCTGACGTGAAGAAAACGCTAAACGACCTCAAACTTGGGGATGGAACTACAGCTCCCGTAGTAGCTGCAGCACCTTCGCTACGTGGATTCAAAGTGCCGCCGTTCGACGGGACCTCTTCCTGGTCGGTCTACAAAATCCAGTTCGAGGCCGTCATGGAGGCGAACGGCTGGAATAAAAGCCAAGCCATGACTGCACTCACCCTAGGCCTGCGCGACCAAGCCTTAACTGTGTTGGAAGCTCTCGGTAAGAAAGTGACCTATGAGCAGCTTCTTGAGGCCTTGGAGGCGAGATATGGTGACGCTCACCTGGAACACGTCTTTCGCGCGCAGCTTAAAGATCGCGTGCAACGCAGCAACGAAAACCTGCAGCAATGGGCCCTTGAGGTGGAGAAGATGGTTCGTAAAGCATACCAGTCTGTACCTGCGCTCATTGGAGGGAACCTGGTGCAAACATTCATCGACGGCATCCGCGACCTGGAAGTCAGAGCTGCTGTGAGGCTCGGGCACCACGAGACGCTTAAGGACGCCTTGGCCCATGCACTGGAGGTAGAAGCCGTGCGGCAGGATCATCGTTCCCATCGCGTCAGGGAGGTTGCAGCAGCTACAGTTCGCGACCGCAACAAAGGATACAGTCCTAGGTGCTATGGCTGTGGGGAAAAGGGCCATCTTCGATCCAGCTACCCTAAGCGAACCCTAGAAAGGGAAGGTGAACGATCCCAGGAGGGTAGTGCGGCCAACAGCACCGCCCAGCAGCAGCAGGGAAACGAGTAAAAGCCAGAACCGCGGGGCGGGTGCTGGCTGATGTTAAAAGAGCCCCAAGGATCTCGATCTCACAAACCCATGATGGGAACAGTCTAATCATCAAGGGCGAGGTCAACGGAATGCCGTGTAAACTGACCATAGACACTGGAGCCTCTCGTACGGTTGTTAGTTCCCAACTTATAAGTCAGTTCCTTGGGGACTCCACATACAACCGAGAACGCATTAATTTGGTAACAGCCACCGGTCAGCGTATACCCGTCCGTGGAGAGAAGGAGATGGAGTTGAAGCTTGGCAACGTGATCTACCTGCATAATGTCATCGTGGCTGATATAATGGACGACTGCATCCTAGGCCTAGACTTTATGAGGAATAATTGTTGTGAGATCGACGTTAAGCAAGGTGTTTTGAAATGTGGACAGGAGGAACTTTTTATGGAAGGTGCGTTACCAGGGAACGTGTACAGCATTAAGAAGATTGTTCTTCCGCCGAGATCGGAAACGATTGTTCCGATTAGTCTTCCCCGAAACGCTGGGCAAGCTCACCGTTGTGTACTTGTGGAAAGGGTAAACAATGACCTTCCATGGAAAGTAGCTCGAACCTTGGTCAGGACCACGGACATCTCAG
Organism: Parnassius smintheus behrii; assembly: GCA_036936625.1. NCBI lineage: Eukaryota > Metazoa > Arthropoda > Insecta > Lepidoptera > Papilionidae > Parnassius > Parnassius smintheus. The sequence goes on along the minus strand of JAUPFT010000021.1, from coordinate 18,322,433 downwards.
GAGTACGTGTGCTGAACCTTTGCGACCGGGACCAGATTATAGAAAAAGGCACATTAATTGGTACTTGTGAGGAAGTGGATTGGTTACGTCGGTGCCAATATATATCGAGTGGGACCCCCAGCAAGGATGCAGAAACGAGAGTGACCACACTTTTGGAAGACTGTCGCAGTGTTCTGTCCCCGAACGAATTGGTCAAGGCGAAGAAGTTGTTACTCGAGTACGCCGATGTATTCTCGTCAAACGATGCTGACATAGGAAAGACTGGTTTAGTTCAACACAAAATAAACACAGGTGAAGAGTTGCCTATCCGTCAGCGGCCAAGACGATTGCCGGTAGCACGTGAAAAGGAAGTGGAAACAATGATTGAAGGAATGGTGAAGGATGGTGTTATTGAACCCTCCTCTAGTCCATGGTGTTCGCCAGTGGTGCTGGTGAAAAAGAAGGATGGCAGCATGCGGTTCTGTGTTGATTACCGCCGTCTGAACCACGTTACAAAGAAGGACAGCTATCCCTTGCCAAGAATTGATGACACGCTGGACATGCTTACAGGAGTAAAATGGTTTAGCACGCTGGATCTAAAAAGTGGCTACTGGCAAGTTGAAATTGACCCCAAGGACAAGGAGAAAACTGCGTTCTCGACGGGAAAGGGTCTGTGGCAATTCAAAGTAATGCCGTTTGGGTTGTGCAATGCTCCAGCAACGTTTGAAAGGCTGATGGAACTTGTACTTACCGGGCTAATTGGCGATGCCTGTCTGGTCTACTTGGATGACATCATCATCGTGGGCCGTACGTTTGAGGAACACCTTGAAAACCTGGGACGCGTGCTCATGAAGATTCAGAGTGCCAATCTCAAGCTGAGTCCGAAGAAATGTTCACTGTTCAAACGGCAAGTCAAGTTTTTGGGATATGTAGTGTCGGAAGAAGGTATCCGCACGGATCCAGAGAAAATTGCAGCTGTAAAGGATTGGCCGGTTCCAAAAGACAAGACGCAGGTTAGAGCATTTTTGGGTTTGTGCTCCTATTACCGGCGATTTGTGAAGAATTTTGCAGATATAGCCAAACCTCTGCATAAGCTAACCGAGGAGAAGCGACATTTCTGCTGGGATGAAAGTTGTAATATCGCATTCCAGGAGCTCAAGGACCGTCTGTGCAAAACACCTATTTTGGGATACCCTGATGCAAGCAAAGAATTTGTAGTTGACACAGACGCAAGTGATATAGGACTTGGCGGTGTGTTGTCTCAACGGAATGGTGACCAAGAGGTCGTGATAGCGTACTTCAGCAAGTCGTTGTCAAAACCGGAAAGGAACTATTGTGTCACAAGACGCGAATTGCTAGCTGTGGTAAAGTCGTTGCAGCATTTTAGCAAATATCTTCTGGGGCGAAAATTTCACTTACGAACTGACCATGCTGCACTAAAATGGCTATTGCAGTTTAAAAATCCAGAAGGACAAGTTGCGAGGTGGATTGAACTACTGCAGGAATACGACTTTGAGATCGAACATCGCAGCGGGAAATCTCATGGCAACGCAGATGCATTATCACGAAGACCTTGTCCTGAAGATTGCAAACATTGTACTAGGCAAAAGTTGTAGACAATCGGCAACGAGATTGGGACAAGCACATACAACCGTTTTTGTTGTCATATCGAAGTTCTGTTCACGAAAGTACAGCAGTGACACCAGCTTTCGCAAACTTTGGAAGAGAATTACGGCTGCCTGCAGACCTGATCACTGGGATACCACCTGATGCCCCACGCAGTATAACCGATTATGCATATGACTTGCGGAACAAAATGAATGACATTTATGAGCACGTCAGACAATCGGGCCAGCAAATGTCTGAGAAAATGAAAACCCGGTATGACCGCAAAATGAACAATAAAGGGTTCAACGAAGGTTCATTAGTGTGGTTGCACAATCCAGTCCGCAGCAAAGGGAAATCTCCTAAGCTTCAAGCTAAATGGGACGGCCCGTACCGGATTGTAACCAGGATCAATGATGTGACCTACCGGATACAGAAAGGCGCAAGAGGAACTCCTAAGATCGTCCATGTGGATCGCTTGGCGCGTTATTATGGGACCGATAATGCTCGGGACGAGCATGTCTTAGGAGGGGGCAGTGTTGTGTGAATAAGTCAACTAGCGCCATCTAGTGTCAGGAGCGAGAGCAGGGGGGGGGCTTTGCAGAGAATGACATCGCGGATCTCTCGACCGACAGCGCCGCCCGAAGAACTAAGTTTCTAGAAAATCTATACTCGATTTCTCGGTACCTTGCGCGTGTTTACTTGAACATTCCGGATGTTTTGCTGATTTGAATAAATAGGTGGCGCAAGATGCGATCGAGACAGAGTTTAACTCGGCGACACAAGCGAAGCTTCGGAGCGAAATTAAGTGAATTAGTGTGTTTAATTATTAGTGTTTTTTTTAACTTTAATTCGTATAAAGTAAATTAAAGTGTTAATTTAGGTAATTTTATCGGCAATTTTTATTGTCACGAACCTCAAGCTCGTAACACTATCATCGTGCATATTTATCACGCTTCCAAAAGTAGCGGTTAGCGCTGGTAAAGTGCGTGACACATGACTAATCAAAATACCATTTTAAAGCTAAATATTTTGCTAACGAACCCCTGAATTAAAAAAAATGTTATTCCATATCTTCAATATTTTTGAAAGACCCATCCATAGACACCCCACACGATGGGTAAAAAATATCAGCTGTATGGGAGTACCCAATATAAAAATGTTTTTCAAGATCTTATTAGACAACTTTGTAGGCTTGGTGAATATCTATAACTATGCTAAATTACAGCTTTGTAGCACTTAGGGTCTCTAAGTTGGTCAGAAATTGTTATAGTTGACACTTATCTTGGACTAGTTATTGACTAAGACAGTTTCTAGCAAACATCACTAACAATAATTGCATTCTATTTAATATAAAGTTAATGTTACATAATGCATTTGCGGAGTTGCACGTTCAATACAGGCTAAGTAGCTACTGGCTAAAATAAGGACAACATTTTTCAAGCTGAAAACCCTCTACTCTTGGGCTCTTGGCTCTTGGGTGTGTTCTGTGACCTATCCAAAGCCTTCGATTGTGTTCACCATGAAACATTAATCAGGAAACTTCAACACTACGGTGGAAGAAGCGACGCTCTTAAATGAATTATTTCATATTTAAGTGACAGAACGCAAAAAGTTGTCATTAATAGTATAAGTTCGTCTGGGTCGATTGTACAAATGGGCGTGCCTCAGGGCTCAATTCTCGGCCCCTTTCTGTTTCTTGTATATATTAATGACTTACCTTACATAGTAGGGGATTACCATGATATAGTATTATTTGCTGATGATACTTCATTAATTTTCAAATTAAAACGACAGTTATTAAATTACGACGAAGTAAATAATGCTATAGCTAAGTTAGTTAATTGGTTTAATGTTAATAATTTGCATTTGAATGGAACTAAAACTAAATGTATGAAATTCGTAACTCCTAATGTTAAACATGTCAATACTAACGTAATTTTAAATGGGGAGGAACTGAGTCTTGTTGATACCACCATTTTTCTTGGAATCACACTGGACGAAAGCTCCCCCATATATCAAAACTAGCTAGCAGGCTTAGTTCTGCAGCATATGCTGTAAAAAAGATTAGAACTCTTACCAATGTTAAACAGCTAGAATAGTTTACTTTAGTTATTTCCATTACATTATGTCGTATGGTATTTTGCTATGGGGACACGCGACTGACACTGAAATTGTATTTATTTTACAGAAGAGGAATTAGAGCAATATATAATTTAAAACCAAAAGAGTCACTGAGACAAAAATTTAAGGAAATTAATATATTAACTCTGGCCTCTCAATACATTTATGAAAATGTAATGTACGTACACAAAAATAAAAGTAGTTTTGCGAAAATAAGTGATATTCATTCTGTAAATAATGAGAACAGACACAAGCTAGTGGTACCAGTTACTCGACTCCACCGAGTCAGTAATTCATTCTTGGGGCGATGTGTAAGCTTTTACAACAAAATCCCAGAAAATATACAAAATTTATCATACACAAAGTTCAAAAATGTTATTAAACTAAGTTTGTATAAAAAGGGTTATTGTAATATTAAGGAATTTATGGATGATAATAACCCCTGGGAAGGGTGATCGCTACCAAGCTATTTCTAATTTGTCTTGTGTTGCTAATTGATTGTAATCTATTAACATGATTGTAAGCTATTATTTGAAAATAAAAATAGTCCCGCTGGGTTTCTTGCTGGTTCTTCCCAGGACAGAGGTTTTTTTTTGCGAACCAGTGGTAAATGAAAAAAGTGACTTTCAATAAGTATTTGTTATAATCTACATTGAATAAAAAAGTTTCTGTTCTGTTCTGTTCTACAAAATCAGACCCTTAAGGAGGATTTACGGATACTTTTATGTGATACGAACTGCCTCGTTGGTCTAGTGGTTGCAGTAGTGCGACTGCTGATCATGAGGTCCTGGGTTCGAATCCCGGGTCGGGCCAAAAATTAATTATTGAGTTTTTCCGTCAAGAAATTCTCAGTAGTTGCCCGGAGTCAGGAAGTTAGCGGTGTCTCAGCCCCGTTGCCGTTGCCCCAAAGCCGTTGGCCTGATCTCTCTCCGGTCGTGTCCGTTTACCGTCCCATCGAATTATGTGGGTGAGGGAATAGAGAATGCACCTGTGCTTGCGCATACACTTGGGCACTATAATCCCGTCCTGCGCTGATGGCTAGCCTCCGTTGAGGCAGGCCGCGGTGACCGAAATTCGATCTAGAGGACATTATTATTATTATGTGATACTCTGGTGTTATCTCAACTTAATTACTGTAGACCTTTGGTTCAAAACTAAAGCTTAACACAGAGAAAGCTATACAAAGGGTGCAAAATGCCTGTGTTCGTTTTTGCTTTAATGTGCCTAAAAGAGAATACATATTACCACGTACATACTTAAATAAAAAAGGCCTACCTAACAAGTACGAAATATTTTATTAATTATTTTTTTTATTAATCGCCTAGAATCGGATTGAACATTCTGTATACACTCGAGCAATTTCTAAGAACCGTCTCAATGAGTTACGTGCTAGCAATGCGTACGATGAGTTATACATCGGCTTATCAATAACTTGCCGTCAGAATTGGTGGATAATGTCGCTAAAAATAACATTAAGTGTAAGCTAAAGTATGACATTCTTAAGTTATAATAACGTGTTTTTTTATTTTTCCGATTGCTTGCGTGTCTATTTCATTTTTTTTCTTTTTATAGTATCTACAATAAAATATTATGCTATATTATCTTATAAAATTGTAAACTCTAGGTATAAACCTAAGTGGTTAAATGCTATCACTACAAATATTTGTAATGCTTGTTCATGTGTTAAATAAATTTTTATACGTGGTAGAGCCACGCTGCAGCTATGTTGTGATTATAGCACGAATGGATCGGCTCGATTGGGGAAGCACCACGCCCTCACAGTATACCTTCGTAAAATAGCAGCTTAATGCTGCTGTGTTTCGTATGGTGAGTGTAGAGATCCGGAGACCCTTTTTTAAATGGAAACGAGGCATCAATTCCGTAGCCGACTGCAGACAGCAGCAGCAAGCAAGCGACGTGTCGTCGCGACGCAACTGGTTTGTATGTAGTTCTATGAAATACGTTCCGCAGTTAGCGACACGTCGTTTGCCGCTAGGCTAGACACTGTAGCCCAACCCCAACCGCAGGTCAGTAGTGCCGCCAACGCCCGAGTGACAACACGTTGAATTTTTCTTAAAAAATGAGTTTCACTGATTCCGTGGAATAGAAACTAATAAACCAGGTGGCCCAATATTCCGTACTGTACGTTCCCTCACTTCCTCTGCATTTTCTAAAAAAAAAGCAAGTCATCATCATCTTCTAACAAAAGATACAAAAATAAATCGCGATCGCTAATTTCAAACACTTTAGGCATCAGCTCCCACTGAACACTCGGACAACAGACTGGACACGGGCTGCTGCGGTCTGCAGTCATCGGGTTCGGAATCATGACTGCAGCGACAAAACGCCACGACAGGTTGCAGCGACATGACGTTACGACAGGTCGCAGCGACATGACGCCACGACAGGTCGCAGCGACATGACGCCACGACATGTCGCACGAACGGACATCTCGAAACTGTAGGGGTTTCTTGTTGTGAATTACGAAACCCTAAAGAGGGCAAGATGGGATAAAGAATTCTATTTCGTCGCCATCACACGGTTTTTAAAATAACACTTCGTTATTTGAATTAATTTACTTGTGATGTGAATCTCTTCAGATAAAAACAATAGTTTTGGAATCATTATCTTGATTTTCAAGTTCACAGTTGACAAGTTCCTGTGCTAAGAATTATCATTCTCATAACAAGCTTGTTAAATTTTTTTAAGGTTAACTCGTACGTAGTTCAAATAAGGAAGCTGTTAAACCTTTGAGCTATATAAAACGTTTACAATCTGAACAGATTACAAATATTTGAATGATAAGTACCTAGTGGGTGTCGTAAGCGGCAACAGAGGGAAACTGAAGTGTGTAGAAGATAGGCGGCAGCATTTATCTAATGACAACTCAAAATTATTAAAAAAAAACTGCGAGTGCTAACCCACCCGTCAAGGGTGACAACTATAAAAGTAGAACCAGAGAACTGGAAAACTATGGGGAAGAAAGTATTCTAGTGGCAACCTCGTAACGGCAGACAAAGTGTAGGGCGTCACTAGATGCAGATGGAGTGACGACCTGGTAAGACATGCAGAAAGACGATGGATGCAGAAGGTTCTGGGCCGTGCGTTGTTCAGCAGTAACTTGCTGTAATGATGATGTTGTAATGATTGTTAAGTAATTTTTATTGAAGTGCTTACTTATGACGTGTTTGGGGTTAGAAGGAAAACGTTGTAACCGTACGTCAGAGGAATATAACATTTCGTAGACATATCAAGTCCTCTAACAGCCACCAAAACTATGCGACGGTCTAATAGCTGCGTAAAATTCTTATAACACTTATTTGTACTCGTACATACATGTATACATATACACATACATATATATACATATATAAATATATATATATATATATATATATATATATATATATATATATATATATATATGTGTGTGTATTACATCGGTATATCCATATATTTATACATATAAATAAAATTGAAGGGTCTGTCTACAATATCCAAATAACTACCTTATATTGAGCTGAGAAGGTTATTTTCATGCCAGTAAGACTTGAATAACATACTAACATTAATATTGTCTGTCTGTCCGAGCTAATCTTTGGAATGATAGATAGATAACACTATATCACGCCAAAAATATTAATATTAACCAAAAAAATATTAATATTAACAAAAAAAATTTATATTAACAAAAAAAGGAGAGAAATAAATGTGATACACTGGACGGTCTTATCGCTAAGAGCGATCTGTTCCAGAAAACCAGCTGTAACCAACTGTAATTAAACTTCACGAACAGACAGAGAGCAAAACAAATAGTGATCTAGAGAATATTTTGTCCGAAATAATTGAGATTTTTTGTAGAAGCAAATGTTGTTTGATTATATAAAATTTTAAATTACATCACAATAATAGATTCCAGCCAGGGCTGGTCGCTAATATCGAATATAAATGCAATAAACACTATGATGAGAGTTGTTTTGCCTAATTTTATATTTTGTTTAATATTGTCTATATTTTCATGTAACCGATAACAGCCAGTTTATCAATGATCGTTGATGCGACTCGTTCCTAGGTCAGAGGCCACGTACGTTGAATTATCGGCCTTCTCGTATGCGATATTCAACTTGTAAACATCACATTCTGATATTCGAAATTAAGAATCGACTGGATATTGTTTTGGTGTTGGATATTTTAGTGCAACAATCTTTTATTTTCTTTATATGGTAGAACCATGCTGCTGCTATATTGTGGTTGCAGCACGAATGGGTCGGCTCAATATGGGTAGGACCACGTTCTCACGGAATATCAGCGTAAAATAGCAGCTTAAAACTGCTGTGTTTCGTGTAGTGAGTGTAGAGGACCGGAGACCCTTTTTACTAGAAATTAGGCCATCTCAGCCCTCAGAGGTGACAACGCATCTTCATTTTGATCCTTAATTGAAGATAAATGTAGATGTCTATGGGTCGCCGCATCCACTTACTATCAGGTGGACGTGTGCTCGTTTGTCACCCTACTCTTTAAAAAAATTGTATAAAAGATGAAAGTATGTCCCTCTCAGAAATATGGGCTTTTGCAGCAGGGAAGACTGATGAGTGTTAGCGAATTTCACAAGTCCACGAATTTTTTTTTAATATAGCCTCACGAAACGTAAATGAGTACTTATGTTGAATAAAATTGTTTTTGCGTAAATCGGACCAAAAATTAATATTACAAAACTGAAGGTAGCCGGACTAACTATGACATTGGGACGTCAAACAGTATCTCAGTCCCCCCCGTGAACATGGGTGCTGTAAAGCATTCGAAACGTCAGGATAGTAAAAATAAATTAAAGTAATTAAACGCGATAAAATCCGTAAATAATAGTTTTATTCAATGTGTAGTGTTCGCATAAATTTAAGAAATCATTGAGTACTTATGTTTATCGAACTCAATAATTTGCGTGATTGTCACACTTATAGAAATTGAACATGCTCTTATTTTACTATAATATACTGAATTCTTGTGCAATAGATAAAATCTGATATACTCGTAGGCTAGGATACAGTATCCCAGTTAAAATATTTTATTTTATTAAGGCTTATTTCAGACTCAGAAATGAGCATATCCGCAGTAAAACCAGAGTGACTGACATAGCGCAACAAATTAGTAAGCTGAAGTAACAATAGGCCGGCCATATAGCTCGAAGAACCGGTAACCGATGGGGAAAAAAGGTTCTCGAGTGGCAGCCTAGATGGAGTGACGACCTGGTTAGACATGAAGGAAGTCGATGGATGCAGATGGCTCAGGACCGTGCTTTATGGCATTACTCGGGGGAGGCCTATGTTCAGCAGTGGACTTGTGAAGGACTGTAATGATGATGATGATGAATTTTCTAAAAGGTAGGTTTCTTCGAATTCCTCCATTTTAAAACGCGTCTTCATTCTGTTAAGACACAATCAACTACAGAATACCGGCAACGTTCAATGTCGGCACTAGTGGTACACTGTTGCACTGTAAGCACATACACGTCCGAGTTACTTGTCCGGGTAGTTCTGTCCGCCATCGGCCGACAAAATTGGTTTTGGTGTACACGTACCGGAGCAACATAACCTAAGCCCTGTACCGTAGATTAGATAATATTTATACATTAGATATACGAATAGGCTGGTGCTGCAAAATGCCACTTTTAGGCTTTGGACTCAGTGGAAGAGCATGCTTAGGGACTTATTGTGATCTCGATTTTGTTTAAATCAATCTTTCATTCTCTAACATAAGTATGTGGAAAATACTTAAGTAACTATATATATATATATATATATATATATATATATATATATATATATATATCAGATGTATATGCTAGAAGTATTTTAAAATATCAGTGCACATCACTGATATTTTACATTTTTGTTTTATTTTACATTAACATATTATTATGAAATTGATCTATCAGTAAATACCACAATACGAGTATAGTACAATTCGACTGTATTTTTCATGTGTGTTACCTCAGAATATTTTTCTAGGTAAACCGATTTTGATGACTTTTTGAATTGAAAGCAAGTGTTTCTCTTATGATACCGTATAAATTTGATCAGAATCTGAACAGTAGTTGATTTATCATTAATAATGCGTATTTAATTTAATGATGTTCTCATTTTATTTATATTGAAATCGGTTGTATAAATTTTTGATTTTACCATTTGTGTTTTCAATTTTACCACTTGTGTAACATAATTTTTTGTTCTTACAACTTACCTTTAATATAAGCACAACTCTATTAAGCCGTTTTAGTATTTCCATGGTGTGTCCTTCGTCTAATCCTTCCACGTCTAGCAGCGATCGCACCGAGTCTACTTCGAAGATGATCTGCTTAAACCAAAGCTCGTATGCTAAAAAAATGTGTGTGTTTCATAAAATGACGAGTGACAAACCACCATACACTTGATGGTACATTATTTCTTAAGTGGTAACGAGCCGATTCGATCGGGGAAGGACCATATTAGCACAGAATACCAACCAAAAATAGCAGCTTAAGTAGTATCTGTTGTGTTTCGTATGGTGAGTGTAGAGAAACGGAAACCTTATTTACTGGAAACAAGGCATTCCATCTTATTTTTCAGGAATGATATTTATCTTCCATTAAAAATCAAAATGAAAATACATGGTCACCCCACTAACATGAATTTTCCACGTCGCTAGTAAAAAGTCTCCGGTTCTCATCACTTACTACACAAAGCAGCAATATCAAGCTGCTATTTATGCTTTTATTCCGTTTAGTCATAATGCAGCGTGACTTTGCCACGTAAATCTGTACATCTGAAGTACTTGAAAATACAGTAAGCGGTTTTTTAAGGGTCGGCCCACACGTACCACAACCACATCACATCGCAGCGACAAAATGTGGTCACGTGTGAATAGTGTCGCTGCAGCTTTTTGCAGTTGCAATGTGATTGCGTTGCAACTCTAGTCGTGGCATCGACGCAACGACGAAAAAGACGACTCCGTGGCGTAGTGGCTCAGCAATGAGTGGCTGCGCTGGGAGTTGCGGGTTCGAATCCCGCACGGAACAAGTATTTGTATAGCCTACAAATAATTGTTCCGGGTCTGGATATTTGTCCTTGTGCAATTTATGTTTGTAAACTGCCCCCGCGATACAGGAGAAAATCCTAGTGTAGGGGTAACGTTTTTTAAAAGAAATAAAAAAAAAAATGTTGTGTTTGCGATGTGTGTTTCGTGTGGTTCCGTATTGGTTGCGTCTTGTTTGCGTTATGACATCACTCACGCAGTCGATAATGACGGCAAAATTGGTACATGTAAATTGTACTATTTATTTCCAATACAAAATGCGCCCGCCATCGTGTTGTGGTTGTGGTACGTGTGGGTAGACCCTTAAATATGAATTTTCACTATAATTAAAATACAAAATTCTCTAAATATATTTTTGTATTATTATCATTGATTTCTGAGTAATTTAAGTTTATATAATTGTAAAATTAAATTTTAATTATGTTTCAAAAATTTTTTTTCAATGTAGTGGCGTTGTAAGAATATCCACTACCCCACATTGTCCTGAGAGTGTCGTAAAGGCGATAGAAAGAATCAAACCAGGATATAAGCAGGTCTACACATAAGCACCTATATATGTAGACCTGCCCATCTCCTGTGTATTTTTATAGAAACACAAACAAAACACTGCGGTTACTAAACTGCCAGCCAAGCGTTGCAAATATTGCGAAGGGGATACCTATGAGGTAATATATGGAGGGGGCCCGTTTCCTACAGTGGATTTTTATAGGCTGTAGGGGTAACGGTAAACGGGTTTTAAATTCTGATTTACCAAGCGGTCGATGGAGCAAAACAATATCCATATTAAACCGACGTTCAGAGAAAATAAATATTTCCAGGACACGTAAGGTGAAACTGAAACCTAAGTAGTATCGGTCAAAAAATGTTTCAGTGTGAACATTGAAACATTTTTTGACCGATACTACTTAGGGACCTTCAAGAAAAGAGCCTACGCCTTTTTAAAAGGCCGGCAACGCACCTGCAATTCCCCTGGTGTTGCAGTTCACCATGGGCGGCGGTAATCACCATCAGGTGAGCCGTTTGCTCGTTTGCCCCCTGTACTATAAAAAAAAGAACGGCGAATTCTGTTTTGATAACACCGATAACATAAGAGAGAGCCAAGTGACGTATATACTTTTGACTCTACTATTTCAAAATTTCTCAATCCATTGTTTTAATAATAAGTTATAATATATTTTCATGGTGTGATAGATTATTTTGGATGATGACGGAAAGCAGAAACAGATTAATCATCTCGTTTACTAGACGTAAAATATTCAGAGCGGCAACGGGCAGCAGCGACTAAGGTGAACAGACGTCTGGTATTCCGATCGGATCTCCAGGCGGATTAATCGCCATTTAAGGCATATAACTGATCCCTATATATACGCGTACTTGTATATATAGAGATCTGTGAGGTAAATCTTCTCTACAAAGGGCCCTCTGCCTGGCCCTAGAGGCCCATGTCTATCAGTGGACCTCTAGGGCCAGACCCTAAAGAAGAAGTTTTACTAATTATAATAAGCCAATGCTTGGCTACAATACCACCTGGTGGCAAGAGGTATATTTGATGACCCTGAATCAATGTGTAATAATGTATGTAATAAGTAATGACGTATGTAATATTACCTTGGTGGGTAACAATAAACAAATGTTCATCGTGGACAGGTATTGATGACTCAGCGCTAAGCATACGCTGAGAAGTGAGAAGCTTGTCCAGCATCAGATATTCACCGTATAGCATTCCAGATTCATTGCCGAGATGGCTACCGTCTTGTGCAGCGGAGTCGTCCATCACTGACCTGTAAACAAATATCAGTTAAATTAGGATATTCTTCTTTGCTATTGATCAGCTAAAGGGAAAGCTTCCAGGATATTGATGCAACATTTTGAAGTTGTAATTGTTTTATGATTATATACGTTCAAGGTACTCGAGTAGCCTCGTAACTTTCATCGAAGAGTTCACCACTAGGTGGAGTGACGATTAGGTGAGAGACGCAGGAAGTCGACGGATGCAGTGTCAGGGGCTGCTTTGTGGTATTTATTGGTGGAGACCTATGACTAGCAGTGGATTTGTAATGGACGGTAATGATGATGTTGTTAATGCGTTCCAGTAGACCACGAAGTAAAGCCAGCACCAATGCTTAAGCATTACTCGATCGGAGTGGTATGGATACCACGCTCTCACAGGATGTGGCTCTACGTGGTAGAGCCACGCTACAGCTATATTATAATTGTAGCACGAATGGGTGCGCTCAACCGGGGCAGGACCTCGTTCTCTCAGAATACCAGCGTAAAATAGCAGCGTAATGCTGCTGTGTTTTGTATGGTGAGTGTAGAGAACCGCAGACCATTTTTACTGGAATCGAGGCATTCCATCTTAGTCCTTAGTGGTAACAACGCATTTGCATTTTGATTCTTAATTGAGGGTAAATGTGGATGTTTATGGGCCATAGTATCCACTTACCATCAGGTGGACTGTGTGCTCGTTTGTCACCCAATGCTATAAAAAAATACGAATAATCGAATAGTGAGTGTAGAGAAACGGAGACCCTTTTATTGGAAACGAGGCATTCCATATTAGTCTTCATGGGTAACAAAACTTCTGCATTTTGATTCTTAATTTAAGATAAAATGCGTATGCATATGGGTCACAACATCCACTTCCCAATATGTGGAATGTTGCTCGTTTGCCACTCATATTCCTTGTAAAAATTCACTATCACTACAGCTCATTACAAGTCAACAGCTAAACATAGGCCGTTTGTCACAAAGTATGGTCCTGAACCACCTGCATACGTCGACTATCTGCGTGTTTCATCAGGTTGTAAATTTCATGTACATAGTAAATTGTATGCTAGTGTATTATAGAAAACTTGGAAAAGAACGTTAATTTATTCGTTTGTTAACATATTGTGTCAGCCAAGTTCAGAAAAGAAAATGGCGACGCACGGTAAGTGTGTACATAGTACATACATGATGTAAGTACATGAACTAATTCGCGCTATTTTTGATCCCCTCACAAGTTAAAAACTATTAGATATACAAATATACAAATTTTGTATTTCTCATTCTTTTTTTATATTGATTATCTAGAATCACGAATTTCATGAGTAAACCTACTATATTTTAGAATTATTAAGGTCTGTAAATTGCCGTTTTTTCACTTACTGGCTCACTCAACAAAACCCTAAATCACTTCTTTAGCATCAAGAAAGATTATTAGTCGAATAAACAAAAAATATCAGCAAACTAAATATTATCGGTTTTCAATATGAAAAAGTCTCGACAGTTTTTGATGCGACTAGTTTCAAGTCTGTACTTGAAAATAACCACATCTTTGTCGACAGTAAAAGTAGGAAATAGTAAACAGTTCACAAACAAGATTATTTTATTTATTTATTTATTTATTTATGCTTTCATGCACAAAAAAGTACATATGGCGGACTTAAAGCCATAGGGCATTCTCTCTCGCTTAAATTAAGATTCATAAAAGGATAAATCTTTTTAAATAATTAAGGTAGGTAAGGTAAGCCCCCCTATATGTAAAGTGGGAAGTGATTTTTTTTAATTTCAACCCTAACGGGTGATATATTGTTGGAAAGGTATTTAAAAATGAATAGGGGTTTACTAAAATCATTTTTTGATAATGTCAATAATTTCGGAAATAATCGCTCCAAAAGTAAAAAACAATGTGTCCCCCCCCCCTCTAACTTTTGAACCATAAGTTTAGAAAATATGAAAAAAATCTGAAAAGTAGAACTTTATAAGGACTTTCTAGGAAAATCATTTTGAACTTGGATGGAAACAACAGTACCCACTACTGGGAGCAGTTGCAGGAGCGCGGAGCGCTGCTGGAGCGCGACCATAATGGACACCCACCTTTAAACTCATAAGTGGGAACACTAATTGTGACGGACGGGAAACTACGGAACCCTACACTGAGCGTGGCCCGACACGCTCTTGGCCGGTTTTATGACGAAGCCGACAACCCCGAATGTCGTTTAATACCGAACTACATGTTTACATTTATGTTCTTGGTAGAATTGGCATCTTTTGTCGCTCTTAACCTTAAAGTATTATGTATACTGTAAATAATGTGATCTCAGTTTGGGATATTTTTGCGAATATTCTTTCCAGGCGCTTTGTTCCACTTTTATTACGTAGTGGAGGATCGCATGGCATAGTGAACTTGTCACTGCGCGTATATATCTAATAACAGCGATAACCAATGTGTTTTCTTGATTAGGCATTAAAAATAATAGTGGACAAATATTTATATACGTAATCCGTGACCCCGCCGCGCCGCCCTTGAAAAAGTCAGGCAAATTCAATACATCAAAACAAATGAACCTCTATACAAAATGCATATGGTGCAATAAAGTTGCGGAATAAAATTTTGTTCCAGTTTAGGCACGAACTTTATACGAGCCACGCTGCAGCTATACTCGTATTATGGTTGTAGCACGAATGGGTCGACTCGACCGGGGAAGGGACACGCCCTAACAGAATAGCAGCGTAAAACAGCAACTTAATACTGCTGTGCTTCGTATGGTGAGTGTAGAGATCCGGAGACCCTTTTTTACTGGAAACGAAGCATTCTATCGTAGTCCTCAGGAGTGACAACGCATCTGCGTTTTGATTATTACTCGAGGATAAATGTGGCTATGTATATGCCACAGTATCCACTTACCAGCAGGTGGACTGTGTGCTCGTTTGTTACTATTACTATACCTTATTCTATAAAAAAATATTTGACTTCTGATGTTTTATATCAGACAAAGGCACTCTGAAAATCCGTCTCTCTAAACATGAGAACGGAGCTCTAATTTTCCGTTTGGATTTCGTACAAAAGTTTATAGATTTTATCTTTAACGCGCTCTGTTGCAGTCGTTCTTGGACTCACCAAATTATTTTAGTGAGCCGTAATTTTGGCAAACCGCGAGTAATATTGGGAGCCGATCTAGGCAGAATAAGCTTATTATATCTTGAAGTCGTGTTAGTTAGCTTAGTACTCAGCATGCTTCTCTTTTAAAACTAGGATTATTTTAATCCCAGTAGCCTCACGAATTAACCTTGGTAGGAATCGATATTCTTTTGTGAGAATTTGTGGTCGATCAAATTTGATGTAGTAGCGAGGGTCGTCTAGGATATGATCAGTCCATTTTGTTCGTATATAAGTGGGATCACATTCACAACCAAAGTACACTCCTACGTCTTACACAGACAGAGGAGATGCATATAGTATCTTCCAGGTAACATCTCAAAATAATAAAAAACTGCGATTCCTGACCCGTCTGACAAGCGTGGCAACCTTGACAAATATGAAACGATATATGGGGGAAGGGGGGGGGGGCATGTTCGTTAGTGGAGTTTTTTCACTTCACAACCTTCATTTCACTATTTCAAATAACAGTAGAAACTTTATCGAGATAGCCTATTTTGCTATTTCTGAATTAAAGCTGTCATGTATACGTTCCATTTAGAATATCAAACGTAGGGAAATGATACGAACCACGTAGGGAAATGATAAAATAAAAATTAGCCGATTCAAATAATGGAATAATTCCTATTATAAAAACCACAACATATTATAATTTATAACCAATTACAATTTCTGTAACTTAATACCGCCGCAACGAGGATATCCACAGAAAAACAAAAGTAAGTGACATGGCCCAGTGGATCAGTACCTATGCCGAGGCGCCACGGGCCATATAGCTCGAAAAACTTACATCCGATGGTGATGAAAGGTTCTCGAGTGACAGCCTTGTACTGGCAATTGAAGTTTTAGGTGAGCCCCCACTAGTTGGAGTGACCTGACCTGATGAAACACGCAGGCAATTGATGGATGCATGTAGCTCAAGATCGTTCTTAGTGATAATCTATGAGGAAGGCCGAGGTTCAGCATTGGACCTGTGATGGGTTGTAGATAGTAATAGTGATGTAACGCTTAAGTCGACATCTAATGAGACAGTTTTAGTTGTAATTCCAATTATGTCGTAGTCATTAGACATGCTGAAGCATGCTTAGGGATGTCACGACGGTATTAAAGGGCATCCAGCGGAATAATTCTTCGGCACAGAGTAAAATTGCAGCATATTAATGCTCTTTCTTGAAGTGAATGTAGGGATTAGACCTGTGTCGATCGATTACTTCTCGTGACCTGGGTTGAACATGACCCATTCGTATGATGATCGGGTTTAAAAGATTCGATCTTTCAATCATTTTCGGCCATCTATAATTAGTAGATGCGATTTCGATCGGGTCGCAGCTTGTTTGTATACTTTGTATGACCGCATGACGAATGCTAAACAGGTGATGGATAGAATCATGCTATTAATAATACTATGATTTGTTTATTGGTTGAATTGTATGTAAACGAAGGAGACAGAAGATATTTTGTTTGTTAGGTTGTTGTACGATTGATTGCACTACTCGATCGATTGTATGTATGTAAACATATGCTTTTTTTAAATTTATTCTTGTAAAGAGTGTACATTATTTAGTGTGTAAATTTTGATTATATAATTGAATTAGAGTGTAAATTTTGTCAGACTGTAAGTCAGTTTGTCAGCCACGCAACAGTTTATCGTTTCACACTCCTTAACAAAAGTATCTGGTACTTATAAAAATACTTAAATTAACACAAAAATAATTAAAGAAACATTCACCACTATGGACACAACGACAGATAATGTTTCCTCAAGCTGGATTTGAGCTGCGACTTAGTTACGCTTTCGTCATATATATCCGCTACCTCATTACACAAAGTTGGAGTTATCCATTGCCTTGTACGACCTCCAAAGTAATTTTCAACCCTACGTATGAGATATTTCCTCCTTTGAGTAATTTGGCGCTTCGGCATTATATGTGTCCTCGGTTTCTTAAATACCAATACCATACCAATGCTAATGAAGTACAATTTGGTTTGTCTTGTCACCTTGAATTCGGGTCAAATAACATCGAATCTTTTGAGGTGGGTCTACGCTAGACGAGCCGAGCACGAGCGGAGTATGAGCCGAGCATAAATTCGTGTAGTGTGCACCGACTTACAAGCCTAGTACGAGCGCGCTTCGAACGTTTGGTTCGTGCTTGACTGTGCTCCGTCTATTGTAGGTCTTTTGACAAACACAAAGCGATTTGTATCGCATGCATCGATTTGCACGTTGTAGGCTGTTGTACGAATACACTTGATACCGCGAATAGAGAGGCTCAGCTTGTGCTCAGCTCGTGCTCGGCTCCTCTAACGTAGACCCAACTTTAGAGATATATGTTTTTTTATACAATAGGGTGACAAACGAGCACACAGTCCACCTGCTGTAAGTGGTTGCTGTGGCCCAGAGACATCTACATCTGTCTTCGATTGCGAAACAAAATGCAGATACGTTGTCACCCGTGAGGACTTAGGTGGAACGTCTTGTTTCCAGTAAAAAGGGTCCTCGGTTCTCTACACTCATCATACAAAACACAGCAGCATTAAGCTACTATTTGACGCTGGTATTCTGTGAGAGCGTGGTTCTTCCCCGGTCGAGCCGACCCATTTGTGCTACAATTATACTATTAATATAACTGCAGCATGGCTCTACCACGTAACGTGACTCGATCACTCGTGTACAGGTCGCGATCCAATTTAAAAAAATCGATCGTTCGGATACCCTTTTCACTGGTAACAAAGTCCTGCCCTTCCGTGTACATTTTGATTTGAAATGAACATTAAATTAAGATGACAAGACATGGTATAATGTCCCACGGATTACGTACAGCGTGTCTTGCAGAAAGGATTTGTAACAGTAGCATAACCAGGCTAATGGGGCATACAATGGAAACTGTTTACATGTAAATGCAAAAGTTAAGGCCCTTTTTTTTTAAGGATTAGGATTTTTTAAGGAAAGGATTTAAGTGTCCGTCTATGCGTTTCATTGTGCATATTTGTTTTTGAAACTTTAAATTTTAAAGAGACGCAAGCATATTTGCACGATGAAACATTCTAAAGATATGACAGAATGAGGGTTTTATTTCTGATCTATGGGAGCCCTTACAATCCAATTATCCAGACAGATAAATGATGACACAGGATGATATTACGCGGTAGTGGATATTCTTACACCGCCACTATTCGGTATTTATAACAGCTCATTTTTTTAAACTGCGGCTTCCAACCTTCCAGTTAAGCTTGGCAACTATGAGAAATAGCCTCTTAATGAGACAGTCTGTGATATCTGATCTTTTGGTTTATGTTTATCATTTGACTTTTGATAGGCTGTACTAAACATAAAATGTGTTATTATCCAGACATATAAATGGCAACTGAACCGAATTTTAACTCTTATTTGCTATCATAGACATACGCTCAATATCATAGCATATTTTATAACCAACGCGTCATATTATAACGAATATACGGTATCACTAATGCGGTTTTTTAGCATTCACAAGGAAACCACAACATGAAAGCCAGCGCCTGTAATTAGGTTCTTGTGGTTGAAAACTTGAAATTATGTCGAAATAAATTATGCCATTCAGCTCTAAACCGGTTCAAATGTGCAGATCACATAAACTTGGGCCAAATGAATTTTCTCTAAGTCGTACTCTGTCCTATATCGCTGGTTGTTTCTTTAACTATTGAGCTTAAGTTTATAAGATTAATATTGAATTATTGGGCTGTTAATTTATTGTCACTTACAAAAAATATAATGGCGACGTAAAACTATCTACATAAAATTAAAAAGAAATAAAAAAACATTAGGGAAATACTGTTTTAATCCTACGGACTAAGGAATTAAAGCTTTTTTGTATATACAATTTACGTGCCAGAGCCACGCTGCAGCTATGTTATTTATAGCACGAAGAGCTCTTCTCATCCGGAGTAGGACCACTCTCATACAAAATACCAGCGTAAAGTAGCAGCTTAATGTAGAGAGCTGTGTTTCGTACGGTGAGTATAGAGATGTGAAGACCATTTTTAAAGAAAACGAGGCAATCCATCTTAGTCCTCAGGGTGTTAACGCATTTGCAGATATCCATAGGCCACAGCATCCATTTACCATCAGATGCACTATGTACTCGTTTGTCACTTTTATTCGATAAAAAATAACTCAGTTAATCAAAGTGCGTAAACGACGACTACGACTCTACACAAATTGCACGCGCTCTACGTTCAAATTTCAATTGCTCTGTGGGCTAGTTCGCATTTCCAGCTCAAATAATTGAACCGTGAACTGAAATGTAGCTCAAGTACTTTTTTTACTTATATTAATTGATTAAATTAATCATTGTACGTACGTTTGTGATGTGGCGCGGATCGCCGATACACATGGCCGCATGAAACATGCACACATGAACGAGTCAATTAATTCGAAAATAAGAATGCTGTATTTTGATTTTTAATTACACTATATATTATGTTATAAAATATGTCATTCAGATAGAGTTGTCTTTGAAAACTGTCGCAAAGATATTTAAAATATGCGAATTCATGAATGAATCAATTTAAAAACTAACGGAGCTTAAGCAATTACCTATTAAGATATACGTTGTTTTGTTTTTTACGTGGTAGATTCACGCTGCAGTAGCACGAATGGGTCGGCTCGATCGGGACAGGACCAGGGCTCTCGCAGAATACCAGCGTAAAATAGCAGTGTAATACTGCTATGTTTTGTATGGTGAGTGTAGAGAACCGGAGACTCTTTTTCACTGTAATCGAGGCATTCCATCTTAGTCCTCAGGGATGACAACGCATTTGCATTTTGATTCTTAATTGAGGATAAATCTGGGATGTCTATGAGCCACTGCATCCACTTATCATCAGGTGGATGGTGTGCTCGTTTGTCACCCAATGATATAAAAAATAGAGAAACTATAGCATGTTTTCAAACTTGTTTGGGCTACAAAGAATCGTTTCAAGTCTGGATGTTTGGCGATGTGAAATTTATGTATAAACTGCCTCCACGATATTGGAAGAAAAGCCTACTGTAGAAGTAACGTTTACAAAAAATATTAATATAATTAATAAAGTCATAAAAAATACATGCATATTTTTCGTTTAATTTCTACGCGGACGAATTCGCGAGTAAAAGCTGGTTGTTGAATAATATATGCTTAGGGTATAAATAAGTGCTTATGTATAATCTAAGATATTAATTAAACAAAAACTGTATAGAAAGGGTTATTATAACACAAATGAATACATAGTTAATATTAACGCCTGGGAATGAGGTCTAAGTTATTTCAAAAATAAATTTTGTAAACAGTTTATAACTGTTCATATTTTAACATATATTTTTAAAGTCCTGCTGGGTTTTTAGCTGGTTCTTCCTAGAACAGACGTTTTTTCGAACAAGTGATAAAGTAAAAAATGACTTTCAATAGGAATCGCATGTGATCTATCTTGAATAAAAATTACTCTATTTTATTATATTCTGTTCTGTTCTGTTCCATTCCGTTCCGTTCCGTTCCATTACATTTTCATCGCATCCCATCTCATGCAATCCCATCCCATCCCATTCCATTCCATTCCGTTCTGCTCTATCCTATTCTTTGTCACCACTCTCTTTAAGCCGTACCGTATGTGGTGTTATATTTTAGTAATAAACTCGAAAAACGATCTAGTGTTCTTCGGAATGTGTATTTGTTCGTTTATGTTTTTTTGTGATATTAATTACTTCACAATTTTGTTAGATATGAAACGTTATTTTTGCAAGCCTAGTATTGTATTGCCCTCATCAAGAAACAGGACCCTAGAGTCATCGAAATGCTTGGAAATCAAGAATTCAAATGCTAACGATTGTGCTTAGCTTTGGTCATATTGTATCGCAGGTTTATGGTAAAATCAGAATTTTTATTCAAAAAACTTGGTTTTTGATCAAGAACCGGAAAAAGAAAAAAAATATTACTCAATCTTATCATTAACTTAATAAAAAAACCTGCTTTTTGATCAAAAACCTGAATTTGTTTAGGTTTAAGACTAAATTTAAGTTTGATTTTATCATAAAACTATATTAGTGTGGGTTTTGGGTCAAAAAAACTAGATTTTCTCAGATCTAGGATAACATAATATAGTAATTTTGTATTCTTTCAGTTCGAGATCAAAAGCATACTATTATATATATTCCGTGTCAAAAGCCTAGGTTTTTGATCCAAAACGAGGTTTTGTTATATATCTGCAACATATATAAATTTAAGCGATTGCGCAATGCCATGTTGTATAGCAATGTAATATAAGTATAACAATTAGGATTAAATAAATTTTATTCCCTCGATTAAATTAAATTCTTTTTCCTATTAAATACAAGTTATTATTGTAATTAGTTAATTAGTTCATGTGTTTCTGTAATCATTTACTGTATGTAGATACTTTAAAATTGTATGTTAGTTATAGTACACCCATAGAATACTATAATACATACATAATTGTGTATTTAGTATTATATGAGTACACCCATTTAATTTAAATTAAAAAATTATACGTTTAAGTTAAATAAATTTTGAACAAATACATTACAAATTTATTTTTTCATCGTTGTAAAACATAATTTATTATTTTTATAATATAATAAAACAAAATAATAACTTTAGAAAAAAGTTAGTAAACATATTTTTTTAAGTTTCTCTTTGATTTAACACATAGGTCCTAGGCCTAGGCAATGTAACTTTGCAAAATGTGGTAATTAACGGCTAAAATATAATCCATGATGATAAGCCATGAAAATGATGCAATGAAAGTGGCTACCGGATTTTGATGAGCAGTCTTGTTTTCCGGCTAAAGATTTTCTTTCATTTTCCAAATCTATTAATGTAGGTAGGTATACTGTTTTCATCAATCATTATTATCGACGCCGAGAGTCCTTTGCATGAATTATAGTTACTCTATAATATGCCTAATTATTTATATTTTATTGATACTGTCCTATCTCAACGAACTATCCTTTTAATGAATTAAAAATCTTCTTACCTCATAGGACACGCCATTTTATACCACTAAAATTTATAACTATTAGATTCGAAATTCAAACAAACACACGCGAATTAGATGACAGCGCTATGTGTGCGCGCTTTCTTGGCGCGCGGTCGGTTGATACTAACACGGATTCGGTTTCATCATTCGCCCCTTGATTATTTGTAATTTGAAACTATGTATGCTTATTACTCTGACCAAATACTACTGGAGGAGTCAAGTTTAATCCAAGCAAAATCTATTTATTTCATCGACAAATGTAATGTGTTTTTTAAAGTTTTTACTCATTAGTCATTACATGAGAGCTCATAGACTAAGCGTGCGTTGTAAATTTCACAGTACGCGGGCTACCAGGGTTCGATCCCGCCGGCACCAATGAAATGTCAAATATAATAATTTGTTTATTGCATGAAGGCTGCAATTTTTTTAACAAGGAGTTTCTATTAGGGAACCATTTATCACTCGCTCGCCAATTATCACTCGCTAAGTAAGTACTTGCTGCAATATATCACAGTACACAATGTCATCTGTGTTTGATTTTTAATTGATTTGAAATTGTTAAATGCAATTTTAATTTCTGATTTACTTACCACGTGTTCGGCGTAGAAGGAAACATCTTGAAGAAATGTGCACGCCTAAGAAATAAAATAGCTTGAGAATATTATGTAAAGTTTACCAACACGTGTTGGAGCAGTCGACTGATCTAGAAGCCTACTACTTATACGTATTTATTTTACATTAAAGATAAATCGAATTATTGAAATGTTGGCTATTTTACCCTTTTCCCGTGTGTTAACATTTCGATTGTTTAACTAGGTATTATGTCTATTATACGGACAGGGAAACTATTAGAGTACCTATATTTATCTAAATTACTAACTCAGACCTATGTCTCAGTGTTATTATATTTCTTTATTATAATTATTGTATTATTGGTCTGAGCTTATTAACGTGTTAACAGCTACCATCGGAATATTTTTTTATTTATTTAATAAAAGATGGTTTATAAGTGATAATAAAAATGGGTTAAATCCAGTAATACGCACTCCAACTATCAGGCTGTTGTAAAATTTAATATGTCTACGTATTTCGTAGGAATTAAGTTATTGGTCTGAGGAATTAAGGTTATAAAATAAATATTTCAGCCCCAGAACAATAAAGAAGTATTCATATTGCCGAATCATCTTAATATTGAGTGTCTCACATCTGACAGCGAAAACGTTAGGCTTTAAGTTCTTCTTTATTGGTCTGACACTTTGGCAAAACTAAAAGAATCATTCACATTATGTTTACATCATTGACTTATTATTATATATAATGTTTACATGCATTTTCCAAGCCAAATTATGTGTCCTAGTCACAAAATGTACTCTTTGTGATTAATTATTCTTAAGAATAATAATTATTAAAGGTTATCGACACACAGGTAATAGAGCAGATAGATGAAAAAGTTACTTTTTGTCTCAACCGATCGGGTATGAAAAACAATCCATTCGCGCCAAAACGGGCGTTCGCTTAACCATGTGTGTTAACAAGGGCTGTCAGTCTGTCGTATAGTATTATGATACAAAATATGTGTGAATAATAAATACGTAGAATGTAAATATATAATTTATTTGAAGTCAATTCACTCATTTTATTCTTTCATAACAGTTCTTCACAAGATCATAACTGAAAATAGGCCTAAATATAGTAATAACGTTGTATCTTAATATACATAAATTACGTGTCACGTTGTTTGACCGCGATAGACTCATAAACTACTTAACCGATTTTAATCAAATTTGCACCCGTGTGCAGTTTGGTCCAACTTGAGAGACAGCATAGATTTTTTGCCCATTAGTGACCCACAAATAGAATTTTTTTTGTGAAGTTAAGGATTTTTAACAGGACATGACAAAGGGCCGTCAAAAAAGGCAGAACGTCTGCCTAGCAAGCTAGTATTATTATAAAAGTTCGAAGAACTGACAACTGCTAAGACAGTACGATGTAACACCTAAGGCCTCATTGTTTCTTACCGCCAGGTGGTAATTATAAATTTAAAAAAAGCTATCTGGCTGGTCCATAGCCACTTTAACTTACTGATCCGCTTGGCTATGTCAGTTGCTGCACTACAAATATAATCGTTACGGATTCTATCACGCGAGGAAACTGAGCATAGTCACTTTCATTTCCTGCTAAGCGACTTTAAGCCTCCTTATATGGCTAACAGTGAAGCAAGAAGTTTGAGTTCCATATATCATCACAGGCAACACGTATTGGCACGTGGCGGCGCTGTCGTCGCGCCGCAAACGAAACACACCGAAGCCTAATTCACGCTATCAAAATTCCGAATCATAACCAGTATATACAGAATGGGTCCCACATATATGCAATAAATGAAACCACAAGTAGTACTAGTCCGTAGAAGTGTAGAAAAATTAAATATTAAATTAAAACCCGTAAAATAAAAAAGTGAAATTTTCAAACAAAATAAATATTAAAATAAATTCAGTAAAAGTGAACTCTGTTCAGACAACGTACCTTGACCCCTTGGAAGAGTGACAACGTTGCACGCGGGTGGCACGCCGACAAAAGACACCGCTGTCGATATGTCGCAATACCAATAGTTAGCACTGCGTGGCAACGTCGCTTTTTAATGTTCAAGGATTCATTCAAGTTCATTGAATCATCGACTTAGTGACCCAATTCTATAGAGTGTTCAAATTTGCTTAAAATTAAAACTCTACTTTTTGACCTAATTACTGGACCGATTACGTTCATTTTTTGTATATCGTCAGCAAAGGCGATAACAAGTATATGGTTTCATTTATTGCATATATGTGGGACCCATTCTGTATATAGAACATCTTTGAACTATCACACGGAGCGTTGGCCGCTCCCCAGGCAGAACACCATCCCCGGCGGGAGATCTCCCCTTTTCCTTCCACGGCCACAGGCGTAACCATATGCGTGATGTTTTTTTTTAAATAAAACGTTACTCCCACACTAGGATTTTCTCCTGTATCGTGGAAGTAGTTAATAAACATAATTTGCACAAGGACAAACATCCATAGCCAGAAAAAATTGTAGGCCATACAAGCACTTATTCAGTGCGGGATTCGAACCTGCGGAGCCGAAACACAATTAAACATTTCTTTACATCCATTACAGCCTATTAACATCCAATGCTGATCATATGACTACGTGCGATAGTTGCCATGCTTTGCAGGAGGCTGGCAACCCCAGTTTACCTTTATCAGGAAGATTTTACTTCCAATCTCCCGCTTCAGTTTTTCCCCGTTACCTCACACGACACCTACGCGACGATATGATGTTGTGGATAAAGATTATCAGCACCACAATAGACAAATATAACAAGGCGCATAAAAATACAGCAATAATTAAACTTTAAAAAATGGGAAAACTAACTTCAAACAACTAAATTAAATATTGGATCAGATCATCATAAGATCTTGCTTAAGTTAAGTACTCACTGTTTAGGTTGCCTTTCTAAACAAAAATGAATTGGTAAATCAGATCAAGAATCATCCCTACGTACATAAAAAAATATTCCAACGAAATGAAAACTTTTTTGAAGTCAGTTGAACAATACTCAAAAGTTGAACAAATACATTACAAATAGAATAACTTTGCGTATTGGTTTCTTATGTTTACGAGAATACATTTAAATAAAACTAGTTTTTACGGATTTTGCCGCGTATAGTAACTTATTTTATATTCCCGATGTTTCGAACACTTTACAATCACAGTAAATTTATAAGTTAATATACGCTATAAAATTCGTATAAAACTGGTTTAATTTAAAAGATTTCATATGATTTTAAGGATTCGGAGGTAGCCCTGGTGTTAACACTGTATGTATTTACAATTTACATTACAGAAACCGGTCAAGTGTGAGTGATACTTGCGTAAGATTGTGGTCGTCGTAATAAGGTATTTTAATTAGTATAAAGAATTCAAGGCCACAGAGTATTTTTTATATACCCAAAGTTCACGACTCATACGGTTTTATTACGAAAGTATTATGAATTATATATTAACCAAGATAAGCCTGAACTATTGTTTTCTGAAAAAGTTGATAAAATTAATATTTTTTGTAATGATTTCTTATATTTACGCGAACACTACACATTGAAATAATACTAGTTTTTACGGAATTTATCGCGTATAATTAACTTTTTAAATATCTGTACCTTTTTAAGTACCTACCTAATAGTGTGTGAACACGTACAGGATCGCCCCCGTCACTACATCAGATTTGATAGACCACAAATCCTCGCTAAAGAACACCGATTCCTTCCAAGGATGATTCGCGAGGCTATTGAAATCAGAAAACATCCTAATTTCAATAGAGAAGATGGCTGGGTGCTACCATCTGCTTGGGATCTTATAATAAATAAAATTAAATCCCAACCCAAGCATACAACTGCAAGACTTCAAGATACCATAAGTTCATACTGTATAGATCGGAACAAAAGTTAAATTTTAATCTATGGTAACCGCGGTTAACTATGACATATGGACGTTGAACATCTCAGTTCCGCCCGTGACCATGAGTGCTGTAAAGCATTCGAAACGTCGGGTATTTAAAAAGTTAAATATACGCGATAAATTCCGTAAAAACTAGTATTATTTGAATATTTTTTGGTTTGATACACATTATGTAATATAAAAAAAAGTTGAAAAAAAAATCGACTGAAAGGCTTTCAAGGAAAAGCCATCCTGTATGAAGGACAGTAGGATAATAAGGGGAAATAAAAGATAATATGATGAAATAGCAAACGTAAAAAATCAAGAAATGTATACAAAAGTTTTTATTTTTTATTAGGTAACTATTAGGAACATTATTTATAAATGATAGATATGTTTCAAAACACTTGACACACACTCCAACATCATATTTTTTATTAGGTAACTATTTGGAACATTTATAAATGATAGATATGTTTCAAAACACTGGACACACACTCCAACATCATATTTTTTATTAGGTAACTATTAGGAACATTATTTATAAATGATAGATACGTTTCAAAACACTTGACACACACTCCATCATATTTTTGGCAGCGTGTCAAATAGTATATATGTTTATGAAGTGCTTATAACATTAACGGCAGAATGTTTGATTGAATTGAAGAATAAAAAGATTATTGATTTGGTTTTTTCGACTATCAGAATGTTCGTGTTGGGAGGTTCGGTTTGGCCCTATTTTTGCACCCAGGACCGATTCTTTATATAATGAATTGCCCATAGTTGTAGCACCTTGATATGGCTCCATCCACGATATATACCCCAATCTAGTAGCACCTATCCAAGACTTGAACCCGTACCTAATAGGTTTACCTTTTATGTGCTCTTTGCAGCCATGCCTCCCATAATAAGGGATCACGGCCTCATCTATACTGTAATTCTGTCCGAGAGGAAAAAAGCCTTATATAACGTAACGAACAATAAAGTTAAATGTATGCCTTACAAGTATATAATCAAAGATGTATGCCTAGTCATAACAGAGATGATTAACTTATTCTTTGTTTTCCTAATGCATTCTTCTTCGCAGGAGCCACGAATAACCACTGATCATCAATATGCCACTGAAATTCTTCATATCCTCAGCGGTTATGTCTCCAAGTAATTTTTTTTGACGGCATATTTGTTACTATCTGACACCAACAAGGAAATATTACATCTTAATTTATGAAGTTTTCAAACCACTCAATTGGACATTCATCAAGGTAAACTCCCTGTACCTCAGGGCAAATAAGTAAATATTATTCGATTAGGTGGGTAATCTGAAATATTTTTTTATTTTCAATGTCCTACATATAGGACAGCAGGCATATATGGGTTAAGATGTGTATATTTTGAAAAAAAAATATTACGAACACATGTGAAGTCCGCCAACACGCATTGGGGCAGCGCGAAGAACACTTCTGGACACATCCATTACCACCGCACATTCCCCTTATCTGCGCTGAGATTCTAAAATACAAGAACTTTTGTAACTGCATCTTTATATCTTCCATTTTTAAAATTCTGTTTACTATGGAGCGCTCACCCCAAATAATTCTTTAGCTTTTCTGGATGTATTGGTATTTAGGAATCCTGATAACATCTTGGGCCACACTGTGTATAGAAAAAAGATCCATCCTGTTAGATATTTAAATGGTAAATCTCACTACCGTATAAAAGTCGAAATAGTTCAGAGAGCGTGATCTGTGCCAGTGAACACCTGGCCACCGAACTCCAGCACGTCAATCAAGTTCTGTACGTCAACAATCTTCGAATCCCGCGTCTACGTCACAGTGTAACCGTGTGAAACCGGCCACGACTGTGCGTAAGACATGTGTTGTGCTGTTTGCTGTCTTACCATATGTCAGAGATGTCACGGGCAGGATTAACTACATCTTAACGCGAGCCTACTTAAAACGTACTTCAAGCTGCCGAAGAATATGAGTTAGGTTTTACCATCCGTTAAGTGTAAAATTCTTTATGCAAGACGCAGGGGTGTGCAAGCTTGATCTTAGATTGACAGACTGTAAAAAGGTACTTCGAACACGGTTACAAAATTTGTCATACGATGATACGGAGAAGTTGCTGATTGTTTTAAGTTAATTAATATCATAAGTAAATTAATGATAATGTATTTTACCCAAATAACCCTTATTAGTTAGTACGTTATTCATTTTATATAAGAAACAGAAAATATTTGTTAATGTATCTTTTAGCACATACACCTGAGATACAGGTTTATCCTAGTTCAGGTGCCTGTTATTGTAGACTATTTTTAAGTTAAGACTTATTGGAATAATTTGCACATTTTATTAAAATAAAATAAATTATTATTATTATTATAGATAGGACAAACTAAAAGTCATACAAAACCCCACGTAAAAGAATCTAATGTGAAGTATCAACGTTCCGGGAAGCCTGCAGTCTGTGAGCATAGTATCGACCCAGCCATTACATTGATATAATATCACATATCAAATATTTTTCAGGATTTGATAGATCAAAAATCCAAGCATGGATGATTCGCGAGGCTTTGGAAATCAAAAACATCCTAATTTTAATAGAGAAGATGGCTAGGTGCTAGCATAGCTAGAATTTTTGAGGTTTTCTCAGAATCTGCCGTGACGTTTCGTTCTAAATTCACAGAAAATCTAAGTTCAGCGAGGCCCTTTCAGATGTACCAAACTGCTTCTCGATCGGACACTCCACTACAAAGTTATAAGATGTTTATATCTATGTTTACATACATTTTGTTAATTATCTCATTACCGTGTAGTGGCGGTTAAGAATATCCACTACCCCATACCTTCCAGTGGGTGTCGTAAAAGGCGACGGAGGGATACAGGCAGGAGATGGGCAGCAACATTCTTCTGGAAACAACAGCTATATATAAAAAAACTGCGGTTGCCAACCTGCTCGCCAAGCGTGGCAACTATGAAAATATGGGGTATATGAGCGACGACGCATATAGACGGCATCCAGTCCCCGATGGCCCCGCTATTTCTGGCTACGGTGGCGGCCATGGTAACGACGGGTCAGGAGGTGCTAAGAACCTCCGGTGGAGGTTCGGTTGTCACCTAAAACGACTGGACCTGGCAACATACAGGACTGACAAGAAGATCCTGGAGCTGAAAGAAGAGATAGACATATTGCGCTGGAATATTATAGTACTATCCGAGGTCTGAAAAGAGGGAGAGGACACGGTGATTCTTGAATCCGGCAACTTGTTCTATCACCGGGAGGGCGACCATCTGTCCCAAGGAGGTGTCGGATTTATCGTCCACAGGTCTCTCGTTAACAAAATTTTAAAGATTGGGAGTGTGTTGACGAGGGTTGCGTACCTTATACTCAGAATCACCAAACGGTATTCGTTGAAGGTCATACAGGTTTACGCACCAACGTTGGCATATGCCGATGAAGAGGTGGAGGAAATGTATGAGGATATTTCTAGAGCCATGCATTCCTCCAAACCCACTATACGGTGTTAATGAGAGACTTCAACACAAAGTTAGGCACAAGAAAGATTGGTGAGCTGAAGGTAGGGAAATTTGGGGACAGCAGCTGACCGACTTCATGGAGAAAGAGGGACTCTTTATGATGAACTCTTTCTTCCAGAAGCGGCCCCACAGAAAGAGGACCTGGTCAAGCCCCGACGGTTCGACAAAAAATGAGATTGACTTCATTATGACGACCAGACGCCAACTGTTCAGTGATGTCTCAGTGATCGCAATGGTGAATACTGGCAGCGATCACCGAATGATTAGAGGCACACTGAACCTAAACGTTAAGTTGGAGAGGTCTCGTCTAATGAAGTCAACGCTCCGTCCCCCTCGTGCTCTAATTCAAAGACCCGAAACCTTTCATCTCGAGTTACAAAATCGTTTTCAGTGACTAGAAGATTGCAATGCAGTGGACGCAAATCTGCTTCCTAGAACCCGAAACGTCGAGATCTGATGCAACCTCGATTTTAGAAAACTGGGGTGAAACCAATAACTTTCCAGCGGTAAGCTAAAAACTTAGCGGGAAGTTAAAAATTCACATCCGCCTACGTGAATTTGAGTTGAGAGTGTAGGTGCAGTTATCGCACAGTCTGCTGAGTGGAAAGAAATAATTTGCTGCGCATTCCTAATTTACAACATGTACAAGGTTTGAGGCAATATGGAAAAAAACTGTTTGTTTCATTTATTACCTATAGCCGTAGTCGTGTTTTATCGAATATCAAGCCTATACTCGCTCGCATTAATTAATTTTTTTTTCATCTTTATTACATGTTACTAAGTCGTAGATAGGATTCCTTTTTTGACTAGGAGTCCGGGTGGGTAGGTACTCTTTTACCCATTATAATACTATCCTCTTGCCGCCAAATAGGGACATAAAAGGGGCTCCTCTCGTCAGACCGTAAAACAACAGTGCAGACGCTGCTATTGGCTGTGTTAATAAATAAATAGTTACACTAAAAATTTCTTCCCCTTTTCCTCCCCAGTGGCGGAAGTTTTTACTCCAAATTTAAATGGAACAACCCTTGAGTACATTCCACTCGTATTTTACACGAAAGAAACGTTAAAATCCGTTCACAATTATCGAAGATATCACGTACATATACAAAAATTATGGTCGAATTCAAAACCTAATCCTTTTTTTAAGATGGGCAAAAATGTAAAAATACATTTTACGGGAACAAAATGTATAATATATTATGTAGCAAAATTTAAAGGAACGAAATTAGGTTAATTTGTCCTGTTATAATTATCGCCTAGCCACGACCCACGACGTTTAGTAAATTCTATTAAATAAAAAAAGTTTTGGAATGTTTTTTTTAATACTTAATTATTGTGTTATAGTTGCTACATTGCGAATTTGGGTTTAATTTAGGTTTTGTTTAAATTTTGGATTGACTACCACGTTTATCGTGTAAGGGTCAGTTCACAATAGATTGAAAATGTCGGGAATTTGGGGTTTTTGTCGGGAGAAGTAAATACTAAAAATAAAAGTTTATTTTTTTGAGAGGAGGCCACAAAAAGTACTTAAAACAAAATTTATTTAAGTAGGTACGTTCAAGTTTTAGGTTGCAACATGCTACAGGTATTTGGCATTGGACTTTACTAGAGTCCATCAATTTAGATCCTTTAGTAGTATTAGAAAATATTTAAATTTCAAACAATTTACTTCAAACTTCAGTCTAATTACTAACTCAGCTTTTATTAAATCAAAGGCAATACATAAACTTTCCGAGAAGCTGTTAGTCTAGAGATTTTGAGTTTTGTCGGGAGTCTGGAGATCATTTGAAATGTCGGAAGAATCCAGACGAATCCCGACCATCTGGTATCCCTAGTCCACACCGAGACGCGGCACGACACGGCGATGCTTTTATTTATTTTTACAAAATATAGTTATTAAATAACATTCGACAGTACAAATAAACTCACAAAAGTTTTTCCATGTACCGCCGATTCGTAACTTCGACCATGATAAATCGCTTCGCGTGGCGACAATCTCCTTAATGACGTACGTACATGATGTGACAAAATAGAAACATGTTTTTGAACTAGATGTGCACCAAAGCAAAGCATATTCAGCGAAGAGGAGAGCTTTCTAGAAAATGACATGACTAATCTTTCAACCAACAGCGCCATCCAGTATCGAATTGAAGAACTAAGCTTTCTAGAAGCCCGACACTCGAACTTTCTGCGTCTGGTCGGTCGGCGCCCGTATCTACGGGAATATTCTGGATGTTTCGGTGTAAACGTGTATTTAAACACGCTGCATTCCACGATCGGGGCAGTATTGAATTTGGCGAGACAAGCGAAGCTTCCGAGCGAAATAAAGTGAATAAGTGTGATTAATTATAAGTGTTTTAAGTTTTAATTGGTGTTCGGTAATAAAAGTGTAAATTTTGGTAATTCAATCGGCAGTTTTTATAGTCACGAACCCTAAGCTCGTAACAATATTTAGGGAGTGTGATAAATAAAATTAGCAATATATATGATAATGTTACTGTTACGAGCTTGAGGTTCGTGACAATAAAAATTGCCGATAGAATTAACTATTATTTATTATTATTTATTTATTTATTCACCATATTACAAATCATTACAAGAAAGAAAAAAACTATGCTAAAAAGTCGCATACAAAAAACCACTAAGGTTTGTGCTGACGCGACCTGAGTCGACAATATATTAAAGTATAATTAATAATAAATACGTTTGTAAGAAAAGAAAACAGAAAGCATTTACAGCCTAATAGGACCTGAGCAAAAGCATAAGCGCTGTTTTAAGCAGTACCATTATAAGTTATCCAAAAAGTACAATTTAAGTTTTTTTAGTGTTTTTTATATTTAATTTGTCGCGGAATTCTGGGGGTAGGTTGTTTATAAGTCTTGGAACAATGTAACTTCCGTTCGTTCCCCGTACATGTTGTTTGCACGGCTCGTCTGCAGCTTGAGGCTGTTTTCACACGGGGTACACACGGGGTGCTTGATTTCTAATATTAAGTCTTCATTAAAAAAGTGTTTTTAGTAGTAAATATTTGACTTGTAATATATTACAGTGCTTGAAGAGCATACTATCATCATTATGAAATTGACGTCGAATTTTGTCTGTTACAATGTTTTTAAGGATTCTTATCTGGAGGTTATATATTTTATTTAAATAAGTATAGAGAGTTATATAACATCATCTTAACTGGGAACGGAATTCTGTTCTTCAGTATTATAATGTTAGCTGAGAATTGTCTTAATTTGCTACAAACATACTCGATGTGGTTATGCCAAGTAAACTTACTATCGATCTGCATTCCGAGATATGTCTGGGTATTGACGAGATCTATATAGGGGCAACTACATGTGTTTTACAAGAAGAGTGAAGGCAACTATGATTGTGAGCAACTATGTGCTTGGATAAAGTACACTTGATATAAGGAGACTTTATGTGTAACAGCTTGGTTTTGGTGGAGTTCAGAACCAATCCGGCGTCATGACACCATTTTGCAAGCATATTAAAGTCAGACTGTAACAATTCATATGCTATATCAGGGTCTTTATCGGCGACTAGCAAACATGTGTCATCTGCAAACTGGTAGCATGAACAGTGATTTATGTAAAAGCGCATGTCGTTTACATATGACAGAAAATGGAGGGGGCCAAGCACAGATCCCTGTGCTGTGCCTTCAGTTACAGTCACCGGGTCGCTGTGTGTCATTTATTCTCACATAGAATTTCCCATTTTTAAGATAATTTGTACACCATCTCAGAAGAGGTCCCCGTATTCCACAATCGTCCAACTTAGTGATAATTTGTTTATGATCAAGAGTATCGAATGCCCGTGAAAAGTCTGTAAATAGGACGGGTACATGCTTTTTGTTATTAAGATACTCGTTAATTTCATCTGTTAACTTCATCAAGAGATCATTTGTACCCTTCCCAGCTTGAAAACCATACTGATTAACACTTTAATTCACTTTACACTAATTAAACTTAAAACACTAATAATTAATCACACTGATTCACTTTATTCCGCTCCGAAGCATCGCTTGTCTCGCCAAATTCAATACTTACCCGATCGCGTATTGCAGCGCCTTTATATAGGGCTCTTCCACGAAAACATCCAGAATATTCCAGAATATTCGAGTAAATACGCGCGCCAACCGACCAAGCGCAGAAAGTTCGAGTTTGGGGCTTCCAGAAAGCCTAGTTCTTCAATTCGATACTAGATGGCGCTGTCGGTTGAAAGATTAGTGATGTCATTTTCTGGAAAGCTCTCTCTTCGCTCTGTTACCCGACACTAGATGGCGCTAGTGCCAGATGTCAACTTAGCCGCGCAACACTGCCCCCTCCTAAGACATGCTCGTCCCGAGCATTATCGGCCCCATAATAACGCGCCAGGCGATCCACATTTTTTTTATAGAATAGGGTGACAAACGAGCACACAGTCCACCTGATGGTAAGTGGTTGCTGCGGCCCATAGACATCTACATCTATCTTCCATTACAAATCAAAATGCAGATGCGTTGTCACCCATGAGGACTGAGATGGAATGCCTCATTTCCAGTAAAAAGGATCTCCGGTTCTCTACACTCACCCTACGAAATACAGCAGCATTAAGCTACTATTTCACGCTGGTATTCTGTGAGAGCGTGGTCCTTGCCCGGTCGAGCCGACCCATTCGTGCTACAACTATACTACTAATATGACTGCAGCATGGCTCTACCACGTAAAAGATGGACGATCTTAGGAGTCCTTCTCGCGCCTTTCTGTATCCGGTAGGTTACATCGTTGATCCTGGTTACAATCCGGTACGGGCCGTCCCATTTAGCTTGAAGCTTAGGAGATTTCCCTTTGCAGCGGACTGGATTGTGCAACCACACTAGTGAACCTTCGTCGAAGCCTTTATTGTTCATTTTGCGGTCGTACCGGGTTTTCGTCTTCTCAGACATTTGCTGGCCCGATTGTCTGACGTGCTCATAAATGTCATCCATTTTGTTCCGCAAGTCATTTGCATAATCGGTTATACTGCGTGGGGTATCAGGTGCTCTCAGGTCTGCAGGCAGCCGTAATTCTCTTCCAAAGTTTGCGAAAGCTGGTGTCACTGCTGTACTTTCGTGAACAGCGCTTCGATATGACAACAAAAATGGTTGTATATGCTTGTCCCAATCTCGTTGCCGATTGTCTACAACTTTTGCTAGGTACCTTTCCAATGTCTGATTAAATCGTTCTACCGTTCCATCAGATTGCGAGTGATAAGAAGTCGTTCTTGTTTTGTGGGTACCCATAACTCGGCAAGTTTCCTGGAATATTTGAGACTGTGAATCTCTAAAGGTACTCCAAAACGACAGAAGACTTCATGAACTAGCTTATCCGCAACTGTTGAAGCTTCTTGATTTGGAATGGCGAAGACTTCTGGCCACTTAGTGAAGTAATCCATCACAACCATGAAATACTTGTTACCGCTTTCACTCTCCCGAAACGGTCCCGCCACGTCAATGGCTATTCTCTCCCATGGTGCACCAACATTGTACAACTTCAATGCACCTCTACTACGAGTCTGAGGTCCCTTTACAGCCACACAACTTGTACATTTGCGACACCAGTCCTCGACATCGTTTCGACAGTGGACCCAGTAAAACCGTTCTCGGATCTTCAGTAGAGTTCATTTAACTCCCAGATGGCCTCCTGAACAATCATTATGGTACAGCTGTAGAACATCCGGTACTTTAGCTTTAGGGACAACCATTTGCAAATGACAACTGCCTCCCCGAACATTTTCCCATTTACGACACAGAACTCCATCCTGAAGCAGCAAGCTGTCCCACTGGGCCCAATAGCTTTTAGTGGTCGAACTCATCGCTGAGACGTCACTCCACTTGGGCTTGGGAGCACTGGCCTTTATCCATTCCAGAATCGGCTTGATGTCCGGATCTTCCTGCTGTGCATGTAGTAAGCTGTCCTTCCACTCGTTGCTGAGGTGGTCTGCCCTGAGCATCCTCATGGACACCACTTCCTTACTCTCTTGCCTAGTACAATGTTTGCAACTTCAGGACAAGGTCTTCTTGACAATGCATCTGCGTTGCCATGAGATTTCCGGCTGCGATGTTCGATCTCAAAGTCGTATTCCTGCAGTAGTTCAATCCACCTCGCAACTTGTCCTTCTGGGTTTTTAAACTGCAATAGCCATTTTAGTGCAGCATGGTCAGTTCGTAAGTGAAATTTTCGTCCCAGAAGATATTTGCTAAAATGTTGCAACGACTTTACCACAGCTAGTAATTTGCGTCTTGTGACACAATAGTTCCTTTCCGGTTTTGACAACGATTTGCTGAACTACGCTATCACGACCTCTTGGTCACCATTCCGTTGAGACAATACACCGCCAAGTCCTATATCACTTGCGTCTGTGTCAACTATAAATTTTTTGCTTGCATCAGGGTATCCCAAAATAGGTGTTTTGCACAGACGGTCCTTGAGCTCCTGGAATGCGATATTGCAACTTTCATCCCAGCGGAAAAGTCGCTTCTCCTCGGTTAGCTTATGCAGAGGTTTGGCTATAACTGCAAAGTTCTACACAAACCGCCGGTAATAGGAGCACAAACCCAAAAATGCTCTAACCTGCGTCTTGTCTTTTGGAACCGGCCAATCTTTGACAGCGGCGATTTTCTCTGGATCCGTGCGGATGCGCTCTTCCGATACTAAATATCCCAAAAAGATAACTTGCCGTTTGAATAGTTAACATTTCTTCGGACTCAACTTGAGGTTGGCACTCTGAATCTTCATGAGCACGCGTTCCAGGTTTTGAAGGTGTTCCTCAAACGTACGACCTACGATGATGATGTCATCCAAGTAGACCAGACAGGCATCGCCAATTAGCCCGGTAAGTACAAGTTCCATCAGCCTTTCAAACGTCGCTGGAGCATTGCACAACCCAAACGGCATTTCTTTAAATTGCCACCGACCCTTTCCCATCGAGAACGCAGTTTTCTCCTTGTCCTTAGGGTCAATTTCAACTTGCCAGTAGCCACTTTTTAGATCCAGTGTGCTAAACCACTTTATTCCTGTAAGCATGTCCAGCGTGTCATCAATTCTTGGCAAGAGATAGCTGTCCTTCTTCGTAACGTCGTTCAGACGGCGGTAGTCAACACAAAACCGCATGCTGCCATCCTTCTTCTTTACCAGTACCACTGGTGAACACCATGGACTAGAGGAAGGTTCAATAACACCATCCTTCACCATTCCTTCAATCATGGTTTCCACTTCCTTTTCACGTGCTACCGGCAGTCTTCTTGGCCGCTGACGGATAGGCAATTCTTCTCCTGTATTTATTTTGTGTTGAACTAAGCCAGTCTTTCCTATGTCAGCATCGTTTGAGAATACATCGGCGTACTTGAGTAACAACTTCTTCGTCTTGACCAATTCGTTCGGGGAGAGAACACTGCGACAGTCTTCCAAAAGTGTGGTCACTCTCGTTTCTGAATCCTTGCTGGGGGTCCCACTCGATATATATTGGCACCGACGTAACCAATCCACTTCCTCACAAGTACCAACCAGTGTGCCTTTTTCTATAATCTGTTCCCGGTCACAAAGGTTCAGCACACGTACTCCTGAGATGTCAGTGGTCCTGACCAAGGTTCGAGCAACTTTCCATGGAAGGTCATTGTTTACCCTTTCCACAAGTACACAATGGTGAGCTTGCCCAGCGTTTCGAGGAAGACTAACCGGAACAATCGTTTCCGATCTCGGCGGAAGAACAATCTTCTTAATGCTGTACACGTTCCCTGGTAACGCACCTTCCATTAAAAGTTCCACCTGTCCACATTTCAAAACACCATGCTTAACGTCGATCTCACAACAATTATTCTTCATAAAGTCTAGGCCTAGGATGCAGTCGTCCATTATATCAGCCACGATGACATTATGCATGTAGATCACTTTGCCTAGCTTCAACACCATCTCCTTCTCTCCACGGACGGGTATACGCTGACCGGTGGCTGTTACCAAATTAATGCGTTCTCGGTTGTATGCGGAGTCCCCAAGGAACTGACTTATAAGTTGGGAACTAACAACCGTACGAGAGGCTCCAGTGTCTATGGTCAGTTTACACGGCATTCCGTTGACCTCGTCCTTGATGATTTGACTGTTCCCATCATGGGTTTGTGAGATCGAGATCCTTGGGGCTCTTTTAACATCAGCCAGCACCCGCCCCGCAGTTTTGGCTTTTACTCGTTTCCCTGCTGCTGCTGGGTGGTGCTGTTGGCCGCACTACCCTCCTGAGATCGTTCAACTTCCCTTTCTAGAGTTCGCTTAGGGCAGCTGGATCGAAGATGGCCCTTTTTTCCACAGCCATAGCACCGAGGGCTGTATCCTTTGTTGCGGTCCCGAACTGTAGCTGCTGCAACCTCCCTGACGCGATGGGAACGATGATCCTGCCGCACGGCTGTCACCTCCAGCGCATGGGCAAGGCGTCCTTAAGCGTCTCGCGGTGCCCGAGCCTCACAGCAGCTCTGACTTCCAGGTCGCGGATGCCGTCAATGAATGTCTGCACAAGGTTCCCTTCGAGCGCAGGTACAGACCGGTATGCTTTTCGCACCAGCTTCTCCACCTCTAGAGCCCACTGCTGCAGGTTTTCGTTGATGCGCTGCGCGCGATCTTTAAGCTGCGCGCGAAAGACGTGTTCCAGGTGAGCGTCGCCATATCTCGCCTCCAACAACTCAATGAGCTGCTCGTAGGTCACTTTCTTACCGAGAGCTTCCAACACAGTTAAGGCTTGGTCGCGCAGGCCTAGGGTGAGTGCAGTCATGGCTTGGCTTTTATTCCAGCCGTTCGCCTCCATGACGGCCTCGAACTGGATTTTATAGGCCGACCAGGAAGAAGTCCCGTCGAACGGCGGCACTTTGAATCCACGTAGCGAAGGTGTTGTAGCTACTACGGGAGCTGTTGTTCCATCCCCAAGTTTGAGGTCGTCCAGCGTTTTCTTCACGTCAGCCATAACGTTGTCAACCCGATTGTTTACTTGGTCGATTCGGGTTTCAGCTTCCGACAGGCGGTTGTCATGTTGAGCAACCTTATCCTTCACCTCCCGTATCTCTTTCCCGAAGGTAGCGTGAAGGTCCTTAATAAGGAGCATCTGTTCTTCCAACCGACGGGCCTGTTCCTCTTGTCCGCCCCGCAGCTGCTCTTCCAATCGGCGTGCCTGTTCCGTCTGCTGGCGGGCTTGTTCCTCCTGCCGGCGAGCCTGCTCTTGCAGCATCATCATGAGAGCACCTAAGTCAGGTGCTGCATGTGTAGGAGCTGCTGACGGGCCAGCCTCCGTGGCTGGCAGTTGGCCCTCCGACGTCTGCGGTGTTGCACCACCAAATCTCCTCTGGTCCGTCTCCTGCTGGCGTTAACTTCGGGTACGGACACCCTCCGTTTCCTCCTTAGGTAAAATCGGCATGATTTAATCCCACTTCTGACACCAATTGTTACGAGCTTGAGGTTCGTTACAATAAAAATTGCCGATAGAATTACCTCAATTAACACTTTAATTCACTTTACACTAACTAAACTTAAAACACTTATAATTAATCACACTGATTCACTTTATTCCGCTCCAAAGCTTCGCTTGTCTCGACAAATTCAATACTTCCCCGATCGCGTATTGCAGCGCCTTTATATAGGGCTCTTCCACGAAAACATCCAGAATATTCCAGAATATTCGAGTAAATACGCGCGCCAACCGACCAAGCGCAGAAAGTTCGAGTTTGGGGCTTCCAGAAAGCTTAGTTCTTCAATTCGATACTAGATGGCGCTGTCGGTTGAAAGATTAGTGATGTCATTTTCTGGAAAGCTCTCTCTTCGCTCTGTTACCCGACACTAGATGGCGCTAGTGCCAGACGTCAACTTAGCCGCGCAACATTACTATTGTGTGTATCTATTTATATATTTATTAATAGACTAGCTTTTTATCCGCGGCTTCGCTCGCGTGGGCTTCCGTTGACATTATTACTGCTCCATACCAAAATCAACAAAGTTGGATCACTTGTAGAGTCGCCCCGTTGTCAGGTTTGTTAGTCAAGCGATATCTTTTGAATTCTTAGAAATTATTAGACTAGATTTTTTTTTAGAATTGCATTAATATCATACGTCTAGCAACCCCTATCACTTTTTATATCGGTCATGACTTTCGAGGTATCTTTAATAAGGGTAAATTATTAGGGTTCCGTAGTCAACTAGGAACCCTTATAGTTTCGCCATGTTTTTGATTCAAAGTTACATTATTTACTTTTTACCCTTTACATTTATTCATAAATTAGGTTAATTTAATTTTAACCAAACAATGTCGAATTTCGTTGTCTTCTATTAATGTACGTCCGAGTGTTTATATGCGATATTTGTTTTATATCATTATCCTATTGAATATTGATTGGCATTATAAAATATTTGCTTATATTTTTACTAATCCATCAAATAGAGATAAAAACTCACATCGGATAACTTAATACCAAAGGTAGTTAGTGAAATTATTGCTATGCCGATATTCACCTAATAAGTATAGTTATCTACTAAAAAGTTGTTTCTGTTAAAAAAATGCGATATCGGTGCCGCTGGCGGTGAATAGTGAAACTATTTTACGATATAATTAGAATATTATGAAAAAGCAATGTTGGGTTTAGTTGTTAATTTCTTCAAACAATGTTTATTCATCGATTTGATCAAGCCTTACCAAGATATGGTCAACAGTGTTAAATTTCACGAAATGCCACAATTTCATGTACCTAATGATCGAATATTCATGATAAAATCAATTCTACGATCTGGCCACGACGTATACAAAAATACCTTTAAATAAAGTATAAGTGTAATGAGAGTGCAATAATCACAGACAAACCAATATTAATCAGTTCATTATTATATATTAATAATTAAACTAAAAACCATCCGAATTTTCACAGGTTTCATTTTAATAGTAATAAATTATTATATATTTAATTTATGACAATGAAAAACTTAAAATAAACTTTAGAAGTTTAAATCATTTAGTAAATATAATTACCTATTTAAAAATATAAACGTAAGTTAAGATAATTGAAGGCTAAATAATAAATAAAACTTGTTACTTTTTATGACAGATGGCGCTATTTCGGAAACGTAGATCGTTGGCGTAGTTTCAAATTATTACATAACAGTTAAAACAAATTTTAAACTTTAATTATAAACGTTGTATTCGTTTAAAAAACACTACGTTATCCCGCTTATAACTAACAGAATCAAACTTAATAGAAAATTAATTTCTAAAGAAGGAAAATATTTAACCCTCCTTTTTTAAGTTCCGTAATCGGATAAAACGTAGCTTATAAGTAGCCCGATTCACTAACTGCGTGCATACAAAATTTCATGGAGATCTCAGTAGTTTTTACGTGAATCTTTAATACATAGACAGACAGACAGACTGACAGACAGACAAAAATTCTAAAAACCAGTAATTTGACTTCAGTAATCTTTATTTAGTCCAATGGACTAGTTTTTACCCGGAAATATTATTTAGTCCCATGAACTTATTAGAGGAAATATTTATTTAATATTTTCTACAGATTTATTATATGTATAGATTTGTATTTGTATATATTATGTGTGTTAGCAGATATATTTTTATTTTTAGTATAAATTATTAGTAGGTGTCGTTAACAATTTATCTATAAAATACTGTTTAAGCTTATATTTATTATTTTTTATAGTTAGTTCATTTTTATTGGTTTTGGAATTTGGTCAAAAAGAGCGGGAACTTGATATTGTAACTAAATTTTCCATACATATTTTTATATTTTTGTATAGTCATATATGGATTAAGGGCTTGTCGAGTAAGCTTTGTATAGATATGGCTAAGTAGTTACCATATACATATATAGTATTCTATAGGAAAGACGGTCTTTATACTTTGCAACATTTGTCTGCCACGTAAGTACAAAACCGCGCCACTGACTGGATAAACATTTAAAATTATAGTGCTACAACCTTAATATTTGTTTGTCCATCCAGCCACGGATTAACTAATAGTTACTACGTAAGTCTAGCATTTAATTGGCATGGCTAAAAAGTGTGTTATGTAAGACTACGCAATAGAATCATTAAGTTGCCTCAGCAAAAGCTGACGCAATTATAAACTGTAGAATGAATATTTATAGTATTTTTAGAGCACTCATTAACTCAAAAATTAGTATCAATTCGGTGTCTTTTGATTCTTCTCAAATGACACCTTAGTACCGCAGTGGTTAAGCATTTAGCTGTGGCTCTGCGGCGCTACCAGTTCGAATTTTGCACAGAACCAATGTTTGTATTGATACATTAAAATAGTGTACATACATGTACATACATAACATACATGAAAATAGTACACGCTGATAATTGGCTCTTAAATGGCAATAAGATAAAATGTATTAAATTTATAATACCTAATATTAAACATTCGAATACCAATGTGCTCTTAAATGGAGAAGAGTTGAGTCTTGTGGATACCACTGTTTTTCTTGGTATTACTATTGACGCAAAGCTTCAATGGGGCCCCCATATTATCTAAATTAGCAGGCAGACTAAGTTCTGCAGCATATTATGCTGTAAGAAAGTTTAGAAGTCTAACAAATGTTGAGGCTGCTAGATTTGTTTATTTTAGTTACTTTCATAGCATAGTGACTTATGGAATCTTACCATGGGGTAATGCGACTGACAGTGAAGTCATATTTGTTTTACATAAGAGAGCCCCTTACGGCTAATTTATAACTTAAGTTGTAAAGAGTCGCTTTGAGAAAAATTTAAGGAAATAAACATATTAACTT
The DNA here is from genome assembly GCA_036936625.1 of Parnassius smintheus behrii. NCBI lineage: Eukaryota > Metazoa > Arthropoda > Insecta > Lepidoptera > Papilionidae > Parnassius > Parnassius smintheus. Next base: position 18,278,914 of record JAUPFT010000021.1, on the reverse strand, counting down.
TGGCATCGCAATATATTTACGAAAATGTAATGTATGTACATAAAAATATAAATAGATTTAATAAGAATAAAGATGTTCAAACTTTAACCTTCCGTGCACCATGTGGGGTCTAATAAACCCCCAGCGAAACAAACATTTCTGTAACTCTTAAAAAATTCACACGCTTGCTCTGATGCTTTAAGTAGCTGGAGTTGCGACGTTGCCAAACCACATAGTGACAGTGATTTAGTAAAAGTGTCGCGGGCGCAGCGGACAGACGTATCCAAAGTGCTTCAGGGTCTCCACGTAGTTTGGGACGTCGTCTAAAACGTAAGTAGTATTTTTTCGTAGAATGCAGTAAAACTATGTTATTTTCTACTTTTTGACAGTTTTCTTTTATATTAACGTGTTATAAACAGGTGCCTTGGATTTGAAATGGCTTATCGAATGAGTGACAATGCAATAGCATCTGCTCTTGTGGAAGAAAGTGATGACGATTTGGACGAGCTCTTTTTAATGAAAGAAGATGAATCGGATGATTTGAGTGTGTAGTCTGAATGTGAAAATGAAGAAGAAGAAGAAGAAGAAATTACTTCGGGTGGTGAGTTTTCTAGTTCTCATCAGTTTTATATGGGTAAAGACTGCCAAAGTAAATGGCTATAGGAACCGCTAAGAACTAATATTCGTACAAGAAATGAAAATATAATTACACATTTACCGGGCGTAAAGAGTCAATATAAAGATAACCCATTTGGAATGTTTTGAAGCATTTATTTCCAGTGAAATACTAGAGATAGTTGTAAAATATACCAATAAGAATATACTTATCAAAACCACAGTCATCAGATTGCAAAAACATAAACGCGCTGTATTCTGAAATAACTAAGTCTGAAATAAAACCTGTTTTAGGGCTTTTATTTTTAGCTGGATTGTATCGATCTAGTAGACAAAACCTCAATGATTTACGGGCTCATGATGGTACAGGAATTGAAATATTCCGTTGCACAATGTCGAAAAATCGATTCTCGTTTTTACTCAATAATTTGAGATTTGATGATATTGCGACAAGGGAAGAAAGAATAAAGACTGATCGTTTGGCACCAATCCGAGACATTTTCGAGATCTTTGTCCAAAGTTGTCGAAATGCGTATACACTTTTTGAATACCTAACACTAGATGAAGAGTTAGTTGCCTTTCGGGGTAGATGTGGTTTCCGCCAATATATTCCATCTAAACCTGTGAAATATGGAATAAAAATATATGCCTTAATAGATGCAAAAACATATTACACCATGCATTTAGAGATTTACTGTGGTAAACAACCAGATAATAGTCCTTTCGCGGTCAGCAACCAACCCTATGACATCGTCGATCGTATGGTGAATTGCGTTTCTGGATCTTCAAGAAATATAACAATGGAAAATTTTTTCACCAGTTACGAAGCTACTGAAAATTTACTATTCAAACATAAACTAACAGTATTCCACTATGTTTCAAGCTAACACGAGAGGAACGTTCTTCAAGATTTGGTTTCCAAAAGGATATAACTCTGGTTTCTTATGTACCAAAGCCGCATACGCAAACACGTATTCGTAATGTCGTCTCTACATCATGATCAAGAAATGGATGAGGATACCGGCAACCAGCAAAAACCATCTATAATTACATTCTACAATAAAATTAAAAGTGGAGTGGATGTGGTGGATAAACTGGCGAGAACATATGACGTGTCTCGTAACTCCAGGCGCTAGCCACTCACTATATTTTTTTCGATGCTCAATCACGCGGGAATAAATGGTATGATGAGGAGGTTTATTCGCGACTTAGGAATGACTCTGATAGATGAGCATTTGAGAAACCGTAAAGACAATCCACGGATTCCGAGAGATTCTCGTAAACGCATAATATATGATTTATTTGGTGAAACGCCTCAGGAGCCGCTTAAAAAATAGTAAGATCAAAAATAAGGTGTTCGGACAGGAGAAAAGACCGAAAGACCAAGTACAGATGTGAGAAATGTGAACTAACTACCCAGGATCTCATGATGATTGAATATATTAAGCCACATCTCACTGTTTTTTATTTTTTATTAAGTTGGTCTTTAAAATAAAGGATATAAAGGTTTTTCAAAAACATTTTATATTAATATAGGCTATGCCAAAGAAGAGTATAATTTTTAGTTTGTGAAAAACTCACTTTTATGTTTTTTTATATATGAGTATTAAAATGTTTGTTCTATTTCAATAGTTTATTTTATGTTTATACAATAAAGAATTAAAAACACTATACACACAAAAAACAAACAAATAATTTAAAACAACACATTCTATTCCTCAATAATAATCAGGGTCCAGAAAACCCCACGTGGCGCAGGACGTAACTTTTATCCACGTGGTTCACGGAAGGTTAAACACTAGGAACAAAAATAAGCTAACAAGAGCTAGCAGTTACTATACTCCACAGAATGTATACGCTTTTACAACAAAATCCCAGAAAATGTACAAAATTAAACAAGTTTAAATGTTTTATTAAAGAAAAATTGTACAAAAAGGGTTATTATAATATAAATGAATACATAAATGAAAATAACCCTGGGAATGAAGTGATCGCCACCATGCTGGTTCTATAAAAAATTCATACAAAAACTGTACAAAATAAATTCATTGTAAATTGAAATATGTTTAAAAAAAGTTTTTTTTTTGCGAACCAGTTGTAACTGGTACATAGAAAATGACGTTCAATAAGTATTATACAATAATCAATATTGAATAAAAATCATTCATTTCATTTCATATGGTATGGGGAGGCATCGTTTACGAGGCTCTTAATGACCTCGTTATCTTTGAAAGAGGTGCTGTAAATGCTCACAGGTACGTCCAAGAGGTTCTGCAAGAACATAATATCATTGCTTTTGCACCTTTTATTGTCCAGAATTTTCTTTTGATGCATGATAATGGTAGAACCCACGTTGTTCGGAGTGATATTGAATACCCAAATCAGTTGGGAATTCAAACATTGCCATGGCCCGCACGCAGTCTCGGCCTCAACTCAATAAAACCCATATGGGACAACCTCAAAAGACGCATTAGAGCCAAGACACCAGCTCTTGCAACTATACGAGAGATGAAAGCAGCTGCACTAGAGGAAGTAGCACAACATTCCTCAATCTAATTTCCAGTATATTGGATGGAATAACGTAAAACGTAATAAATAAACGTAATTTTTATTGCACTACGTGTAGCTGATTTTTTTTTTGAGTTTCGTTAGAAAACATTAACTTAACAGAAAATTTTTTTAAGCAAATGAAGGCTTATTCCGTTTATCAATCAATAAAATAAATATGTGCGTTTGTAAAGATGTAAATTAGTACGAAGTCCCCGATCACGAATAGTAAATTCATAAATATTATATTCTTGAAGACCAATTCAGTGTGTTATGATTACAATGTAAGTAAAAATTCAATTTTAAAAACAAAAACTGGATTTTCAGTCTAGTCTAAATCATTTTCGAATCAACTTAATCACACACAAAACTTCATCAAAATTGGTTCAGCAGCTTAGGAGAAGTTCAGTTACACAGACAGTAATCCTACACAAATAAAATTTTGCTCTATTTGTAGCGATCCATAGGAAGGAATACAAGACTGTAAATATCAAACAAAGAGTTTATAATCAATTCATACGTTTTAAATTTACCACTGTAATATGTGCAATAAATGTGTTTATAAAGTTGTCAAATTTAGGCTTCAGATTCAGTGTCATCGATATTGTCATATTTTTTTATATCAAACGTTTTTGTTTTATAGCTTAAATTAATTAAATTACCAATGCAATAGGATTTCAATGATATTAAAAATAATTGAGTGCAACACATAGACTACTCACTATTTTAAATAATGTTATCTACATCAAAATTTTTAAGGTTAGCATTAAATAACATCTACTTATTTTTTACAATCACTCATTCGTTACCCTAGTAGCTGCTGTTAGGTACATTATGGTTGTGATACGAATGGGTCAGTTCCACTGGGGAAGGCTCTCACAGAATACCAGCGTAAAATAAAAGCATAATACTGTTTTTTTTTCGAATGCTGAGTGACAAGAATCGGCAACTCGAGACCGTAACGAGACATTTTATATTATTTCTCTGGGGTGACAACGGATTTTGATTTTTAATCAGGATAGATGTATCCTGATTAAAAATCTATAATAATGCATATGTTTACCCAATATATTATATAAACATACTTGGAATATATCACTCACAGAACTAGAATAACTTCTTCGAAATTGTATTACTTAACTTGTTTTTTACTTATTTGTAAATAGTGATTGACTTCAATCCCACCTTGTGGCAAATGTTGGTAAAGTACTACATGTTAAATCGTACCATCTTAGCGCAACGAAAGTATTAGATATAATCAGTGGCGTAGCTAGGTAACCAAGGGCCCCGGGGCAAATCAAAAAATGGGGCCCCACCTCTATCTAAACTGGTTAGGTTTTATTAAGTAAAAATATTAAACATACAAATACTTTACTTTGCCGTGTAGTGGCGGTTGAGAATATCCACTACCCCGTATCTTCCCGTGGATGTCGTAAAAGGCGACAGAGGGAGACAGGCAGGAGATGGGCAGTAGCATCTTCCTGATAACAGCAATGATATAATAAAGAACTGCGGTTGCCAACCCACTCGCCAAGCGTGGCAACTACGGCAAATATCCCCCCATGAGTAACGACGCAAACAAACGGCCCCCAGTCCCGGGTGGCCCCGCTATTCCTGGCTACGGTGGCGACCATGGTAACGGCGGGGCAGGGGGTGCTAAGAATCTCCGGTGGAGGTTCGGCTGCCACCTACGACGACTCGACCTGGCAACATATAACGCACGTACCCTGAGGACTGACGAGAAGATACTGGAGTTGGAAGAAGTGGTAGACAAGTTGCGCTGGCATATTATTGGGTTATCTGAGGTCCGAAGAGAGGGGGAGGGCACGGTAATCCTTGAGTCCGGCAACTTATTCTATCACCGGTATGGCGACTACCTGTCCCAAGGAGCTGTCGGATTTATCATCCACAAGTCTCTCGTCAACAACGTTGTAAAGATTGGGAGTATGTCGACGAGGGTCGCGTACCTGGTACTCAGAATCACCAAACGGTATTCGCTGAAGGTCATACAGGTGTACGCACCAACCTCGGTACATCCCAATGAGGAGGTGGAGGAAATGTATGAGGATATTTCCAGAGCCATGCATTCCTCCAAAACCCACTACACGGTGTTGATGGGAGACTTCAACGCAAAACTAGGCACAGGAGAAAGCGGTGAGCTGAAGTTAGGGAAATTTGGAGTAGGGCAACGGAACCGTAGGGGCCAGCAGCTGGCCGAATTCATGGAGAAAGAGGGACTCTTTATGATGAACTCTTTCTTCCAGAAGATAAGACTTCATTATGACGACCAGACGCCAACTGTTCAGTGAAAACTGGCAGCGATCACCGAATGGTTAGAGGCACACTGAACCTAAACGTTAAGTTGGAGAGGTCTCGTCTAATGAAGTCAACGCTCCGTCCCCCTCGTGTTCTAATCCAGAATCCCGAAACCTTTCAGCTCGAGCTACGTAACCGCTTTCAGTGCCTAGAAGATTGCAATGCAGTGGACGATATGAATGACAAGCTCGTGGAAACTGTCCATGCGGTCGGAGCTAAGTTCTGCAAGACCGGCCGCAGAATAACACAAAAGCTCTCCGATCACACTCTTAATCTCATGGCTGTCAGACGGGAGATGAGGCTGCAATCGTCAACAGATTTGACAGCATACAGGCAACTGAACAGCCATATCTCCAAATGCATGCGGCGAGACTTACGCAAATTTAATACTGCTCGTATTGAAGAAGCGATTGAGCAGAACCAGGGCTCCAAAGTCTTTGCCAGAGATCTGTCTGCCAGTAAGAGCCAACTGTCAAAGCTGAAGACTGAGTGTGGCAGCATCGTTTCTGGGACACCTGAGATTCTGAGTGAGATTGAGACGTTCTATGGGCAGCTGTACACATCATCGTTGGAGCCACACGCAAGTGTGAGTAACGATCCAAGAGCGGGTCTTATCCGACACTATTCCGATGATATCCCGGACGTCAGTCTGAGCGAGATTAGAATGGCTCTCCAGCACCTTAAAGACGGCAAGTCCCCGGGCCAGGATGGAATTACAGCGGAGCTTCTGAAAGCGGGTGGAAAACCGGTACTTGAAGGCCTTCAGAGGCTCTTTAATTCCGTCCTCTATGGTAGCACTACTCCGGAGGCGTGGAGCAGAAGTGCGGTGGTCTTGTTCTTCAAGAACAGTGACAACGCCCTCTTGCAGAACTACAGACCGATATCCCTTCTGAGCCGCGTCTACGTGCTGTTTTCGAGAGTCATTACGAATCGTCTCGCACGCAGACTCGACGACTTCCAGCCTCCCGAACAAGCCGGTTTCCGAAAAGGCTTTAGTACCATAGACCACATACATACCCTTCGGCAAATTGTACAGAAGTCCGAAGAGTACAATCTGCCACTTTGCCTGGCGTATGTGGACTATGAGAAAGCCTTTGGTTCCGTTAAAATTTGGGCGGTGCTACAGTCTCTTCAGCGGTGCCAAGTTGACTGTCGGTATATCGAAGTGCTGAAGTGTTTGTACAGTAGGGTTACGATGGCTTTCCGAGTACAGAACCAGAGTACGAAATCTATCCAACTGCAGAGAGGTGTAAGACAGGGTGATGTTATATCCCCGAAACTCTTCACCGCTGCTTTGGAAGACGTTTTCGAGCTACTGGACTGGAAAGGATACGGTATTAACATCAATGGCGAGTACATCACTCACCTTCGATTTGCCGACGATATAGTCCTTATGGCAGAATCGCTGGATGACTTAAGCACTGTGCTCAATGACCTCAATAGTGCCTCCCAACGGATAGGTCTTAAGATGAACATGGACAAAACAAAGATCGTGTTTAATGTCCATGTCACACCTATGCCGGTAGTTGTTGGGAGCACTAAGCTCGAAGTTGTTGACGAGTACGTTTACCTGGAACAAATAGTCCGGCTAGCTAAGTGCAACTTCGACCGAGAGGTCAATCGACGTATTCAACTCGGGTGGGCATCGTTCGGGAAATTACAACGCATCTTCTCGTCAGGTATACCTCAAAACCAGAAAACTAAGTTGTACATCCAGTGCGTGTTGCCAGTGATGACATATGGAACTGAGACGTGGTCCTTCACTGCTGGCCGTATGAGGACGCTCAAGGTCGCTCAGCGAGCTATGGAGAGGGCTATGCTCGGAGTTTCTCTGCGTGATAAACTTAGAAATGAGGATACTCGCAATAGTACCAGAGTGACCGACATAGCCCAACGGGTTAGTAAGCTGAAGTGGCAATGGGCCGGCCATATAGCTCGAAGAACCGACAACCGTTAGGGAAAAAATGTTCTCGAGTGGCAGTCTCGTACCGGTAGACGAAGTGTAGGGCGACACCCCACTAGATGGAGTGACGACCTGGTAAGACATGCAGGAGGTCGATGGATGCAGGTGGCTCAGGACCGTGCTTTGTGGCATACCTTGGGGGAGGCCTATGTTCAGCAGTGACTTGTAAAGGGCTGTAATGATGATGATAATGATGAATACTTTAAAAATGCTAAGGTGTTTTATCATCAGCTGTTTTTGTGCACTGCAGTGCAGGTAATAAAAATATTAAACAGTAACAACATAAATTGCAGTTAATACACTTGGGCGATAAAATGAAATAGAAAAGATTCAAGGGTTTATTATATAAAGGTCGGACCTACAAACTAGCTAAATAACAATTATATCTACAATCTTTTCCTGGCTTAAGTTTTCGCAAAAGTATTGTTACGCGCTCAAATCGGCGCACTAGCGCCATCTAGTCTCGAACCGAAGAACTAAACTTCTTGAAGTTTAAAACTCGAACTCTCGGTACCTTGCGCGTGTTTACTTGAACATTCTGGATATTTTGCTAATTTATATAAATAGGCGCTGCAAGATGCGATCGAAGTAGTGTTGATTTGGCGAGACAAGCGAGGCTTCGGAGCGGAATAAAGTGAATTAGTGTGTTTAATTATTAGTGTTTTAAGTTTTAATTTGTGTAAAGTAAATTAAAGTGTTAATTTAGGTAATTCTATCGGCAATTTTTATTGTCACGAACCTCAAGCTCGTAACAATTGGTGTCAGAAGTGGGATAAAATCATGCCGATTTTACCTAAGGAGGAAACGGAGGGTGTTCGTACCCGAAGTCAACGCCAGCAGGAGACGGACCAACGAAGATTTGGTGGTGCAACGCCGCAGACGTCGGAGGGCCAGCCACCGGCTGCAGGCCCGTCGGTAGCTCCTACATCTGCAGCACCTGACTTAGGTGCTCTGATGGTGATGCTGCAGGAGCAGGCTCGTCGACAGGAGGAGCAGGCTCGCCGGCAGGAGGAACAGGTCCGTCGGTTGGAAGAGCAGCTGCGGGGTGGACAGGATGAACAGGTCCGCCGACAGGAGGAACAGATTCGCCGACAAGAGGAACAGGCCCGCCGGCATTAGGAACAGGCCCGTCGTTTAGAAGATCAACTCCAACGCGATAAGGAAGAGCAGATTCTCCTCATGAAGGACCTTCACGCTATCTTCGGAAAAGAGATACGGGAGGTGAAGGATAAGGTTGCTCAACATGACAACCGCCTGTTGGAGGCCGAAACCCGAATCGACCAAATAAATAATCGGCTTGACAACGTAATGGCTGACGTGAAGAAAACGCTGGACGACCTCAAACTTGGAGATGGAATTGCAGCCCCCGCAGTAGCTACTACACCTTCGCTACGTGGGTTCAAGGTACCACCGTTCGACGGGACTTCTTCCTGGTCGGCCTACAAAATCCAGTTCGAGGCCGTCATGGAGGCAAACGGCTGGAATAAAAGCCAGGCCATGACTGCACTCACCTTAGGCCTGCGCGACCAAGCCTTAACCGTGTTGGAAGCTCTCGGTAAGAAAGTGACCTACGAGCAGCTCCTTGAGGCATTGGAGGCGAGATATGGTGACGCTCACCTGGAACACGTCTTTCGCGCGCAGCCTCAAGATCGCGTGCAACGCAGCAACGAAAACCTGCAGCAGTGGGCTCTAGAGGTGGAGAAGCTGGTGCGAAAAGCATACCAGTCTGTACCTGCGCTCATTGAAGGGAACCTGGTGCAGACATTCATCGACGGCATCCGCGACCTGGAAGTCAGAGCTGCTGTGAGGCTCGGGCATTACGAGACGCTTAAGGACGCCTTGGCCCATGCACTGGAGGTGGAAGCCGTGCGGCAGGATCATCGTTCCCATCGCGTCAGGGAGGTTGCAGTAGCTACAGTTCGCGACCGCAACAAAGGATACAGCCCTAGGTACTATGGCTGTGGGGAAAAAGGCCATCTTCGATCCAGCTGCCCTAAGCGAACCGTGGAAAGGAGAGTTGATCGATCTCGAGAGGGTAGTGCAGCTAACGGCACTGCCTGGCGGCGACAGGATCATCGTTCACCTCACGCTAGGGAGGTTACAGCAGTTACGGTTCGCGACCACAATGAAAGATACATCCCTAGGTGCTATGGCTGTGGGGAAAGGGGCCATCTTCGGTCCAGCTGCCCTAAGCACACACTAGGAAGGGAAGGTGAACGGTCTCAGAAAGGAAGTGCGGCTAACAGCACCGCCCCGCAGCAGCAGGAATACGACTTTACTATCAGAAACTGCAGCGGGAGATCTCATGGCAACGCTGATGCATTGTCACGAAGACCTTGTCCTGAAGATTGCAAACATTGTACTAGGCAGGAGAGTAAGGAAGTGGTATCCGTGAGGATGCTCAGGACAGACCACCTGAGCAACGAGTGGAAGGACAGCTTACAACATGCACAGCAGGAATATCCGGACATCAAGCCGATCCTTGAATGGATGAAGGCCAGTGCTCCCAAGCACAAGTGGAGCGACGTCTCAGCGATGAGTTCGACCACTAAAAGCTATTGGGCCCAGTGGGACAGCTTGCTGCTTCAGGATGGAGTTCTGTGCCGTAAATGGGAAAATGTTCGGGGAGACAGCTGTCCTTCACAAATGGTTGTCCCTAAAGCTAAAGTACCGGATGTTCTACAGCTGTACCATAATGATTATTCAGGAGGCCATCTGGGAGTTAACGAACTCTACTGAAGATCCGAGAACGGTTTTACTGGGTCCACTGTCTAAAAGATTTCGAGGACTGGTGTCGCAAATGTACGAGTTGTGCGGCTGTAAAGGGACCTCAGACTCGTAGTAGAGGTGCATTGAAGTTGTACAATGTTGGTGCACCATGGGAGAGAATAGCCATTGACGTGGCGGGGCCGTTTCCGGAGAGTGAAAGCGGTAACAAGTATTTCATGGTTGTGATGGATTACTTCACTAAGTGGCCAGAAGTCTTCGCCATTCCAAATCACGAAGCTTCAACAGTTGCTGATAAGCTAGTTCATGAAGTCGTCGTTCTGGTGTACCTTTAGAGATTCACAGCGATCAAGGAAGGAATTTTGAGTCTCAAATATTCCAGGAAACTTGCGCGGTTATGGGTACTCATAAAACAAGAACGACTTCTTATCACCCGCAATCTGATGGAATGGTAGAACGATTTAATCAGACATTGGAGAGGTACCTAACAAAAGTTGTACACAATCGGCAACGAGATTGGGACAAGCACATACAACCGTTTTTGTTGTCATATCGAAGCGCTGTTCACGAAAGTACAGCAGTGACACCAGCTTTCGCAAACTTTGGAAGAGAATTACGGCTGTCTGCGGACCTGATCACTGGGATACCACCTGATGCCCCACGCAGTATAACCGATTATGCAAATGACTTGCGGAACAAAATGAATGACGTTTATGAGCACGTCAGACAATCGGGTCAGCAAATGTCTGAAAAGATGAAAACCCGGTATGATCGCAAAATGAACAACAAAGGGTTCGACGAAGGTTCACTTGTGTGGTTGCACAATCCAGTCCGCAGCAAAGGGAAATCTCCTAAGCTTCAAGCGAAATGGGACGGCCCGTACCGGATTGTGACCAGGATCAACGATGTAACCTACCGGATACAGAAAGGCGCAAGAGGGACTCCTAAGATCGTCCATGTGGATCGCCTAGCGCGTTATTATGGGGCCGATAATGCTCGGGACGAGCATGTCTTAGGAGGGGGCAGTGTTACACACTCAAATCGGCGCACTAGCGCCATCTAGTCTCGAACCGAAGAACTAAACTTCTTGAAGTTTAAAACTCGAACTCTCGGTGCCTTTCGCGTGTTTACTTGAACATTCTGGATATTTTGCTAATTTATATAAATAGGCGCTGCAAGATGCGATCGAAGTAGTGTTGATTTGGCGAGACAAGCGAAGCTTCGGAGCGGAATAAAGTGAATTAGTGTGTTTATTTATTAGTGTTTTAAGTTTTAATTTGTGTAAAGTAAATTAAAGTGTTAATTTAGGTAATTCTATCGGCAATTTTTATTGTCACGAACCTCAAGCTCGAAATAGTATCAATCACTTCGGTTAAATCCAGGCTTGACACGCGGTTTTGTTTTCAATTGCTATTAGCGATAAATGTTGGAGCCGAGTTTGGCCCATACTATTTCTTAAATAATTTGTTATTATTTTTAATTTGCTGAATGACCTTTCAGCTGCTGCAGAATTGACAGGAATCGTAAGGAATAATAACACTGCTGTAAATACTTTCGTTAGGTCGCATTCTAGGTTCTAGCACTCCATATTTGCTCACTATTTCCTTATTTAACTGGTGAAATGTCCATGCTTGAGTTAATAGAGGTAAAACTAGGTGGTAAAAATTAATAAATTGAAGTGAAAAGCTAGGACCTATTATATCTGAATATTTTCTTTGGAATTCGTCACACTTTTGTAATAAAGTTGCTTCATCAACATGTAATGAAAATTTTGGTGGTAGAAATCGAATATTTGACCGACTCACTCACACTAGTAAAACGTGTATTTAATTGAGCTATTATTGTGTCTAAAACATTATCGAAAATCTCAATTTTAAATATTTCTTCTTTGTTTGGAAATCGGTGATGAGCAGCTAATTGATCAAAATGTTTTTTAACTTTACTTTACGTTTTTTCTTGAAAATGGGTATCTATACGATATTTTCTTGCAGTTTCACTACTTGCTCTGCACTTGAATAATTCAAAATCATTTCTAGAAATTTGCAACTTTGCTTTGGTCTCTGCTAAAGCTTTATTTGCCTCGCCCAAATTGATGTCGCATTTTTGTAAAGTTTTGAATGCATAATTATTGATGTCATTCAATACACTTCATGAATGAATTCGCAAAGCAACACGACCTCGAAAATAAGCATTTTTTTAAATAATCTCTGCTTCACTACGCTCATATTTATTAGAACTCTTTACAACTATTTCTGATAATGCTTTGATAATAACAAAAAAAAACGAAATTTCATTGCAGATACCGTATTGACCCTACTAGACCATCTAGTCTGATTTAGTTTTTTTTGGACTGGTGTGCGATTCGCCAGTGAGTTTCACAGTAGATCCCAACGTTTAATACTGTTTCCGAAAAAGTTATACAAATCTTGCAACGTTGCGAAATAAAAATGTATTTCCATACAATTGCTAACGGCATCATTTATCACCAAATTTAAATTATGCGTGGCACAATGTACGTATTCCGCGTTAGGCTGAATATACTTAATATGTTTTTGTAGACCAATATACACACCACTCATCACACTGGCTCCATCATAAACTTGCTGAATTGAATCTTCGAATCTTCTTCAGTAGGCTTCTTAACCAACACTGCAGTCACCACATTATTTGAGTCACTATTGATAGAAATATTTTGGCCAGAAGTACTTGCAGAAAGCTGACTAAAAAACTTGTCAATTTTAGGCAATTTTTGTTTACTATTGTTACGAGCTTGAGGTTCGTGACAATAAAAATTGCCGATAGAATTACCTAAATTAACACTTTAATTTACTTTACACAAATTAAGGTTAAAAACACTAATAATTAAACACACTAATTCACTTAATTCCGCTCCGTAGCTTCGCTTGTTTCGCCAAATCAACACTACTCCGATCGCATCTTGCAGCGCCTATTTATATAATTAGCAAAGAAGCGTCCCAAACATTCACGTAAATGCGCGCCAGGCAACGAGAATTCGAGTGTACATTTTCCAGAAACTTAGTTCTTCGGGTGGCGCTGTCGGTCGAAAGATTTGTGACGTCATTTTCTGCAACGCTCCCCTCGCTCTCGTTCCTGACACTAGATGGCGCTAGTGTGCCGATTTTAGCGCGTATCACTGCCCCCTCCTAAGACATGCTCGTCCCGAGCATTATCGGTCCCATAATAACGCGCTAGGCGATCTACATGGACGATCTTAGGAGTCCCTCTTGCGCCTTTCTGTATCCGGTAGGTTACATCGTTGATCCTGGTCACAATCCGGTACGGGCCGTCCCATTTAGCTTGAAGCTTAGGAGACTTCCCTTTGCTGCGGACTGGATTGTGCAACCACACAAGCGAACCTTCGTCGAACCCTTTGTTGTTCATTTTGCGGTCATACCGGGTTTTCATCTTTTCAGACATTTGCTGGCCCGATTGTCTGACGTGCTCATAAACGTCATTCATTTTGTTCCGCAAGTCATTTGCATAATCGGTTATACTGCGTGGAGCATCAGGTGGTATCCCGGTGATCAGGTCTGCAGGCAGCCGTAATTCTCTTCCAAAGTCTGCGAAAGCTGGTGTCACTGCTGTATTTTCGTGAACAGCGCTTCGATATGACAACAAAAACGGTTGTATGTGCTTGTCCCAATCTCGTTGCCGATTGTCTACAACTTTTGCTAGGTACCTCTCCAATGTCTGATTAAATCGTTCTACCATTCCATCAGATTGCGGGTGATAAGAAGTCGTTCTTGTTTTATGAGTACCCATAACTCGGCAAGTTTCCTGGAATATTTGAGACTCAAAATTCCGTCCTTGATCGCTGTGAATCTCTAAAGGTACTCCAAAACGACAGAAGACTTCATGAACTAGTTTATCTGCAACTGTTGAAGCTTCTTGATTTGGAATGGCGAAGACTTCTGGCCACTTAGTGAAGTAATCCATCACAACCATGAAATACTTGTTACCGCTTTCACTCTCCGGAAACGGTCCCGCCACGTCAATGGCTATTCTCTCCCATGGTGCACCAACATTGTACAACTTCAATGCACCTCTACTACGAGTCTGAGGTCCCTTTACAGCCGCACAACTTGTACATTTGCGACACCAGTCCTCGATATCGTTTCGATAATGGACCCAGTAAAACTGTTCTCGGACCTTCAGTAGAGTTCGTTTAACTCCCAGATGGACTCTTGAACGACCATTATAGCACAGCTGTAAAACATTCGGCACTTTAGCTTTAGGGACAACCATTTGCAAACGACAGCTGTCTCCTCGACCATTGTCCCATTTACGGCACAGGACTCCATCCTGAAGCAGCAAGCTATCCCATTGGGCCCAATAGCTTTTCGTGGTTGAACTCATCGCTGAGACGTCCCTCCACTTAGGCTTGGTAGCACGGGCCTTCATCCATCCCAGAATCGGCTTGATGTCCGGATCTTCCTGCTGTGCATGTCGTAGGCTGTCCTTCCACCCGTTGCTGAGGTGGTCTGTCCTGAGCATCCTCACGGATACCACTTCCTTACTCTCTTGCCTACTACAATGGTTGCAATCTTCAGGACAAGGTCTTCTTGACAATGCATCTGCGTTGCCGTGAGATTTTCCGCTGCGATGTTCGATCTCAAAGTCGTATTCCTGCTGCTGCTGGGCGGTGCTGTTAGCCGCACTTCCTTTCTGAGACCGTTCACCTTCCCTTCCTAGGGTGTGCTTAGGGCAGCTGGACCGAAGATGGCCCCTTTCCCCACAGCCATAGCACCTAGGGTTGTATCTTTTATTGTGGTCGCGAACCGTAACTGCTGTAACCTCCCTAGCGTGAGGTGAACGATGATCCTGTCACCGCCAGGCAGTGCCGTTAGCTGCACTACCCTCTCGAGATCGATCAACTTCCCTTTCTTCAGTTCGCTTAGGGCAGCTGGATCGTAGATGGCCCTTTTCCCCACAACCATAGCACCTAGGGCTGAATCCTTTGTTGCGGTCGCGAACTGTAACTGCTGCAACCTCCCTGACGCGATGGGAACGATGATCCTGCCGCACGGCTTCTACCTCCAGTGCATTGGCCAAGGCGTCCTTAAGCGTCTTGTGGTGCCCGAGCCTCACGGCAGCTCTGACTTCCAGGTCGCGGATGCCGTCGATGAATGTCTGCACCAGGTTCCCTTCAATGAGCGCAGGTACAGACCGGTATGCTTTTCGCACCAGCTTCTCCACCTCTAGAGCCCACTGCTGCAGGTTTTCGTTGACGCGCTGCACACGATCTTTAAGCTGCGCACGAAAGACGTGTTCCAGATGAGCGTCGCCATATCTCGCTTCCAATGCCTCAAGAAGCTTCTCGTAGGTCACTTTCTTACCGAGAGCTTCCAACACAGTTAAGGCTTGGTCGCGCAGGCCTAAGGTGAGTGCAGTCATGGCCTGGCTTTTATTCCAGCCGTTTGCCTCCATGACGGCATCGAACTGGATTTTGTAGGCCGACCAGGAAGAAGTCCCGTCGAACGGCGGCACTTTGAATCCACGTAGCGAAGGTGTTGTAGCTACTACGGGAGCTGTTGTTCCATCCGCAAGTTTGAGGTCGTCCAGCGTTTTCTTCACGTCAGCCATTACGTTGTCAACCCGATTGTTTACTTGGTCGATTCGGGTTTCGGCCTCCGACAGGCGGTTGTCATGTTGAGCAACCTTATCCTTCACCTCCCGTATCTCTTTTCCGAAGATAGCGTGAAGGTCCTTCATGAGGAGCATCTGCTCTTTTTTATCGCGTTGGAGTTGCTCTTCTAAACGACGGGCCTGTTCCTCCTGCCGGCGGGACTGTTCCTCCTGTCGGCGGGCCTGTTCCTCCTGTCCGCCCCGCAGCTGCTCTTCCAATCGGCGGGCCTGTTCCTCCTGTCCGCTCCGCAGCTGCTCTTCCAATCGCCGGGCCTGTTCCTGCAGCATCACCATCAGAGCACCTAAATCAGGTGCCACAGACGTAGAAGCTGCTGACGGACCGGCTTCCGTGGCCGGCGGCTGGCCCTCAGACATCTGCGGCGTTGCACCACCAAATCTCCTCTGGTCCGTCTCCTGCTGGCGTTGACTTCGGGTACGGACACCCTCCGTTTCCTCTTTAGGTAAAATCGGCATTATTTTATCCCACTTCTGACACCAATTGTTACGAGCTTGAGGTTCGTGACAATAAAAATTGCCGATAGAATTACCTAAATTAACACTTTAATTTACTTTACACAAATTAAGGTTAAAACACTAATAATTAAACACACTAATTCACTTAATTCTGCTCCGTAGCTTCGCTTGTTTCGCCAAATCAACACTACTCCGATCGCATCTTGCAGCGCCTATTTATATAATTAGCAAAGAAGCGTCCCGAACATTCACGTAAATGCGCGCCAGGCAACGAGAATTCGAGTGTACATTTTCCAGAAACTTAGTTCTTCGGGTGGCGCTGTCGGTCGAAAGATTTGTGACGTCATTTTCTGCAACGCTCCCCTCGCTCTCGTTCCTGACACTAGATGGCGCTAGTGTGCCGATTTTAGCGCGTAGCACTATCTTCTCTTTCTTGGCGTTGTTTGTGTTGAAATGCACCACTGGGTTTCTTCTTCTTGTCCATAATTTTAGTTTTCTAATTTATTTATGCAATATTTATATTAGATTGTGCTCGAGTAGGTACTCACTGTTCACTGACGACGTTAAAAGTAAAAGGAAGGAGAAACGTAATGATACACTACAAGACGTTGTTGGGGAATCCCCGGCCAACATTTTATCGCCGTGTTACCACATTTAACGATAGAGACCAAGAACGATCTCCTCGCGTGCGGAATTAATGCATCTACAGCAGGTGATCTGCATAATTTTTACGATATTTCACGTTATACAATCAGTAGATGAAATCTATAGATTTGACGAACATTAATGTGAGTGATACTAAAAAACAAAATTGAACCACTATATTGACCAGTACTAAAAAGTTTATTGACATTAGCTTACTTACTCCTGATACAGCATTAATTTTTAACCGTTCTCAAAAAAAAAATCGTGTCTCGAATTCACAATAAAACGCACATCGATGAATAAAAAATGCACATATCGTTATCCGTCGAATTGACAACACTGCCAACCCACAAAAAGAATTTAGGAGAATTCCCTAGGTTTGACTTTCGAATTTCTCTCAACTGAATTGCCAGGATTAAAGTCGGGTTGCAACCTGTCATATTTATTTTGGAAATGGGAGAAATTTTCATAAGTTCAGTTCGATTGAGATTTTCTGTTAAGGCCCCCTGTGCTTGAGGGCCCCGGGGCACTGCCCCGCCTAGCCCTAGGTAGCTACGCCACTGGATATAATAATAAACATGTGTACACTGTATGTTATAATACTGTTGGTGGGACTAGACTAATAATTTGAGAGAAGTTATTTTTACAGCCAAGGTATAAAAAATATGAAATTTTACAGCATATCGTTCGCAGTGGCCAGTCTTAATGGAGATCTGGCTAGGATAGAATTATAATGCACGAGTGTGTGAGCAAGTACATGTTCCTTTTCTATGTTATCTCTCATAGCCGGTGGGATGAAAATCTAATACGACTGGAGAGCGATCAGGCGAATAACCCGCCGCCAATATCCTTCAGATAATTCCAAAATGCTACTGAGAATTTCTTAACAAGAAACCCTTTAATTACTTTTTGCCTGACCCTGGAATCGAACCCAGAACCACATAATTAGCTATCGTACTTATGACTACCAGAAGACTACGCACGTGCAACAGGAAAGGTAATCAGAGATGAAACGAATATTTCAACAGTTTGTTGGGTGCGCAAATATTTATTAACAGCGTTTACATTGTGACATCGCTAAAAATGGCGTCGCATTACATGGTGGCCGTATAGCACTTAATGCGTCAAAATAATGACGGTGCGACGTCGCAACACCGGCAACACCCGTGTCGCTTAACTCAGTGGAAAGGATGACACAATATTTCGGTAAATTTCAAGTTTTGTATTCATTTAGATGCCTCGATACTGTCTTCATTGACTATCCACTAGGTTAAGCTGTCATTAAATAACCCAAAAATTATTTATGTGAAACATAAACATATTGCGAAGAACTTTGTGAACAAATACACATAATAAGAGATTGCATGGTCTAAGACTTTTGCCTGTGTTAATTGGCGAATAAAAACGATATCCAATATCCATGTCCCTGATTGGCTTTGATTTTGACATAGGATTTTGATATTTTGATTTGTTTTGTCACTTTGACGTTTAATATTTTACTGATACTGGTACTGGTAGTATTATTTACTTACGATATTTACGCACTTTAAGGAGTACCTAAGTAAAAAATAATTGTAGTTTATTGAAATACAGAATAATCACACATAAACTTATCTCATCTGTAAGTATTGCCCTCAAACCCAGTATTATTAAAATTTTTGAAAAAAGTCAAACGTTCAGTGTTCTTGTGTTTTCTTTTTGTTAAACGTTTGTATTAGTGATATTTATGACTATCTTTGAGTCGATATGACGCAAATATTACTGTCTTTCGGCCGGTCAGAAACTAAGTTACTGAAAGAAAACTAGTATGATGTTTCAAAAGTATGAATGACATCAGATCTTAGTCATGTATGACGGTTACACAGATTGAATGTTGGTAAAAACCTTAAAAAGTTATGTGAGTTTTTCTTTAATAAACATTATAACCAGCTAGTTTAACTCAATATAAAATAATGGACGTAATCTATTTACTGCAATATCATATTATTGACAAATTTTATCTTATCATGAAAGGATTTATCTATAATTTACTATCAATATTTGCTCTAAATTAACACTTAATTTTTTATTTTAACAATTTTACATGTTTGCTATTGTTTGCTGAGCCGTGGTAGCTCAGTGGTTAACGCTCGCTGTAATTATAACAGAACGCGAGTAACCCGGGTTCGATCCCCGCCGGCACTAATGAAATTGTTAATTGCAATTTTAAGTGCTGATTTACCACGTGCTCGGCGGTGAAGGAAAACATAGTGAGGAAACCTGCATGTCTGAGGAATAAGAGAAAAAAAAATATTTCGAAGACATGTGAAGTTCGTCAACACGCATTTGGGCAGCGCGGCGGACACTTCCTTGCACTAAACCCTCTCAGAAATGAGGGGAGGCCTGAGCCCAGCAGTGGGCTGTATAGGCTGTAACTTTACTTTACTTTACTTACATGTTTGCCCTTTTATTTCAATTTTCAAATAAATATTTTATATTAGAATAAGGATTTCTTTTTATAGGATAGAGTGACAAACGAGCACACAGTCCACCTCGTTGTAAGTGTTTGCTGTGGCCCGTAGACATCTACATCTATCCTCGATTATGAATCAAAATGCAGATGTCACATGTGAGGACTAAGATGGAATGCCTTGTTTCAAGTAAAAAGGGTCTCCTGTTCTCTATATTCACCATATGAAACACAGCAGCATTAAGCTACTATTTTACGCTGGTATTCTGTGAGAGTGTGGTCCTTCTTCGATTGAGCCGACCCATTCATGCTACAACTATACTACTATTATAGATGCAGCATGGCTCTACAACATATAAAATACTTCATATTAGATCGCAAATTTTAATTAAAATCAACACTTAATTAATATTTGCAATCTAGTGTGAATGGGTATTATTTAAGGAATGTTATATTTAAACCACAATAACTATTTTAATAAGAACCAGATAAGGAAAATCACTATACAAATAAACTTTCTTTCCCTACATTGTCATTAATAGGAATTATTTTATAATAATTATAATAATAAATTATTAATAACATAAACATTTCAAGGTGGTAAGTACAAGAGAGGCTAGATGAGTTAAACACAAGAACTATATAAATTGGTTATGGGTGTAAAATGTTATGAATGTAATGGACAAATATGATAACTTTATTCAATATTATTATACTTTTATTTTATTTATTAAATAAATTTGTTTTCATTCCTAACAATACACAATTTCATACTTATTGATTTATATTAAATTTTTTGTGTTTAGGCCATCCAGCATCTATTGTGCATACAACCTTGAGAGTCTCATCAATTTCAATCAAATCAAAGTTTCGACTTCAATAAAATGAGAATGACTTTAATCTTTAACAATAGACGAAGTAGATGGTGCTATTTATTACACAGCATTTTCACCCACTTGCATTTTATATCAGTCTTGGGAAAACAATGTAATATGATAATATTGCGCTTGCTTTTGCAACGTGGATCACAACAAATACAGTAGTCTTCATTATGAAGAGTATGTTAACTTAATCGTCTATCTATGAATACACTTCATCATCACAATATTGAAAGTAAGGAGGAGAGACAGAGATCAGAGAATCTGAGATACAGATTTATGACTGACATACTTCATTCACTGTGGTGACTAGTGTAGTGTTACCTGGTCAAGCCGAATCCAAGTGGCAAAAAATTTGATTCAAAGTAATAGTTGAAGGTCTTAAAAAGTTACCCAATTTTATAATTAATATTTTAAGTAAATACTTTTTAAACTTATGCAGTCTTTAGTGTTATATTATTTGTAAGCATAGAAGTAGAATACAATGGAACAAAATAAATTACTCAAGAAGCCAGTTGCAAAATCTACATTTTATTATTTTCTAATAAAAGATTCATGGAATATTGTTTACAATCGCCTTCTTTCTGAGATAGCCTACTTGGCGACTAGTTGAAAATCACAATTTTGGTCACTCCAATTACTTAATAGCTAGCCTAAATAGCTAAAAATCTCCTAATTTGGCAACACTTTCAAATGCATGCACTGCACTGTGTACCCTACACTAAAAACAATTTATTCAGATCATTCGGGATTCATTCAGAGCCGTGTAGTGGCGGTTGAGAGTATCCACTACCCCATATCTTTCCATGGGTGTCGTAAGAGGCAACAGAGGGAGACAGGCAGGAGATGGGCAGCAGCATCTTCCTGATAACAAAAGTGATATAATAAAAAAAACTGCAGTTGCCAACCTGCTCGCCAAGCATGGCAACTATGGCAAATATCCCCCCATGAATAACGACGCAAACAAATGGCCCCCAGTCCCCAGCTGGCCCCCTATTCCTGGCTACGGTGGCGACCATGGTAACGGCGGGGCAGGGGGTGCTAAGAATCTCCGGTGGAGGTTCGGTTGCCACCTACGACGACTCGACCTGGCAACATATAACGCACGCACCCTGAGGACTGACGAGAAGATACTGGAACTGGAAGAGGTAGGCAAGTTGCGCTGGCATATTATTGGATTATCCGAGGCCCGAAGAGAGGGGAGGACACGGTAATCCTCGAATCCGGCAACTTGTTCTATCACCAAGAGGGTGACCATCTGTCCCAAGGATGTGTCGGATTTATCGTCCACAAGTCTCTCATCAATCATTCTCATCTCATCTCATCTCTCATCAACGTTGTAAAGATTGGGAGTGTGTCGACGAGGGTCGCATACCCGATACTCAGAATCACCAAACGGTATTCGCTGAAGGCCATACAGGTTTACGCACCAACCTCGGCACATCCCGATGAGGAAGTGGAGGAAATGTATGAGGATATTTCCAGAGCCATGCATTCCTCCAAAACCCACTACATGGTGTTGATGGGAGACTTCAACGCAAAACTAGGCACAAGAGAAAACGGTGAGCTGAAGTTAGGGAAATTTGGAGTAGGGCAACGGAATCGAAGGGGCCAGCAGCTGGACTTTATGGAGAAAGAGGGACTCTTTATGATGAACTCTTTCAAGTGACACTATTCCAATGATATCCCGGACGTCAGTCCGTTCAAAACAGTTTAAGGTATTGTTTGTAAATTTTATTAAAATAAAAATAATATATCTGATATTAATTTTAATATTTTTTTTTAACTAAAATCATGCCAATTTGTAAATGAAATTGCCAGTTGTGTTACACTAATTATTCCACTTATAGCTCTCAAAGACAAAATAACGAAAATAGTTTTTTATGTTTCTTAGCAACACAATATTCTATTCATAGAAGTCTATAAATTATAGTATTAATTAATACTATATAAATTATAGTAGTTATTCTATTTCTTCTCTTTGATTTTGGTACTTCTGTGTAAAGGACATGCTATGAGGGTGGATTGAAAAGTACTCGGCCTAACCAAGAAAATAAACACATACTAAATCAGTTATATTTTTATTTTTCTACATAATCACCATCAAGTTCAATACACCTTTGCCACCTCCCCTTCCAAGCATTGAGACCGTTGAAAAAAAAATGATTCTTCCTTAGAGTCAAAATATGCGTCTACAGCTGCTTTGACCTCGTCGTTTGTCGAAAATCTTTGACCTCCCAAGTGCTTTTTTAGGTTAGGGAACAGAAAGAAGTCTGATGGTGCCAGATCAGGTGAATACGGCGGATGCGGTAACAGTTCAAAGCCACAGTTGTGAATTTCAGCCATTGACTGTACTGACGTGTGAACACGGGCGTTATCTTGATGAAACAGGACTTTTCTTCTGAGCATTCCTCGACGTTTTTCCTCTCGTAAATGACGTAGTAAGGTGCTGTAGTAATCAGAGTTTATAGTCTGACCCCTTTCAAGATAATCAATCATAATCACACCTTTCGAGTCCCAGAATACTGAAGCCATCACCTTATTTGCCGACAAAATCGACTTAGCCTTTTTAGGGGGTGGTGAACCAGGTCTTCTCCACTGTTTTGGTTGTTGTTTTGTTTCCGGTGTACAGTAATGAACCCATGTTTCGTCCATAGTAACAAAACGATTCAAAAAATCATCTGCATCGGCTTCAAATAACTCCAAACAGTCGCGTGAAATAGTCAATCGCGTCCTTTTTTGTTCAACTGAAAGCAGTCGCGGAACCCACCTCGCAGACACCTTGTTGACAAACTCGTTGACAATGATGTTTTGAGTTCGTTCATAAGAGATGCCTATAATCTCGCCTATCTCTCTAATTTTTAATCTGCGGTCTCCCATTATTAAATCAAGTACTTTTTTAATATTTTCGTCAGTAGTTGACGTCGAAGGCCTTCCAGAGCCGGGTTCATCTTTCACACTCTCTCTACCACGCTTAAATTCTGCTATCCATTTTTTGACGGATGAATATGACAGAGCACAATCGCCTAATGTACTGACCATGTCATCATGGATGGCTTTTGATGATAGCCCCTTCTTATGGAGGTACTTAATGACGGCACGCTGCTCGATTTGCTCCATTCGCAGAAATTATGTCCGATTACTTTGTTAATAAATTTATAAAATCACAACTAATTATCGCACACGTTTCGAACTTCACACAATGAACTAGTCTGAACTGAACTAAATAATGTGGGTAGATTTGATTTTTAGAATTGAATGGATCTGTGTTAGGCCGAGTACTTTTCAATCCACCCTCGTATCTATTACATAATATATTTACCAAGTTCCTATTATTTGAATCCTTAAATAAAATGTAAGACAAACAATATCCAAGCTGCAGTTTTGTGTATGTAATGATTTATTTATTTATTTATATTTCTTGAAAGTTTACTTGGACAAGAAGATGTCAAAACTTGAGTCTAGACCATTCTATGTTACAAAGTTTTACATTGTTAAGTTTGAACTTAAACTCAAATTGCACCTTATCTAATACCAGCCAAAGAGAAGTAAAGATGACTGGGTTTCTGGCAAGTATCATCAACAGCCATCAGATAGTATATCTGTCTAATCAATGCTGCAATCTGAATAAACATTAAAAAAACTTGATTTTAACTAAGATTTCCAGACAAATATATTTCTTATAAATCACTAAATTATTTCGCTATAAATTATGTGTCATATTGTCATGAAATCTTGTGTTTCGTAACCCACTAAATAAATTTTTTAAAAATTATTAATAAAGGTTAATATTGAAAAAAAAAATCAGACAGACAGGCTTCAAATCTTAAAACATTATTGGAATACATGTCTCAAATCTTTAACGGATTGCTTTAAGTTACCACTAGCATTAGGTTATATACTTTTCACAGAGTGATGGGGCAAACCCTATCAGAGCCGGTGACAGAAAAGCAGTCATCAACATGTCAGGATTCAAGATACCTGGTAGGATCATCATGCATGCAGGGATGGCGTGTTTCTATGGATGACTCTCATACTCACATATTGTCATTACCTGACGACCCTGGTACTGCTTTCTTCGGTGTTTATGATGGACATGGAGGTGTGTGATCAGTAATCAATAGTTATTTCTTCATTATTCATGTACTAAATTAATCTTTATGTCATGAGCACACAGTTTACCTGATGGTAAGTGGATGCTGTGGTCTATAGACATCTACATTTATCCTCAATTAATAATCAGATGCCTTGTCACCCCTGAGGACTAAGTCGCTAGGCTTTGTTTTTAGTTAAAATGTTCTCTGGTTCTCTAAACTCATCATATGAAACACACCTTCGTTAAGCGACTATTTTTCACTGGTATTCTGTCAGAGTGTGGTCCTAGTCCTATAATTCATACTACAACCATAGTATAGTTGCAGCTTGCCTCTACCACGTTAAAACTTGGCTTGTTGACAAGGTGGTCGAGATTGTCGTTTTGAAGGCCAAAAAGTATATAACCCATGGTGGCAAAGATTCAAGGATTTAAAGTTATTACACAATCTGAAATTCCTCGCTTATACTCGTAATATATTTTAAATTCATCAATATATTTTTAGGGGCAAACATAGCAGAGTATGCAGGAAAACATCTACACAAGTTCATCACAAACCGACCTGAGTATCACCTGGGTAACATTCAAGAGGCGTTAAAACAGGTATACTTGATCGAAATTGGATTACACATACACTTATACTGAATCACTTAAAGGATCTAATGTCTTATATGTTCTTTAATAAAGAGAAGTTCTAAAATTTCGTGATTTAGCTACGACCAACAGATTAGTAAGCTGAAGTGGCCATATGGCTCGAAGAACCGACAAACGATGGTTCAGAAGAAAGGTTCTCAAGTGACAGCCTCGTACCGGTAGGCGAAGTGAAGGGTATCCCCCCCACTAGATGAAGTGACGACCTGGCAAGACATGCAGGAAGCCAATGGATGCAGGTGGCTCGAGACCTAGCTTTACGGCATTCCTTGGGGGAGACCTATGTTTAGCGGTGGACTTGTGAAAGGTGTCGTGAAGCGACAATAAAAAAACTAAGAACCTAACTTAACTAGAACGAAAACAACCAAAATAAAATAAATTATTTAAAAAATTTGAAGTTTTACAGTATCTTTTATAAAAAAAAGGTATGAAGGTGATGATGGGTTGTAATGAAGATGGTGATTTACAATATTATTAAAAAAAAAAATAACAAAAGATACTGCAACGAAGTATGCACAGGCTATGCCTATGATAGGTGCACAGCTCCTGCTCTAGGAACACGTAGAATCTGGAGAAAACACACGCAGCGTCTGGAGAAGGTACACGCAGCGCTTGGAGTAGACCCACACAGCGTCTTGAGCAGGTACGCAGCGTCGGGAGTAGGTCCACGAAACGTCTGGAGTAGGCACGCAGCGTTTAAAGTAGGTACACGCGGCGCTTGGAGTAGGCAAACACAACTTCCGGAGTAGACCCACACAGCGTCCGGAATAAACACGCAGCGTCTGAAGTAGGTCCACGCAACGTCAGGAGAAGGCACGCAGCGTTTGAAGTAAGTAAACACAGCGCACTAGTAGGCGGAGGCGTAGGCGTGGCTAGGCGACGACTTAAGGAGCGGGCAGAGGCTTGCAGGATCCCGAGGCAGTGCAGAAAAGGCCTTTAGGAGATGCTTCAAGTATCAAAGCTCAAGTCAGACTCCCCCATTCGCCGATTGTTCGGCTTATTTTTGCTTTTTGACGGATCTGCCTAAGAACGGAAAATTATTCTCATTAAATTTGAAATTATTTAAATTAAAAGCAAATTCTTGTAAATGGCCAAGAAGAAAGGAGTATTTTGAAGTAAAAACATCAGGCCGGTAACGATATTTGAATAAAAATTGCCATGACAACCTGATAAACAACGATGTCAAAACATGTCAAATTTTGGTTTTAGGCTCGTAAAACAGAAACGACAAGATTTAAGTGAAAAATGAGATATTATTTATATAGGAAAAAAAAGTAGCGCAACAGCGCGCACGAAACCCGAAATTGCAGAGTTACGGAGAACTAAATAAAAGACCGAAAAAGGTAGACTCCATTGACACCGATTTAAAAAGTGCTGATAGCATGAAAAATACGAAGTGTAAATGATTTGTTATTGTGTTCTTATGAATTAAAAATATTACAGGATCCTATAGAAATAAAGGTGATGCAAAATATCAAGTTTTGAGGCGAATGCAGAACATCAAAAACAGAATGGAAAAATAAATTTAAAATAGTGTAAAATGATATGTAAGTATGTATAAGCATAACACTACAAAGGCTGTGATGATGAAAGTCATAACTTTAAACATGTGGTAATAGTGGTACGATCGAACTTTCACTTTTTTATGTTATTTTGCCTCATTTATAAACTTGTGAGATTTTTTCGTAAAGTTTATTTTATCAAAAGATAAAAAGTATATAATCGTTTACATCTTTTCTTTTTCATCGGCATAATAATCCACACTTCTTGACATGACTTGGACGGCGGATTGACGATAGCGCTAACAGCCATCTCGCACACTTGACGTTGATACCCGTCGCCGGTTTGGGTCTTTTTAACTGACAACCGATGAGGAAGACGGGTTCTTGAACGGCACCCTTTTTTAAATTATTTTTAACATGCCAGTCCCATTGTACCTTACAACTAAATAGCACAAAAAAATATTAAATTACTTATTAAATGATACACCATTTCAGCAGCATTTGAGATTGTTACATTGATATTCACCTATGTTACACATTTTAATGTTAGCGACCAGTAGTTTAGTATGTTAGTTTAGCGACCAGTAGTTTCCTCTCGTGATGGTTTTTGAAACATCCCGCGAGCAAGGGTTCTATATCTTCTATTGTGTAGCATGTTTCGCAATTTGGAGATTGTTTCTTTACAATCATGAAAGCAATCTTGTTGCATGGAATGTTTCAGGAAAGAAGTCGCATTGCTAATACAACAGATTTTCAATTCAATAGACGTTGATTAAGTCAAAGTACTTTCGGAAATTGATTCCGGATAGTTTTGTGCCATATCCCTTTTTCTTACGACTTTTTATCAAAATATTCTTTCCAAAGTGCATAATATTTCTTTTTATATTTAATTAAAATTTTTATACAATCTGGTTCAATATTACATTCTTTTCTTTGTGTAATTGGCAACGCCAGCCTTATACCGGTAAGCTAAGTATAGGTCCGCCCTCTACTCTATTAGATGGAGTAACAATCTAGCAAGATATACAGAAAGTCGATTGATGCAGATGGCTAAAAACCGTGTTTTGCGGCGTTACGTGGAAGACAGCGGTGCACTTGTGAGCAATCACTTTCAAGCATGGTGCTTCCCCATTCCAATCAACCTAGTTGTGTACGGCGTTACTCTGCCACCTAAGGAGATATCTCCTGCATAGAGAGTTACATTAATATACCTAGTTATATATATATATATATATATATATATATATATATATATATATATATATATATATATAACTAGGTATATATATGTAACTCTATGTACAGATAGAGTTTTCTGCAGAAAACTGAAGTTGTTGCCAGGACACCATGACCAGAGTCCATAAATGGAACTCGTGTGATCTGTTACTTTTTATTTATTTATTTCAATTTGAAACTTAATTATCTATAAAAAATTTAGTTCCGAACATATTTTTACAGGGTTTCCTCGACCTCGATCAGGCGATGCTGGAGGAAGATATGCTGCAGGAAAAAGTGGCTGGTAGCACAGCTGTTGTGGTGCTTATCAAAGACAATGTTCTATACTGTGCTAATGTTGGTGATTCTCGTGCCGTTGCCAGTGTTAGAGGAGCAGTAAGTACCTTAACAGTTTTTGTCTCGTTTTATTATGAAAGCCTCTTTTAGATCATTTTCGATAGCGGTGAGCACTTTTAAATATATCGAAGTTATCCTCTGCATAATTGTTATTAACTGCGGAATAATATTCTACAGACTGAATTTTGGTATCGGCGACCGGTTTCAACCGAAAATAGCCTACACAATAACACACAGGCCAGTAATTCTATACCGCACAGATGACAGTGTGTATGAAAGAACAGATGGCAATAAAAATTAGAAATCAGGCACAGGATCAACGGCTTTATGTCCATTCTGCCAACTTCCTGGCTCTACTCCATCTGTCTGGAATATTATTTAAAAATAATATATATATATATATATATATATATATATAATTTTTCAGATAGACTAAGATACATGGTAGAGCCACGCTGCAGCTATATTATGGTTGTAGCACGAATGGGACGGCTCGACTGGGAAAGGGACACGCTCTCACACAATACCAGCGTAAAATAGCAGCTTGATGCTGCTGGGTTTCGTATGGTGAGTGCAGAGATCCGTAGATCCTTCTTTGCTGGAAACGAGGAAACTGGAGAATTCCATCTTAGTCCTCAGGGGTAACAACGCGTCTGCGTTTTGATTCTTAATCGTGGATAAATGTAGATGTTTATGAGCCACAGCATCCACTTACCATCAGGTGGACCGTGTTCTCGTTTGTCACCTTATTCTATAAAAAAACACAGTTTACTTTAGATGTTTTCCTTCACAGCCAAACACGTGGTAAATTAGGACATAAATTGCAAGAAACAATTTCGTTGCTTCTTGCAGGAATGAAACTGGGGCTGTTCACATACTGTGAAATTTATGGTGATTCTTAGCCCCTGAGCTCACGGTTCACACATTTCTTCCATTTTCTTTTTAAATATTACAGGTAGAAGCATTATCATATGATCACAAACCTAACAACGAGGAGGAGCTTCGAAGGATCACAGCAGGTGGAGGTTGGGTCCAGCTAAACCGGGTCAATGGAAACCTTGCCTTATCCAGGGCGTTAGGCGACTACGTGTTTAAGCGGAATTATAGGCTTCCCCCACAAGAGCAGATTGTCACTGGTAAATAAAACAGTTTACTAAAAATTCTTACTGTTCGAAATTGACACTAAATAATAAACACCCTCATAGTCCGTACCAGATATGATTAGAGAGGGTGTGTGTGTCGCGGGAACTGCTAGTCCCAAATATAATTTTATATAATTATTTATTTTCCACTCATAAACAGCCCACCGCTGGAACAGATTTTATTAGAACGCTATCTATGATAGAGAGTTAGGGAGATAAGAGAGAAAGTGAGAGAGAGAGACAGAGAGATAAAGAGCGAAAGAGAGAGAGCAGGATAAAGAGAGAGAGTGAGAGAGAGGGAGAGAGAATGAGAGAGAGAAGGAATACGAAAAGAACAAGATGAAAGTCTCATATCAATCATATTTGTTTTATTTTGTTTTAGCATATCCCGATGTCCAAATGAAGCAGATAAATGATGATTGGGAGTTTATCGTGATCGCGTGTGACGGTATTTGGGAAGTTTTATCCAACGAAGTAAGTTTTAGTACATAATAAAACTTATATTTTTGAGCAAGTCGGCTTCGATCCCCTCTAATACAAATAAGAGTATGATGAAATTCCTCATAATACATAATTATAAAACTGGCAACTTAAAAAAATTACTGGGCATAAAGCAAGATAACTCCTAAGCAGGGATATTCACTTAGAAACAAATACGCTCTGACACTAAAATAAGTACAATATGTGCATTAAAAAGAAACAGATGTATATATTGGTGGCATAATTCATTACTTCATTGAAATGAAATGAAAATTAATGCGAGAACTTTATTTTTTGACATAAAAAAATAAAGTTTCATTTGTCAAACATCAACATGTTATTTGATCTACTACACTGTTTGTCCCGTGAGTGTGGTGCAATAGGCGGTTATAGAGTAAAAAGCCCGCCGCGCTGCAGTAGGTATGTTTTGGCGGAATTGATATTTCCCAGAAATATTCTAATGTTCAGACGTGCAGTTTTCCTCCTTGTGCTTTCTTGCAACAAATCAGTAATTAAACTTGCCTCAAACAATTTCAGTGTTTTTTTTGTTCGAATACTGTGAAATATACGGCGAGCATTTATCCTAGATGCCACCACCGCGCAATAAATATAAGATTAAACTTTAAAGACATCAATTTAAAAAGGTGCTTAAAGATTTCTTTAATAAAATCTATTTTACCGATTTTATCGCGTTTAATTTGAACTTTTTAAATCCTTCGTTAAAATTAGTGTTGAAGGTAGCCTTCGTTAACTATGCTAACAGGACCAACACCAGGACCAAACCCGCGTAAATATAACATATCATTTTAATTTTCCTTCATCATCAGCTCGGTAAAAGTTCACTAGTAGATATAAGTCTCCCAGTGAGAGGATTTACTTTGATGACCACGTCGTGGAACAGCAATTCCCTGCCGTTTAATTGGATTATTTGCTTCTCACTTGCTTTTTTTTTAGTTTTTTTGGTGAGCGTTACCTCTCAGTAGGATTTTTTCCTGTGTCGTAGTATTTAAATTTCTGAAGTCGATCGTTGACGAACAAAAAATCATATTTAAAAAATCTAATTTACGGTACGCTTTATACTTGTAAGTATAAACTTCTGCTGTGCACAACTGATAAGTGGCTGGCACCAAATTGTTTGAATGTTTATAAAATTTGCAGTACGCTTTGTACCGTAGAATATGATTTTGTTTTTTAAAATAGAATACGATAAAAAAAAAACATATTTGCAGTTCACACGCGGTAGAAGTGAAACCTTCAAATTAAATGAAATACAAAATAAAAATATTTCACGGCAAATGACTTATTTAATATTATGAACATTTTCATCCACAAGTGCGGCATAAAATATAGGATAAAAGTTTAGTTTCATGGCAAATAAATGTTACAATCTTTATTTTTAGACTAAATTTTGGTGTATTAAATCAAAAGAATATTTTTATTTTTTATCGAGTAAAACTACTTTGTAATAGTGCCATCTACTTCGCTCTGTATGTGAAGTCATTTCATCGAATAAAAATGGATTGACTCTCAAGGTGGTATGTAAAATAGACGCTAGATGGCCTGAAGGTATGAAATTCTGGTCTGTTATAAATGGATTTTAAGATAATTTTATTTAATATGGTTAATTTAATTTTTTTACTAAATTTGTTAATTTTTTATATTGTTTATTTTAACTGTTCAAAAATTATATTAACCATCTTTAAAGCATGACACAAAAATGATACCAATATAATAGGAAACACTGTATTTAAAAAAATACTATTGCTACTATTTTTTTAAAAAGACAAAATAAAGACAGTTGTTGAATGATTCGAACTCACAAACTTTTGAGTTCGCGGTCTACGTTTTTTTGTAATCTATCTCATTCTCTCGCAAGCTAAATCCTATTGATGCATATGTTTGTCTCTTTTTAGTGTCGGTTCGTTTCATTGAGATTCAAATCACGATTCTAAATAATTTTTCACTTCAAAAATCATGTTTAATAAAATCTTATTTACCGTACGCTTCGTACTGTAGGAGGTGATTTCCTTCTGCCGTGCTCGACTGTTAAGTGGTTGGCAGCCGGCCGCAGTGTGCGAAGCTCTCATGCAGCGATGCCTCGCACCAAACTGTGCCACGGGTGGCCTGGGCTGTGACAACATGACGGTCCTGCTTATCTGTCTTCTGCCTTTCCCGAGGGTCAATGCTATGGTAAGTCGCAGCAGATGCACTACGCACGCACGATGGGAATAGGACTGTTGACTGACACTTCGCTCCGTGTAGGGTTTGCAAAAAAGCAAAGTAAATATTTTTGATAAATATTTATTTTTTGTTTATAGGAATTTTATATTTTTTTAAGAAAAGTAATTTCTTAATTTTTTTTTAATTACCGTCTTGAAACTAAAACTTTTAAACTGAACACTTTAAAAAAATATAACCTTGCCATAATTATATAGATTACCCCAGTGTGTAAGGATAATAAAAAAATCACTTAAGATCTGGTCTGCTTAAAACGTTCTAAATCCTTAATCCGGGCTTTTGATCGTAAATTCGCTTCAGCAGCCTTGTTAATAAATAAAATTAAGTAAAAATAAATTGCGCATTCTGGCAAGAGCCCTAACTGGACACTGTTGTCTTAAAAAGCACATGTCCATCCTGGGACTAAGCAACTCAAGGATGTGTCGGTTCTGTTCCATAACGGAAGAAACGCCTCGACACATCCTAACTGATTGCGGACCCTTAATGTGCAAACGTAACACTCATCTGGGACACTATCTACTCCGCCCAGAAGAAGTGAAATTGCTCACGGCTATGCAACTCCTTCGATTCATTGAAGACATAGGGCTTAGCCGTGAACTATAGCCATAGCAGCGATCTTTTAGGTCGCAGTGATACTGGTCTCTTTACCGAGGCCTGTATAGTTGCTCGCATATAATAAAAAAGAGGATAATAAAATTGTCGTCATACACGGTAAAAAGAGAACTTTCCTTTTTTGAAGTCGGTTAAGATTGGCGTTATGCTTAGGCGATGTCATGAAGATTGATGTTAAGATAGTGAAGTTGTCAAACACAATCCTTTTTTTATCCAGCGCGCATACACAATGTTGATGTTTGGGTTGATTTTATGTTTTTTGTTATGTTGATTGGTTTGTTGTTTGTTTTGCGAAATTTAACAAAAAGGTGTCTTAATAATATTAGGCGATGTTTTTGTTAAAACATACCTTTGACGTTAATTATGGAGGGTGGAGGTAAGAAGGATCAAATAATTATAATAATGGTTATTCGAATTGTAACGTCTCTTAAATCAAGGTTTTTTTTAAATGAATAAAATTATTTCTCTTATAAATCATATTGCACCTTCAAAGTAGTGTTCTCTGCTTACTTATAGCTAGACTGATACAGAACGCCTTAACGCCCAGGCGGCGTACACTTCCTTGCCCTAAAACCCTCTCAGAAATGAAGGAAGGCCTGTGCCCAGCAGTGGGATGTATATAGGCTGTAACTTTACTTTTACATGAGTATTCCGGGTAACCCGCTGGCACCAATGAAATTGATAATTACAATTTTATGTGCTGATTTACTATGTTCTCTATGGCGAAGGGAAACATGGTGAGTAAACTTGCATGTCTTAAAAATAAAAAAAAATATTTCGAGGACATGTGAAGTCCACCAACGCCTTTTCCTGGCCCTAAATCCCTTTTAGAAATGAAAGGAGGCCTGTGTTCAGGAGTGCTTCTTAGTAGGCTGAAACTTAACTTCTAGTTTTCTATTAGCGTTAACGATTGTAGAAAGTTAACTTGGCGAACTCCGTTGATGTGTTTAGAACAAATCTAATATTGACGCCGCTCACGACGTTTAGTGAATCATTTAACGTTATTTGGTGCATATATTGTTATGAGCTTAGGGTTCCTGACACTTTAATTACTGAACACCAATTAAAACTTAAACCACTCTAATAATTAATCACACTTAACACTTTTTAGTTCACTTTATTTCGCTCCGAAAGCTTCGCTCGTATCGCCAATACTGCCCCGGTCGCGGCCTTGAACGGCCTTATATACCGCCTTTCCCACCGAAACATCTAGAATTCAAAATTCAAAATTCGATACTAGATGGCGCTGTTCATGGAAAGTTCAGGTATGGCATTTTCTAGAAAGCTCTCCTCGCTCTGCTCCTCGACACTAGATGGCGCTAGGGGCATCAATTATGGCTTGCAACAATATTTTCAATTCGAGCCTCTTTAAGACATGGTCCTTCTTACCTTTACTGTTGTTTATAATCAGTTTGATTGCAATAAAATATTATATTAATCCAATCACGGTCCTTACAAAATGTATCATCCTATACTATTAAACGAGCAATTCTTGTATATATGTATATAGTACCCGGTTGACCGAGCTTTGCTCGGTATTTTTCGCTCGATTTTTTTAATTCGTGTGTTTTGGAAATTATATTTAGATACAAATTACATACTGATGAATTACAAATAATATTTTTTGATCTTAGCGACATAACAGAAAAAACTGAACTGGTTATTTGAATAAAAAATCATGAGTGCAATTATTTTTATTTAAATTTTCGTGTTTTTAAAAAATACTAAAAAAAGGGCTCGAAAAAAATATATTTTCTCAAAAAAGAAAGAAACTTGAAAAAAAAAATAAAAAAGTCGGTCGGTCGGTCTGGGCTCGAACCGGGGTTTTACGATTTTGTGACCGCCCATTATACCAATAAGCTATTTATAATCATTACCAAACTGTCAAAATTTACCTTCTTATTCTAACTATATTGTAGCAGTTTTTAATTGCCTAAAAACACGGACAAAAAGACATTTTCTAAAAATAAATCTTAGCTAGATCGATTTATTATCCCCGAAACTCCCTGGACACTAAATTTTATGAAAATCGTTGGAGCCGTTTCCGAGATCCCGATTATATATATATATATATACATATATACAAGAATTGCTCGTTTAATAGTATAGGATATATATAATCGGGATCTCGGAAACGGCTCCAACGATTTTCATAAAATTTAGTGTCCAGGGAGTTTCGGGGATAATAAATCGATCTAGCTAAGATTTATTTTTAGAAAATGTCTTTTTGTCCGTGTTTTTAGGCAATTAAAAACTGCTACAATATAGTTAGAATAAGAAGGTAAATTTTGACAGTTTGGTAATGATTATAAATAGCTTATTGGTATAATGGGCGGTCACAAAATCGTAAAACCCCGGTTCGAGCCCAGACCGACCGACCGACTTTTTTTTTTTTTTCAAGTTTCTTTCTTTTTTGAGAAAATATATTTTTTTCGAGCCCTTTTTTTAGTATTTTTTAAAAACACGAAATTTTAAATAAAAATAATTGCACTCATGATTTTTTATTCAAATAACCAGTTCAGTTTTTTCTGTTATGTCGCTAAGATCAAAAAATATTATTTATAATTCATCAGTATGTAATTTGTATCTAAATATAATTTTCAAAACACACGAATTAAAAAAATCGAGCGAAAAATACCGAGCAAAGCTCGGTCAACCGGGTACTAATATTAATTATCTTAGATGGCTTGTAGTACAAGAATATCTATATTATATTATTAATATTAAATTTGTGTTATATGCATGCATATTATTATTTCTTTTGCATGTTTCTGCTTCTTAAATATGGATCTTATTTTGAAACAAGGAACTTTTAAATTATTGCTGTTATAACTATGTATACCTATGGTGCAATCAAAAATGTGTCAGAGTTGTTCATTATAATTATTATATAATTTATTTGTTTAGTTATTTATTTTAATAGTCATATTTTACCAGTAGTCGATACACAAGTCTCACATTCATCAACATACCAAGCGTTATGCTATCACCATTAGGGGCTTGTGTTTTAATTTACACACACATTTATATTATGTAAATATCAAGAGTTGTGTAGATTATCTGTGCTAAGTTTCATCGAAATCAGACAATTAGTTACAGAGGAGATAGTTTATATATAAGTTGTGGTACTTATGAAATGCAATGTGTAACACTGTCAGTCATTTTAGAAGACATCACACAGCTTGTGTTCACATGTGTACGCATGATGCTGCAGAAAGCCACAGGACACTGTAGTTTGTGGACAATAAAATATACAGGGTTATTTTACAATTACCGGCCAAATTTGCAGAGAAGGTTCAGAATAAGTAATTAATTAAATAAAATCTCAACCATTTTGTCATTTTTGTCTTTTAAATTCAAAATGCGTGGGTAATGCATTATTCTGATCTTACGGCGCACGATCACGGCAGTCGATCGGTAGGCAAAAACTTTCATCATCTCATTTCATTTGGGATAATTTCAAATAAAAGTATCTGTATCGGCACGAAAGTCTAGCGGTGACCGTTATTGCGCATAAGTCGAAAATAAGGTATAATAGGGTAGTAAGCAGGTCGCGGGGCAGGCGTGCGTATCATTCGCACGCGCTGATTGGCTCTCGAGTTGCAATCCGTCCCCCGTACTGATACGAAGCCCCGCGCACTTCCAGTGTACAGTCGCGTTCTGAATTGTATTGTCATTGCTATTAATTTGTGTTGTTGTTTTTGTTAAGTTTGAGTTTTTTAATTTGTTTTTTATTAAGTTTGTTTGTGACTTTAAATAGTTAATATGCCTGGAAAAAATACTGTTTTGAAAAGACAGGCACGGAAATTGGTGTATGACGTGCATTGGTTTTTGAAAAGAGAATGTAGTTAATTAATTAATTCTTTAAAACAAATCAAAAGTGAGATTTTCGAAGCTACGAGTATTTTACTCAATCATTTCAACAGCAGCACTGTAAATTTAAGCCAGATAAAACAAACTGCACAAGTTATTAAAGCAGGAAATATGAAATTAAATGGTACAAATACGTCAAACACAACGGTAAGGAACATTGTCACACAAGTC
Source organism: Parnassius smintheus behrii (assembly GCA_036936625.1). NCBI lineage: Eukaryota > Metazoa > Arthropoda > Insecta > Lepidoptera > Papilionidae > Parnassius > Parnassius smintheus. The sequence goes on along the minus strand of JAUPFT010000021.1, from coordinate 18,242,341 downwards.
AATAGTTTCGATTTAATCACAGTATTCAAAACACCTGGCGAAAATCGTTCCCGAATAAAACGGTCATAAATATCGATAACTTCAACCAAAGAGTAATAAAGAAGTGCATTCATAACTTTTACAAGACAAATAATGAACTTCCTACCGTCGGAATACTGAAAAGGAAGCTAGAAGAAGACGTAAATTTTAAAGGCTCGAAACGAAGTCTTCGGCGAATAATTAAGAGTTAAAAAACGAAAACAATCGGAAAGTGCTGATTAAGACTTCAAATATACGTTTGCAACGTATCGGATATTTACGTAAAATAAAGCAATATCGCAAAGAGGGAAGGCCTATTGTATATACGGAGGAATCTTACGTAGATTCATCGCACTCTTCTCTAAAAGCCCCGGACTGATGATACTACTGAGGGCCTCTAAAAACCAATTTCGAAAAGACAGCAATTTATCATCGTCCACGCAGGATCTGAAACTGGGTTTACACCCAACGCGTTGCTGACTTTAAAAGCTTGTACCAAATCAGGTGACTCTCACGACCTTATGAATTTCGAGCACTATGAAAATTGGCTCAGAACTTAATTAATGCCCAACCTACCACTCAATACCGTCGTGGTAGTCGACAACGCGTCTAATCATAATAAACAGTGGGATCTCGCATCAACCTATAATTCCAAGAAAGCTGGCATGTACTGGCTCACTGAAAAAAGCGTAAAGTCTCGTACTTATTACTACGAAACACTACTGAAACTTCAGTTATACAAGGACAGATTCAATACATTTTCGATTGACCGAATCCTAGCTGAACAAGGCCCTCAAGTGCTGAGACTACCATCATACCACCCGGATCTAAATCCTATCTAAATGCCATGGTCCGATATAAAACAAGTACCTGGATGACCGAGCTTTGCTCGGTTTTTTTGAAATTACATTTAGATACAAATTACGTACTGATTTTTTTATCTTATTGACAAAATAGAAAAAACTGAACTGGTTATTTAAAAAAATGTCATAAGTGCAATTAGTTTAATTAAAATTTTCGTATTTTTAAAAAAATACTAAGAAAAAGGGCTCGAAATAATAAATTTTCTAACAAAAGAGGGGAACTTGAGAAAAAAAAAATGAAATAAAGTCGGACCGAAGACAGGACGCGAACCAAGGCATTACGATTTCGCGATCGCTTGATATCCACTTGAGCTATTAGGATCATTAACAAAGTATCAAAATTTACCTTCTTATATTGTAGCAGTTTTTCGTTGCCTGAAAACACGGACAAAAGACTTTTTCTAAAAATAAATCCTAGCTAGATCGATTTATTGCCCCTGAAACTCCCTGGACACTAAATTTTATGACAATCGTTGGAGCCGTTTCCGAGATTCCGATTATATATATACAACACGTAACATAATTAACGCACCTTGTGAAAGTAGTTTGTTCAGAATCGTATACTGAATCGATTCCTATGATTTTTAATATAGGTAATTTTTTTATCTCAAAAACAATCAAAACTACGTAAATTACAGTCACACAATCTGTACAGTCAAAACAAACTGAAATGGAGCGTAACTTAATGCAATAAGACTTTTAAGAGTGCAATTTTATTTGTATTGTTACTAATTCTGTCATTCAATAAAAATAAAGAAAAATGAACTTTATTTCAAGCACGTTAAAGTTTTTGCGTTCGTGGATTTGTACTGTGACCACAACATTCTTCCGGAATTAGTATAACTAATTTGATAAATAATCAGTGCATGAAAATGTTTAACTATAAATTCAGTGCATATATTATGATTATAACATAATATACTAATTGGGGTGTCTAAGGATGTGCGTTAATCACGTTACATATTGTATATATATACACACAAGAATTGCTCGTTTAAAAGTATAGGATATGTACGCAGCAAAAATGTGAAATGGAGTGTTATTAAATGTACATACCTAATTCAAGAAAAAGTTTTACTGATGGGTGTATGGAATTGGCAAAAGTTATGCAAAAAGGTGAAGGATACAGAATTATAATAATATTGCTCATATTCAAAGAGTGACCACGTCGTAGATTTGGTAACAGAAGAATTCACTATTCGCGTTGATGAAGATAGTTCAGAGCATAGCTTTGGTGAGTCTGATGATGATGACGCTGCTAGTGCCGACGACTGAAGCAGCCCTGAGCCCTGGTCGTCGACGAGCAAAAGGTCCTGTCGAGATATCATTGAAGGCCTGATACCATTGTCCGATTCAGACTAGGAAAAGAGCAGCATAGGTTGTGTAAATGTGTATGTGTCATTTTGCCCATCTCTAATACAACTAGTTTTTTGTATCTAAAATAAGAATTGAAAATTCGTGAATGTTTTTATTTTTCTGCTTCCCATTTAAGTTGTTAAAATTATATCCTCGGTTCTTAGGGAAATCTTTGAAATTTGGAACTATAAACTATAATAATTACAAACACATACAATCATATTCATACACAGAGTGTCACACCACACACATTACAATAAAATAATATCATTATCATTAACAATCATTACTTTAATGAATTGATAGCTAAGTACCTAATTAAAGAAATAAAATAAATCATTACTTTAATTAATTGTGATAGCTAAATACTATTAATTAATTAAAGTAATGATTGTATTGTGTGCGCGACAGTATCCATGCGTAGCTATCCCCTCCACGTCTCGTTCAGCGCTAGACTTACGTGCCGCAACTTGTAGAAACCTTATTTCCTCGTATTTTCAAAAACTGCAATAACGCTATATTATAATTGTGATGTATTTGAACTTAAGTTTCGAATTTGGCTACTCTTTGAAAAATAACCGTGTATAAAACTACAAAACTACAAAAGAGCCGTGGTAGCTCAGATGGTTAACGCTCGCTGTAATATAACAGTACGCGGGTAACCCGGGTTCGATCCCCGCCGGCACCAATGAAATTGTTAATTGCAATTTTAAGTGCTGATTTACCACGTGCTCGGCGGTGAAGGAAAACATCGTGCGGAAACCTGCATGTCTGAGGAATAAGATAAAAAATATTTCGAAGACATGTGAAGTTCGCCAACACGCATTGGGGCAGCGCGGCGGACACTTCCTAGCCCTAAAATCCTCTTAGAAATAAGGGGAGGCCTGTGCTCAGCAGTGGGACGTATATAGGCTGTAACTATACCATACTAAAACTACAAAATTCATTTTCATTTGGTGTATTATATTATTATGTTGCTGCCACAATCTTTTTGCAGTATAAATTATATTTTTTGATTATTTATCAGTCATAGGTAATTATTACAAAATTTAAATGAATTGAAAAGGAGATAAATTTCTATGTTCAATCTGTTTTAATTCCGCAGTCCCCATATAACTGCTTTGAGACGGCTCGACCCACCAATTTCTGCAGGATGTCATCACGACGTTTTTGTTAACTTCAAATAATAACCACAAATTCTAAGTCCGTATTTTATACCATAATCACACTAGCTGTTACACATATTTAACAACTTTCGGAAGAATGTAGGGTAGAACTACAACGTGCTATATTTATTGGTTAAATTTGATCCAAATTGTTTGCTGTTTGGACTCTGCCTACCTAGAGAGATTACAGGCGTGACGCTATGTGTGTTATGAAATGAAGTAAATTATTTTAATATATCGCGTGTTTTTATCATATTCTTGCATTGTCATTCGAATTTGTAATTTCTAGACATGGGCTGAATATGGATTTCACCGAATACGAATATTCGACCGAAAGTTCGGTAAGAATTTTACCGAACCGAATATTTGGCCGCCAATTTAACTTGTTACCATAAAGCGCGCGGGATTAGCGCTGGACCCTACCCCTCGCTCCTCCACCACACCTGACATGTTACTGCATCATCTAGCACTAAGCTAATGTCCCGCACATGTTTATGTTTTGACTAATTTTTGAGAGAAAAAAAAGTATTTCCTTGTGTTATTCTTAGTGAAAATTGATAATTATATGATAAAAATAAGTGGCAGGAAATCTACTATTTGGAATTTTACGCTATACAAGTAGATTTACCTAACCCATAAATTAAATATGCGTTTAACAGTAAAATTATGAAAGACATGGCATTACTCAATTCGTACATTTCAATACAGTGGACATTGAGTACCACTTTAACGAATGTTCGGTGATTTAGCCGAATATTCGCCCGAATACGAATATTCGGCCTATGTCTATTAATTTCAAGTTTTCACCTCATCGGGAAGTTAGTCTGTATTTTATTTATCTAATTCAAAATTTTTGTTTTTATTTTTTATAAAATATCAGTGCCTATAGGCGTCTACTCCTTTCACATGTTACACCCTATTTTTTCCAGATGGTAAAAAAGGTCATCCGGTATAGTAGGGTACGTTTATTTAATTGAATATGAAATCCACCTTGATTTGTGATTTCACATGATAATGGAATTATTTTTTATTTTTGTCTTAAACGTTTTCACACCAGTAATTAGTGTATAGGGCAAAATGAGCGATGAATTCGCTTCATTTAAATATATTTTACGAGGGTTTCCATTTTCAAAGATTTTGTTATAAGTACGGGTAACTCCTGTTTCTATGACGTTTAAAATTCATGTTAATGTTTCTATTGAATTACTCCTTTTAATATATATATATATATATATATATATATATATATATATATATATATATATATATATATATACATATATATATAAGTTTTTAAACAAATACACCGTTCGAACTTCATATTCAATGAAATAATACGTTTTTAAATGTACGAGTTGCAAAATCATAAGCAGCCAGTACTTTTGTTTGTTTATTATAAAAAAATTATATAATGATAAATATAGTGTGATATTTATGGATAAATTTTTGAATCATGCGTATTAAGTAAATGGATATTAATTTAAGAATTCGTTTTATAGTTAATTCATTTAATTAGATTAACTTTTTTATTTATAATTTTTTATTTTTGATTTGTTTTAAAATTAAATGAGTTTTTAAAGAAATTTGCATATTAACAGCTACTTAGGTACATAAAATTGTTGTGAAAAAAATAACTAACGGATAGAAACAGAGATGATTCCATAAGTATTCCATTTTACTAATAATTTGTCACAGAACACTAACAAAATACCATTTTAGCAGTCTTTTAAAAACAAAGAAGGTTCCGAACTCGATTGTATGTTGTTTTTATTTTTAAACTACTTCTAAACGGAGGAGGTACTCAATTCGAATGTATTTAGTTTTATGTGTGTTACCGCAGAACTTTTTTCTAGGTGATTTTTTTTATTCAAAGACTGGTGCTTTTCATGTGGTCTCATATAAATTTGATCTGACAAGAGATCTGACCAGTAGTTTTTGAGTTATCCTTAATAATGCGTATTTAATTGACTTCGACTACATTGATGATGTTCTCATTTTATTTATATTAAAGTCGGTTGTAAAAAAAATTTAATTATACCTCTTGTTGTATGTGTTTAACGCGATATTTACCAATTTTGAACCGATAACTAACAGAATCAGGTGTTACTTTGCGAAAATCGATTATATTAAAGTTGGTAAAAATTACTGTTCCTATATCCGCTTAATGAAATTAAATAATGTGCCTTACCTAGTTTGAAGAGCACCTCCCGTCCTCAGTTGCGTGCACTATCCCCGTCACCACTAACAACAGCACCACTAATCCCAACACCACTAAATTAGGAAAGACATACCACCGTCTAATATACAACACGTATCTCTTGCCTTAGTTTCCTTCTGTCGTTGCTTACGACATCCACGGGAAGATATGAGGTAATGGATATTCTTACACTGCCGCTGCACGGAACGAAGTTCATTTGTTCACAAGAGTGACAACGCAGATGCGATTTAATACTTAATTGGATATATGCCGGTAGGTTTCTAATGAATAGAATCAGGCCTTATTTTGCGGAAATCTATTATATTAAAAATATTAAAAATTAGTTAGCTGTCTTACCTAGTTTGAAGAGCACTTCCCGCCCTCCCTTAATTGCATGCACTATCACCGTCATCCTAACACCACTACTCCCAACACCACTACACTTGGAAAGACACCAACGTCAATAATACGACACGTGTTTCGCCTCTACATGAGGCATCCTCATTTGAGGCATCTGATGCATCCTCACCTGAGGCAACCTCTCCTAAGGCATTCTCACCTCATTATCGACGGTGGTGTGTATTTACTATTCTTGAAATAAATTAACAAAGTACGTACTACTAACTACTGATGACAACTTCCATGTGCTAGAGTAGAACTACTGAGAATTTTCTTCTTTAGTGGTCTTACCAGTAAGGTCTACTTGGTAAGAAAATTCCCAGTTATCTTGTAAAGGTGGGTCTATGCTAGAGCACAAGCTGAGCCACTTTACTCGCGGTGTCAAATGTGGACGTACAACGAGCCTACAACATGCAAATCGATGCATGCGATGCAAATGCTCTTTGTGTTTGTCAAAAAACCGACATAGGTGGAGCACAGTCGAGCACAAACCAAACGTTCGAAGCGTGCTCGTTCGATGCTTGTAAGTCGGTCCACACTACACGAATATGTGCTCGGCTCATACTCCGCTCGTGCTCGGCTCGTCTAGCGTAGAGACCTACCTTTGGAAATGCACCACGCAACGAAGGTCTTACATATACAACTCGGTTAAGTTCACACCTTACTGCAATTCGAGACTCCTCCGTTTCCCGCACTCAACCCGCGTTCATAAAATAGCGGCGTGAGTGCGGTTTGCATTTTCGCAACCTAATACGCACGTCTTAATTTTTGCCTCCTATTTGTTTAGTTGTTGGATAATTTTTGTTGTTACGTCTTCCGCACCAAGTGTAAACTTAGTTCAACCGAGTTGTAAGACTTGGGAAGAAAATTTCTCAGTTTGTAAGACTACTTTGAATAACTCGTTTTCTTCATGTATGGCGTGCTTTGTTTTAATAAGTTGCCAGAATCTGTCTACCCATCCATCATTACAATGAAATAAAAAGACACCCTTACGGCTAGAGTAAATAGGCTTTTGTTAAGCTAAATCAGTGCGTTTTGCCATCTTCAATTGCACACTTACTTTTTGTAACTTTTTGCACACTTACTTTTTGTACCTTTTTGTAAGTGTGGTTTTGTGTATTTGTTCATTAAAAATGTTTAGTCTAAATTGTGTTAATTCTTATCCACAATATGTTAGTGTTTTCTTTCTGATAGAATCAGTACCGTCTTTACCATAAGGGCACACGGGGCCCGTGCCCAGGGCCTCCATCGTCACGCTTACGCTATACAATCTTTTTTTGTATTTTAGGAAAATATAACGTAAATAGTAAATGAGGACTTTGTTAGTGACTTTCTGGCAACCCTGAGCAGTGACAAGCAACACATTGCCGAGTTAGCCAGAAAAAGTGGCATTGACAGATTTCCTAGGTGGAAAATATGTAGTACCGCGTTTTGCCGCCATCTAAACGTTTTTCTCGTTCTGTATAGTCACCTTACTTACAGCCTGCATTTTTTTAAATTTTCGGCAATCCATATATTTATAATCTATGAGATATAATCTATGAGATAGAAATTTGTCGTTCTGTATAGTCACCTTACTTACAGCCTGCATTTTTTTAAATTTTCGGCAATCCATATATTTATAATCTATGAGATATAATCTATGAGATATAATCTATGAGATAGAAATTTGTCGTTCTGTATAGTCACCTTACTTACAGCCTGCATTTTTTTAAATTTTCGGCAATCCATATATTTATAATCTATGAGATATAATCTATGAGATAGAAATTTGTCGTTCTGTATAGTCACCTTACTTACAGCCTGCATTTTTTTAAATTTTCGGCAATCCATATATTTATAATCTATGAGATATAATCTATGAGATAGAAATTTGTCGTTCTGTATAGTCACCTTACTTACAGCCTGCATTTTTTTAAATTTTCGGCAATCCATATATTTATAATCTATGAGATATAATCTATGAGATAGAAATTTGTCGTTCTGTATAGTCACCTTACTTACAGCCTGCATTTTTTTAAATTTTCGGCAATCCATATATTTATAATCTATGAGATATAATCTATGAGATAGAAATTTGTCGTTCTGTATAGTCACCTTACTTACAGCCTGCATTTTTTTAAATTTTCGGCAATCCATATATTTATAATCTATGAGATATAATCTATGAGATAGAAATTTGTCGTTCTGTATAGTCACCTTACTTACAGCCTGCATTTTTTTAAATTTTCGGCAATCCATATATTTATAATCTATGAGATATAATCTATGAGATAGAAATTTGTCGTTCTGTATAGTCACCTTACTTACAGCCTGCATTTTTTTAAATTTTCGGCAATCCATATATTTATAATCTATGAGATATAATCTATGAGATAGAAATTTGTCGTTCTGTATAGTCACCTTACTTACAGCCTGCATTTTTTTAAATTTTCGGCAATCCATATATTTATAATCTATGAGATATAATCTATGAGATAGAAATTTGTCGTTCTGTATAGTCACCTTACTTACAGCCTGCATTTTTTTAAATTTTCGGCAATCCATATATTTATAATCTATGAGATATAATCTATGAGATAGAAATTTGTCGTTCTGTATAGTCACCTTACTTACAGCCTGCATTTTTTTAAATTTTCGGCAATCCATATATTTATAATCTATGAGATATAATCTATGAGATAGAAATTTGTCGTTCTGTATAGTCACCTTACTTACAGCCTGCATTTTTTTAAATTTTCGGCAATCCATATATTTATAATCTATGAGATATAATCTATGAGATAGAAATTTGTCGTTCTGTATAGTCACCTTACTTACAGCCTGCATTTTTTTAAATTTTCGGCAATCCATATATTTATAATCTATGAGATATAATCTATGAGATAGAAATTTGTCGTTCTGTATAGTCACCTTACTTACAGCCTGCATTTTTTTAAATTTTCGGCAATCCATATATTTATAATCTATGAGATATAATCTATGAGATAGAAATTTGTCGTTCTGTATAGTCACCTTACTTACAGCCTGGATTTTTTTAAATTTTCGGCAATCCATATATTTATAATCTATGAGATATAATCTATGAGATAGAAATTTGTCGTTCTGTATAGTCACCTTACTTACAGCCTGCATTTTTTTAAATTTTCGGCAATCCATATATTTATAATCTATGAGATATAATCTATGAGATAGAAATTTGTCGTTCTGTATAGTCACCTTACTTACAGCCTGGATTTTTTTAAATTTTCGGCAATCCATATATTTATAATCTATGAGATATAATCTATGAGATAGAAATTTGTCGTTCTGTATAGTCACCTTACTTACAGCCTGGATTTTTTTAAATTTTCGGCAATCCATATATTTATAATCTATGAGATATAATCTATGAGATAGAAATTTGTCGTTCTGTATAGTCACCTTACTTACAGCCTGGATTTTTTTAAATTTTCGGCAATCCATATATTTATAATCTATGAGATATAATCTATGAGATAGAAATTTGTCGTTCTGTATAGTCACCTTACTTACAGCCTGGATTTTTTTAAATTTTCGGCAATCCATATATTTATAATCTATGAGATATAATCTATGAGATAGAAATTTGTCGTTCTGTATAGTCACCTTACTTACAGCCTGGATTTTTTTAAATTTTCGGCAATCCATATATTTATAATCTATGAGATATAATCTATGAGATAGAAATTTGTCGTTCTGTATAGTCACCTTACTTACAGCCTGGATTTTTTTAAATTTTCGGCAATCCATATATTTATAATCTATGAGATATAATCTATGAGATAGAAATTTGTCGTTCTGTATAGTCACCTTACTTACAGCCTGGATTTTTTTAAATTTTCGGCAATCCATATATTTATAATCTATGAGATATAATCTATGAGATAGAAATTTGTCGTTCTGTATAGTCACCTTACTTATAGCCTGGATTTTTTTAAATTTTCGGCAATCCATATATTTATAATCTATGAGATATAATCTATGAGATAGAAATTTGTCGTTCTGTATAGTCACCTTACTTACAGCCTGGATTTTTTTAAATTTTCGGCAATCCATATATTTATAATCTATGAGATATAATCTATGAGATAGAAATTTGTCGTTCTGTATAGTCACCTTACTTACAGCCTGGATTTTTTTAAATTTTCGGCAATCCATATATTTATAATCTATGAGATATAATCTATGAGATAGAAATTTGTCGTTCTGTATAGTCACCTTACTTACAGCCTGGATTTTTTTAAATTTTCGGCAATCCATATATTTATAATCTATGAGATATAATCTATGAGATAGAAATTTGTCGTTCTGTATAGTCACCTTACTTACAGCCTGGATTTTTTTAAATTTTCGGCAATCCATATATTTATAATCTATGAGATATAATCTATGAGATAGAAATTTGTCGTTCTGTATAGTCACCTTACTTACAGCCTGGATTTTTTTAAATTTTCGGCAATCCATATATTTATAATCTATGAGATATAATCTATGAGATAGAAATTTGTCGTTCTGTATAGTCACCTTACTTACAGCCTGGATTTTTTAAATTTTCGGCAATCCATATATTTATAATCTATGAGATATAATCTATGAGATAGAAATTTGTCGTTCTGTATAGTCACCTTACTTACAGCCTGGATTTTTTTAAATTTTCGGCAATCCATATATTTATAATCTATGAGATATAATCTATGAGATAGAAATTTGTCGTTCTGTATAGTCACCTTACTTACAGCCTGGATTTTTTTAAATTTTCGGCAATCCATATATTTGTAATCTATGAGATATAATCTATGAGATAGAAATTTGTCGTTCTGTATAGTCACCTTACTTACAGCCTGGATTTTTTTAAATTTTCGGCAATCCATATATTTATAATCTATGAGATATAATCTATGAGATAGAAATTTGTCGTTCTGTATAGTCACCTTACTTACAGCCTGGATTTTTTTAAATTTTCGGCAATCCATATATTTATAATCTATGAGATATAATCTATGAGATAGAAATTTGTCGTTCTGTATAGTCACCTTACTTACAGCCTGGATTTTTTTAAATTTTCGGCAATCCATATATTTATAATCTATGAGATATAATCTATGAGATAGAAATTTGTCGTTCTGTATAGTCACCTTACTTACAGCCTGGATTTTTTTAAATTTTCGGCAATCCATATATTTATAATCTATGAGATATAATCTATGAGATAGAAATTTGTCGTTCTGTATAGTCACCTTACTTACAGCCTGGATTTTTTAAATTTTCGGCAATCCATATATTTATAATCTATGAGATATAATCTATGAGATAGAAATTTGTCGTTCTGTATAGTCACCTTACTTACAGCCTGGATTTTTTTAAATTTTCGGCAATCCATATATTTATAATCTATGAGATATAATCTATGAGATAGAAATTTGTCGTTCTGTATAGTCACCTTACTTACAGCCTGGATTTTTTTAAATTTTCGGCAATCCATATATTTATAATCTATGAGATATAATCTATGAGATAGAAATTTGTCGTTCTGTATAGTCACCTTACTTACAGCCTGGATTTTTTAAATTTTCGGCAATCCATATATTTATAATCTATGAGATATAATCTATGAGATAGAAATTTGTCGTTCTGTATAGTCACCTTACTTACAGCCTGGATTTTTTTAAATTTTCGGCAATCCATATATTTATAATCTATGAGATATAATCTATGAGATAGAAATTTGTCGTTCTGTATAGTCACCTTACTTACAGCCTGGATTTTTTTAAATTTTCGGCAATCCATATATTTATAATCTATGAGATATAATCTATGAGATAGAAATTTGTCGTTCTGTATAGTCACCTTACTTACAGCCTGGATTTTTTTAAATTTTCGGCAATCCATATATTTATAATCTATGAGATATAATCTATGAGATAGAAATTTGTCGTTCTGTATAGTCACCTTACTTACAGCCTGGATTTTTTTAAATTTTCGGCAATCCATATATTTATAATCTATGAGATATAATCTATGAGATAGAAATTTGTCGTTCTGTATAGTCACCTTACTTACAGCCTGGATTTTTTTAAATTTTCGGCAATCCATATATTTATAATCTATGAGATATAATCTATGAGATAGAAATTTGTCGTTCTGTATAGTCACCTTACTTACAGCCTGGATTTTTTTAAATTTTCGGCAATCCATATATTTATAATCTATGAGATATAATCTATGAGATAGAAATTTGTCGTTCTGTATAGTCACCTTACTTACAGCCTGGATTTTTTTAAATTTTCGGCAATCCATATATTTATAATCTATGAGATATAATCTATGAGATAGAAATTTGTCGTTCTGTATAGTCACCTTACTTACAGCCTGGATTTTTTTAAATTTTCGGCAATCCATATATTTATAATCTATGAGATATAATCTATGAGATAGAAATTTGTCGTTCTGTATAGTCACCTTACTTACAGCCTGGATTTTTTAAATTTTCGGCAATCCATATATTTATAATCTATGAGATATAATCTATGAGATAGAAATTTGTCGTTCTGTATAGTCACCTTACTTACAGCCTAGATTTTTTTTAAATTTTCGGCAATCCATATATTTATAATCTATGAGATATAATCTATGAGATAGAAATTTGTCGTTCTGTATAGTCACCTTACTTACAGCCTGGATTTTTTTAAATTTTCGGCAATCCATATATTTATAATCTATGAGATATAATCTATGAGATAGAAATTTGTCGTTCTGTATAGTCACCTTACTTACAGCCTGAATTTTTTTAAATTTTCGGCAATCCATATATTTATAATCTATGAGATATAATCTATGAGATAGAAATTTGTCGTTCTGTATAGTCACCTTACTTACAGCCTGGATTTTTTTAATTTTCGGCAATCCATATATTTATAATCTATGAGATATAATCTATGAGATAGAAATTTGTCGTTCTGTATAGTCACCTTACTTACAGCCTGGATTTTTTTAAATTTTCGGCAATCCATATATTTATAATCTATGAGATATAATCTATGAGATAGAAATTTGTCGTTCTGTATAGTCACCTTACTTACAGCCTGGATTTTTTTAAATTTTCGGCAATCCATATATTTATAATCTATGAGATATAATCTATGAGATAGAAATTTGTCGTTCTGTATAGTCACCTTACTTACAGCCTGGATTTTTTTAAATTTTCGGCAATCCATATATTTATAATCTATGAGATATAATCTATGAGATAGAAATTTGTCGTTCTGTATAGTCACCTTACTTACAGCCTGGATTTTTTTAAATTTTCGGCAATCCATATATTTATAATCTATGAGATATAATCTATGAGATAGAAATTTGTCGTTCTGTATAGTCACCTTACTTACAGCCTGGATTTTTTTAAATTTTCGGCAATCCATATATTTATAATCTATGAGATATAATCTATGAGATAGAAATTTGTCGTTCTGTATAGTCACCTTACTTACAGCCTGGATTTTTTTAAATTTTCGGCAATCCATATATTTATAATCTATGAGATATAATCTATGAGATAGAAATTTGTCGTTCTGTATAGTCACCTTACTTACAGCCTGGATTTTTTTAAATTTTCGGCAATCCATATATTTATAATCTATGAGATATAATCTATGAGATAGAAATTTGTCGTTCTGTATAGTCACCTTACTTACAGCCTGGATTTTTTTAAATTTTCGGCAATCCATATATTTGTAATCTATGAGATATAATCTATGAGATAGAAATTTGTCGTTCTGTATAGTGACCTTACTTACAGCCTGGATTTTTTTAAATTTTCGGCAATCCATATATTTGTAATCTATGAGATACAATCTATGAGATAGAAATTTGTCGTTCTGTATAGTGACCTTACTTACAGCCTGGATTTTTTTAAATTTTCGGCAATCCATATATTTATAATCTATGAGATATAATCTATGAGATAGAAATTTGTCGTTCTGTATAGTCACCTTACTTACAGCCTGGATTTTTTTAAATTTTCGGCAATCCATATATTTATAGTCTATGAGATATAATCTATGAGATAGAAATTTGTCGTTCTGTATAGTCACCTTACTTACAGCCTGGATTTTTTTAAATTTTCGGCAATCCATATATTTATAATCTATGAGATATAATCTATGAGATAGAAATTTGTCGTTCTGTATAGTCACCTTACTTACAGCCTGGATTTTTTTAAATTTTCGGCAATCCATATATTTATAATCTATGAGATATAATCTATGAGATAGAAATTTGTCGTTCTGTATAGTCACCTTACTTACAGCCTGGATTTTTTTAAATTTTCGGCAATCCATATATTTATAATCTATGAGATATAATCTATGAGATAGAAATTTGTCGTTCTGTATAGTCACCTTACTTACAGCCTGGATTTTTTTAAATTTTCGGCAATCCATACATTTATAATCTATGAGATATAATCTATGAGATAGAAATTTGTCGTTCTGTATAGTCACCTTACTTACAGCCTGGATTTTTTTAAATTTTCGGCAATCCATATATTTATAATCTATGAGATATAATCTATGAGATAGAAATTTGTCGTTCTGTATAGTCACCTTACTTACAGCCTGGATTTTTTTAAATTTTCGGCAATCCATATATTTATAATCTATGAGATATAATCTATGAGATAGAAATTTGTCGTTCTGTTTAGTCACCTTACTTACAGCCTGGATTTTTTTAAATTTTCGGCAATCCATATATTTATAATCTATGAGATAGAAATTTGTCGTTCTGTATAGTCACCTTACTTACAGCCTGGATTTTTTTAAATTTTCGGCAATCCATATATTTATAATCTATGAGATATAATCTATGAGATAGAAATTTGTCGTTCTGTATAGTCACCTTACTTACAGCCTGGATTTTTTTAAATTTTCGGCAATCCATATATTTATAATCTATGAGATATAATCTATGAGATAGAAATTTGTCGTTCTGTATAGTCACCTTACTTACAGCCTGGATTTTTTTAAATTTTCGGCAATCCATATATTTATAATCTATGAGATATAATCTATGAGATAGAAATTTGTCGTTCTGTATAGTCACCTTACTTACAGCCTGGATTTTTTTAAATTTTCGGCAATCCATATATTTATAATCTATGAGATATAATCTATGAGATAGAAATTTGTCGTTCTGTATAGTCACCTTACTTACAGCCTGGATTTTTTTAAATTTTCGGCAATCCATATATTTATAATCTATGAGATATAATCTATGAGATAGAAATTTGTCGTTCTGTATAGTCACCTTACTTACAGCCTGGATTTTTTTAAATTTTCGGCAATCCATATATTTATAATCTATGAGATATAATCTATGAGATAGAAATTTGTCGTTCTGTATAGTCACCTTACTTACAGCCTGGATTTTTTTAAATTTTCGGCAATCCATATATTTATAATCTATGAGATATAATCTATGAGATA
Source organism: Parnassius smintheus behrii (assembly GCA_036936625.1). Taxonomy (NCBI): domain Eukaryota; kingdom Metazoa; phylum Arthropoda; class Insecta; order Lepidoptera; family Papilionidae; genus Parnassius; species Parnassius smintheus. The sequence goes on along the minus strand of JAUPFT010000021.1, from coordinate 18,226,842 downwards.
GAAATTTGTCGTTCTGTATAGTCACCTTACTTACAGCCTGGATTTTTTTAAATTTTCGGCAATCCATATATTTATAATCTATGAGATATAATCTATGAGATAGAAATTTGTCGTTCTGTATAGTCACCTTACTTACAGCCTGGATTTTTTTAAATTTTCGGCAATCCATATATTTATAATCTATGAGATATAATCTATGAGATAGAAATTTGTCGTTCTGTATAGTCACCTTACTTACAGCCTGGATTTTTTTAAATTTTCGGCAATCCATATATTTATAATCTATGAGATATAATCTATGAGATAGAAATTTGTCGTTCTGTATAGTCACCTTACTTACAGCCTGGATTTTTTTAAATTTTCGGCAATCCATATATTTATAATCTATGAGATATAATCTATGAGATAGAAATTTGTCGTTCTGTATAGTCACCTTACTTACAGCCTGGTTTTTTTTAAATTTTCGGCAATCCATATATTTATAATCTATGAGATATAATCTATGAGATAGAAATTTGTCGTTCTGTATAGTCACCTTACTTACAGCCTGGATTTTTTTAAATTTTCGGCAATCCATATATTTATAATCTATGAGATATAATCTATGAGATAGAAATTTGTCGTTCTGTATAGTCACCTTACTTACAGCCTGGATTTTTTTAAATTTTCGGCAATCCATATATTTATAATCTATGAGATATAATCTATGAGATAGAAATTTGTCGTTCTGTATAGTCACCTTACTTACAGCCTGGATTTTTTTAAATTTTCGGCAATCCATATATTTATAATCTATGAGATATAATCTATGAGATAGAAATTTGTCGTTCTGTATAGTCACCTTACTTACAGCCTGGATTTTTTTAAATTTTCGGCAATCCATATATTTATAATCTATGAGATATAATCTATGAGATAGAAATTTGTCGTTCTGTATAGTCACCTTACTTACAGCCTGAATTTTTTTAAATTTTCGGCAATCCATATATTTATAATCTATGAGATATAATCTATGAGATAGAAATTTGTCGTTCTGTATAGTCACCTTACTTACAGCCTGGGTTTTTTTAAATTTTCGGCAATCCATATATTTATAATCTATGAGATATAATCTATGAGATAGAAATTTGTCGTTCTGTATAGTCACCTTACTTACAGCCTGGAATTTTTTAAATTTTCGGCAATCCATATATTTATAATCTATGAGATATAATCTATGAGATAGAAATTTGTCGTTCTGTATAGTCACCTTACTTACAGCCTGGATTTTTTTAAATTTTCGGCAATCCATATATTTATAATCTATGAGATAGAAATTTGTCGTTCTGTATAGTCACCTTACTTACAGCCTGGATTTTTTTAAATTTTCGGCAATCCATATATTTATAATCTATGAGATATAATCTATGAGATAGAAATTTGTCGTTCTGTATAGTCACCTTACTTACAGCCTGGATTTTTTTAAATTTTCGGCAATCCATATATTTATAATCTATGAGATATAATCTATGAGATAGAAATTTGTCGTTCTGTATAGTCACCTTACTTACAGCCTGGATTTTTTTAAATTTTCGGCAATCCATATATTTATAATCTATGAGATATAATCTATGAGATAGAAATTTGTCGTTCTGTATAGTCACCTTACTTACAGCCTGGATTTTTTTAAATTTTCGGCAATCCATATATTTATAATCTATGAGATATAATCTATGAGATAGAAATTTGTCGTTCTGTATAGTCACCTTACTTACAGCCTGGATTTTTTTAAATTTTCGGCAATCCATATATTTATAATCTATGAGATATAATCTATGAGATATAATCTATGAGATATAATCTATGAGATAGAAATTTGTCGTTCTGTATAGTCACCTTACTTACAGCCTGCATTTTTTTAAATTTTCGGCAGTCCATATATTTATAATCTATGAGATATAATCTATGAGATAGAAATTTGTCGTTCTGTATAGTCACCTTACTTACAGCCTGGATTTTTTTAAATTTTCGGCAATCCATATATTTATAATCTATGAGATAGAAATGTAATTTCGTACTGATTAATAAAAATAACGCTTTAAAGGATTTAATGGCAAATGATCTATTTAATATGATAATTTTCAACCGCAAATATTAGCTTTTATAGTAAATAATAGTCGTTATAATCCTTATTTTTGGAAAAGTGAAGCCTAAATGTTAATGTAATAAATAAAAAGGATACACGTATTGATGTTGTTATTGTTGACATTTTTCTAAGAAATTATCATCGTCTCTATGAAATCTGTGTAAAATGGCGCCGCCCAGGTGGCAGATAAAGTCATGGAAGCCTTCACTAATGACAATTGTTTGATTTTAACCAATAAACTATATAAATATAAGATCATAGCATATGTATGTATATATATATATATTATATATATATATTATAATTTAGACTATATATATATAGTCTAAGTTATATAAAATTATTATATATTATTTGCTTGCATGTTGTTTGTCTAATGCTTTCAGTCTATTTCTGGAATCCTCACGGATCAGGGAAGGTCAGTGGGGTTTCAGGAATTATTGATGCCATATGTTTAAGATTAAATACAGCAATTGCATGATACGTAATCCAATGCATGATGTAATATGTATACTTTAATCTGCATGTTCTGTTTTGTACAATTTGTTATACGACTTTAATTTGTACTATATATGCTTGCAATAAATAATTGTACCAAGTTTTTGACTTTTCATTTATTACTAACTTATTGCTTATTCTTACATGTTAAATAAAATATGTGTTCAGTTCACACGCGGTGGAAGTGAAACCTTCAGAAAACTAAACTTCGAGAGAATAAGGCGAATCGCAGAGTATCAGGAGTAGGGTAATTGTGGGGTTTGTGTAATTAAAATATAAATAAAATTATAATTAAGACTGGGTACCAATATTCTATCTCATTCTCTCACAGGCTACATCATATAGATTTTTGTCTCTTTTTAGTGTCGATTTTTCGTTTCATCGAGTTTTATATTACAACGATTCTAAAGAAGTTTTCACTTCAAAAATGTTACCCCAGGGATAATTTTCCATATCGTGGTAGCGTTTAACATACATAAATTACACATGGACAAATATTTGCACAAACTAGTTTATTTTAATGACTACACTAAAATACTCAACGAAAATGATGAGCTTTTGTATGTCAAACATTTGCACAAACTAGTTTATTTTAACGACTACACTAAACTACTCACGGAAAATGATGAGCTATGTTTGTTTCCTTTTAATTGCTTTATTTGTTTGTTGACTGTTTGTTTTTTATATCTTATTTTTTAACATCTTTCTTGTTTTTACTAATTTACTGTTGGATATTGCTTCAGATATTAAGCTTTTAGAGATGTCCGTGCTATTTTTGATATTATCTAGCAAACGTTGCGAGAGACGCTTGGAGGTTAGAGAACAGGAGAATGATCGCCATAGAAAATAGTGTCCCAGAAATATGGACACCATAAGTGAGGCGCTGAGATCGCTAAGTTTGCTCAATAAAGGTCATTTTCTGTCTATTTTTCCGATCAGATGCTAAACCACATGCACATCTACGGACAATAAAATATTTCTCCATTTTTTAACGTTTCTTTTTGTCAAAAATTAAAAAATTACGGAGCATGAAAATTTTCTCACCAATGCCGCGAAGAAAATTTGTACATTATTTAACTACATTTACTTTTACTCATTAACAGCTAACTTCGCAGCCACTACTCATCGATGGCAGCGCCGCTATAAATTCTACAAATTTTCAAAGACAGGCGGGCTATGCTTTAGTACGTAGCGATCGTTCTCCTGTTCTGTAACCTCCATGGACGGACGTCTCTTTACCGCTGTTATCCGTCACCGGCCTGGATATTTTACATCTGATATATACGAAATGGTTAATACCGCCATCTATCGGAAGCTATCGTGATCTCGAGCATTGACGTAACCTTAGTTGCCTTTTACCAGACCATATTAATATGATTTTAAGGTAATAAACTTTGTATAATATGAAAAAAAAATCACTATAATTTCATTCCTGGGTGTACACATCAGTTCATAGATTAAGCCTACTTAGAGTCAGTTCACACCAAGACGCATCGCGACGCTACGCGACCCTACGCAATGCGACGATGCTTAAAGAGGTCAGTGGTTTCGCACTGCGCAATGACTCACCACGAGACGTATTGCGATGTTGATAGGTGCATCGTAAAGTCGGTGGCAGCACATCGCACTTGCACGCTTCGCCTACCGTTGAATTACCGCTGCGACGTGATGCGCTGCGCTATTCCGCAAGGCATCACGAGGCGCAGCGCGACGGCGCAGCGTATTTTAGAATTATCGCAATAAAATGTATGTAACTATCTTAAAAAGTGCGCGCCATGTCGTCGCGGCTCGATATGAGCTGACCCTTACGATAAAAATGTACCTAATAATGTGTGCACTGCTGGTGTCCTATGAAGAAATAATTTCTTCCGTCAAAATAATATTTTGCCACTTTAGTATGTAATTTTTTTTTTTTTTTTTTTTTTTTTTTTTTTTTTTTTTTTTTTTTTTTTTTTTTTTTTTTTTGGAGTGTAAGGGGCTGAAAACAACACCTTTACCAGCCCAAACGCCAACCCCACCTGCACGTGGTACACTCTGCTGACCTACGGACGGGGCTCTGGCGACCGACGTCTGGCGGGATAACCAGACAACGCTTCGTACAGGTAGAAATACCCTGTATACTGGATACAACACCTCCATAACGGGTTTCCCTACCTTGAGCGGGTAGGTGTTTTTGCGTCAGATGGCAATCGGCAATAGACTAATAAACCCCAAAAGCCAAATCTTTAGAAAAGAAACATGGAAAGGTTACGTAATGCATTGAGTCTCACGGATAGGGCGTCGCCGCGAAACGACGCGCAGACACATCGCCCTAAATCTGCGAATAGTATGCTAGGGCTACCGAGTCAAGGACGGGCTCGGCTAACGACGTTAGTCCCAAATCGTAACCTAAAAGTCCGCTTCGCTACCTTAAATGTAGGAACATTAACGGGGAAGACTAAGGAACTTGCCTCTCTTTTCAAGCGCAGAAGGGTAGATTTTATATGTCTACAAGAGACTCGATGGACTGGATCCAAAGCCCGTAATATCGGAGAGGGTTACAAACTTATGTACGTAGGTGCAAAGCATGGTAGGAATGGCGTAGCAATTGCTGTCAAAGAAGATCATCTTGAAAACATCCTGGAGGTCAACCGTATTAACGACAGACTCATGTCAATAAAGGTACTGGTGGAAGGTGAGGTACTAAATATTGTAGCTGCATATGCTCCCCAAGTGGGTTGTAGCCAAGCAGAGAAAGACAATTTTTGGACTTCCCTAGAATACACCCTTCAATTAATATCTCCTAAAGAAACTACTTTACTGGGAGGTGATTTAAACGGCCACATCGGAGAAGCAAACAGCGCTTTCAAAAGGGTGCACGGAGGTTACGCATACGGAACACTAAACGATGCTGGTAAAGTCATTCTCTCCACGGCAGCAGCCTTCGATCTTGCTATTGCCAATTCCTTTTTCGCTAAAAAGATCGAACATCTGATCACGTATAAAAGCGGCCAAACATCTTCACAGATTGACTACATACTAATCAACCGAGCTCACATCGGCCGTGTAACAAATTGTAAGGTTATTCCGGGAGAATGCGTCGCCCCCCAACACCGTATTGTTGTAATGGACGTGCTATTCAAACGACATCCCAAGGAAAAACCAACTCAAATTCCTGAACTCACCAAATGGTGGAACCTAAAAGGTGAGAAAATTCCCGAGTTCTGTGAACGTCTTGCTGATTTAAAGGTTGATGTTAAATCAGATATTGACACCATATGGGAACATTTACGTAAGTCCATTATAACTACTGCAAACAACATTCTTGGACGTACAAAAAGCGGTAAAAAATCCGACAGAGAGACGTGGTGGTGGACAGAGAAGGTGCAAGATGCAATACGGGAAAAGAAAGATGCTTTTAAGACCTGGCAGTCCACTTTAACCCCAGAAGATCGGGAAAAGTACAAAGAAGTTAAAAAAGTTACCAAGAAAGTTATAGCCATAGAACGTGCGCTGTCCCAGAAAACGCTTTATAGTAAGTTAAACACAAAAGAAGGCCAAAAGTGTATATATAAGCTAGCAAAACAGCGTTGTCAAAGCACAAAGGATCCGGCCAGGTGTAAAACTGTCAAAGGTCCAAATGGCGACTTGTTATATAAAGACCATGATGTCATAACAGCTTGGCATCATTACTATGAACAGCTACTATCCCTACCCCATCTAGCTGTCACACAACTCCCTGGATTGGAAGTGAATGCAGGACTTATACCTCCAATACATCCTGATGAGGTAAAGAAAGCCCTACACAAAATGTCCAACAAGAAAGCTATTGGACCTGACGGAATACCAGTGGAAGCTTGGAAATGCTTAGGTCCACGCGGACTCGTACTGCTAACCGATTTCTTTAACTGTATGTTGTTCTCTTCAAAAATGCCAAAGGCGTGGAGATTGAGCACTATAGTTCCGATCTACAAGGGAAAAGGTAGTAAGTACGAGTGCAACAACTACCGCGGAATCAAGCTCCTCAGTCACACCATGAAGCTCTATGAGAGGGTAATCGACAGCCGCATAAGATCCGAGTGCGAGCTGTCTAAGAACCACTATGGCTTCGTACCTGGATTGTCTACCACGGATCCAATGTTTGCTCTTAACACGATTGTCGAAGAGTATCGCGCGAAAAACCGACCATTATATGTCGCATTTTTGGACATGGAAAAGGCGTTTGATCGTGTCCCAAGGGATACGATCTGGTGGAGCCTTCGTAAGAAAAATGTCCCCGAACACTACGTTAACATCATTGCCGACATGTACAGAGATGCGAGATCAATGGTTCGGACGGTGGTGGGTGAGACCAAGTCGATAGCGGTCACAGAAGGAGTGCACCAAGGTTCTGTATTGAGCCCTTTTCTGTTTTGTTTGGTTCTGGACTCACTCACTGAAGCGGCACAGAATTCAGCAACGTGGACATTTATATACGCTGACGACGTAGCCATCTGCACAGACAGCCGCGCTCACTTGCAAGAGGCACTCGTGTCGTGGAAACATCAGTTACAGACCGGTGGCCTAGTGCTGAGTGTGGCAAAGACTCAGTTCATGTCCTTCAACGACCCAGATACAAACAACAGTCCGATTTCCATCGATGGACAATTGGTCAAATCGTGTGATCAATACAAGTATCTGGGTAGTATGATGAGCGGTTCTGGGGACTTGGAAATTAACATTCAGCACCGAATAGCCGCAGCATGGCTAAAGTGGCGAGAAGTGACTGGTGTCACGTGCGATAGGAGAATGCCGGTCAAACTTAAAGGTTTGATCTATAAGACCATCATCAGACCAGTCCTATTGTATGGCAGTGAAACATGGGCCGTAACTCAAAAGAATGTGCATACCATGCAAGTTGCCGAGATGAAGATGCTGAGGTGGATGTGCGGCGTTACCAAGCTCGACAAAATCCGCAACGAGTACGTGCGAGGAAGCTTGGGCGTGCGCGACATCGCTGACAAGATGCAGGAAAGTAGGCTGCGATGGTATGGGCACGTGAAGAGGAGGCCACCAGACTACGTAGGGAACTTGGCACTACAATTTTCCATCCCAGGTCGAAGATCCAGGGGAAGACCCAAAACACGATGGAAAGATGTAGTGGTAAAGGACATGAGAGAGTGCGAAGTCTCCGAAAATGAAGTCGAGGATAGAGCGAAGTGGAGGCGTAAGACAAGAAAGGCTGACCCCACCACCATGTGGGACACATAGCCAGGAAGAGAGAGAGAGAGAGAGTATGTAATTTTTTAAAACTTTCGTCTATCTACGAATCATGTCAATTAGAGAAGTTGGTGCCATGCCGTAGCACTGAGACGGCTTTAGTATCGCATATAAAAAAGATATTTTAAACTGTTCATTTTGATTTTTATAAACTTTATTTATTGTATCATAAAATGCCAAAAATGTAAATAATTCCGTGGTTTCTTTCATCGTTTGTTGTGCGATCACAGGTAGCTCACTTCGAAATGGCATAAGATTAAAAAATAAAGATTTCATATCATTTCTACATATAAGTTGGTGGCACTGTGACTCAATGAATATTGCTATTTTGTCATAATCCGCGAGCGTTCAGAATAGGATGCGTTCTTTTGGAATAGCACGAGCTGAAGTGTCGCAAACTCGCGTATATACAATATGTAACGTAATTAACGCACACCCTCAGACACCCCAATTAGTATATTATCATCATCATCATCATTATTACAGCCCTTTACAAGTCCACTGCTGAACATAGGCCTCCCCCAAGATATGCCACAAAGCACGGCCCTGAGCCACCTGCATCCATCGACTTCCTGCATGTCTTACCAGGTCGTCACTCCATCTAGTGGGGGGTCGCCCCACACTTCGTCTACCGGTACGAGGCTGCCACTCGAGAACCTTTTTTCCCCTACGGTTGTCGGTTCTTCGAGCTATATGGCTGGCCCATTGCCACTTCAGCTTACTAATCCGTTGGGCTATGTCGGTCACTCTGGTTCTACTGCGGATATCCTCATTTCTAAGTTTATCACGCAGAGAAACTCCGAGCATAGCCCTCTCCATAGCTCGCTGAGCGACTTTGAGCGTCCTCATACGGCCAGCAGTGAAGGACCACGTCTCAGTTCCATATGTCATCACTGGCAACACGCACTGGTTGTACAATATAGTTTTCAGGTTTTGAGGTATACCTGACGAGAAGATGCGTTGTAATTTCCCGAACGCTGCCCAGCCGAGTTGAATCCGTCGATTATTGACCTCTCGGTCGAAGTTGGACTTACCTAGCCGGACTATTTGTCCCAGGTAAACGTACTCGTCAACAACTTTGAGCTTAGTGGTCCCAACAACTACCGGCATAGGTGTGACATGGACATTAAACATGATCTTTGTTTTGTCCATGTTCATCTTAAGACCTATTCGTTGGGTTAGGTTAGGTTAGGTTAACACTATTGAGGTCATTGAGCATAGTGCTTAAGTCCTCCAGCGATTCTGCCATAAGGACTATATCATCGGCAAATCGAAGGTGAGTGATGTACTCGCCATTGATGTTAATACCGTATCCTTTCCAGTCCAGTAGCTTGAAAACGTCTTCCAATGCAGCGGTGAAGAGTTTCGGGGAAATAACGTCACCCTGTCTTACACCTCTCTGCAGTTGGATAGGTTTCGTACTCTGGTTCTGTACTCGGATAGCCATCGTAGCCCTACTGTACAAACATTTCAGCACTTCGATATACCGACAGTCAACTTGGCACCGCTGAAGAGACTGTAGCACCGCCCAAATTTCGACGGAATCAAAGGCTTTCTCATAGTCCACATACGCCAGGCAAAGTGGCAGATTGTACTCTTCGGACTTCTGTACAATTTGCCGAAGGGTATGTATGTGGTCTATGATGCTAAAGCCTTTTCGGAAACCGGCTTGTTCGGGAGGCTGGAAGTCGTCGAGTCTGCGTGCGAGACGATTCGTAATGACTCTCGAAAACAGCACGTAGACGCGGCTCAGAAGGGATATCGATCTGTAGTTCTTCAAGAGGGCGTTGTCACCTTTCTTGAAGAACAAGACCACCGCACTTCTGCTCCACGCCTCCGGAGTAGTGCCACCATGGAGGACGGAATTAAAGAGCCTCTGAAGGACTTCAAGTACCGGTTTTCCACCCGCTTTCAGAAGCTCCGCTGTAATTCCATCCTGGCCCGGGGACTTGCCGTCTTTAAGGTGCTGGAGAGCCATTCTAATCTCGCTCAGACTGACGTCCGGGATATCATCGGAATAGTGTCGGATAAGACCCGCTCTTGGATCGTTACTCACACTTGCGTGTGGCTCCAACGATGATGTGTACAGCTGCCCATAGAACGTCTCAATCTCACTCAGAATCTCAGGTGTCCCGGAAACGATGCTGCCACACTCAATCTTCAGCTTTGACAGTTGGCTCTTACTGGCAGACAGATCTCTGGCAAAGACTTTGGAGCCCTGGTTCCGCTCAATCGCTTCCTTAATACGAGCAGTATTAAATTTGTGTAAGTCTCGCCGCATGCATTTGGAGATCTGTCTGTTCAGTTGCCTGTATGCTGTCAAATCTGTTGACGACTGCAGCCTCATCTCCCGTCTAACAGCCATGAGATTAAGAGTGTGATCGGAGAGCTTTTGTGTTCTTCTGCGGCCGGTCTTGCAGAACTTAGCTCCGACCGCATGGACAGTTTCCACGAGTATATTATGTTATAATCATAATACTGAATTTATAGTTAAACATTTTCATGCATTGATTATTTATCAAATTAGTTATACTAATTCCGGAAGAATGTTGTGGTCACAGTACAAATCCACGAACGCAAAAACTTTAACGCGCTTGAAATAAAGTTCATTTTTCTTTATTTTTATTGAATGACTGAATTAGTAACAATACAAATAAAACTGCACTCTTAAAAGTCTTATTGCCTTAAGTTACGCTCCATTTGAGTTTGTTTTGACTGTACAGATTGTGTGACTGTAATTTACTTAGTTTTAATTGTTTTTGAGATAAAAAATTACCTATATTAAAAATCATAGGAATCGATTCAGTATACGATTCTGAACAAACTACTTTATCAAAGTGCATTAATTATGTTACATGTTGTATATAATATATAGCCCACGAGACGATATGACGTGGATTTTTACTCGTGCTTAACATAATAATTATTTTTGTGATTTATCTTATTGTGTAGATTATTACTTATGAAAGAAGAGTAAAATTATGATATAAAAAGTTGGGTTATAGATTTATAAAATAGGTTTAAAAGAGAATTTAGTTAATTGAAAAACCAAATATTCCCAAATATAAAATAACGACAAACATAAATAAAATTAGCGTATTTTCGTAATCTCTAGAAGTAAGTATGGGTGATGATGATGGTAAATGTAATACATAAATGTTCTGTTTAGTTCTGTTTGTATTTAGCATTTATTTGCTAACCTTACTTCACTCTTGAACTGTCATTTCAATTTGCCAAGGTTCCATCTTATTCTAGTCGCGCGCGGATTATACTTGTTACAAATGTATGCTCTGTATTGACCTTACAGGAGACAGTACCTGCAGAACAGCTGCTTAATAATAAATTTATGACAAAGATGGAAGACTTGCTGTACGTGGAAGATGAAGAAGAGGATCTTAAATGAACCATTTGTTGTTGTTCTAGTGTAAATGTGTGTACATAGCGTAGTATAGTGTAGTTGATACTAGAAGAATATACTTATGTTCACATTATTGGAGATTTGGAAAGCGGGAAAACTTATAATGGCGGTTGTTTGTTATGCGGTGTGAGTGTAATGAGTAGGAAGTAATTTGAAAAACTGAAGTTCTTGAATAACTGAAGTTCTTGAATAACTGAAGTTCCTGAAAAATAGGACAGGGAGAGAGAGAAAGAGAGCGAGAGAGAGGGAAAGAGAGAGAGGGAAAGGAATAAATAGATAGAAAGGAAGATATTTAATTCTGTTTGTCTTTTTCGTGTGATTTCCTCCAGCGGATGTGTTGACTTTGGATATTTTAACATTGAATAAAGAAAAGCTTCAATAATAAAGGAGAAGATATGTTATTTGGTATATTGATGTACACAAACGTGCAATATATATATATATATACATATATATATATATATATATATATATATATATATATATATATATATATATATATATATATATATATATAAAATAGTAATATTTTATTTATGTTTGTATATTTCAAGTAATAAGCAGTGATCAAAGGTATATTGTACAAAAAACCTGTTGTTTTATGGAATTATTTATTTGATTTTTGGAATTGATTTTAAAAAATTACCACAAAAATATTCTTCATATATTTTTTATTATTTCTTAAGTTTTATTTTATTTAGTAATTTAAGATAGGTATAGTAAAATTTTATGTTTTTTTTTTAAAGAGATTTAATTGTATTACTTTTGTTACGTTCAGAAAAGAGTGACAAGCATTTAATTATTGTTTTATATTTTAAGAGCTGATACCGGTAATGCAATGTGTAAAATGAAATATTGATAACATTTTGTACGATAGTCTTTTCTGTGCTATAAAAATTTGATAATACGGATAGAAATAAAAATATATGGTTTTTGTTGTTTTATCCTGTTCCTATTGCTACTAAGATATGAATATATGTTTGTAGACCTTAGAAAACATAATTTGAACTCAATAGATATAAATAACAAAGAGTCATATTACGTCAAAGTTTAAACTCTAAAATCAGTATAGTTGTTGACAGTTAATGGCTTGTTTTGCCTTTAAAGATATAAGTATAAAAGTAAACAATTAATGTAAACATAGTTCATAACTTTACAAAGGGAATGGTACAACGAGCATTTTGTAGATGAATATATTATTTTACAGTGGTCACTAATAATTAAAAGTTTGTTTATACTATCTGTGCCAAAAATAATTCAGTAGATTTTTGTATGAACCAATCATTTGAATATTATAGCAATTCCGATCAATGTAGTTCAAATAATCTACATTGTTTTAATGCTTAACATTTTAATCTTATTACAACGATAAGCTTGTGTTTTGTAGCATCGCGTGGGCATACAACTATAGCGGTCGCCACTGGGTACTATAATTTACGATATACAAGAGCGTATGAGCGTGTGATTGTATTGTACGTTAAATACTAACGCAACACCCCACCCCCAACCTCCGCATCTCGTGCTTTCACGTTCAACACATAGTTTCTACATCTAGGGCCCGGTTTACATTTTAGAAGTGACAAGAGCGAGCCGCAATAACAAGTGACAAATAGCAAGTATGTGTTCACACATGTGGAAGTGGATGTCATTATTATGTGAAGTCTTCGAGTGTGAAATTGGGTTGGTAATTGTCAAAGTGGCGCTAGCATAGCTTTAAAGTTTAAAACTTTAATCTTTAATCTGTGAAGTGCCTTATTGCAAAGATATTGGTGCACACCAATTTCCTAAAAACGCTAAAGTGAGAAAAATTTGCCTTGAAAGCTATAGGAGGGAAAAATTTAAGCCTGAAAATTATATGGCGGGAGTCTTTAATTTTCTTTTTTACTTGGTAATGTGGAAACCGGCCATTCCCATTGCTTGAGATATTGAGAGCATAGCAGCGTCTCGCATCATTTTATTTTATATATAACAAAAATATTTATAACTATTATCACCAACACGTGTATGTTCTGACGTCGCAGCTAGAGTGGTGGGCGACTGAGGGGAAAGCAAGGTTAGCGCGGGACGGAGATACTTGTCAGAGAATAGAGCAGGCTGCTATTCACTTATTACTTTTCATTTCACACTTATTACTTGTCACTCGCACTTGTCACTGCCTGTTCACACGCACTAGGCACTTGTCAATTTCCACTTGTCATTGTCACTCGCACTTGTCACTTCTCAAAATGTAAACCGGGCTTAGGACTTGTATGTAGTCTGTTGTAGCTGAGATCGTACCTTTATTCATATTAAGCTGCATTAACACAAAATTTCAGTTTTGTGGGAAATCGCATTTAAAGTTTGATGTTGAGTTCGGTAATATCAAAAAAAAATGGATGGCCTTGGTCAGTTGCAAAATTAGATGTAACAAAGTATTGGAATGAGGTGGGAAATTATTATATTTTGATCAAGAATACACTCTATAGAGTATTTTAAAAAAGTTCCTATTTTTTCACTTTTTACTAAAATGTGTAATCGAATAATTTTGATGCAAACGGAGTAATTGAAAATATAGCGGTTTTATTTTGAAAATATCTTGTTAGTATGTGAAATATTTAAATTCCTTGCAGTATTGAGATACAGGCATAAATAATTGTCGACGAAATATTCCTGATTATTACTTTCTTAACTTTAATTCATATAAATTTCACAAGTAGGTATTATTTTTAATAAAATAAAGAAATATTTTTATGTTTACAGGTTTTTATTATTTAAAAAGACAACATTATTTTAGTAACACTACTTAATGATGTCTTAGTAAACAGTCCTAATACTTCAGTGTAGGTACCTTCTAAAATAATGAATACATACTTCAAAATATTGTCGTTAACACTATTATTAAGTCAAAAAATCTAATTAAACTTCAGAGGTATTTATAATTATCAAACAAAACAAAAAAGTGTTTCAGGTTTCATAATTAGGCATAAATTGTTTTGGTTTTCATATCACACTAAAAATCAAATATAAGATCTGGTTTTAAAACTTAATATATAATTATTATACCTACTTAAGGTAAATTATTATATAACATTGCGTAAAAAGAATGGATCTTTTTAAAGATAAATTGTAAATTGTCTCAATAACGGCTTAATAGTTAGGCATTTATTATATATCAAAGAAACCGCAATGACGCATTTAACAATATGCATTGTTTATTTTTTGTTTTATTTACCATTTGTGAATAATAAGGAAATGCCCAAAACTACACTAGCACCTCTCGCCAAGCACCCCCGCAACGGACTTTGACGGATAATCGGGACGCAATACAACAGTGTCTCGACAACTCTAAGTCAAATCCACAAACCCTCCAGGTCATTGAGCAATGTAATACCCTTAAGGCCGCTAGTACTGTAGGGTTAGGTGTTGTGAGAAAACAAATTGCATCCTTTGATATTAGTTGGTAGTAGAATACACCGAGGTGCTATGCAATGTACAATCCTATTAATTTGCTGATAATGAGATCATTAGTGTTCAATCTGATGAAGGTTTATATAAAACATCTAGAAAAAATAAAATTATAACAACGTGAACGTCTTTGAAACTTAGCGTCAGCTCGAACGCGCGCGTGATAACCTAACTGAATTAGCCTCTTGTAGAAGAGAGAGAGAGAGAAGCGTAGGTATATTTTCATGCCTAAAGCTGCTAAACAGGCCTGCTGGTATCGACTTGTTCGCGCATGTTAATCAAAAAGAGAACGACCATCATCTCACTCTGTCATTTTCAGCGTTATCGTGATAATGTCGTTAAAATAGTTGGCTGTTGGACTGTATCTATTCTCCTGACGAAGTTAATTAGGCATATGTTGAAAACAATTAGGCGTATGTTGAAAATTCGAAAAACGTAAATTTTGAGTTAATTCAGTTTAAGAATAAAGGTGTGACATGGAAACTCAATAATTAATAGGCGCGTTAATGGTATTTAAAAATATTGCATGCCTTAAGCGCAAAGGGCCTCTCGATTTTTAGGCACTAGTAGGTATGTTCTACTAGCGCCTAAAAATCAAGAATCCAACGTTTTGTCGAATGAATTTGTATCTAACAATCATATTGAACATACAAATAATATAAAAAGCACATTGTCAGAAAGATAAATGATTGTTGAACTTATTATTTTTTTTAATCGATTAATTGATATTTTTACATTAAATAAGTGATTTTAGTGGCTTATGGTGTAGACATATCAAGTCCGCATGGAGGGGTAAACACGATAACTTTTGAGAATATCAATTGTTCAACCCAATCTATTTTTTAATTTCTTCATCTATCATGTGGGAAGCCATAGCATGTAAATGGCTGTTTAATTTTGTTTAGTTATTTTTTTTTTCGGCTAAGAAATTCCGAAATTTTCGGTGTTTGAGCAATAATATATTTTACTAAATACAGATACACTTTGACTCACTCCGGGCTCGGCCGCTGTCGTGAGTGGGTTACTGTATCGTATGTTTACAGCGACTCGTAAAAAAAAATATCGATCGCTGTAGAAATACAAAATATTCTAAAAACCAAATTTGATACGTAATTGACCAAGATAAGATATTATTGTTATTTTCAAAATCACAGATTTTCATTACAATATATTTCTTCGCTTACGCTTTGGGCTTTATGGAGTGACCTGAATGTGTAATTCGGTATCTGCTACTGGAACTACTCGATGAGTAGAAACTAAGTGTGCCGAGTTTGGCTTTGTTTTGTTAGTTATGAAAAAAAAAGTTATTTACGAGTCGGGTAAAAAATTCTGAACCATAATAAAAAAAGGATTGAATCTCAATGATAATAACATAGTAAAATAAAATAAAAACTATTAGTGATTGAGAATTTTTATCTACATTTTTTCACGATTATATGAGCACGTATGAGTGCACGACTCATATCGCACTTTTGGATTTTAAACTTTTTTTTATTGACGTTTGACTTAAAATTATCGGAAAATTAGAAGTGATAGTAATACGGTTATTTGTGAAAACTTTTGTGTATTTAATTACTTAAAAAAATTACGTATAACATGAGCGCTTAAGAGCAAATAGTATGTGAGCTCAAATTGCGATTTAGCCGCCGCGCTCCGCAGCCTCGCGAGATATCGTTGAGGGGCGCGCGGGGCTTCTTAAATATTGTGCTTTATTATTTTACTAAACCTTAGGGAACCAAAGGAAAATAAATGAATAAGAAAGTTTTATGTTTTGTAAATTTAATTTATTTCCTATTATTATTAATCACTAAAATACACTCGAACGTAAGCGCGCGCGCCAGCAGGCGACGCAGGTTTCCCCTCCGACGGCCGAAGTTGGACTA
Organism: Parnassius smintheus behrii; assembly: GCA_036936625.1. Taxonomy (NCBI): domain Eukaryota; kingdom Metazoa; phylum Arthropoda; class Insecta; order Lepidoptera; family Papilionidae; genus Parnassius; species Parnassius smintheus. The sequence goes on along the minus strand of JAUPFT010000021.1, from coordinate 18,210,236 downwards.
GCTTGGTTGATAAGAGAGAGAAGTGCCGCGGCTCAGGATATGGAGGCTGGGCGAGAGTACATTTTAGATATTTCTTGTTTATTTCAAACCAAAGGTTAATTTGGAAAATTTAAAACGTATTTTGCATAGATATCTTATGAACCTCACATGAATAATTAAAAGATTACCAGTGTGTTTTCTGAAATTACAGAGCTAACTATGGAATTTCGAATCGTGATTCTGAAAAATATTTTGCATCGTGTAAATCCTTAACTTTCTTGAATATAAATCACGAAACGAATGATTAAACACTCTAGATGCAATCGAGTTTACTAAAGTTACTAAAACAGTTATTTAACTTCTGTTACCTCTTAAGGGTTTTTGGATTTACCAAAGTTTTTTTTTTATTTTCTTAAGTCAAAAAAATATTAAAAAAATGTGCGTGTAATCGTGTTAAATACGAAGTGAAATTTCTTTACGACATATCATTCTTCATTTATTTTTATATTTTACATAAGTATCTAGGTATATAATAGTATACTTATGTGGCACCGGTGGTGAAACGTTACAAGAAAACGTGTTGTTTTTTTGATACCGTACTAAATTTCTCAACTACGTCGATAAACAAGTTTCACATCAAATCTAAATTTTCAAATAAAATGAATGTTATATTATTTTTCGTAAATTGTGCACATGTAGGTAAGTTTTATGTGTAAAATATTGTATCCCTTCCATTTCATTGCGTCTATATGTTGTGCCTTGAAGTATTTTTGTATTTCTTCGCTCGATTTGTGACTAGACATTTTTTAAATAATTGATACGTAACTATTGTCCGGTATATTTAAACAAAATTAGTTTCAACAATTAAGGGAAAATGACGATGTATGGATTTGTTCTCGTTTCGTAAACTGCAAGCTATTTAATCTAGTTTAAATCGTTTCTAGATAAATATGAAAATTGTACATTGTCAATTTTATAAATATAAATTATTGAATTTTCATAAAATTTATTAGAATGTACTTTCTCTTTTAAAATATAAAGCAGCTTCGTTGTCCATAATATACTGCTTTTATTTTGTTATATCTTTGCCTTAGTATGAATATGAAGTTATAGTTTTACTTTTCTAGGCCTTGCTTCGTTGCCATCAAAATGATAGTCACTGAGTACATGGCGTTGTATGCTTTATAGCTTTTATAAAAGAGCGGAAATATTATAAACATGCGACGCAATGTACTGTAAATTGACTATAATTTCAATGCCAATAAAGAGTGTATAAGCCTGCTGGTCGCATTTATACAATTAGAAATTTTAAACGACTTAATGATTATTAATACCAAATGTTAATAAGTAATAATAGCATCATTTATTGCGTTTAGATTAACAGCACAGAAATCGTAAAAGTCACAGAAATAATAGTACCTGCTACGTCTCAACAGTGTGGTGTTAAAGGAATAAAAATAGTGTAAGACGGAAATATCTATTTAGCATAAATCTGCGCAGAGCGATTGGTTTTTGCAATAATTGATGGACGAAACCAAACAAAATGGTTCTGAGGTAGATTTACGTTTAGCAGTGGGCTCCCAGAGAAGTCAGAAGTCAAAGTCAGAAGAATACGACTGACATTTTCTTTTTCGTTTTAAAAGTATCTTGTTATTGAATATGCGTTTCCTTTTAAGCATTTTGTTGTGTTGAAAGATGCAATTAAGTAATATTACTCATTTATTTTACTTACTATTAAATATTATTTACTTCAGACTTTACTACGAAGTGTTAATTTATATATAGACTCAATAGAATGTTCGTAAACAGCGAACAGACTATTATAAGAAATATACATATTTATATTTCTTATAATATACTGTTCGACGTTTACGAGCCGTTTATAACATAGTTTAGTTGCGATTGCGAACGTTATAATATTCATGCCATACCGTACCAGATCATTGAAATATGTTTATTAGTTATTAGAATGTGGTATTGAAGTAAGTAGTTCATTTAGTAAAATAGGCACTGGAAATGTGACATATCTGTAAATTCACTAGTCAAGTTAGTTGAGTGGTGTGTACAGTACTTTGCTATAAATATTGTTGGAATAAAAGTTTTACATTTTTGAATTCTTTTTTTTAACCATCCATCCCTATAGGTTAAACCAGTTGTGTTATAATATCTGAAAGATTTAACATAGCATATATTTGCTTACATAATTACGTACGTGTCACATTACTTGATGAAATATTTCACTCATTATAATATATATCACAATAGTGCTTACATATTTTGGGCAACACTGGAGTGTTTGAATCAACGTGACATTTGTTAATTTTCCCGGCTAAACCAGTTTAAGATTACAGAAGAACAGTTTTATTGTATTTTCACAGTGTTATATCCTGTGGAATTTTGTTCTGGGGCTTTGCATGCGCTCTCAATACTATATCGGGTGTTTGTGAAACGCTCCCTAAAACGAAGAGAGACTATAGTACTAAAGATACCTTTGATGATGGGATAAACTAATGTATAAAGCTAATTAAACGTTGTAAAAACGATTTTATTTTCATCGAGATCGTTTTTTTTGTCTCATCATCAAAGCTGTCCTTAATACTATCGTCTGTCTTCATTTTCGGGAGCGTTTCAAAAATACCCTGTATTTATATTGCACAGTACAAGTGGGCCATAATAGCCATTTTTAACAATCTCTTATTAAAAATGGCTATTATACACACATGGGGTCTCTCCACAGTAGTCATTACGAGAAATATTTAAAGATGTAACCAACACGTCCTTCTCTGTATGTTTATGATGAGAACATGACATACTCCAGTATGACTGACGTACACCAATAAATTGGTCATACCTGAAATTAGGTTAGTTAAAACTAAAAAAAAATCGTTCTTAATCAAGTATTATAAAAATATTATATAACGAGTCTCAAAAATATTAATTACCTGGGTACCAGAACTAAAAAAAATCAATAAACATACAACTCGTGGAGCGAAAGTCTAGCGGTGACCGTTGTTGCACATAATTGACCGTATTGCGTATTATTGCGTATGATTGGCTGTGCGTATAGTTCGCACGCGCTGATTGGCTCTCCAGTCGCATTCTATCCCCCGTACTGATACGACAATCGCAGCTATATCCTCCACGTTTCGCGAAGCGCTAGAGTTACGTGCCGCGATTTATACATTGACTATTAAGGTCTACGATACACAATTATTTTGAGGATAAGGTCATATGGAAATATTTTTAATAATTTCTCCAGCACTAATGGTCGGAAGGCACAATATAATATAGAATAAGAGATAAGAGTCACAAATGAGTACACACTTCACCTGATGGAAAGGAGAGCAAATAATCTTCCTCTCAACAGATGTGTCTAGCTGGGACTGACTTAAAGTTATTTTTTTATTCATTTAACCTTTATTATACACCTTTACCCCAAGGGTTATAAAGGACGGACTTAATAATGCCTTTAACATTCTCTGCCAGTCAACCCTGGATGATTTGAGAAACTGGGGCAGGTGTAAACAATCACTTCATATATTTAATAAATAAGTAATAAGGATAAAATAAAATGCAAATAAATATAATATACTTAGTAAATATACATAATTACTAAATATCTAATATAGAATAAATAGTAAATATATACTTACAGGGTACTTATATACAAAATTTATAAATAAATAAAATATGAGACAAAAACAAAATACATATTAAAATACATAACAAAATATCGCTTATAAAGTGAAAGAGAGAGAGAGAGAGAGAGAGAGAGAAAGAGAGAAAAAAAAACAAAAATTATTTGTTACACTATATTATTTTATTTAAAAAGTTGCGTTTTATCATTGAGCTATTATGTACTACAGTCCGTTCGCGTTAAGAAAATAGTGAGTCATCAGTGCAACTACAGGATAAAGGTGTGTTTACAGTGGAGTAAAAATTCTTTTTTTTGTCTTCAAACATTTAATTAAGTTTAATGGAAACAAATTTTCTTAAAATTACTTAAATCACTAATCAGTATCGCTAGATTATCCAGTTACATTAATTATGAAAGAATTTTGTTCTGCAAGTTCCATGATGTCATCCAAATTCCACATGGTATTTTCTTCGCGTATCACGTGATCGCTGCACTTCTTCCAACGATTAGCGTCTAATAATGCTATTGCGTCATCTAATAATTTTTTTATGTCTCTAATTTTGAACATGGAGTTATTGGCACCAACATAATTTTTTATTTGGGCCCAAACCAATTCAATTGGATTAAGCTTGCGGCGTAAGGCGGTAGGCGAAGGCTCATCTATTAAATATTTATTATATTGTGGGGCGATTTCGGCAACTTTCATTAATAATCCTTTTTTTAAATAAGTCCGTTTTGTTTGAAGGCCTGACTTCAACTGGTCACTGTGAACTCGACTTTCTAATTTATTGCATTTTAATTGGCTGGGGGGCGTGGCCAGGCCGGCGGACAACGATGACTCACTATTTTCTAAACGCGAACGGACTATACGTACTACAGTTGAGACTGCATTCAGCTACTCTGTTCCACTCAACTGCGGTGCATACACCGCACTTTAATCAGTCACTTAGCGGTGGGTAGTAGCGGCTTTTTTGGGTAACGAAACGAAACTATCTATCGAATATCAATAGCGGATTTTGAAACACTCTATTTTAATAGAGGGTTTTGAAACACTATTTTAATAGCGGCTTCAATAGAGTGTTTCACGACGTGTTTAATTGAAAAACGTTGCGAATGAAACGATGTCCGTTTCACGAGAAAATTGTTTGTTACCGTTTCGTATTTAATTAGACATGGTGTTAATGGTTAAATTTATTTATTTGTTTAATCATTTCGCACGGTTTGATAAAAATATCACTTGAAAAGATTTAACGGCAAACGATTTATTTAATAATTATGATTATGATAAATTCACCCACAAGTTCAGCATAAAATATTGAATATAAGTTTGATTTTATAGCAAATAATTATAAATTATTACAATGCTTATTTTTAGACATCTCAAGCCTACATTTTTATGTAATCTATTAAATGAATACATGTATTGATGTTTTTATGGAATATTGGCCTTCATGGTTGTAGTATCTTTTGTAAAAAAGTCCCAAAGTACACTGGCATTACTTCGAGATATTTTGATAATTATCACATAAAGTTTTAGTACCTATTATTTTTACACTTAGTTACTTACACTAATTACTGTACAATTATTAGTATTAACACTAATCTATACAATTGTATTTAGTTCTTATTTTACTAAAAATATTATTATTATTGCACAAAAAGAAAACAAAAATATCAACAAACGCGCCTAAAAAGTAAAAACAATCCGTGTCATTAAACTTAAACACAAGACTAATTTAAACCGGGCCAAGGTCACTTAAATTATGGAATTAGAACTATTTTTTTGTTAAAAACATGCACACTTACTTTCTCATTTCTAATATTGCATCTATACGAAGGGAATAGAGTCATAGGTCAAATGAAAAAGCACCCGCGCTCACTCGACATTCGACGACCGGTGTTACTTCTACCACAGCGTAAAGAGTCGGTTTCTTTACTCATGTGCTGCTACTTCAACAGCCGAAGCCGTCGCCGATGCGTCGCGAAAATAGCCGAATATTGTTATTGTTACTGATCGCTCGTTCGTGATTCGTGAATCGCGTTACTGAGTAAAACATCTACTGTAATATGTAGATAGTTTCGTTGCACTGCAATAACCCGCTACCCGCTATTGTGTGAATAGATAGTTTCAGTAACTCGTTTTGTAACGACCACTCCTACAGTCACTCGCTAGGCGCTTGTAGAGTTGTCACGTGTAGTGTTGGTTTAAAAAATCTCTTGATAAAAATATGCCGTCGTGTGTCTACTTAGATATTGCACAAATAATTCAAGAAATGTTAGTAAAAACCAAGGAATTACTTTTCATCTGTTAATAAGATACTTAATCAATAAAAAAGTATTATAGATTATTTATGAAACAAATTATTCCTAAGACGCCATCTCGTGTCATGGAATATAGATTATGAAATTAATATGTTCAGATGCGAAATTTCTGTGGGTACTTAAGTATAGGACGAATATATTTATTATTATACACATTTTTTGTCGAAACATATATAAGTTATTATAATTAGGCCAAATTTTATTATTCTTTTATTTTATTTTTAGGTTTCCACGTCAAAGTCAAAGTGGAATAAATTCGTCCGATTTAACTCTCGTGTGCCCAGCATTTTTGAACGACTCTTATTCTAATTTAAATAAATATATTTGTAATTTAAATGTTATGGTAATAAGTTTTGTTAAACATACATTTAGTATGTTTTTTTATATTTGAGATAGAAACCTTTTAACATATTCAGATAAAAATATCATTAAAATGTAATTGTGATATAATATTATATAATAAGTATTGCTCTCGATATAATTTACCTATTTAACAATACAATCTACTACCTACGGATCATTCTACCTATGTTTATTCTATGACAAAAAGAACCAACCGCGCGAACACAGAGTAGCCCACATTTTTTGTTTGAAATAGCTGTTCTAGTACGTAGGTACATATTACTTCAATGCGTTTTAAATAAATTATAATGGGTTCTAAATGTATTTATAATAAAACAACGCCTCAATTGTTTTTAGCTTTTTAATTTTTTGCACATACTCTCTTTTTGATTTCCACTTTTGAGAATATCCGTAGTTTAGTTTATTCATTCCTAATCTAATTTAATTTAAAATATAATTAATATTAACTCACCCCGCCATGAAATCTGGTGTATCCTTAGAAAGGCCCTGGTTTGCCGCCAGGGCCTTTCAAGTCGTGGTTCCCCTAATTGGATACTGTGGTCCATAGACATCTACACACACACACACACACACATATATATATATATATATATATATTAATCTCCTCAATCATGAATCAAAATTGCGATGCGTTGTTACTCCTGACGAATAAGACGTAATGCCTCATTTTCAGTAAAAAGGGTTTAGGTTCTTTTAACAAAGTAGCATTTAAGTTGCTATTTTATGCTGGTATTCTGTAACGCGTGGTCCTTTCTCGGTCGAGCCAATCCTTTGTGTATCAAGACTATTATCGCCGTAGCTTATTAACCCGAAAAGGTCGATTCGAAGAAGGAGGACGCTCAGAAATAATACCATGGTATAAAAATACTTTGGTGTTTGTCGGTAAATCTGATTTTACTGCGTATATCTTTATTATGGGTTCTATCAAACAATAGCTATTTCTATTTCTACTCTATTCAATGCGAGACCACATAAATAATTTAAGGACATTACAAATAAATAAATAAAATCTAAACCAGTGATTTTTTTGAAGACCTAGTTGTAACCGGCCAAACCTAGATGGTAGCCGCACGTCGGGTTTTAGTCGTAACATATGCACAATTGCACATGAGAAATCTCTTATTACTTAATAACAGGTACACATTGCTACTATATTTATAATCGCATTATTATAAGTTATGAGTTCATGAGCATAAGGAAGGTGTTACCACGTGTACAGGTATTCAATGCCAGCGAGTAAGAAGCCTTGTAAAATTTATAAGTACCTATATAACTTAAATATTATCATAGGCTATGTTCGTATAGTTAAAAAGCCACTCCAGATTTTTGAACAACGAAGAAATGTTACATTTATTCATTAGCTATTGGACCGATTTTTTATCGTCGATAAGGGTTTTGAATTATTTTATCCATTCAGCTGTTTTTTTCATTTGTTTATCCTATAAATAAATTTTATGTGTGGGTTGAAAAAACAATATTAAAGCTATGAATTTATTATTAGTCAAAAGTAAATTTTATTATATTACAATAAAATAATATATAAAGAAGTAATTTAATACTTATACATGTATGAAAAGAATAAAATAAATATATATATAATAAAAGGTTCACGAGTGGCAACCGGTAAGCGAAATTTAAATAAGTTTGCCCACTAGATGGAGTTAAGACCTGGTAAGATATGCAGGAAGTTGATGGATGCAGGTAGCTCAAGACCGTGCTTTGTGGCATTACTTGGGAGAGAAATATGGTCAGCAGTGAACTTGTGAACGGTTGTACCTAATGATGATGATGATTTATATTATGAAGGACTTGGACTGAATGCCTCGTTGTACCAGTGGTCGTAGGTGCGATTGCAGATTATAACGATCCTGGTTTGAATCTCGGGTTGGGCCAAAATAAGTTATTGTATATTTTATGTCAAGAAATTCTCAGTAGTAGTCCGGCGTCAGGAAGTTGGCGTGTTTCACCCCCTTGCTTGAAAAGTACCCGATAGTCTTGTGCCCGATACGGTCATGTCGTATTATCATCCCATCGGACTAGAGATTAAGAGAATAGAGAGTTCACTTGTGATTACATACACACTTGCACAGTAATTCTGTTATGCGCAGGTCGCAAGTCTCCTTTATGACGGGCTGCCGTGACCAAATTCGATCTGGATACTGTATTACGATAATATCGTGCTACAATGTCGTCCCATCGGACTAGAGATTAAGATAATAGAGAGTTCACTTGTGATTGCATACACACTTGCACAGTAATTCTGTTATGCGCAGGTTGCCAGTCCCCTTTATGACGGGCTGCCGTGACCAAATTCGGTCTGGATACTGTATTACGATAATATCGTGTTACAATGTCGTCCCATCGGACTAGAGATTAAGAGAATAGAGAGTTCACTTGTGATTGCATACACACTTGCACAGTAATTCTGTTATGCGCAGGTTGCAAGTCTCCTTTATGACGGGCTGCCGTGACCAAATTCGGTCTGGATACTGTATTACGATAATATCGTGCTACAATGTCGTCCCATCGGACTAGAGATTAAGAGAATAGAGAATTCACTTGTGATTGCATACACACTTGCACAGTAATTCTGTTATGCGCAGGTTGCAAGTCTCCTTTATGACGGGCTGCCGTGACCAAATTCGGTCTGGATACTGTATTACGATAATATCGTGCTACAATGTCGTAAGAGGCGACAGAGGGAAACTAAGCAGAAGATCGGCAGAAACATCTTTCTGATATCAGCAAAAAGCAATAAAGACCTGCGGTTGTCAACCCGTTTGCCAAGCGTGGCAACTATGGCAATATAATCCTCATGACCAACGACACAAATAAACGGCCCTCAGTACCCGGCGGTATCGCTATTCCTGGTGGCTATACGGTGGCGACCATGGTAACGGCGGGCAGGGGGTGCTAAGAATCTCCGGTGGAAGTTCGGCTGCCACCTAAGTCGACTCGACCTGGCGACGAAAAAGAAGAAGAGATAGACAAGTTGTGCTGGGAAATTGTAGGATTATCTGAGTTCGGAAGAGAGGGGGAGGACACAGTAATCCTCGAATCCGGTAAGTTGTTCTATCACTGGGACGGCGACCATCTGCCCCTAGAAGGTGTCGGATTTATCATCCACAAGTCTCTCGTTAACAACGTTGTAAAGTTTGGGAGTGTGTCGACGAGGGCTGTATATCTTATACTCAGAATCATGAAATGGTATTCGCTGAAAGTCATACAGGTTTACACACCAGCCTCGACACATCCCGATGTGGAGGTGAAAGAAATGTATAAGAATATCTTTAGAGCCATGCATTCCCCCGAAACCCACTATACAGTGTTAATGGGAGACTTCAACGCAAAACAAAAAGTAGAGAAATTCGGAATAAGACAACGAAACCCAAGGGGACAGCAACTGGCCGAATTTATGGAGAAATAGGGATTTAACTGTTCAGTGATGTCTCAGTAATCGTAAGGGTGAAAACTAGCTACGATTACCGAATGATGAAAGGCACACTGAACCTAAACGTGAAGTTGGAGAGGTCTAATGAAGTCGACGCTCCCTTCCTCCCCCTCGTGTTCTATTCCAAAGCATCAAAAACTTTCAGCTCGAGTTACAAAATCGTTTTCAGTGACTAGAAACCTACAATGAAGAGGACGATATAAATGACAAGCTTGTGGAAACTGTCCATGCGGTCGGAGTTAAGTTCTGTCAGACCCGTCTCAGAAGAACACAAAAACTCTCCGATCACAATTTTAATCTCGTGGCTGTTAGACGGGAGATGGGCTGTAGATGTCAGAAGATTTGACAGCATACAAGCAATTGAACAGACATCTACAAATGCATGCTGCGGGACTTACGCAACTTCAATACAGCTCGTATTGAAGAAGCGATCGAGCGGAACTAGGGCTCTAAAGTCTTTGTCAGAGATCTGTCTGTTAGAAAGAGCCAACTGTCGAAGCTGAAGACCGAATGGTGGCAGCATCGTTTCCTGTACACGTCATCGTTGGAGCCATACGAAAGTGTGAGTAACGATGCAAGAGCAAGTCTTATCCGATACTACTCCGATGATATCCCGGACGTCCGTCTGAGCGTGATTAGAATGGCTTTCCAGCACCTTAAAAACGACAAGTCCCCGGGCAAGGATTGAATTACAGCGTAGCTTAAAGCGGGTACTTGAAGTCCTTCAGAAGCTCTTCGCGCGCTTTCGCGTGTATTCCATCCTCCACGGTAGCACTGCCCCGGAGGCGTGGAGCAGAAGTGCGGTGGTCTTGTTCTTCAAGACAACGCTCTCTTGAAAAATCACAGACTGATTTCTCTTTTGAGCCGCGTGTACGTGCTGTTTTCGAGAGTCATTACGAATCATCTCGCACGCAGACTCGACGACTTCCAGCCTCCCGAACAAGTTGGTTTCCGAAAAGGCTTTAGCACCATAGACCACATACAAACTAAATTTTGGCGGTGCTGCAGTCCTTTCAGCGGCGCCAAGTTGACTGTCGGTATATCGAAGTGCTGCAAATGTTTGTACAGTAAGGCTACGATGGCTATCCGAGAACAGAACCAGAATACGAAAAATATCCAACTACAGAGAGGTGTAAGACAGGGTAACGTAATATCCCCGAAACTCTTCACTACTGCATTGGAAGACGTTTTCAAGCTACTGGACTGGAAAGGTTATCGTATTACCATCAATGGTGAGCACATCATTCACCTTCGATTTGCCGACGATATAGTCAAAATGGCAGAATCGCTGGAGGACCGAAGTATTATGCATAATGACCTCAATAGTGTTTCCCAAGTTCTGAACGGAAATGCCAGTAGTTGTTGCGAGCACTAAGCTCGAAGTTGTTGACGAGTATGCTTATTTTTGACAAGAAGTCTGATTAGGTAAGTTCAACTTCGACCGCGAGGTCAATCGACGGATTCAACTCGGTTGGGCAGCTTTCGGGAGATTACGACACATCTTCCAGTTAGGCAAACCTCAAAACTATATTGTACAACCAGTGCGTGTTGCTAGTGATGACCTATGGATCTGAGACGTAGTCCTTCACTGCTGGGCGTATGAGGAAGCTCAGTCACTCAGCGAGCTATGGAAAGGGCTATGGACTAAGCTTCTCTGCGTGATCTTAGAAATGAGGATAGCCGCAGTAGAATCAGAGTGATCGACATAGCCCTTCGGATTAGTAAGCTGAAGTGGCAATGGGCTGGTCATATAGCTCGAAGAACCAACAACCGATGGGGAAGAAAGGTTCTCGAGTGGGGCAGTCTCGTACCGGCAGGCGTCCCCCCACTATATAGAGTGACGGCCTGGTAAGACATGTGGAAAGTCGTTGGATGCAGGTGGCTCAGGACCGTGCTTTGTGGCATTCCTTGGGGGAGGCCGACGTTCAACAGCGGACTTGTGAAGGGCTGTAACGATGATGATGATGAATATAATTGCCATGTAAATAAACTAAAAACACAACCAGATGGCAGTTGTGACTGTTGTGATGTTAAATCACAATAATTCTGATTAGCTTTTATACTTATTATACCAGTGCATTAATAGTACCCATCTGATAATATGTATGCTGAAGAAGATAGAGCTTGAACTGAGAAAGTTATTCATGAAAATGTTTGATAAACATTGTCGTTGGAAAGGTTTGTAATTTGTATAGAGCAGTTTTTTAATGTCTTTCTTTTGAGATCTTATGCTATTCTTCTTTATTATCACCTTTCACATAAGGTACAAGTAGGAATGCCAGATCGGTAGACCAAAATATCTGGACAAAATTAGAAAATGTCGGGATTTTGGGATTGTTGTCGGTCGAAATAAATACTGAAAATGTAAAATGTTAAATAAAAAGTGTATTTTTAAATTAATAGGTTATTAGCATTGTTTACACATAACTAGTTTAAGTACACTAAATATTTATATTGTCTCCTGCTGCCTCTGACTGCCTCGTTGGTTTAGTGGTTGTAGTAGTGCGACTGCTGATCATGAGGTCCTGGGTTCGAATCCCGGGTCGGGCCAAAAAATCAATTATTGAGTTTTCTGTCAAGAAATTCTCAGTAGCTGCCCGGGGTCAGGAAGTGGGCGGTGTCTCACCCCCGTGCCTCTGAAAGCACGTAAAGTTGTTGGTCCTGCGCCTGTTCTCTCTCCGGTCGTGTCGGTTTACCGTCCCATCGGATTATGAGAGTGAGGGAATAGAGAGTGCACCTGTGCTTGCGCATACACTTGGGCACTATAATCCTGTCCTGCGCCGATGGCTAGCCTCCGTTGAGGCAGACCGCCGTGACCGAAATTCGGTCTGGAGGACTTTTATTTTGCCACATGTATTTGACATTGGACTTTACTGAGTCTTCCAATGTGGATCCTTTAGTATTATTCAGAAGAAATTTAAAATTCAAATAATTTGATGTAAATTGTTTTAACTTTGAAGTAAAGTTCAGTCTAATTACTAACTCGGCTTTGATTATGTCTAGGGCAGCTGTGATGTGAAGAGAAGCTGTTTGTCTGGAGATTTTGAGTTTTGTCGGGAATTTGGAGATTATTTAAAATGTCGGGTGAATCCAGATGATTCCCGACCCTCTGGCAACTGGGGATAGATTACTACTAGATTTCTGTATTTTGCGTGTATTCTTAGATTTATTTAGATGCTTTAATAATTATTATGCAAAAAGAAATGAAATTAAATGTGCAACTCTTTAGTAAACATTAAAAAATGGAATTTTATTTTCAATACAATCCAGAGTAAAAGTCTAAAATAGTCCTAGTGTTCGTATAGGAGCATAAAGTTTACACCTGCTTACACCAAAGATCACTTATACATAACATAAACTTAAATATTTAAAGAAATACATAGGTAGGTACATATGCCTACACTTAAGAAAGTTTTGAGCGACTGTTATCTAAGCAGCGGACTGCAAAACTAATAAAAGTCATTGCCTCCGATGGATAGGGTGGGGGCATCATTCCGTAAGTATATTTTTTTAAAAGAATATTAGCAATGCTATAAACATTACTAATATTCTCCTTAACCACTCGTGGTAAGCTTAAATACTTGTGTTACGAGTGGTTCACGCCAGTAGTCGAATGGCGGATTCGAACACACGACCTTTTTGAGTTCGCGGTCCGCGCCCTGTTATTGAGCGGATGTGGGCGAAGTAATTATTACCAACTTTAATAGAATATATAATGGATTTCTGCAAAGTAACGATTCTATTAATTATCTTGTTCTCATAATTTTAGAGGAAGAGACAAAGAGCGGTATGCTTATCTGATGATGAGTAACTATCGTTGCCAATTGCCACATTTGCACTGCGTTGCCCGGGCCTGCTGGCGAATTTAATACATCCTTGAAATATTTTATTTTTCGGACAAGAAGGTTACTTCACGATGCCAACGGCAGAGGACGTGGTAAAACAATATTTAAAATTTCAATTAACAATTTCATTAGTGCCGGGATCAAACCCGGATTGCTTGCATACTCTGAAATGTAGTAATTGACCTTAGTTTCTGAGCCACCACGTTTGTGCTAAATTTAAGATACTCAGACCAACGGTGAATAGCGTCAGTCAAGGGCTTATAAAGAAAATGATGTAAAAGTCCACTTGCACCAATAGCATGACGCATACGATCAACTTGTAATCTATGCTCCACATTAATTCTGCCTTGTACTTCTTATTTGACGTTTGACATATTATTCTATTTTTGGACATTTTACATAAAAAGATACGAAGTTGGTACCAGAGTTAATTTCAACTCGATAGATTCGAAATGTCAAAGCCATGTGAGAGTGAAAGTTGTGAAAGAAAATAAAAGAGCCAGTTTGAGAATTCACTACCAAATATGATTCCGTGGATATAGTACCCGAAAGGTGACAAAGGAACAAAATTAGGAGATAAGTAGCAATAGTTTCGTAATAATAATTTAAAATTAAAAAAACTGTAGTTGCCCCCACCTGCTAATAATAATAATTCATTTATTTTTGACAAAAATATCCATAGTTGTTAGTAAATGTTTTTTTTATATTCAGTGTTAGTAGCATTTTGTTGAAGACACAAGTATGAAACTGCACTGATACTGGCGAGAAGCCAGTCTACAAGACAGCATGCAGCCGTATCCAGCTAGCCAACATCGGCGAGTCCCAGCGGTCGTCCAGCTCGCGCAGGATGGTGTTGGTGCTGTCACGCACGTAGCAAAGCGCAGAGATAGAATCCGTCGGTGTGAGCATCTGTGAACATTTTTTTTTTTATAGAAGAGGGGGCAAACGAGCATGCGGCTCACCTGATGTTAAGTGACTACCGCCGCCCATGATCAACCGCAACACCAGGAGAATCGCGGGTGCGTTGCCGGCCCTTTAGAAAGGAGTAAGCTCTTTTCTTGAAGGTCCCCAGGTCGTATCGGTCCGGAAAAATCGCCGGTGATAAACTATTCCACAGAGAGGTTGTACGTGGAAGAAAACTCCTTGTGAAACGTACAGTGGTGGACCGCCAAGCATCCAGATGGTGTGGATGGTATCGGGACGTTTGCCGTGTCGTGCGTTCACGAAATTTGGCGGCTGGGATTAATCCGAACAATTCCTCAGAGCACTCCCCGTGATAGATGCGATAAAATACGCAAAGAGATGCAACATCTCTTCGCAACGCCAGTGAATCGAGCCGATCGGAAAGCACTCGGTCGTCGACAATTCGAGCCGCTCTGCGCTGGATGCGGTCAAGTGGAAGGAGCTGGTACTGGGGAGCCCCAGCCCAGAGATGGGAACAGTATTCCATGTGCGGCCGAACCTGCGCCTTGTAAAGTTGCAGGCGGTGTGCCGGCATGAAATACTGTCCCGCTCTGCTGAGCACGCCAAGCTTTTTAGAGGCCAATTTGGCCTTCCCTTCCAAGTGACCACGAAACTGCAGCATCGAACGATTGATTCGAGAGCATGGTCTGAGCTGCTCGCCCGGCGTGGACGGACGTAAAACGACACTCGCGAGCCAGTGAATCAAAAATGGATAAAGAAGACAGTATTCGCTTAATACAACTTTACAGAAGCTTCAAAATGTTATGGGATTCGAAAGATCCAGATCATTTAAATAAAAGCAAGCGAGAAGATTGCCGGAGGAAGATCTCTAAGCAAATGAAGTTACCTATAACCGAGTTGACCGATACATACCGACGCGAAAAGTCAAAACAGAAAAAAAGTAATATCACTGGTTCAGGTAAGGATTCTTTTATTTAATTATAGTGAATGTTAGATTAGTTAATCTCATTATCAAATATCAATATGTACAACATTTACTATAGGACACGCCATAGGAAACGAAAAATAACCTATAACGTCTACATATTTGTTACAGGCGCTGACGATATTTATATATCGAAGAGGTTTGGTTTCAAATATTTTGTATACTTTATGTCAAATAAAGATGACACAGGATTTACAAAAGAAGTCGGAATAGATATCGTAAGTCCTTTATTTATGTTTATTTTCGAAATTAGTTGAACATTAATATTGATGCTGCCATAATTCCTTGGCTTGGCATGGTTCCGCTTGTTACAAAATGTGTTGCTAAATGTAGACGAATATCTTTAGCACTAACAGTACCTCTGCGCGGAATGGCCGTTAGAGGTAATAGAGCTGTAGATGGAATATTGTTTCTCTGAATAAATGAACCATCAACTTCTCTATCATAATATTCTGGTGGAATAGAATAGTTATTTATTCGTAAGTAATTATATAAATACACTGTTGCTAAGACAACTTTTATAGCTTTTTCTGGCTCTAGGAGGATAGGTTTTCTAAAGACTCTGTAGACTGAACTTAAAATACCAAAGGCATTTTCAACGACTCTGCGAGCTCTGCTAAGTCTGTAATTAAACACTCTTTCTTTGGAACCCGCCTCTGATTTTCTTCAAATGGTTTCATAGTATATTTGGTAAGCATAAAAGCTTTGTCGCCCAATATGAAATATGGTATTTTCATTATGTACGGTATTTGTAGCATCTGCGCTTCAGAAATATTTAGTTGACAGTTTTCTAATTTTCGATATAAAATCGTATTTTTAAAAACTCCGCCGTCGGAAACACGCCCTTTACTTCCGACATTAACAAACAAGAATTTGTAATTAGCATCCACGAGAGCGAAGAGCACTATACTAGGAAAATTCTTGCAGTTGTCGTAATCAGTACTTATATTGATGGGTCTTTGAAGAGTTACGTGTTTCCCGTCCATAGCCTCTATAACATGTGGGAAGTTCCACTTTATTTCAAATTCATTTGATACTGCTAGCCATTCTTCTTCTGTGGACGGTCTCTGCAAATAACAAAATAAACATTATTTTTACAGAGCAATCCTTCTCAACAACCAGGACCATCACAACAACCTACGCCATCGCCACAACAACCCGAGCCATCCCCACAAGAACCCACGCCATCCCCACAAGAACCCACGCCATCCCCACAAGAACCCAAGCCATCGCTACAAGAACCATTGCCATCGCCACAACAACCATTGCCATCGCCACAACCATCGCGAAAGAAAAGACGGCTGAATACGAATGCACAAAATGAATCTCTTCACAATATATTGAAGGACACTTTTGCCATAATTGAGAAAAGTTCAACTTCCATAAATTATCCATGTGTAGCATTCGGTAATCATGTTGCACATGATCTCAGAAAATACGATCCTTACACTCAATCATCTGTTAAAAATGCCATTAATACTATTATTCACGAAGCGGACATGGGAAAATATCAGATGTATAGACCAGGATATTACACACAACCACCCCCTACCACGTCAACCATAACTTCCGGTGAAAATCTGCAGAACACACAATTTACTCTTGGTACTACTACAGAAACATCGGACTTTAATTTTGGTGACAGCTCCGTTATTTAAATATGAGTACCAATTAGTGAGTATGAGTACCAATTAACGTAATCACTGTGGGCGTCTATAATTGCATCACATGTTTTTGGAACTATAGTTGATATAGATTGTTTCGATACTCTAAAAAGATATTGAAGACTGCTATAGGAGTCTCCTGTTGACAAATATCTCAATGTTAGCGGCACTCTTTCGGATACAGTTATTGCTTCTCTGTAGTTAGTGTCACATTTTTGTATTTTCACAGCCACTAAGGAGCACAAATATTCAATGTCTCCCGCAGAAATGCGTGTAAAATTTGAGACTGAATGGTCGATCGTTAGTTCCTTTAACAAACTGTTACCGTATTGATTTCGGTTTTGGTACATTTTTTAATCCATAGTTTTCGTTTCTCTTTTCTTTTTCTTATGACTAAGATTAAATGCCTCGTTTCCATCAAAAAGGGTCTGCGTTTCTCTACACTCTATATGAAATTTAGCAGCATCAAATTGCTATTTGACGCTGGTATTCCATGAGAGCGTGGTCCTTTCACGGTCAAGCTGACCCCTTCGTGTTATAACTATAATATAGCTGCAGCGGGGCTCTACCATGTTTGAAACCTATTAATTAGTTGTAGGGGATGATAATGTAGTGGCTGTTTTTATCAGCAGTAAGCTTATTTAACGGTTGGTTCACTTTGGCGCTACGACGCGTTATTATAAGCGCTTTTATGTAGACACGTGCTCCGTCCCCGAGTATGTCAATTTTACATAGTTATTGAAAGACTGAGCCTTTAATGACTACTAATCCCTAGTATTGCGCACTAAAATTAATATTGTCGTCCAAATAGTATTAGAACCAAAAGGTATAGATGTAATTTATTCTTTTAAAATGTTTGATTTCATTATTTTTTAAAGGTTGTGTTTAACCTGGGAGCACGGCAGTGCCCCCACCAAGTCGAGCAAAAAAGTGGCACGGCCGTACGTAATAAAAAATAATACGTAGTTAGCTAACCTAACATTATTTTATAGTGACCATATCAATGTTAAAAACTTATATGTTTGAAATATATAGATTGACTTGGCAGTCGCACTAAGCAATCTAATTTAATATAATATGCATTACTTGTGAGATACATTGTGTTTTCTTGCGATGGCCAAGTCAATCTATTCATTTCAAACACAAAAGATTTTTAACATTGATATGGTCACTATAAAATATTGTTAGATTAGCTAATTACGTAATAATTTAAAACAGAAGGACCCTTAAGTAGGGACTGAATAATTAACCGACTTGGTATTACATGGATCTCACAACTTTTTACGGTAGAAGAACTGAGTTGCGAGACTTGTTTTTTTTTACAAGTTATGTTTTTGATGGCATTATTCCTTTTCCTATTCTGTTATCGTCAGCTGTGAAGGGAAAGTGTCTGACTTAACATTTCTATAGTATGGGAGCACTAGCGTATTCGATGCCCTTGAGGAGCGTTGAAATTATTTATTGCAATTTTAAATGCTGATTTACCACCTTCATTGCTGTGAATAGAAACATTGCAAAGAAACATGCAAATGTGAGAAATTTTAAATATTTCGAGATAATATAAAATCAATTAACATGGATTGGCGGTGCTGCGGCTTCTTTGCTGCAAAACCATGTCAGAACTTTTCATGTGTCCAAATGTAGAACGTATATAACTCCCGATGTTTCGAGTGCTTTGTGACACCTATGGTTACGGGGGACAGGACTGAGGTGTTTGACGTACTGGTGAGCGCCCTGGCCACCCATATCGTTGATTTCAACGTCTCGAAGGTATTCGAAAACTATGACTACAGTATGGGAGCCTGCATCATCATGCATAAAAACAAATCTATCTCCTATAAAAGGGGCAAATGGCACTACAATTTCTCCCAACATCTCAGTTACATATTGTGCCCCTGTTCTACCTGATGTTACACATAATTGGAAAAGAGGCAGCGCGTTGAGCGTACCTTTTCTTTGATCCTTCCTTCATTTAGCATCAGGTAAAATATGAACTCATCTGGGAATAAAACTTAACTTCAAGCTAGGTCATTCCAATATTCGGTCCAGGTTATCAGGTTTTCTAATTCTACGGTCAGGATTTTGCGTGTCGACTGCGATAAAACTTCCCAAAGGAAGCGGTTTGAAAGTAGGGTTACCAAATTGAACATTGGAAAGTCCTGACAAGTCTCCTACTATTCGTAAAAAAGTCCCGAACATTTTCTTGCAAGCGTAATTAACAAGCCTGAAAAAAAGAACAAATCCATTATTGGTTTTGTGCACTTCCGCGGCAAATCAACGTTGGAGATTAAACCCCTCCCACGAAAAATCCTGACATATGGTATCTCTAACTGAAAGCAGCAGGAATTGAATATACAGTTTATAAATTAACTTGCGTTGTCGAGCAAACCGCAATAAATGCAGGAGCATGAATAATAATAAAATTGGCCGTTAAACTGGCATTGAGAAACTTTGCAGTTCGCGGGTTATAAAATATCAAATAAAACGGGTTGAAAGTTCCGGACCATTTTATTGGTGTCGTTTCGTTTTATTCTATCTGTAGAGGTTGCTTTTGAGAATCTGAAACAGCGATTATTGAGCGAATCTGAAACGGCGGTAGACATTTTATACGGCCTCACGGCACCTGATGGTGTGCCGCATGAAATGACTATCGCCGCCCATCTCCAACTGCAACACTAAGGAAATTGCATGTGCATTGCCGGCCTTTTAGAAAAGAGTAAGCTCTTTTCTCGAAGGTTATATCGACTACTTATATAATATGTGGTAGAGCCATGCTGCAACTGTGTTATGGTTCTGGCACGAATGTGGAATGTTATAATGGCCCGACCGGGGAGGGACCTCGCTCCCACGGAATACCAACGTGAAATAGCAGCTTAATGCTGCTATGTTTCGTATGGTGAGTGTAGAGAACCAGAGACCCTCTTTAATGGAAATGAGGCCCTTCCATATTAGTCTTCAGGGGTGACAACGCATCTGCATTTTTATTTCACAAAAACCTTATTTTATTCAAAAAAAAAAAACTATCGTGAAGCACTCTTAATCTTAACACAAGCATTTTAAGCTAAATTGGAATGATTAACGGGAATATTAGTAATGATAATAGAATTACTATTTAATATTAAAAAGAAGTTGAAAAGACCGTGACGTTTAGTGACGTACTTGGCTACTGACTGACTGCCTCCTTGTAGTGGTCGTAAACGCGATTGCTATCACGAGGACCCGGGCTTAAATCTCGGGTCGTACCAAAACCAGTTATTAGGTTTTTCCGTCTCTTTCTTATTCACCGTAGCAGTCCGGGGCCAGGGAGTTAGCGGTGTTTCATCCCCGTGCCTCAAAGAACGTAAAGCCGTTGGTCTTGCGCCTGATCTCTCTCCGGTCGTATCAAGTCATCATTTCTTAATTAGCACCTAAGATTTCACTGCTGTAAACCTTTTTCGTTGTAGCGAATAAATAATTGCCATAATCTTGTCTCAAGTGCGTGAGTACTACCCCAGCTGATGACAAGTGGTGATCTTGCCGAAGATGGTAAAACGCACAGACTTAGCTTAAGAAAGCCTATTCACTACTGCCACGTAAAAAAGCAGTTGTCTAAGTTATCTTATTACACCATGAGATCTTACTGGTAAAGTCGCCACTTAAACCCACTGAACGTAGAACAATGGATTTTTAAGTGTTAAGTTAAGTAGTAAGTTTTTTTAAAAGGTTTATTTGCTGTAGTTTATGGTTTTAGCACGAATTGGTCGGTTCGATCGGGGAAGGACCACTCTCAAATAGAATACCAGCGTGAAATAGCAGATCAATTCTGCTGTATTTCGAATGGTGTAGGAGACGTTCGATCTTAGTGTTCAGAGGGGACAACACGTTCGCACTTTGATTCTTAATCGAAGATGGATGAAGGCCACAACATCTACTAACCATCAGGTGGACAGTGCACTCGTTCCCTTATTCCATAAAAATCACCATACGGTGATTGTTAAATAGTCATAAAAAGGAGCGACCTTGTCTCTTCTTTCCGAAATATATCGTTGGAACACACCGACCGCCTTTATAAAGGCTTTCAGTGTTCTTCAGGATACGTTTCGTTTCGCACACACTCTCGTGCAGGAATTGCATGACTTGATTCCATTCTTTCCCTTTCAACAAAGTACACCCAGACGTTCGGATAAACTCCAAACTTTTGTTGTCGACTTACCACGTATTTGAACCAAATGGACTGAATCTTTGTTAGTACTGCATACAACAAAGGAGTGCAATGAGTTGCCACCAACCTTCTCAGTAATCAGAGGAGAAATCTGTGCCCGGAAGTGGGACATATATAGGGGGTAACTTTTACTGGTCTTTCCATCAGATTACAATCTCGGTTTCCTCATGGCAAGAGTGAGGAGTGAGGCTTTTGTTAAGGTAGGTAAGCCAGTGCGGTTTGTCCTCTTAGGCTACATCACCACTCTTAGGCTACATCACCACCTACAATCAGGTGGTATAGTAATCCAGCACGGGCTTGTATTACTAAAAAAAACATTCAACTTAAATAGTAATGCAAACAGTAATATATGTTGGACTTGTGTCCCACCCCGGCTTGGCCTGGATAGAATATTTCATGAGGCAGCAGATACAGACTATAAAAGCCCATTGTTAAACAAAGACCTCCCCCATAGATTCTTTATAAATCCCTCATAGTGTGGATTTTGCCATAGTTGCCACGCTTGGCAGGCGGGTTGGCAACTGCAATATTTTTTCTGGAAGATTCTGCTGCCCATCACCTGTTTCAATTTCCCTCTGTCGCTTCTAACGACTGGCACGGCATGAAATGGGGTAGAGGATATTCTTACATAGCCACTACACGGTTTATTTAGATTTAAGATTAGCAAAGAGCATTTTTTATTGCTCAAATATGCGCTTTTCCAAAAAAATCTTCACGATTCTCTGATAAAATATAGCCAAGATCTCTCGTGGTATTGTTGCCTATCTGTTAGTATAGTTTCATCGAACTCAGATCAACCATTTCGAAGTCCGAATAGACAGACAGATAAACATTTCAGAAATGTTTTTTTATATCTTAATAGTATGCAAAAGACTCCCCAAAATAAATAGAAGCCAGTTAAATTAATATTGCAGGCAGACACTTCAATTTAATTTATATGTATTAGTACATTTAGCGACGTATTATCTCGTTAATCCTGACATTAACCCAGTTATTGGTCAGTAAACTTTATTTCAATGACCTATACTTGCATATAAGCTATTTTTATGGTATCTCGGAAATGTTCTTATTTTAAAATGAGCCAAATACAAACTGTACTCCATGACATGTATTCCGTCTCATCAGACTCCCATTTTGACAAAATAAATCGCTTTAAAGTTTTTGGAAACCCGATAACTTTGGCACAATCTACTTACTTTTCTCAGTATTGACATTTCTTTTTAATTTTTCTAAAATCATTTTTCTAAAACTAAAGTAAAATCCTAATTTACAGCCCAATAGATGGTAAGTAGCTACTGCAGTCCATGGCCACTTTTTCAATTTTTTTTTAGAATAATTGTGAAAAACGAGCAAACAGTCCACCTGATGGTAAGTGGATGCTGTGGCCTATAGACATCTACATTTATCCTCGACTAAGAATCAAAACGCAGATGCGTCGTCACTCCTGAGGACTGAAATGGAATGCCTCGTTTCCAGTAAAAAAGGGTCTCCAGATCTCTACACTCACCATATACCAGCTATATAAAGTTGATATGCGCGATAAAATCTGTAAGACTTGTATTATTTAAATGTGTAGTGTTCGCGTAAATATAAGAAATTATTATGTTAATAGCATTGTTAATATACGTCCCATTCAGGGTGCAGGACTACACTCATTTCTCAAAGTTATTTAGCTACTAGTCTCTATTACTTATGTGTTGGCGAACTTTACGTCTTCGAAATATTTTATTGAGAAAAGCAGGATTCCTTATGATGTTTTCCGTACCGAGCACGTAGTAAATCATCACTCAAGAGTGTCTACCAAGCCCTCCCAACGACGCGATTGTGAGAGTCCCATCTCAACGGAGCAATCGCTTGTGATCGTGATTGATTGCCAATCAGCATTCAGTTATGTGCGAAACAGGGCGATACGAAAGACATGCATGTAGTTTTAGTTGGATTGAGATGGACGACCGTGTCTTGCGCGGAAAAAGATATGTTATAATTTGATATCGCTTAAATAATAGCAAATTTAAAAAGTTCTTAATGATCACACACTGTTGTTAGTAATTGTAATCTAAGTTTTGTCCTAAAATCCGTACATAACTAACAACAACCTATGCTTTTTTTATATGCTTTAAAGCGAATGGAGTCTAGTTCCACAATTTAGCTATTATCTTTGAGCGCGGACCGCGGATCGCAAACTCAAAAGTTGTGGGTTCTAATCCGCCGTTTGACTACTGTCGTGAACCACCCCTTAGAAAATAATTTTAAGTTTTTAGTGCGTTTAACGGGAATAGTAAAAAATATTTTTGTTAAAAAGAAAACTAAAATAACCGAAATATTATATCCACTATTATCTATGTGAGGGTAATATTATCATCCGGTTAATATTGTCACTTTCTTATAACCAAAGTATTACAGTCCTGTTTGCATTTAAGGCTCTGTGATACGATGACTCTTCTAAAGTGAATCAAGTAATAAAAGGTCAAAAGGGCGGTATTATTTTATATATATATATATATATATGTATATTATATATAAAATAACAACACGTATATATATATATATATATATATATATATATATATATATATATATATATATATATATATATATATATATATTGAAATATTACAGCACTCAATAGAATTATAATGAACTATCCTTAGATTTCATTTTGAGATGTGACAAGTTCAAGTGGCAAGTGCTACTGATGAATGACAAGTGCTTAGTGCGTGTGAACAGTCAGTGATAAGTGATAAGTGTGAAGAGAATTAACACTAAGCACTTGTCATTTATCAGTTGCACTTGCCACTTGCACTTGTCACTTTTCAAAATGTAAATCGAGCCATAAGCGCAAGACGCGCATGTTCTACCAGCGCCTAAAAACCAAGAATCCAACGTTTTGTCGCATGACTCGTCATCGTATCTGCTTTTTAGATATTGAAAATATAAATGACATAAAAAGCACATTGCCAGAAAGATAAATAATTGTTGAAATTATTAATTTTTTTTAACTCAACTGTGGTAATGTTTAATTCTACTTTGCATGACTTTGTTTTTTTGTGCAGTCTTAAACCATAATTAACAATTTAGGGTACTGGAGAAGATCGAACCTGGGTTGTCTTAATATCATGCAAAAATAACCTCCTGAGATTAACAAAAGCCAGTTATTCCAATATTACAGAGAGATAATTCAATTTTATTTATGTGTATAGATTTGTCGCCATGGTTGAAATCGGTCAGGTTTGTTCACAATATATCTCATTGACGAATAAATCAAGGCGTGAACTTTGAAGGATGTTTCTATAATGCTCAAATTTTCACAACATAAAGTAATAACGATTTGCATTAACTGATGACGTCATTTTCATATTCAATTTTAAATCTCAGATGTGACGCTACTCCTACTAATTTAGTCTTCATTTTGCATCTAAGCTTATTAGCGTGTTTAACATAACGGACTTCAGGTATCCATTTTTTTACAAAAAAAGGGTGACAAACGAGCACACAGTCTACCTCATGGTAAGTGAAAGCTGTAACCCAAAAACATTATATTTATTCTCCATTAAGAATCAAAATGCAGACACATCGTCACCCCTGAGAACTAAGATGGAATTCATTGTTTTCAGTAAAAAACGGGTCTCCGGTTCTCTACACTCACCATACGAAACACAACGTCCTTTAGCTGCTATTTTACGCAGGTTTTCTGTGAGAACGTGGTCCTATTGATTATTTTTTCCTCTGGTGGTTCTATTGATGATTTATTGATCCCATTGGTCCGGTTGAGCCGGCCCGTTCGTGCTACAACTAATATAGCTGCAGCATGGCTCTACAACGTAAGAACTTACAACTAAGTCTTACCGTTACCATTACAGCCTATCAAATTCCACTGCTGAACATAGGCCCCCCCATAGATTGCTTCATAGGGGTGCGGGGTTTCATAGCAGCAGTTTTACATAATGATTTCTTATATTTACGCGAACACTACACATATATATAATACTAGTTTTTACGGATTTTATCGCGTATATTTAACTTTTTAAATACCCGACGTTTTTTACAGTTTAGATCGGAACAAAAGCTAAATTTTAATCTGTGGTAACTGCGGTTAGCAATGACATCTGGACGTTGAAAATCTCAGTCCCCCCGTGACAATGGATGCTGTAAAGCGCTAGAAACGTCGGGTATTTAAAAAGTTAAATATACGCGATAAAATCCGTAAAAACTAGTATTATTTAAATACCACAGTTTTTTTTTGTTTTAGTTGTTATTATAAAGACTCTGATTTGTTTCCCTCAGCCTTCATTAACGACACCCCCGGGATGATGTGAGAATTCCCCCCCTCCGGCTTCGTCTTGGAAGAATCTATTAATATGGCTTTATATATCAAAGAATTTTTTGATTCCTCAATAAAAAGATCTAAGTTTTTGGAATAAAATGTAGCCTGGATTATTCCTTGCATTGCTCTTTAAGTGTACGTGAAGGTTCGTCCGTTCATCCATTCCGAATATTAGGCTGGACGGCATACTAACAGACAGAAAAAACATTTAAGTTTTAATGGCATGTCAATAATGCCCCTCCAGTTCAATAAAGACACTGCAATTATAGACAAACATGTAATTTTTTTATATGGATATTTTTGTATTTTTATAGCATTGGGTGTCGAACGAGCACACAGTCCACTTGATGGTTAGTTGATGGCTGAGTCTCATAGACATCCACATTTACTCTCAATTAAGAATCAAAATGCAAATGCGTTGTCACCCCTGAGGACTAAGAGATGCAATGCCTCAGTTCCAGTAAAAAGGGTCTCCGGTTCTCTATACTCACCATACGAAACACAGCATCATTACGAAACGCTGCTTTTTACGCCGGTTTTCTGTAAGAGCGTGGTCCTGCTCCGGTCGAGACGACGCATTCGTGCTACAACTATAATATAGCTGCAGCATGGCTCTACAACGTTAACAAATTATGGCCTTACAATCGTCAATTATCGCTTATTAAAATTAAGTCATAGTTATATCTATATCTGTCTTATTCTCTCTATTATTCATAACATTCTACTTCCTCGCACAACTTCCTTGTGGAATTGACTATCACCAGAGATTTTTCCGGACCGGTACGACTTAGGGACCTTCAAGAAAAGAGCCTACTCCTTTTTAAAAGGCCGGCAATGCATCTGCAATTCCCCTGGTGTTGCGGTTGCTCATGGGCGGCGGTAATCACTTACCATCAGGTGAGCCGTATGGTCGTTTGCCTCGTCTTCTATAAAAAAAATCTATATTGTCATTTAGTAAAAAGAGAGAGAGCATTTCTAAGTGTTTCATAACTTGATGTCGATTTTCTTGATCTTTATTGAGCCTTTCACAATGTATGGGAACAAAAGACGGACTTTATGCTAAATGCTTTTCTCTACAAGTGAAGCATCATAATAGAAAGATAAATGAGTAATTCGTGTATCTGATGGTCAGTGCCTTTAGCATTCCTTGGATTATCATCATTATTATGATTATAGCCCTTCAAATGTTCACTGGGACATTACACTTCGTCTACCGGTACCAGGCTGCACTGGCCGGCCCATTGCCAATTCAGTTTACTATTCTGTTGGGATATGTCGGTAACTCTGGCTATACTGCGGATATCCTCATTCCTAAGTTTATCACGCAGATAAACTTCGAGTAGAGCCCTTCCCATAGCTCGCGACCATGACACCTTTATCCAAATTGTAAAAAAAAGAAAACGGACGTGTTGTTTCACCTGAAGACTAAGATTGCAATAAAGGCTAAAATAAAAATGCTAACCTGTTGTTGCTAGCCTTTTGTATGCCGATGATCAAGTCATATTTGCGTCTGAGTTGCAAATGATGGTTACATTAATGAACTGGGAATTAAAAGAAAGGGGAATGAAAGTGAACGCATGTAAGACGAAAGTGATGGTTTTTGAAAGAGAAGAAAGCAAAACGGTATGTGAAATAAGAATAGAAGGATAGTTAATTGAGCAAGTGGATGAGTTTGTGTATTTGGGATGTGTATTTAGCAGGGATGGAAGATATGATAGGGATATAGAACGAAGAGTAAATGCAAGGAATAGAGTGAATGGGGCACTACACTCTATTATGAAGAACCAGAATGTGTCAAAACAGGCACGTATGGTAATTCATAATGCGGTGTTAGTCTCCACTTTAATGTATGGTAGTGAAAGCTGGGTGTGGCAGAAGAAGCACGAAAGTAGAATAAATGTTGTAGAAATGCGGTCTTTAAGGAATATGCTAGGGTTGAATCTGAATGACAGGGTGAGAAATTGCGTGATAAGAGATAAATGTGGTGTGCAAGATGATGTTGTGACCAGGATTAAGAAAGGAATGCTTCGGTGGTTTGGTTATGTGGAAAGAATGAATGAGGAAAGAGTGACAAAGCAAATTTATATGGCAGATGTGAACGGCCGAGTCGGGAAGGGACGCCCTAGGAAAAAGTTTATCGACCAAATTGACGATATTTTGAAAATGGGCCACGTTAGAAGTACCCTTAACCGACGAGCATGTATGCGTAGATATATGGATGTAAAAGAGGCGAAAGAGGTATATCAGGATCGTGCCAAATGGAAGTCCGTAGTCTCTGCCTACCCTCTGGGTGACAGGCGTGAGTGTTTATGTATGTAAAAATGCTAAGGGGTAATTATTTATTACCTTGTCTGAATAGGATACGACGAACGGAATACGCACTGCACTCACCTATTTCCGGTGCCAGGCAGCTTCACGTAGACTGTTGTGCAGTAAACCGGTGTCACTATTATCATCGTATAAACCATCAAGACATGTTACACCTACTCCCTACGTAGTCAGCGAGTGACCTTCATTACGAACCAACTCACTCACAATCAGTTTTTTTACGTATAGTTGTATAATTGGTTTGTTCTTCATCACCTCAGGACAAATATAAGTCGATTTGTAGACGTACTTACAAAATATCTACGAATTCCAACTTATTTCCAGTTCTGTTAATAGTTAACAACCTCGTGTAATTGGATAATACCACCTGAACGCGCCCCAAAGGGTGGTTGCCGTGAAAATGGTTCGCCGCTACCGCACGATCTCCCGCGAGGCGGCGAGCCTCCTTGCCGGATTGCCGCCATGGGATCTGGAGGCGATAGTCCTGGCGCACCTGCACGAATGGCGCGCGGAGGCACTATGCCGGGGGGAAACCCCGCTGCCGCGGCAAGTTGTCGCGCAGCGGACAGACTTCCGGCACGATCTCGTGGCGACATGGAGAGAGCAACTGTCGCAACCCCGTGCTGGGCACGCCACTATAGCGGCGATAAGACCCCTCTTTGAGGAGTGGCTTGAGAGACGCCACGGCATCCTCACCTTCCGCCTGACGCAGGTCCTCACCGGACACGGTGTGTTCGGGAGGTTCCTGCACCGAATCGGGCGGGAGGAAACGCCCGGGTGCTCCCACTGCGAGGATGGACCGGAGGACACGGTGGAACACACCGTGGAGGTGTGCCCTGCTTGGGCGGAGCATCGCCGTGTCCTCGTAGCGGCGATAGGCGGCGGCGACCTCTCGCGTCCGGCCCTGGTCGAAGCCATGGTCCGGAGCGAGACGGAATGGGATGCCGTCACGACCTTCTGCGAAGCAGTTATGATAGCGAAGGAGGTGGCGGAGCGGGAGAAGGAGAGAGCAGCAGCTTTCCTCCCCGGCCGTCGCGGGAGACGCCCCGGGTGTCGGGGGCTACGTCGTGGCCCCCGGCCACCGTAGGCGCGGGCCTGTGGACGGCGAGCAATGGGTAGCTCGCCGTCCGTCCGTCTAACGACGACAGGCCGTGTCGACGGCGCGTTTTGTTCCACGCGCGCCTCAAAGAGCTGCCAGCAGCGTGAAGGGGCCCGCAAGGGCCGACGCCTGCCGGGGCTGCGGGCTGTTCCAAAGAGATACCGCGGCTCCGGAACGTAAGGGCACTGAAGGAACACGGATGGTTTTTAGTCAGTAAAAGTCTGACACTCCCTTACGCTCCACCCAGAGCGAAAGGCGTCATGAGATGATTTTCCATCCGCAAAAAAAAGGCAGCTTCACGTAGACTGTTGTGCAGTAAACTGGTGTCACTATTATCATCGTATAAACCATAAAGACATGTTACACCTACTCCTTACGTAGTCAGCGAGTGACCTTCATTACGAACCAACTATCAGTTTATATACGTATGGTTGTATAATTTGTTTGTTCTTCATCACATCAGGACAAATATAAGTCGATTTGTAGACGTACTTACGAAATATCTACGAATTCCAGCTTATTTCCAGTTCTGTTAATAGTTGACAACCTCGTGTAATTGGATAATATGGGGTGTAAGGGGTGTCTATAAAAGCGTACGCCGGGTGGCTAAGGCGCAGGAGTGGTGTCCGGCCAGCCTGTGTATTCGTTACCCGTGAGTAATAATTTTTAAATATTTGTTTACCGTTTTAGGTTACAAAACATTTAGAATTTTGTTTGTTATTTTATGGTGTTTCTAACAAAGGTTTTTAATTTTGGTCATTTTTTAATTAGACTTTTTAAGATGTGCTCCTTTCTTTTTAGAAATATTACTGCCAAAAAATATTCCGCATTTTATTAATTTATGTGAACTTTCAGAAATTATAAAGGACCCTTAAATTTATTGTCTGTGCATTAAATGTTGCGGATTTTTTAACAAGGGAATTACTACTTTAGACTCGAACTCTATGATTTTATATTTGCTAAGCTGTTTCAACTGTCGTGATCGTGTTTGTTTTAGTATATATGTAAGAGTGGTAAATGAACTAACAATTCACCTAATAGTGAATAGACTATTGACACTTTTGACTATTACGAAGAAGGCTACTTATGTATTTACGAAGACTAAGATGGAATCTCTCACGATCATGGCATGTTAATATGATTGACTTTCTTACCAACTCTTATAAAACACAACAATGGAAACTTTTGTATTAAACGCCAAAATGAAATAAGAGTGTAGTATGTTCGGTGCATAATTAGGGTTATTTTATGCACCGAAAATACCACACTCTTACTTAGGGTATAAGAACTCGGCATAATTTTTATAGTACGCCAGTAATTCAATCCCTGCCGGCACCAATTTTTAACTGTAAATTTTATGAATAGCTAAAGAAGAAGTTGATAATTTTAAGTGTTAATTTACCTCGTGCTTAGCGATAAAGGAAAATTGTGAGAAAACCTGCAATTCTGAAAGAAGAAAGAAGAAGAAGAAATAAAATATTTGGAAGATGTGTGAGCTATACTGAGATGTTACAAGTTTTGAGCCGCGCTGCAGCTATATAATAGTTGTATCACGAATGGGTCGGCTCGACCGGGGCAGCACCACGCTCTCACAGAATACTAGCGGAAAATAACATCGCATTGCTGCTGTGTTTCGTATAGTACCCTTTTTACTGAAATCGAGGCATTCCATCTTAGTCCTCAGGGGTCACAGCGCATTTGCATTTTGATTTTTCATTGAGGATAGACGTGGATTACTATGAGTCACAGCATCCATTTACATCAGGTGGACTGTGTGCTCGTTTGTCATCCAATTCTATAAAAAAAGTTTGTACCTGATTACTCAACGAACCTGTTCCTCAACTCTTTCAGGAAGGATAGGTGGTCACCTGGACCTAGAGCTGTAACAGTGCTATAGCTTTACCTTAAACATATATAAGTAAAGTATCTATACCACCTTATATTTTGGTTTCACCTTTTGTGATATACAATTTAGTGCCTCAGTGATTAAGAAGGATTTGTGTCATCATGATAGTTCCATATTGTGATTAATGTGTAATGACAATCACTTTCACTAACTGCTCATTTTGCACTTATTATAGTTATTGTAGATCCAATTGGAATTTGAACTCAGGACCGTCGATAATCAAGTAGGTCAGATGAAGACATACGTTATATTTAGACCCGGAAACTTCCCGGACACCGGAAGCTTATAAAAATAATGTTTCTTTTACTATGAATTAAAATAATAATGTAAAAAATTAAAGTAATATGTTGCACAGCTGAACACAGGTCTGATTTTGAAGCAGGGTGAGTCATCTGCGCTGTCCCGTGATGGCGGACTCCTCATGTCCTATATTATTTTTGTATTTTTTAGACATGCAGGCCAATTCAGCTTACACATATTTTATCTATGACTCGACTGCGTTTATCTTCATTACCAATTTTATCACGCAAAGAATATCCAAGCATAACCATCTTCATAGCTTGCTGAACGAACATAAGCTTTTATATACGGCAAGCAGGGAAGGGCCACGTCTCAGTTCTACATATAAGATACGATTTTGTATATATACGAATAGATACGGTTTACGAAACTAGTGAAAACCGCAGTTACAGCCTATTTTTCAAAATAGTTTATTTCGTTTCGTTAGGGCTACATCTTATTAAAATGTCTTTCCTTTTTAAAATAGTTACTGCACTTTGCTTTTAAAGTTTATATACCAAAAAAATTACTTGATTTAAGTTAAAGAAATTTATTGTCTAAAGAAATTACAAAATTTCACTTATCAACTTAAAACTATTTAGAATAATTGCAGTTGAAGTTTCTAAATTAAATAAAATAATAATGCAAATTATATTTTCTATTATATATAGCTCAGGCTTATTTTAGTAATCACTGTCAGGTTTAACATCTTTTATGGCCTTAGGCAATTTATTATATCTCTTTAATACATCAGATTTTTATTTCCGTATTGGTTTCTGGGAAAAGGTATCAGTATTTATATAATGTTATCAGCATTTCGTTTCGTTTTCTTTTGTATTTGATTATTCTTGATAAATCTTACGAGTATTTGACCGCTTAGAATTTACGTATTAAGATGCAAGTTTTAAAACATACAATGGGCTAAATTCATCAATTTTAATTCAGAGTAAGAATAAGGCTTTCATAACATCGCTGCATTACCCCAAACTTCCACTAAATAATAACTATATAAGATTGAAGAACGGTCTTGTTTAGGCACACAGTTAGTTGATTTAGTTTAAAAAATATTACACTACTCACGTCTTTGTCTTACGCAATTAAAGTAAAAGTAGACTCCCTTATATTCATCTCAATCTTTTACATTTAGGTTACTTTTCATTTTAACTCCTTAATAAATAGTAAGATCCCTTTTTGCCTAGGAGTCTGTCAGGGCAGGTATACCACCCTCTTGTGGATTACTGCCGCCAAATGGTGTGTGCCAAAGAAGTGCCTGCATTACTGTGCTGAGGAGTATTTCTGGTCTGAGGAGTATTGTGAGCCAATATATTAACAAGCTATGAGGCATTCCAGCTAAGTCCTCAGAAGTGACAACGCACCTGTAACCTTTTTCGTTTGAAGTTAGATCCAGGTGTCCATTGACTTTTTTACCTGGTGGAGCTACGCTACTGCTATACCATGGCTGTAGCACGAACGGGTCAGCTCGACAGGGGTAGTACCGCGCTCTCACCAACTACCAGCGTAAAATAGCAGCTTAATGCTGCTGTGTTTCGTATGGTGAGTGTAGAGAATCGGAGACACTTTTTACTGGAAATGTGGCTACTTCAGTCGTGATAACGCATCCGCATTTTGATTCTTAATTGAGGATAAATGTAGATATCCAAGGGTAGATGTAAGTTTGGTGGTAACTTTAGTTTTTTTAAAAAGTTCAAAACCAATGTTGTTCCCACAATAATATCACAGTACTTTTAATGCGTTTATCCTAATTTATTTCATTACGGAATGGATTTAGCTTTTGTTCTTAGATAAATGTCAGTTTAGCTCTAAAGGTGGATATCATTCGCTGTGGCTTCACTTCCAACTTCCTATTTTGTGACTAAATGTAAAATCTATTTTTTTTTAAACCAAACTTTTCAAATTAAAATCTTAATCAGGTATTATGTTATAAAGAAACGAAATTAGCTTGGTTTGGAGGCGATAATGTTATTTATTTTCGAGATATGTGTGTTTTCACACACGTAATAATAATAATAATTATTATTCTTTATTTCAAATGTCAAAGTTCCATGAGTTGTTAGTATGACTTAGCTTAGGTTAGTAAATGAGAACATTAAATAAAATCAAATTATATCAAAACTAAAATCAAATTGAAACTCAAAATCATTCACAATAAAACAAAATTAAAATAATAATCATAATGTCAATCAAATTAAATTAGATTAAATCAAAATAAAATAAAACATCGAAATAAAGTCAGTTTGGATTTAATTTAAATAACCGTATTTAAAAATAACGCTTCTCAAAAAGCAGGCCCAAAGCGGAGAGGTGTACCTATCTATATAAAATAACGAGACATCCTTTTAAAAATATATTATTCGGACTTTATGTGGGTAAAAACATGGAGATACTGTATGTTAGAATTCGGACTTTCCAATTGCAAAAGTTTAGTACGTAATACAGAGTTTTTATATAAAAACGAGCCCACAATCCACCTGATGGTAAGCGGATACCGTGAGCCATAGACAAATACATCTATGAAGCATGAAATGCGGATGCGTTGTCGCCCCTAAGGACTAAGATGGAATGCATCGTCGCATCGCATACACTCCCGAAACACAGTATGATTATACTGCTATTTTACGTTGGCATTACGTGTGAGCGTGGTCCTTCCCCGGTCGAGCCTATCTACTCGTGTTACAATAATAGTATAGCTGCAGCATGGCATGGCATCTACCACGTGTAAAAGATATTATGCGGTACTATATAACTTTAAGTTCAGTAGGTAGACCTTGGTTTGAGCGATAGACGTATAATTTTGAATATAAGATCAAGGTTAAGTAATAATTTTTCATAATTATACTAATAGATGGCCGCTATAGTCACAGACATCTTACTAATAATCTTAGGCCCGATTACGCCAAAACTTTAACGAAGAGATGAGTCATAGTAAGTAGGATGATTTTTCCTGTACTAGAAGGGTAATATAATCACTTGATATTTCCATAGAAGAAAGAAAAACCTAAGCTAAAGTGTCAATGGACCGACCATATAGCTCGAAGAACCGACAATCGATGCGCAGAAAGGTTCTCTAGTGGTAGCTTCGTACTGGTAGGCAAAGTGTGGAGCGGCCTCCCACTAGATAAAGTAACGACCTGGTAAGACAACCTGGTAACGGTGTGAAATTTAACAAAATTGATCACCTCGGCGTTTTTATTTCGTGTTTGTCAGGCAGAGAGAAGATTGAAATTTGGTATTTAATTGTTTTACATTGTTACATACATATTGCTTTACATTGTTCTGGAAAGTATAAATAGAAGTTTTAGTGCCATGCTGCAGCTAAATGAGTCAGATGAAGCTGTAAGAGTCGCATAGACTAACAGCACAAACATCTAAATACTAGTGCTGTAGCTATATTATAGATGTAACACGAATAGGTCGGCTCGACCGGGAAAGGACCACGCTCTCACAGTATACCAGCGTAAAATAGCAGCTGAATGCTGCTGTGTTTCGTATAGTGAGTGTGGTGAACCAGATACCCTTTTTTACTAGAAACGAGGGATTCCATCTTGTTAACTTGTCACGTGCTAGAATCCAACACACGGCCCATAACGTCAAGGTCAAAAGTTTACCAAACAAACTTTTCATTTTATTTTTAATTTTGCAAACTATCATAGTGTCACAAGAATTTATCCTGTATCGTGAAGGCGTTTTACCTATGTAAATTGAACATGGAAAAACATCAGAGTCGGAAAAAATATTTATAGGCCATATAACGATTCCGTGTACGGTCTATAAAAAAAAACGAGTGTGTTTATGAACCACTAACTGAGGTAAAACTTCTTTAGCTCCATCTGTGTATACATATATATATATATATATATATATATATATATATATATATATATATATATATATATATATATATATTACGTCTATATATATATATATATATATATATATATATATATATATATATATATATTACGTCTATATATACATATATTTTTTACAAATATTTAAAATTATCGGCTTCCTTCCATAATTTGTATGTGTTTATGTTTCCATATTATTTACCCGAAAATTCACAAAACATGCACTTTAAAATGAATTTACAATTTTATTCACTTTAAACGTAGAATATTTAATGTATTGAACAAAATATTAATTCGTAAAATTATTCAAAACGAAATAAAATTACGAAAAATAACTGCTTATGAGAGCAGGAGAGAAAGAAAATGTGCGTGCGCACTGCTCTCTCTTGCTTATATCCACCACTCAAATCCCGTTCGCCTCGCCCGATCAGACTTTTCGTAACGCTTTCTTCAATAATTCACCAGCTTACTCCCCAAGTCAAGCGTCGTAAAGAAGTTTTACTTCAATAATTGTTCCGGGTCTGGATGATTGTTTTCGTGAAATTTTTGTATGTAAACTACCTCCACAAAACAAGGGAAATCATAGTGTAAACGTAATATAACGTTTAAAGAATGAGAATAATAATATGATTACCGTGCGGGCTCCGACCCGCAGCCCGAAGCGATGGTGCAGCCACTACACTTCTACAGTCCAAAAAATTACGTAACAACTTCTGTTTTTCGAATACATACTGAACATATTAGTATTATACGTCAGACATATGAACCTAAAAACTGAAAGCTAAACCGATTTCATAACAATTGAATTACAGACCGATGGGTTATTGAACTTGTTAGTGTGTAACTCGGTGAGGGTCGTAAGCACAACTTAAGAATGGATTAAAGTGTACTATGAGCGTATTGTTACGGCTTCGCTTGCTATCACGCGCTTTATTATCGCTTATCTGTTTTACACATACGTATAACGACGCAATTGATAGATTTAAAAAGCACTTGTGACTTTTGATATGCGTATTACTAGAAAATGTAAATGTAAATTACATTTTTATACGCGGTAGAACCACGTTGCAGGTATATTATGGCTGTAGCACGATTAGGTCGGCTCGACCGGGAAGGACCACGCTTTCACAGAATACCAGCGTAAAATAGTAGCTTAATACTGCTGTGTTTCCTATAATGAGGGTTCTCTACACCCCGGAGACCCTTTTTTACTGGAAATCAGGCATTCCATCTTAGTCCCAAGGCGTGAGAACGCATCTGCGTTTTCATTCTTAATCGAGGATCACACCAACCACTTAACATCAGGTGGGCTGTGTGCTCATTTGTCACTTTTATTCTATATAAAAAATCAAGCTAACTTTTGTATTTAAGTAACCATTATACATAAATATGACAGTGTAATGGCGGTGTAAAAATATCCAATACCTCATATTACACCGTGGGTGTCGTAAGAGGCGACAGAAGGAAACAAACCAGGACATAGGCAGAAGCATCTTCCTTACAACAAATAGAAAAAAAACTGCGGTTGTCAGTCCGCCTGCCAAGCTTGGCAACTAAGCAGCAGTGGGCTTTAATAGGCTGTAATGGGTGGATGATAAAAATGTAGACACTTACAGCCGAATTTAAATTTAGAAGGTTACAAATTCTGTACCATCTTCGAGGACAGAAATTAAATTTATTTATTTATTTATTTATTTATTTATTGACACACCAACAGCATAACATACAAAACATTACAATAATCTTCGTCTTATAAATAGTTTGGTATGCATGCCAATTACTGGTGCATACATCACTCTCATTAGAAGACATTAAATTAAATTAAGTTCAAAATAAATTTCAATTTACAAATTTTGAGTTGCAGCAAATTAATAAGTAAAAATCAAAAATCATAAATCAAAAGTATAACAAAAAGAAGAAATTTAGTAGCATAAATATAAAATTACAAATCTAATTTACCAACAAAAATGTGCGGTAAGCTTTTTTTTCAGATTTGTCACTGAGTCATGAAAAATATCAAAATCTTTAATGGACGCGGAAAATCGATTGTACTCAGAACACATCCTTGATAATGGAGAATGTTTTAGAGCATTTGTTCTACTTACTGGTACAACAAGTATGTTAGTGAGAGGATTTCGTGGATATCTGTACGGGATTTTGAAATTTATTTCATTAAGCAATTCACTGCATGCCATCTGTCCTGACAACAGCTTTTTGAGGAATGTTAAATACAGTAATAAAATGTAGTCTGCAATGACACATCCTCTTTGCGTCACATCATCTTATACTCGTAGCTGGCGTAAAAGTGCTTAAAAGAGATAAATAAAAATACTTTCGCACGATATCTCAATGATTATAATACTTAGTTGGGTCATAAGTTGTGTCAAAACCTTATTATTTAAATTTTTTGAATACTGGCTAGATGAACTTCACCAATTTTAAAAATATAACGTTTGCGCTTGCCGAAAATAAAAAAAGACATTAATTATAATTCTTTTTCAAATATGGAGTGGTCGAAGAAAGTATATAGAGTAGCCGTTATCGCGTTGCACCGCTGTGGTTACGCGCCAAAAAAGACTTTCAATATTCTACAAAAATTGAAAATAACCCTACGATTTGTTTATGGCACTATCTATCGATTCACTGAAGATTCAAGCTTCGAAGATCGTAAGAGGACCGGCCGACCTCATACAGTTAGGACACCCGCGATCATCAAAGCAGTGAAGGCGCGAATCTAACGAAATCCTGTTATAGTAAGCCATTGAGCTATTATGTACTACGTACTAGAGGCGACACTGCATTCAGTTACTCTGTTCTACTCAACTGCGGTGCATACACCGCACCTTAATCAGTCACCCGCTAGGCGCTTGTAGAGTTATCACGTGTTGTGTTGATTTAAAAAAATCTCTTAATAAAAATATGCCGTCGTGTGTACTTAGATATTGCACAAATAATTCAAGAAATGTCAGTAACACCAAGGAATTACTTTTCATCAGTTAATAAGAGACTTAATCAATAAAAATATTACGAATTAATAATAAAACAAATTATTCCTAAGACGCCATCTTGTGTCATGTAATATAGATTATGAAATTAATTTGTTCAGATGCGAAATTTTTGTGGGTACTTAAGTATAGGACGAATATATTATTATACACATTTTTTTGTAGAAACATATATAAGTTATTATAATTAGGCAACATTTTTCATGTTTAAATCTGCTTACTATTCTTTTATTTTATTTTTAAGTTTCCACAACAAAGTCAAAGTGGTATAAATTCGTCCATTTTTTACTCTCGCGTGCCCAGCCTTTATGAACGACTTGTTAAACATGCATTTAGTATGTTTTTTTATATTTGAGATAGATACGTTTTAAAATATTCAGATAAAAATATCATTAAAATGTAATTGTGATAAAATATTTTGTAATATTTTATTAAATAAGCAAATATAATATACAAAATAAATGACAAAATTTAAATACTGTTCTCGATATAATTTACCTACTTAACAATACAATCTGCTATTACCTACGGACCATTCTACCTATGTTTATTCTATGATAAAAAAACCAACCGCGCGAACACAGAGTAGCGCACATGTTTTGTTAGAAATAGCTTTTCTAGTACGTAAGTACATATTACTTCAATGCGTTTTAAATAAATTAATAATGGGTTCTAAATGTATTCATAATAAAACAACGCCTCAATTGTTTTTAGCTTTTTAATTTTTTGCACATAAGTACATATTACTTCAATGTAGTAAGCAAAACATCTTAGCTCTTTAGATAGGCCTAAGCAGAACCACGGTCAAAAGAGTGATCAATGAAGACCTAAGACTACGGGCTTATCGTAAGAAGACTGGACATTTTTTGAACGTGCATTTGAAAAAAATAGGCTGTTACGGCGGTACGCGGGAAAAAATAACGCGAAATTTGGTTTTTAGATGAAAAAAATTTTAACATCGAAGAAAGTTATAATAAACAAAATGATAAGATGTATGGCCACAGCAGTGAAGAAGCCAGCACGCGTATTCCCAGGGTTCAACGAGCACATTATCCTTCGTCACTCATGGTTTGGCTTGGAGTCTCATATTCAGGCTTAACTGAGGTGTTTTTCTGTGAAAAAGGCGTAAAAACCAGTGCCGAGGTGTACCAAAATACCGTCCTAACAAATACGGTGGAACCTGTTTCTCAAACAATGTTCAAAAACAGACATTGGATATTCCAACAAAACTCAGCACCAGCTCATAGGGCACGAAGCACGCAAAACTGGTTGACCGCCCATGGAATTAACTTTATCGGATATAAAGACTGGCCCTCTTCTAGTCCAAATTTAAGCCCATTGGATTATAAGATATAGCAACATTTTTAGGACAAAGTCTGCGCTAAACTTCAACAGAATTTGGAATCTCTCCGAGCATCTTTGGCTAAAGTAGCGTCAGAAATATATATAAGTGTGGTGCATGCTGCGATTGATGATTGGCCGTGTCTATTAAGGGCATGTATTCAAAATAGGGAAGGGAATTTCGAATAATATAAATAAAATTGTATTCTAAATTAAATTCCAATTAAAAAGTGTACCATAAGTTTTATAATAAGTTTTTGACAGAATTTATGACCTGACTAAGTATAAATTTAGGCGAATCATAATTTTCAGAAAACTGATCATTGATTGATAGGTGCCGGAAGAAAGTTAGTGCAGAGTTTTTTTTTAAATTAAATGTATGCTATTTAATTGCTCCTTAAATGATCTCTTAGAATTCGTAATTGCTCCACGTCTATTACTATTAGTTAATTTATAATCAATTTGAAAATAAAAAATTGGAATTTTTTATTTTGCTATAAAACGTAAAATATCCAATTTTTTTAAAAGATTTATTGCTTAAAGAATTACTCTCACTTCGCTCTATTAATTAAAAACAAAAATATTAGACTTTTTATTATTATTATAAAAATAATAAATAAACCCATAAAAATTGCGTAAATCGGACCCTAAAATTAATATTCAAAAACTGAAGGTAGCCGGACTAACTATGCCACTGGGACGTCAAACATCTCAGTCCCCCCCCCCCCCCCCGTGACCATGGGTGCAGTAAAGCAAACGAAACGTCGATATTAAAAATAAATTAAAGTTGTAATTAAACGCGATAAAATCCGTAAAAAATAGTTTTGTTCAATCTGTAGTGTTCGCGTAAATTTAAGAAATCATTAAACCCATAAACTTGACCGTTATGATCATTATGTGTGGATATTAAAAAGTGGTAAAAAATTATAAAGGTTGTTATGATAATAAAAAAAATGTACGCCTTAATGAGAGAGGTGTGTCATGATCGTGTCAAATGGAAGTCTGTAGTCTCTGCCTACCCCTTTGGGTGACAGGTGTGAGTGTTTATGTATGTTTATGTATATACGCCTTAACTACTGTCACTGATATTGCAAGATTGGTGAAATTTTTTATTAGACGCAAATAGCCTAATCATACGACCAAGTATCTGAGTTTTGTTATAATTATTTAAAAAATCCCTAAGTGAGAGTATGTTGTGTATATTATATTGTGTATTCTGTAAAAAATGTGTATGAAACATGTTTGAAGTGTAATGGCATAATGAGGATTCATGTGAACATAGCCTTCAATAGGTTTAACGACCACCAATGACGTCATAATGCAACAATTAGCAGGCAAGCAGTTTTTTGTTGTGTGTTAGTACGCTAAAAAATAAATACATTATGTTTATTTCTTGAAAATAAAAAACAGGAAGTTTTGTTAACGATTTTTATATTATGCCTAATCGATTGTTTTTGTGGTCTAACCCTGTTTAGAGAACATTGGTTGGATGATTTCAAAGTGTATAGGACATGGGTAGAAGTATTCATTTCAAAGTGTATAGGATATAGTTTTTTTTTGTGTTTAAGTAAATAGATTACTCACCATATCATTTAGAGTCAGTCCCAACAAGCATCTTAATGACCGCATCAGGCAAAATATTTTTTAGTGGAAAATTTCTGAAATTTGTAACTATTTTGTGGTCATCCGCTCAAGAATTCTGTATCATATCCTCTCGTCCAGGACGGAATAAGTTTCAACTTGTGGCTTTGGGCATAAATCTGGTATGATACGTGATATATGATAGTGAGCTATCTGTATAGAATTACAAAATTCCTTTACATTTATACGTACAGGTCAAGCTGATATAAAGTTTGTTAATACCCAAAGCATTTATTTCAGGTTATTTTTAATTATATTAA
Organism: Parnassius smintheus behrii; assembly: GCA_036936625.1. Lineage (NCBI taxonomy): Eukaryota > Metazoa > Arthropoda > Insecta > Lepidoptera > Papilionidae > Parnassius > Parnassius smintheus. Next base: position 18,168,813 of record JAUPFT010000021.1, on the reverse strand, counting down.
GTTATGTTTCGTAATAATTAGTTTGAAAGTATTAAACTTCGAAAGTTACGATACCTAATAACGAAACTCTTCGCAACATACATAATTATAGTCTGTCCGAAGTTACGCCAAAAACAAGACTATGTTAAAACTAGTTTTTTTTTCGTAAATTTTTGTACTAGGGAGGAACCTTTTTTTATAGATTTAGGGTGGCAGTGTGCTCGCACTGCCCATCTGATTGTAAGTGGATGCTGTGGCCCAAAGATATTCAAATTGATCCTCAAATGATTAAAAATCAAAATGCAGACGCGTGGTTACCCCGAGGACTAAGATGGAATACCTCGTTTCAAGTTAAAAGGGTATACGGTTCTTTACACTCGCCGTACGAAACACAGCAGCATTCAGATGCTGTTTAATGCCAGCATTCTGTAAAGACGTGGTTTTCCCTGGTCAAGCTGACCAATTCGTGCTGCAACTATAATATAGCTGCAGCGTGACTCCATCACGTAAAAATATAAATTTAAGTAATCAAATTGTTAAGAAATTTAGCTACTATTACACAAGCTTTCATTTACGTTGCAAGTTCTAATTCTCATGTTAGTACTAGACGACTGTCCAACTGTCCAACACAAAATGTTTGACTTATCTGAATGAATCCGTTCAAACCACAAATCACGCCTCCATATATTAAAGTAAATTGTCATTATATCATTTTAAAAGTCTATTACTGAAAATAGGTCTCTCGTAGAAACATCACATCACACGGTCCTGAGCCACGTGCCATTACCGACTTCCTGCATATCTTACCAACTCATCACTCCATCTAGTAGAAGGTCGCACTACACTTCTTTTTGTTACCTACCTGGAGAAATTTTTTCCCCGTTGAGTGGCGTTTCTTCGAGCTATATGGTCGATCCATTGCCATATCAACTTAGAGAATTTTTAGGTTGTGTGGTTTTGCGACAAATTTATTAATTAGCTAATGTAACTTGAGTTTGTCTTGTTTTACTAATACATTGTAATGTTTTGTCACCTATGAGGGTCCACACATCATTCTCTCGATTGAATCTACGTATAATAAGAGTATAATTTAAACCTATGATTAATAAAATAAACTATAATATAAAGAAAAGTTGTCTATATAATTTTGAGGATGACAAGTTATCTTCTGCACTTACTTTACAGGACTAAGAGCCATATTGACAGATTGCTCCAATTTTATATCCTGACTAAACCTAGCCATGACCGAGAAGCAGGATTTGGAAGGAGTAAGTAGTTTTTTATTTTTTTACGTTACTATTCATTTATAAATTTGACATATCTGTATAATAGTTCGCGTAGTGTATATATTCCTTGGTAATATATACACTACGCTATAATAGGTCTTTACCTATAAAATTGCAGTTCTGTAGTACTGGCCATTTCAAATCGAAATCATTTGTTTGGCTAAAAATTCTAATTTCAAATTAATTTTATTTTGTAGTCATGAAATTTTTTTTTTAATTTTGTAATTTGTTTATTGATAAGCGTTATGTTTTCATCGCATTAGAATATTTTTCATCATGGATACGTTAAAAATTCGAGTAATTATGGAAGATGAATAACGTCATGGCATCAACAAGCGGCACACAACATTAACGACGTTTATGGAGCGAATACTACAAACGGACGCACCACCTGTTATTTGTTTGCTCGCTTCCGTTCTGGAAACTTCGACCTGAAAAATAAACCTCGCGGTCATCCGAAAACATTGGTTGATAATGACGAATTAAATGCGATTGTGGACGCTGATGATATTCAGCCTACGGCTGAATTAGCAGCATCTTTTGGAGTTAGCATCAAAACAATTTTTGCGTCGAATTGGCAAGGTATAAAGCTTGAGAAATGGGTGCCCCACAAACTTAACAATCGCCTTGCACTGCTCAACAGGCATACAAACGAAAGAATATTGACATGAATTATTACTTGCGAGGAAAAATGGATTCTGTTTGATTATCGCAAGCGCTCAGCGGGTTGGTTGGGGATCCTGGTTTAGCATCTGAACAATGCCCAATACGAAAACTTACCAGGTTTGGTGATCTAGCGTCGTTGTGATTCATCACAACTTTTTTCAAACGGAATGAGCATTATTGCTGGTGTGTACTTTGAAGAACTGAATACAGTGATGCAGAAGCTTGCACGTCTCTAACCAGCTTTGATCAATCGGTCGTCCCCACTGCTCCTGCATCATAACGCGACCTCATACTATACAACAGATGGTCTCCAAGTTACAAGAGCTGTGGTTGGGAAGCTCTCCGTCATACGCCGTACTCGCCAGAAATTGCGCCTACATATTTCTACTTACTTGTGATTTCAAATGTTCCTTTTTCTGTAGTCTCCTGTATCAAGGGCCCAGACCTATTAAAAACAAAAGGATATCTGTGTTCTCTATTTTAATGTGCAAATGAAAGGGAATGTATTTCACTTTCATTTGCACATTAAAATCTCGCCTAACATACAAACATAAAAATTTAATGAATGACGGTCGGATTTTGACCCCTGGGCAAATACTAGTTACATTAGTTATGTAAAAGCCGATTTAATTAGGATTTTCCGACAACATACCTCTGTCCTCAACCAACCTGTTTTAATGGTGTTGGTTTGGTCGACAACAAATACTTGAAATCAGCTTAGAATTATTTAAGCTTCTGTAAATGTCTAAATCTACCCTCGGTCCATTTTTTTGGAAAAGTGATAATTCCTTTTTATATTTACGTGTATTACGCGTGAAAGTTTCGTGATTGGTCCAATTTCAACCACATAAGGTTAAAGCTTTTGTATGGAAAATTAATATGTGTATGTATGGGTAGGCCTGTTCTGCTGTAGACTTTTGCATAACAATCGATCATAGAGTAACTATCTGTTAATGAAAAACTTTCTGTAAACCTCACTGAAAAAATATGGGTTAAAAGTGTAAGACGGAATGCTTCATTGCCTACAGCCATACTTCCTTGCTTAGCTTGTTCGAAACAGTAAGTTTTTTTTTTTATAGAAGAGCAGCAACGGCTCACAGCTGATGGTAACTGACTACCGCCGCCCATGAACAGCCGCAACAATAGGGGTATTGCAGGTGCGTTGCCAGCCTTTTAAAAAGCAGTAAGCTCTTTTCTTGAAGATCCCTAAGTCGTATGGGTCCGTAAAAATCGCTGGTGGTAAACAATTCCCCAGAGAAGTTGTACGAGGAAGAACACTGGTAGTAAAACGCACAGTGGTGGACCGCCAAGCATCTAGATGGTGAGGATGGTATCTTGAATTTGACGCGATGTGCGTTCATGAAATTTGGCAGCTAGGATTAATTCGATCGAGCAGAGCACTCTACGTCGTAGATGCGATAGAAAATGCGAAGGAATGCAACACCCCTACGCAGCGTCAGTGAATCAAGTTGATCAGAAAGAATTCGGTCGTTGACGATTCGAACCGCTCTGCGCTGGATGTGGTCAAGTGGAAAGAGCTGGCACTGGGGTGCCCCGGCCCAGAGATGAGAACAGTATTCCGTGTGAGGCCGAACTTGCGCTTTGTACAGCAAGCGATACGCCGGCATAAAATAGAGTCTCTCTCTCTCTGCTGCCTACTTAGATGAATCAGTGGGCAGAAATAGACAAATACCTTCTACTTTGCTTACTTGACTGCCTCGTTGGTCTAGTGGGCGTAAGTTCAACTGCTGATTATGTTGTCCCGGGTTCAAAATCTGTTATCGGTGTTTTTCTGTAAAGAAATTCTTAGAAGCAGCCCAGAGGCAGAAATTTGACGGTGTTTTAACTTCGTGCCTCACAAAGCACGATTGATTTTCCGCCTGATACCTCTTTAATCGTATCAAATTGCCGTTCTATCGGTGTATGTGAGTGAGAATCGAGAGTCCACCTGTGCTTGCACCGTAACCCAAAATTCGGTCTGAAGGACATAATCGTAATTTCACAAATAACTAAATATGTAGAAGATTTTTAAAATTATTTTACATGTAAGAGCCATGCTGCATCTATATTATGGTTGCAGCACGAATGGGTAGGCTCGACCGGGAAAGGACCACGCTCTCACGGAATACCAGCGTCAAGTAGCAGCTCAATGCTGTTGTGTTTCGTATGGCGAGTGTAGAGAACCGGAGACCCCTTCTACTGGAAACGAGACGTTTAATCTTAGTCCTTATGGGTGGCAATGCATCTGGATTTTGATTCTTAATCGAGGAAAGATGTATATGTTTATGGGTCACATCATCCACTTACCATAAGATGGACTCTTAACTCTTTAAAAAAAGATACTAAGCTTAACTTTTAACTAACGTATATTTATTTGATACTATTTTGTATTTTGTAGGGTGATCCGAATTTAGAATGTACAAAGCAACCAGTGGAGTTACCCGTACTTCCAAAGCCACTCACACTGGAAGAGAAGAAATACCTCTTAGCCGTCGAGCGTGGGGACAAGGTTAACGTTAGAAGGTAAATTTCCTAACAGATGTGCCTCAGAAAATTCATCATCGGATTTCATCCCGTGCATGTTATAAGAGGCTCTTGGTAAATGGCAGTAAGATCTCGTTTCTTACGACGGATAGTTTTACGACCCTCTCGATTACGCCAGTATCACGTGACGTAGAACAAAGTCCAAGGTGCGTGATGTTTAATATTGCGATAGTAAATTCTATAGAATACTATAACACATACATAATAGAACGGGGGAGTGGGCGGAGCCCGTGTAGCCACTAAAATGCCACTAACACGTCAAATCACACGTGTAACTGTCAACACGAGATGTGTTTTGATCTTACAATCGTTTTCAAATTTCGCACGCAAATTATTTAGAAAATGCCAAATTGCACGCCATTTACAAATAAATATATTAAAATCCGTCTGTCAACACAGCGAATCAGGTTTGTAGTAGTGATTAACTGATAATACGACGTAATTGCTTGTATGTGTGCTCCCGGCGAAGCCGAATCTCGAACAAAATAAGGTTGACAACCATTCTATTGGGTACTATAGTATTCTATGGTAAATCCGCTTGCTAAGCTTGACGATTAAGGTAAATTAATTCAAGGCCATCAGCAACCTACATTTTCTACGTTTTGCATGCAACTAAGACAATAATTACTATTTTTAAAATATCTGTCTGTCTGTGAATAGATCCTACGTAGGCGAAGCCTATATATATATATATATATATATATATATATATATATATATATATATATATATATATATATATATACAACAACTGTCTATCGTCTTCATCACACAGCTGTATGGCTAATACGTTAAATTGCAAGTGGTAAAATTAAAAATCGTTTACAATCAACTTCAATATAAAAAAACGACGGGTTGCACTCCGGGAGTGCCAGCAGAAGTGAAAACTTGAATAACGTTGTGCATTTTTGATATTTTGGAATGGTTAGGGAATAATTTTGCACGAATTGCTTTAATTATCAGTATAAAAGTACTATAATTTATTTGGTAGAACACAATATTTATTTATTGTGCTATCGTACACAAACATGACAATTTATATTACATTCGCGCAAGCGCCCTGCGCCGCCTAAACGAAACAGCAGGCGCAGGCACACATTTTCGCCGCGCCGTAGAAGGAGAGGGGGATACTTCCTCTCCTACTCTCCATCCGTCTTAAGAATTTTCGATCAGGTCACGTGTCCTGACGTGAGTTTAACATTTTTTACCCATTACAAAAAGTGTACAACGCCGCTAAAGAAGTTTTCACTTCAAAAATTATTGTTGATCTTTAAAAACCACTCGTCCGATTTCGATAATATTTAAACGGGACCACCTAGGAAGTTGCACCCTTTGAAATAAAAAAGAATTTTCCAAATCGGTTCAGGCGTTTTCGAGTAATCGGTGAACATACATAAAAAATCCGACGAATCGGGAAACTCCTCCTTTTTTGAAGTGTGAAGAAAAGCACTGTAATTTTTTAGGATAATTCAAAAAGCTCATCGCAAAAATGGTGTAGACATAAACTGCGTAGATGCATTGGGTCGAGGAGCGCTCACTTTGGCAATAGATGGTGAAAATCTGGAGATGGTAGAGCTTCTTGTCGTCATGGGGGTGGAAACCAAGGACGCACTCCTGCAAGCTATTAATGCGGAATTCGTGGAGGCGGTGGAACTGCTGCTTGAGCATGAAGAGTTAATCTATAAACCAGGAGAGTCATACGTAAGCTTTATCGATTTTTATTACAAAAAAAGTAAAATTTAACAAATAAAAATTGGTGTCTATTTGTAATGTCAAAATAACAACTTTTACTAGATGCATATGAAAGTATGTACGTTACTTATAGCATAAACAATTTTTAAACTTTTTATCTGTCCCTCTGTTTATTCCGGGTAATCTCCGAAATGGCTGGACCAATTTTGACAATATTCAGGTTTCTTTTTTTATAAGGTGTAACTAATTTGAAAAAATAATGAGGGACCTATGAATTTGTAATAAACTCCACGTGTTCGAAGTCGCGTTGAACAGCTAGTAAAGGAATAAAAATATTCATTTCATTTTCTGAAAACATAAGATTTTAAATTACATACATATTTTTGTTGGTTCGACTTCTTATAAATTATCATCAGGAGACGTATAGTTTACGTAGTGGATGTTAGCTATCCAAAGTTTACATTTTTTATAGAAATGAGAATAACCAACGAGCATCGATGGATATTATTTTTCATTGACGCCTTAATCGTCAATTACATATATTGAAGACTGGCTGTTCTCCGTGATTTCGCCCGCGTGGATTGTACTACGATTATACGATTGAATTTCATAATTATTTTAATTCCTTTTCTAAAATAAGAGGAGCTTAACCCTTCAATCCCCATAAAATCCCATGTAGTCGCATGCGTCCGACAAATCCCGAGCGGTTGCATTCGACCGCACCCACAGCACTTAAAACCATTAAAACTTAAATTTAGAGAATACTTTCTACCAAGAATCTATTATAAAATCTGTACAAAATTGTGGTCTAAACAAAAGTCAGGTTTTACTTCATTATAAAAAGATTTTATTGTATTTTGATAACAAAAAATATACCAAGCGGATGTCGGCAGCGTGAAAATCACAATTATTTACATATTACTCGAAATTATTTACTTAAAAAGATAAATTTATTCACACAAAAGCTCTCATTACAATTTTATAATAAAATACTATACTAAAACACTTAAAATACTAGAAAAATCCAAAAATCAACACAATAACATTCGAACAAAAATGGCGTACGAAATGAACGTAGATTATAAACAAATATCCACAGACTAACTGACTTTTTATTTCACTAGAAGGTAGAAAATTTCGTATTGATTCTATAATGCCAAACTCCTTCACAAAAAGTAGTCTCTAAACTTAAGCATTTATGGATTAAATTGCTGTAGATGCGTGCGGTCACATTTGACCTCTTGAATTTTAACGGAATATCGCCGCGGTCAAATTTGGACGCTTGGTAGCTAAGAGGTCATCCTGACTCCGAGATGTTACCGAGAATTCTTGACAGAAAAACCTAATCACTGATTCTCACCTGATCCGGGCTTCGAACCCGGGTCCTTATGACCAGCAATAATGATTACGAACACCAGACTGACGAGGCAGTCATATTATTAATATTCCCTTTAACTAGTCCTGTTAAGCTTAAAATGCTTGTGTTAGTTAAGTGTTCACGACATTAGACGAATGATGGATTTGAATCCACGACATTTTAAGTTCGCGATCAGCACCTTGCAATTAGGCTTCTGTCACTCACTATTAGTATTATGAATAGCTTGGCTAAATAAAAAAATTAAAAACAAGTACACCTCAATGGGATCAGTGTTTGAAAAATATTTTTCCATATTGAACAGAGTTGGCAAAAAGTTGATCCAAACACGGCGATGTTCACTCGAGACATTACGCCACTGATGCTCGCAGCACACAAGAACAACTACGAAATCATCAAGATTCTTCTAGATAGAGGAGCGAACTTGCCCGATCCTCATGACATTAGGTATGAAGTATTTAATACACAAAATGATAAACTGTTGTTCTAAAAGTTATATCGCTTTATTGGGACTGTTAGTACTTACGTGAATTTCATTTCTGTAAAATATACATTTTTTAAATAGAATAAGGGTGACGAACGAGCATACATTCCACCTAAAAATAAGATGAGATTTTCTAGCCCCAATAGACCGGTGACGTCTAGATTGACAAATAGATAGAAAATTATTTTTTTCACAAAATGCTATACTAATCTTAAAAATTTTCACATTATAAAGGTGTGGGTGCGACGATTGTATTCGCAATTCCACTGAGGACTCCCTCCGGCACACTTTGGCACGTCTCAACGAGTATCGAGCCCTCGCATCTCCTTCCCTTATAGCATTATCTTCAAATGATCCTATTCTCACAGCTTTTGAGTTGTCATGGGAGCTCCGGAATTTGGCCTATGCTGAACAGGTTAGAACATGTTTTACTGTAATTATTTTAGTGTAAAAAAATTAAGTTATGGTTTGTACGTCCCACAGTTAGGCATTGCCTAACTGTGGGACGTACAAACCATAACTTAATTTTGCCTCCTCTCGATTTTAAGAGTGTTTCATGGTAAGAAAGCGTCCGCCAAGTTGCCGAATTCCCATATCTTCAAATTATCTTTTTTAATTTTTCAGAATTGCAGGTTTCCTCACGATGTTTTCCTTCTCCGCCGAGTACGTGGTAAGTCGGCACTTAAAATTGCAATAGCAATTTCATTGTTGCCGGCGGGGATAGAAGCCGGGTTGCTCGAGTATACTAATAATATTTACATACTAACAATTTTTAATCTTGTTATCTTACCCCTATTAAAAGAAAGAAACTGGTAATACGAGCAGGCAGTCCGACTAATGGCAAGTAAATTTGGTAGGTTTTTTAAAGAAAGGAGGTGGGAGGAGGGAGTAAATAAGCATGCAGCTCACGTGATGGTAAGTGACTAAACCATCCATTAACCATTACAACACCAGGGGAGTGGCAGGTGCGTTGCCTGCCTCTTAAAAAGTCTAAGATACTTTTGTGAAGGTCTTTAAGACCTATAAGTCTGGAAAAAATCCGCAGAATTGTGCGGACATTGTGAATTTATTATTTATTAATCGGCTACTACCCACTGGTAGACCAAATATTGAATGGGAATTAAAAAAAAATAACCCTTGGGGAAGACGATGGAATGTCTTGTTTCCAGTAAAACTGTTTCCGATTTATTTCATATTTTTTTCTTCAGAAACTGCTTTTTAATTTTTTTTGCGTCTTGCGTCACTATCATAGAAAATGTTTTCTCTAAAATTGTAATAAAAATATAATACAACGATATTTGTAGGAGAGTAAAACGGAATATTTGGAACTACGTCGCCAAGTTCAGAAGTTCGCTGTTGATCTCCTGGATCAGTCGCGAAGCTCGCATGAGTTGGCTGTTATCCTTAATCATGATTCAAAAGAACCGCCATTCATTGAAGGCGAACATATGAAGTTATCACGGCTGGAGTTGGCGATCAATTTTAAGCAAAAGAAGGTAGTAGACTCTTAGATATCTTAAGCATAACTAATAGGATAAGGATAATTTGTAATACATAAAAAACCTGCCAATGTTTTCTTAGTTTGTAGCGCATCCAAACATTCAGCAGCTTTTGGCTTCTATCTGGTACGAAGGAGTACCAGGTTTCCGTCGGAAGTCAGCTATCGAGAAGATCATGATCATATTTCGCGTCGCGTTTCTTTTCCCGTTCTACTGTAGCCTGTATATGATAGCACCCAACTGCAAAATCGGCAAGCTGATGAGGAAGCCTTTTATGAAGTTCTTGATCCACGCATCAAGTTATGTGTTCTTTCTTCGTGAGTAGTGTTCCTCATTACCTATAAGTATAAGTAGGTCTAAGAATTTTTTTTGAACGAAGTTCTTTTACGCGGTTAACAGTAGAGTGAACTGGCAGTAATCGTCACATAAAGAAAAAGCGTTATACCCCTCCAGGCGACCTTGCACTCCCTTTCTCTTTCGCTCTGTCTCTTTATGATGCTTGATATATACGGTTTTCTGTATTGTCCCAGGACTGCACAATTTATCAGCTCATCTGATGGTAAATCTTGCTGCCGACCATTAATAACTGCCGCACCAGGGGATTGCAAGTACAGTGCCGGCACTTTAAAAGGAGTACGCTCGTTTCTTGTTTCATATAAATGTTTTGGTTTCTAATTAAGTGCCGTAACATGGATTGCTGCCACTCGCTACTGTTAGAGTAAAAACTGCCGACCCAAACCTCCTTATTTTCAAAACTATTAAAAATATTAAATCAGTAATAAGCTCTTTTAATTTTGAAACGGATAAAACAATCCTTTAAAATCCCTTGGCAGATGTGTACGCATGTATAATGAGGGTGTGTGCAGATAATGTCTATTATTGAAAATTCCAACGCTACTTTATAAGTTATATTTGAATCAAAAGTATTCATTCAGTAAGAGTTATTTTGCAGATTAAAGCCGGCGGGGTTTGTGCTACGGTACTGTCCTGATTTTTGCCCTAATGCCCCAGAAGGAGGATAATGGTTTTCGATTGTATGTATATGTATGTATGTCTATTTATTTGGCACGCTGTGTAAGTTAAATTTCAGATGGGGTGTCGTTAGATTCGTCTTAGATTGCAGCATAACTCTTAGGTATGTTTCATGACGACTCCGTGGCGTAGTGGTTTAGCAATGAGTGGCTGCGCTGGGTCCCGCGGGTTCGAATCCCGCACGGAAGAAGTATTTGTATGACCTACAAAAAACTGTTCCGGGTCTGGATGTTTGTCCTTGTGCAATTTATGTTTGTAAACTGCCCCCACGATACACCAGAAAATCCTAGTGTTGGGGTAACGTTTTTAAAAGAAGAAAAAAAATTGGTGAAACCAAGAACCTAACTTTAACGTGGTAGAGTTACGCTGTAGTTATATTATGGTTGTAGTACGCTGCAGCTATATTCGAGATACGACCCGGGTACGACCACGCTCTCACAGAATATAAGCGTAAATAGCAGCCTTATGCTGCTGTATTTCGTATGGTGAGTGTCTCTACACTCACATTTGAAATAATAAACACTGTTTGAAGAGATAACGAGCGAAAGTTGCGAAATAGGAAAGTTTTAAAGGCGCAGTGAAGAAAAAATCTAGTTTGAAAATCAGGGGTGATCAATCACTAGATGTCTATTGGCTACAGGATCCACTTACCGTGAGGTGCACTGTATGCTATTTGCCGCCTTAATTCTATTTAGAAAATCTTATTTACTGGTAAAGAGAAATTTTATTTTAGTTCTTAGATGTGCCTACTCAATTGCGTTTTGACTCCTTATCAAGATTAGATATACAACACGTACGAATTAACTTGAGACTCCGCTGGAATGCGACCCCCTTCCCGACTCCCCGCACCGCGTCCCGCGCTGGCCGTGCGCGCTCAGTACCGATAGCATTTTTGTTACGGATGCGCGTCTCGACTCTAGTTCGATGTTTTTGATAATTTTTTGTTGTTTGGTTTGGACTTTTGTTTGTTTTTGTTATACTTGAACGTTATTTTATCTGTTTGTTGTTAATTGCGTTGTTTTATTATTAAGTTTGGACGTTGTGTTGTGCCGTTTTCTTGTGACGCTTAGGAGTTACTCCGCCTTTTTTATTTTTAAAAAAAGATGGGAGGAAAGACAATACATAGCCAAGCACGGACACTTGCTCTAAAAGTTTTAAAATTTTTTGAAGATGAAAAATCAAATAAAAAGTTTCTTATTTCTGTGGACCAAGCTTTTTAGCAATAAGGTCGCCTGTTATGCTTTGTATTTTTATTGTGTACGAATCTGTAACACTTTTTATAGTGCAATAAAGTGTATAATAAATAAATTAATAATATTATAAATGAGAAAGTGTGTATGTTTATTTCTTTGTCCTTTCTTGACGCCTTAACTAAAAATAATATTATATATATTATAAAAAATAAATATTTAAAATATATGAAAATGGCAACAGTATATCACTTATTACTTCACCCCTTGCCAGAACATTTTATTTTGTTTATATTAATAATCTCATGCAAATCTCAAAAATTTCAAATAAAAAAATATTACGACGCATTATTTTGCACACCGTACATTGACAATTACGTCGTCGGCCCAGGTCTCAAGTAAATTTGTACGAGTTATAGGTGTCTACGGTCCACGGAATCTACTTACTATGAGGAGGGCTTTAAAAAAAATTTAAATGAAAAACGAACTTACATTCCACGTCATAGTAAGTGGTCACTGCAGTCCACGACTCATGTAGTCAAATTAAAACAAAGGTGAATATCTCTGAGGATTAAGATGGCTTACAGTCTCACAGTCTGTGGTAATACTGGCTCTCTATAGCCTTCAGACCAGAACCAAGGGGTGCAAGCACTGTTATCTGGCGGCAGAAATAGGTAAGATGGTCCTGGGACCATCCGTCCGCGTCCCTGGGTTCAGATCCATGGACTCTTAGGCAGAGAGGGAGTCCTACTATCTACCTTCACCATCGCGCAATTTCCCCATCACACATCGCGACAAAACTCGTGACACTATCCATTCCATCTGGATGACTGGCGGTCCACCACTGTGTGATTTAAAAGAAGTTTTCTTCCTCGCACAACTTCCTTGTGGGATCAACCACCATCAGAGATTTTTCCGGACCGATAGGGACCTTCCAGAAAAAAGCCTATTCCTTTTTATAAGGCTGGAAACGCATCTGCAATTCCCCTGGTGTTGCAGTTGTTCATGGGTGGCGGTAATCACTTACAATCAGGTGAGCCGTATGCTCGTTTGCACTCCTATAAAACATAGTTATGTCATACTTGGAGATAAAAGTTTAGAGGGAATCTGCAATAAGAGACGAGCAGCAGCTTCTTTCTGATAATAACTAAAATAATAAAAAATGCGGTTTTCAATCCGCCTGCCAAGTGTGGCTACTATATACTAATAAATCCGTAATGAAAGGCCTATTTTCAGTGAATTTTATATTAGTGTTAAAGTTTAGACCAATGTTATGTTTATATTATTTCCGACAGTGATTCTAATTCTGGTATCACAACGCGCGGAAGTGCAACTGATTCAACTGTTCGGATCTGAACAGATGATCAAAGATCTCAATAAGGAACTATTAAAACAGAGAGGGAACGCACCCACATACCTGGAAATTGCAGTTTTTATTTATGTGTTAGGTAAGACAACAAGGAGCCTAGTTTGTTTACTTTAAACAGTTTTATTTTATTTGTTTCATTTAAACTTTGCTCTTTACTCAAGGATTTATCTGGGAGGAGACACAAGAAATCTACGTAGAAGGAATCCATTCTTATCTCCGAAACTTGTGGAATTTTATCGATTTCACACGCAATTCGCTTTACGTCGCTGTGGCGCTTTTACGTTTAGTGGCTTATCTACAACAAACAGCCGAAATAAAAAGGAACCCACAAACCAGATTTATTCCAAGGGAACAGTGGGACGCGTTCGACCCTCAGCTTATAGCAGAAGGGTTGTTTGCCGCTGCGAATATTTTTAGGTTAGTACTTATTGCTTATCAACAATAAAACATTTTATATCTACGATCAAAACAAACAAGCACTCATGGACACTAGCAACTAGTTTTAAAGAAAGCTGGAGATTCGTTGCACCCCTGAGATCTAGTCCACAGTTATACCCGGTGACTTTTCATACTGGATGACAGCTGTGTGTGGCTTGACGGCAGTGTTATTATGTTGTACTAACTTAGAGAACTTATTTGGTCTCGACGGGGATCGAATCCGGGTTACTCGCGTACTGTGAAATTTCCAGCGAGAGGCGTAGAGGCTTAATTCTAAGCTACCACGGCTTCCAATTTTAAGTGTTGATTTATCATGTACTCGGCGGTTGAAAGAAAACATCGTGAAGGAACCTGCATATATGAGAAATAAAAAAAAATATTATGAAGACATGTGAAGTCCTCCAACACGTCATCACCGTGGACTATTCCTTGCACTAAAGCCCTCTCAGAAGTGACGGGAGGACTGTGCTCAGCAGTGAGAGGTATATATACTATAGGCTATAACTTTACTTTACTTTTACAAACTTAGACGGATTCCCGTATAGAAATCTAGTGTTTGGTTGAAGATAGACGGAACGTCGCGTAAATTTCAAGTGTCACCAAAACTAAACTAAGAACATGCTTAACTTATTGTAAAAACTTAGTTAAGACCATGCTTAACGTATTGTAAAAACTAAGCAAAGACACCTAAAATAACTTACAACTACTAGTAACAACATGGTTTTAGGTACATATGTGTGTGTCCAATTGTGCAGAAGTGCGTGTCTAGAAATTGAGCACTCTAGTCTATCCCTCTTTGTTGGTCTAAGAATATACATTAATTGGTTTTGTGGGACCAGTGAAAGTAATCAGAAAAAAATAACTTCACTAGCTGGTCAGCCAGACTCTTTTCTGCTTTTTCCGATGTCCCTTTGTCTTTTAAAAAAGTCGCAGTAAAAATATTTAGAGTCATTTCTCGGGATAAAACTATCATATCGCTTAAATTGGAATAAGCAATACAATTTTTTTTTCAGTTGTTGGGTCAAGACTTTGGTATATTGGTAATTTTTATATATAAAGATAATACATAATATAGTATGATTACAATAATAATAGTATGCTATCTGGAAGGTTGAATGAACTATTCACCTCATTTTATTGAAGCCCAATATTGTGGGAGCGTAAAGGTTTAATATTTAAAGGTATTTTATTCAAGTTCTATTTACATAAAGGAGATTGCGGGTAAAATGTACATAAAGGAGAATCCGAGTTAACGTTCGTTTGATATACTCTATTTGTATTATTTCAATAATATAATTGTGTATTTACTCGTAATTTAAGTTTTGCTTATTGTGGGCTATCTATACGTGGCAGAGCCACGCTGTGGCTATATTATGGTTGTAGCACGATTGAGTCACTCTCATAGAACACCAGCGTAAAATAGCAGCTTAATACTGCTGTGTTTCGTATGGTGAGTGTAGAGATCCGTAGACTCTTTTTTACTGAAAACGAGGCATTCCAGCTTAGTCCTCGGGGGTGACAACGGGGGTATATGGGCCACAGCATCCACTTACCGTCAGGTGGACTGTGTGCTCGTTTGTTACCCTTATTCTATAAGAAAGACATAACCACTTTGGCTTTGGATAAATCGTCCTTTTTTAAAACAATAGTTAAGTGTAAACGTTATTACAGTATACCTGATGGTAAGCAGTTACTGCAACCCATGAGTACCTGCAACCAATTTCAAATAAGGAACACTACAGAAGTATTGTCCCTTTTGGAGACTAAGATGGAATGCCTCACAACCTGCAATTGTATTGACTCACTATAACCTTCAGATCGGACAACAGCAGTGCATTTATTGTTGTTTGGCAGTGGAAATAGGTACGAATATGGTCCAGAATTATCCAGACCGACCGCTATGCAGAAAAGTTGTACTAATTTCCTCGTTTTCTGAACCAATAGTAAATAAAGAAATGACTTTCAATAAGTATTATGCAATAATACATATTGAATAAAAATCATTTCATTTAATCGTGAGGGAACCTGCATGTCTGAGAAATAGGAAGACAAAGTATTTCGAAGGCATGTACATTAGGGCAGCGCGGCGGATACTTCCTTGCCCTTGAACCTTCTCAGAAATGAGAGAAGGCCTGTACCCAGCAGTGGGACGTATATAGGCTGTAACTTTAACTTTAACTATATTTAACTACATAGTCCTGTGATATTTAATTAAAATATGAGATTGCTTGTTTATGATTTGAAATCTGTTGTAGTGCCTTGAAGCTGTTGCACCTTTTCTCTATTAACCCGCACCTGGGACCGCTGCAGATTTCCCTCGGTCGGATGGTGATCGACATAGTAAAATTCTTCTTTATCTACACTCTAGTTCTCTTTGCCTTTGCTTGTGGTGAGTGAACTGTTATTTATTTATTCATTACTTTATTAGTATATTATTTAAAACTTACATGAGAAAATATTCTTTAATACTTTTGTTATAAAAATTAAATAAGATTGTTTTTGATATTCGGAGATAAAGGGCAGAACAGTCAAGCTGCGCGCACTGAACTTGTGTGTGATAAGCGAATAACTCTCGCACTAGTGCTCTTGCTAGGTCTCACTCGAGAAGCCGTGGCTTAGGGCCATTTTTTCGTGATGGAGCTACGCTGCAGCTATATTATAGCTGTAGCGCGAATAGGTCTGCTCTACCGGGGAAGGACCACGCCCTCACAGAATACCAGCGTGAAATAGCAGCTTAATGCTGCTGTGTTTCGTATGGTAGTGTAAGTTAGGTGTGGCAGAAGAAACACGAGAGTAGAATAAATGCTGGAGAAACGCGATTATGTGGTTAGGGCTGAATCTGAAAAACTGAGTGAAAAATTATGTGATAAGAGAAAAGTGTAGTTTAAAAGAAGTTTTAAAAGAAGACGATGACAATTATATTTTTTACTAATAATTTATATATGCATTGCAATATGTTGCCAATTGGAAGTTTGCATTAACCATTTATACACTATTATATAAAAATCTTTATTGTGAAGAGTCAAAATGTGTCAAAAAGGCACGTATGGCAATTTACAATGATGTATTGGTCCCTACTTTAACGTATGGTAGTGAAAGTTGGGTGTGGCAGAAGAAGCACGAGAGTAGAATAAACGCAGTAGAAATGTGGTCGCTAAGGAGTATGTTAGGGCTGAATCTAAATGACAGGGTGAGAAATTGTGTGATAAGAGAAGAGTGTGGTTTGCAAAATGATGTTGTGACCAGGATCAAGAAAATAATGCTTCGGTGATTTGGTCATGTAGAAAGAATGTACAAGGAAAGAGTGACAAAGTAAATCTATGTTGCAGAAGTGAACTGCAGAGTCGGGAAGGGACGCCCTAAATAAAAGCATACTGTCCAAATAGGTGATATATTAAATATGGGTCTGATTAAGTGTACCCTTAACTGACGAGCATGTATGCGTAGGTACATGGATGAAAATGAGGCGAGAGAGGTGTGTCATGATCGTGCCAAATTAAAGTTTGTAGTCTCTGCCTACCCCTCTGGGTAATAGGCGTGAGTATTTAGGTTTTTACTGAAAACGAGGCGCCCCATGTGTGTCCCAGTGACAACACATTCTGCATGTTGTTTCTTAATCGAGGATGGATGTCGATGTCTATGTGGCCAGTGTCATTTTTTTGTCACCCTTTTAATAAAAATTATTTTTTTGAATGGAAGTCATACGCTTCTTGTTCACACGCGTCGCGAATATGTTGTGATCACAGCTGGTCTGCTAAGCATTTGCGATTTTTTGCATTCCACGTCATAGTAATTGCTATGATTGTTTGGAAGATTCCTAAGTCCAGCCGTGGACTTACAGACCGTTATAAATTTGAATAAAGTTTTTTAGGTAATATTTGAAAAACACGTCTTATTTTGAGCAGTAATATTTGTTATTTAAATTTTATATTAAAGTCTATTCATATGGGAAACAGGTCTGAACCAGTTGTTATGGTACTTTGCTGATTTAGAGAAACGGAAGTGTTACGTTTTGCCCGGAGGTCTACCTGACTGGGACAATGCAGGCGACTCGTGTATGAAGTGGCGTAGTTTTGGAAAGTGAGTTACAAAAATATAAACCTATGACACATGTTGTAAGAAAATTATACAGATTTTTATTCGTTAATATTTGTATGACATTGGGGGCTGTATGCCAGAATTTTTCTTTTTAAAAAGTAACTCAAAAATGAGAGGTAGTCTCGTATTGGATAATGTTTAGTGTTACTTTACATTTTAATAATATTCTAGTAATCGTCGACACTATGCGAAAAAATTTATAGTGCCTATAATTGGTGGTTACATATTTAAAATAGACTACCATGATATAGGTACCATTGGTAGTTTTATGTTATATATCAGAATTTTCATGTAAAAAGTCATTTTTGAGATGATATTATTATAGTACTTTAAAAGTAACATAATTTTGCATATGAATGCGACTGTCATAAAGATTGAAATTACAGAATTACAAAACAATGAGAAAATACAAAAAAAATGTATTTAACCTAATTAATTATCAATTCTCAGCGTTTAATATTGTATATCATTTTAATTTTTAATCTATAAAATAAATATCCAGTGAAAGAAAATCAAATAAAAAAATATATTACTATGTACATATCGCCTTAAATATCATATATAGTAACACCTCTAAATTTTTTTAAGATCTTCAAACAATTGTGATTTCTATGGAGTTTAGAGTAATTACGTCAATTACATACATACTCTAAGCTATGGAGAGTCAAGGCCAATTATATTCCATTCATCACCATGGTAATCAACAAATTGTTTTGTCGATTTGACAACGTAAAGTCGTGTAAGTAGCTTGATAGTATTGGTAATTGTATTATTAACTCAGATATTTGTTTTTACATAAATAAAATTTTAAACAACTAAGTGTATTTATAATAGAATACTTAATCGTATATAATGAATGAAACACAGTTCGGCGTTCGCCATATAATTGGCGCTCCTATTGCAACAACAAGATTGGCCGAACAGGCCATAGTTTGTATTCCACCTAGAGCTGCTAAATTTACTTTAGGAGAATGGAAGCTGAGCAACGATCAACGTTGCAGAAATACAGAAGATCAACAACAGCTTGCAGATAGAGTGTTGAGTGAATCCGAGAGAGTGCGCGATGAAACCGCTGAGCGTGCTGCTATAATGAAAGCAACTAGTGACAGGCGCATTGAAGAACGTATTGGAGATGTAGAGTTTAATAAAAATGAGCTTCAAATACAGAGGAAAGAAATATGCCTGGAGTTAGAAGCGCTAAGTGTGTACAAAACAAGATTACAAGATTGTTTAGCTTCTTTAGAAACAAACGCTTTGACAATTTGTCGAAAGTGTCTTATGTTGAGAGATGGACGTATTGGTATAGATTTGGTTGTAGATGATGTAGAGCATGCGTTACAAAGAGAAATAACAACGATTCTTGGAGGTCAGAGCTTACTAAAACGTACCTTAGAACAACTCAATGAACAGATGCGGCGTCTGCGATCTACTCGCTATCTTCTTGACCGTGATCTTCAATACAAGCAAGCTGCCATTGACTCAGATAAAGGATCGTTGTCTTTAAAACCAACTGACTTATGTCTATCTATTTACGAAGGTTTTGCTAATCTGGACCCAGCAAACATATCTGCTGAAGAGTACAATGCTTATTCAGCTAAAAACATTCAATTAGCTGCTAGGGAAGTAACTAGTGCTCGACCTATTCGGGTTTTTATTGATACATTATTAAATCAAGTGATTGAAGATCTTTGGGCTGCTTACAATAAGTGCAACCATGAATTTAATGAACGCATTAAAGAGACTAAAGGTGCAAAAGCAAAACTAGAAGATATGCATCGGGAAACAACTCAGAAGATTACGGAAATGCAGAATAATATACTTCAGTTGCAGAAATCTCTATCAGACAAAGAAGGGAATGTAGCATTGGCACATACACGACTTGGCAGACGTGCTCAGAGAGTTGGTGCTGAATTGGTCCGTGATCCACCAGGTCAGGCATTATATTATGAATGTGAAATGTTAAGACATAGCGTGAAACAACTGCAACAAATGCTACACGAAGCGACTGCCTCCTTAAGATATCTTCTACAAACACAAATTCAATTAGAAGAGGATATTAACGTCAAGATGAATACTTTAAAGATTGATGAAGTGGATTGCATGACATTACGGGCAACTATGGATTATCATGCATATTAAAGTAAAACAGTTAACAATTAGCAGTACTTGCTTTGATTCGAGAAATCTTCACGCATCAACGTTCAAAATTTTACCCTATAGCCAAAATGTTTGTAACTTATTGTGTTCATTTCAAACGAATAATAATAATTCACATAATTATAATATTCATTAAATATACGCGATTAGACACAAATTAAAAGTAGACAAATTCACTGATTATTGTTTTTTTTGCTATAATTAAATTAAACGTGGTAAATCGTACGTTAAAAAGCCATGCTGTAGCATGAATTGGTCTGTCCGACCGGTGAAGGATCACAATCTCTCAGAATACCAGCGTGAAATAGAATTTTGCTGCTATGTTCGTATGGTGAGTGTAGATACTCAGACTCTCTTCTACGAGACTCTTTCTACTTAGCCAGCTTAGTCAGGGGTGATACGCATCAGCATTTTGATTCATAATTTCCAGTTTGAGGCACAGCATCCATTTACCATGTGGTAATGACTAATAATAAAACCCTTATTTAAAAAAGAATCCAACATGTTTCAACGGACTGAGCATTCTTTTAGTAAGTATTAAAAAATTTACTTTTGGATAAAAAAAATCGAAAATATGTTGCGTCCGCTCACACACACTGAAGCAGCGTAGCGGATCAACTGCACCATAACCTCTTTAAGAAATTGCTATTCGATCAGGAGTTAGATGTTATGTAGGTAGGGTTCTAATTTGTGTAGGTATATTAGGTTACATAAACAAATCCTCAAAATTGAAATTCAAGAATTTTTAGCCCAAACTTTTTTGAACGATATGTTTTTATAAAAATAATAAAACAAATTTAGACCATAATTTCTACGACTTTATCGTCACCTTTAGCAGCCGCATTGACGATCGCAGTGCCTGGTGTCTCTCATCTTTGACGCAGCTGCCCGTCACAGTTCTGGTAATTTTATTAGCTAAACAGTTACTGGTTGCTGGAGTTCCTTTTATGTCTCATTTAGTTCTTTTAAAGTTACTACCTCTATCTAACATAATCCATAAGGTCTTGTTGGCATTTCTCGTAGTAGTTTTAGGGTGTGGGGTAACGAATTTTATTACGTCGCCATCATACGGCAAAGCTATAATGATAATAAGCGTGAATTATTTTCTCTTTTTTTCTTACTTGCCAGTGTGTTCGAAGCATCTCAGTCGCTCTTCTGGGCTTCTTTTGGCTTGGTAGGCCTTGAAAGCTTCGAATTGGCTGGAATCAAGAGTTACACGAGGTTCTGGGGTCTACTTATGTTTGGATCGTACTCCGTGATCAACGTAATCGTCCTGCTGAATCTTCTCATTGCCATGATGTCTAACTCATATGCTATGATTGACGTAAGTTATATTTTATTTTATTTTGATTCGTAAACTTTTAATTGCTCAAATCAACCAGTGGACGCAAATAAAACATATGCGTTCGCTGAATTTAAACAACACAAACTGATAAATATGTAATTGTTATAATTTATTAAAGTTAAAACTGTTTATGCAGGACACCTACTTACGTTGTGAATTACTGGTTACACAGATAATTTAAGTTTTATTCTAAATAATATTTCATTTCAGAAAGAAATATATTTTTTTAATTTATTTAGTATAAGAAAAATACAGAAAATCATAATATAAACATTACAAAATCCCTTACTTTTTGCCTTACGGTTTGTCCTTCCTATGCTATTTTAATAGACGAATTAAAATTGTTGTGATTTTGGGTAGTATCAAGCTTAGACCATTCAACGCAATGGACGAGTATACGAACAAAAAAGTCTGTCACTTTTGATGTGTTGGAAGAGACACTACACAGACAGTACTGCACACCTACTCAAAAAATTTGTGTCATTATGGCACACAAATATAAATCTCCAACACTATTAAATTTTACGCACACGCGCAGGTTAAATATATCAATATAGAAAAAGTTATGAGTGTAACACGGACAAATAAACTGTGATGCTACCATATCGATATTTCATATCGATAGTTTCCCTAAGAAAATGAGAAAAACTCACAAGCATTAGCAAAATGCACTCGAACAATTAAAATCATCTGTTTAGTTGGTCAGCGTAGCAAGTTTTTTTAGGGTTCCGTAGTAACACAACAAGGAACGTTTATAGTTTCGCCAAGTATGTCAGTCTGCCCGTTTGTCCGCGGCTTAGTGCAGAGACTATTGGTATTCTAAAGAGCTGTAATTTGGTATCGTTAACTATTAGTACCAGAAATAAAAGGGCTCTAAGTAACAAAAACAAAAAGGGAAGGAACTTATGTTTTAAGTAATAAGCCAATCATCACAATTTTGTTTTTGTTTTAACGTAGACATTTATATTATTACAATAATATGCTGTTGTGAAACAAAATATAATATAGGTACAATAAATATAAAGGAGTAAAATTATAAATAAATTAAAAAAAAATTCAGACTGATCTTAGTAACTGCACATCGTCTATTTTAACCCTTCAAGCGCCATAAAAATCCCATGCAGTCACATGCGCCCGTCAAATCCGAGCGGTCGCATGCGACCTACCCCACAGCACATAGAACCATTAAAACTTATAATTAGAGACTACTTTTCTACGAAAAAGTTTAGCATTATAAAATCTATACAAAATTCTTTATCTTATGGTTTAAACAAAAGTCAGGTGTTAACTTCATTACAAAAAGATATTATTGTATTTTGATAACAAAAAAAAAACATACCTAGCGAATGTCGGTAGCGTGAAACTCACAATTATTTATTAATATATATATATATATATATATATATATATATATATATATATATATATATATATATATATATATATATATATATATATATATATATATATATATGTATATATAACCAAAAAATTTACGCAAAAAGATAAATTATATTCACACAAAAACTTTCATTACAATGTTATAATAAAACACTAGAAAATCCAAAAATAAACACAATAACATTCACGCGAAAATGGCGTATGAAATAAACGTAGATTATAAATAAATATTCATAGTATGAGAGTTTTTTTATTGCACTACAGGATAGAGTATTTCATATTGATTATATAATGCCAAATTTCTTCGTAGAAAAGTAGTCTCTATATATAAGTTTTTATGGGTTAAAGTGCTATGGGTAGGTGCGACCTCGTGAGACCGCTAGGGATTTGACGGAATATGGCTGCGGTCTCACGAGACCGCTAGGGGGATGAGAGGTTAAAACGGTATTCGGGGCATCTTTGAAAGATAAAGAAAAAAACAGGTCCTAGAAAAGATAGGAATTGAAGAAAGCGAACTTTTAAAGAGACAAATAATAGTACCTAAAAAGGAACATTAAAAAATTGCCCAGAACTAAATATTCCCCAGAGTTAAGATGTTTTGCCCTAACACTTAATTAATACTTTCCAAAAGCCTATCGCTATGTACATAATAGTTTTGTAACATGTTTGCCTGCACCACGGATATTGATTAAGTTGTATTATAGTACCATCAATGGCCGATCAGGGAAGCTGACGGCATTAAAATTGAGAGGGGAGAGTAACCCTGATATTAAAATTTATTATACCTTCATCATGGACAAACAACGTGACACGTAATTTATATATATATATATATATATATATATATATATATATATATATATATATATAAATTACGTGTCACGTTGTTTGTCCGCGATGGCCTCCTAAACTCTTAACCGATTTTGATCAAATTTGCACACCGTGTGCAGTTTGGTCCAACTTGAGAGATAGGATAGTTTTTTTGCCCATGAGTGACCCACATTTTTTATGCGAATTTAAGGATTTTTAATAGGATATGACAAAGGGTCGTCGAAAAAGGCAGGACAACGTCTGCACGGCAAGGTAGTATATATATATATATATATATATATATATATATATATATTATATTTTTTTCTTTATCCTTACCACATCCTTAAATTAGTGCGTAATTCTGTTCGACATTATGAATACTTTTTCAAATTAAAAATCAAATTCAGTGGTCCGAAACCAAAAACTCCGAAAATTACAGGAAAAAGATTATTTTATATGGCTAAAAAATTAAAAGCAAATCATATACAGTTCAAAATGAAAATTATGACTGGACCACCTTGCGGCCCAACATTTAGCAGAAGTGTTGCTGATGTATTGCTGTTTTGCTAAAATGTGGTGAAATTACCTATGTTCCAAGGAGTTACTCCAACAGCTGTTTTCTTGAAATTAATTAACTAATTCATACTTTTATTATAATAGTAGATAGTTTAACATAAAAAATTTTATAGTGACCATATCAATGTTAAAAATCTTTTATGTTTTAAATAAATAATTAGATTGGTTAGGCCATCTCATGAAAACTCAATGTATCTCACAAGTAATACATATTATATTAAATTAGATTGCTTAGTGCGATTGCCAAATCATCTATATATTTAAAAAGATTTTAACATTGTTATGGTCATCGTAAAATGTTAGGTTAGCTAATTACGTAATAACTTAAAACAGAAGGACCCTGAATAAATTAACCGACTTGATATTACTTGGATCTCACAACTTTTTACGGTAGAAGAACTGAGTTGCGAGACTTGGTTTTTTTAGAAGTTATGTTTTTGATGGCATCTCATTTCTTTTTGTGGATAAGATAGTCCTACTTTTTTTTTCGGTACCTTCTACTTCTTGAATACCAACAACGTACCTATCTACACCTATTATACATATACAAGTACACTGATTCATTCACTCCAAATGTAACTTTGTAATTCTATATATTTATATGGAATTACAAAGTTATTTATGCAATTACTGTAAAAATATATTTTAGTTTTTCCTTGATTTATACACTAAACACTAATTGTATTCTAAATTTGAAGCCTCTATGTCTACTAGAATTGCCATAGAGTTTTGATGACCGGTCAGTTAGTGAGTGACAAAATTAAGAAACTTTGACTTGTTATAATTCTTAAAATACTGGTTCAAATTGAATGTCTTTATACAATTTCTATTAAGTTACTGAAAATTCAGTATTCTAGTTTTATCCACTACGAAGTTATAGGGGGTCGAAAATGGCCTGAATTGCTTCGAGAAAAGTATGGTACGGCCGTGTCGCTTTTTTGCTCGACTTGGAGTGGGCACTGTCGTGCCCCCAGATACATTTTAGTCGATAGTTAAAATCTTTCTTCTTATATTAAATTGGACTACATACACTACGTAATCCACGCGACCATTTACGTTTTTTTATAAGGCGCGACCACTGCAGGGTTAAGTCTGTTTACACTTTTATTGTTTACACGTTGCAAATATAAACTAATCTCGTAAGGAGAGAGGTTGTGTTTGCATGTACAATTTTAAACCTAATAAGTCAACACTTGAGGGTTGACTTTAAAAAATAAATATTAAACTAATCTCGTGGGGTGTCCACTTTTCACATTTCGATTATCACTACGACTTTTATGAAATACTATGTACTTGATTATCTTATCGGTGTAGTTCTCGATTATTATTTATGATACTATTTTTAATGACAATAATAGAAAGAAAGCATATATCACAATAAAAATACTTACATATGGAATATAACTTCATCTATTTTGTAAATTTGAATTATTAGACTTCTTTTTGCACACGTTAAGTGCACAGATTGGCATTTTTGAAAGAGCAATTACAACGACAAAATCGATTCCGTAAACAGTTTTCTGACAGATTTTTAAATCCAATACCTGCGCAGAGGGAAATAATCATGCGGGGCGAGTCCATCGGGTTGAATGGTCTAAGGTAACAAGTTTTCAAGCTAATAGTTTCTTATGAAAACACTTCTCATGCACTTTAAATATAATCAAACGGACGATCCGTTTGATGTCCGAATGAGAACCGGAATATTTCTATAATCTTTATTCCTATAGATTATATGATCTCTATACATCGCGTATAAACCTCGTTCATCGGCTAATGTTAAAATTGAAATACTACCGGTGTAAGAATATCCACTACTTCATATCATGTCGTGGCTGACGTATGAGGCGACAGAGGAAAATAAATCAGGAGACGGGCAGCAGCATCTTCCTGATAACGACTAAAAAAAAAATAAACGGCGGCTGCCAACCCGCTTGCCAATCGTGGCAACTATGGCAAATATCTCTTCTACGAGGCAATCTATGAAGTGGCCTATGTTCTCTAGTAGACTTTAATAGGCTATTACCTGATTGGTGAACGCTTATATTACTTGGAACGAAGTATAACTTAAAAGGGGATTATGCGCGCAAAATTACAAAATATTTCATACAAACTCACACATTGAAAGTTCATCGCTGTTTAGTTAACAGACACGGAATGCGTAGTAAAAAGCTGACCGTATTTACCGATAGTTTTTGGTTTAATTTGCCATAAAACATATATTCGCTTACAACGATTATTTATATAACGCCATTGTCACTCGTTGCACAGGAAGTTATATTTAATGAGTTGCAATGCAAATTATATTTAATCAGTATTATAATAGCGACGGTATTCAAACTAAACTATGACTCTTAACTGAGCTGAGCTGATGCACCACATATGTTAGCTCAATTTACGTTGGGTCATTTATTGGAGCTACGAAGGATTATTTCGTTTATCCACCCTAAAAAATCCACTCTAGGGTGGATACTCAGAAACGCGTGTTCGTTTATTCACCCTTAACGTAATTGTATATCCTGTATAAATTCGTCTCTTAATAAAAGATATTTTAAAATTTGTTAAGTACCGTACTATTTCTAATACCGTGTTTATATAATTAACAATATGTTTATTTATTTTAAATAAAATATCATTGAAATTAATTGCAGTAAAACATTTCTTGCGTCATAAGATTTCTCTAAAATGACGTGAATTATATCACATCATTAGAAGTATTTCGGTTTTAACCTTTAAACAAGAAGTGTGTATGTATTTATATAAGTATGCATGTATTTATATAATACTACTAAGTAATCAATAGTAATAAGTAATCAATACAAATTAATAAATACTACTAAGTAATACTACTAAGTAATCTTGTGCCAGTTTCTATCATGTTTTATAAACTACTGTAATTTTCCTGGTGTTGCAGTTATTCATGAGCGGCGGTAATCACTTACCATCAGGTGAGCCGTATGCTCTCCAATAAAAAAAACTCAACCGAGGGGAAAATTGAAAGAAAAATAATATACGGATTCCGATTATCCACCACTTCTGAGGTGGATAAACGAACACGCGATTCCGGGTATCCACCCTCGGGTGGATTTCTTAGGGTGGATACACGGAATAACCCGCTAGGAATGCTTTCATGTTTTGTTTGTGTTCACTGTTCTGCTCCATTGGATTAGATAGAAAAGGTGTCACTTATTTAACTAAGCTTGATGTTTGTTGTAATAGACATAAAGAATAAATTGAAAATAGATGCACTCCACAGAAACATTCTGACGTCGAATGGAAGTTTGCACGTGCCCGCTTGTGGATGAGCTATTTTGAGGAAAACGCAACGTTGCCTCCGCCCTTCAACATATTTCCCACACCAAAGTTGTTCTGTAAATTGTCGGGACTTAGGCAGAAAGATAAGTTAAGGAAAATGAAGATAAAGGTAAAAATTACTTAATGATTTCTTAAATTTACGCGAACACTACACATTGAATAAAACTAAATTTACGGATTTTATCGCGTTTATTTCACTACTTTTACTTATTTTTAATTCCCGACGTTATTAGTAATTCCCCCCGTGACCATGGTTGCTGTAAAGCACCCGAAACGTCGGGAATTAAAAATAAGTAAAAGTAGTGAAATAAACGCGATAAAATCCGTAAATTTAGTTTTATTCAATAAAAATTACTTATTTAAGATCTGTACTTCGCTCATTTTTAATTTCTTTAATTTATACTCAGGGTTAGATTTGGAATACCTATCGTCCCTGTAGAAAGAAAAACTTTCGCCACCTATAAAATTAAAAAAATGATTTTCCATAGATAATTGTTTATGGGGGAATAGTGATTGTATTCTTATCATATTATAACAGGAGCAGAAAGAGAAAGAATATGACATCCGCTATACAGCAGTCATGCGTGGTCTTGTTTGGCGATACGTGTCGTCAATGCACAGAAAGATGGACGAAGAACCGGTCACAGAAGAGAATATTAACGAACTCAAAAGTGATGTTTCAGCTCTGAGATACGAACTATTAGAAGTATTTGAGAAGAACGGCATGGATGTATCATTTACAGATAGGAAAGAAAAGAGTAAGTATATAGAAAATTGACGTTATCAATGAAACATCTAATTACTTAAAAACTATTATAAGCCTTTTATTATATATATATATATATATATATATATATATATATATATATATATATATATATATATATATATATATATATATATATGAAAATGCTACTGTACATCATCCCTTTCACTACTTTCTGTCCTCTCAAACCACACCCATGGGATAACATAGGTAAGGTCCCTTACGCTGACGCTACACGGTGAATATTTAACGTATACCAAGTTACTAACTTCTGTTTATTTTTAACTTGAGTGACGATACATTCTTCTTTATCATTATCATGAAATTGTTTTAATTCCGATGCTGGGCATAAGCCTCTTTCATAATAGTGAGGTTTACCTCTTTTGGGGTAAACCTCACTATTATGGAATATATAAAACACAAATGGCACTCCCCTTTTTCTAAAGGGGAATGCCATTTGTGTTTTATATTAGATTCTGTTTCCCATAATCAGTCTGTGAATTTTACATTTGATATAAATATGATATAACTATTCCACTATCTTCTATAGACAGAAGGCCGGAAGAATTTTTTTACGTGGTAGAGCCATGCTGCAGCTAAATTACTGGTATAGATCACGCCCGGGGAACGACCACGCTCTCACAGAATACCAGCGCCAAATAGCAGCTTATCGCTGATGTGTTTCGTTGGTGGTAGAGAACAGGAGACCCTTTTTACTGAAAACGAGG
The DNA here is from genome assembly GCA_036936625.1 of Parnassius smintheus behrii. NCBI lineage: Eukaryota > Metazoa > Arthropoda > Insecta > Lepidoptera > Papilionidae > Parnassius > Parnassius smintheus. The sequence continues at coordinate 18,140,063 of JAUPFT010000021.1, read as the reverse complement.
CCTTCTATATTAGTTCTCAGGGGTGACAACGCATCTGCATTTTGATTCGTAATCAAGGCTAGATGTAGATGTCTATGGGCCCCAGCAGCCACTGACTATGTGATCGTTTGCCACACTTATACTATTAATGAATCCTATTAGCTGTACCCTAGGTCACCTGCAAGGACACTCTCGTGGGGTGGGGTGATGTATTAGCGTTATTTTCAACCACAATACGTCTGGATTAATCAATTATGGTATTTATAGCGGTCCTTGCAAAACGTACGAAAATTTGGGAGCGTCGTCTTATGAAAGATTTTCAAGTTGCACCAGTACCACCTGTAGATGATGATGAAAGGCATGAAACGGCCTTGGATAGATTCAGAAGAATTGCCAAGATGGCAATTTCATCTAATAGTAATTCAATGTGGGATAAAACTCTTGCTGGAGTTGGTATTTCGTAAGTATTTGCTTCCATTGTTATATTACTACATATATTATATTATTACTTAAAAACAGGAGTAATAAATGTTAATAAAAACATTATATTAACTTCCACTAAAACATATTTCTAAGGAAAAAAATTCTTTAGAATCAGCTGGATCTAATTGTCGTAATTTATGGATTGAATCTTCATATTTCTATGAATTAACTTTTCTTCGAAGAAATCTCAATCTTAGATATATTTTCACGTCACCTGCATTTAATTTAGTTTGACATATTGGTTGCTATCTGAAATATTACCAAAATTTTCAAAGCCAATAAATATAATGACTGGTCGCTTAAAACTTCAACGCATGCCTTTTTTGATTTTCAAGGGAAATATCGAAAACCGTAGCTATTGGAAATAAAACTTTGTTTCTTTTCTAAGCTAAACAACATATTTTAGTAATATGGCAGGTTCTTTGAGATTGGTGAATTTAATTACTGTGCTACCAGCAAAGAGGGATTCATTGAGAACCTTCAGTATTATATATTTTCTTTCTCTGTATAAAATGGCAATAAAAAATTATAGTCCACCACTAGAACGACGGCAAAAGGTTACTGCTGCTCATGGACAGCTGCATATCACCTCTGAGGACTAAGATGGAAAAAATCTTTATAGTCTATTATAGTATTTGGTGATGGATATAGGCAAGGGGGTATTATTAGACAAATTCCAGTCAGAAAACGAGTCCTCCCACCCGTAGTCTTTCTTTGAGACTTACAAACCCATTGCTAGAGTGTGGCCCAAAAATTATAATATTTCCACTTCTTGAAAACCGTAATAGGCTGCTAGTTTTGAAAAGCGGTTACTAAAGAATAATGTTTCATATATCGTCAGTACGCAAATCGGGCGCTGTCGTACTAGAGAGTCATTCAAGAATCAGCAGAATTTGCAGAGGGCTATGGAAGAAGCCAGAAAACTTGTGACGCGTTCACCACTACCAGGTAATATTATTTTCATAATATATATATATATATATATATATATATATATATATATATATATATATATATATATATATATATATATCTCAAAAATACTGTTGTTAAAAAAATACTGTAAATAATAAAAGATAGTGAACGAAGGAGTTTCTTTTGCCGATTATGCTGTACAGTAAAGTAGCCAAACTTTTTTATTGTTTTGATCTTCTGTTTCAGTTTCGCTCCACCTCTTACGACACTCACTCACCACACTCGACCACTGGTCTATATGGGTAGTAGATACTCGTTTACTGCCACTACTTAATTAATTACTCGTTATTGTTGTTAATAGATATTATTTTTCTTAAGAATATTCTAACATGATGCAATAAATGGAAATTATAAAAGTATTTAATTTTGGTATTTCAATTTTCACACAATTTATATCTGTTACCTTTATAATACATTTATATGATTATTTTTATTTGATTAACAGAGGTATCCCGAGAATCATCTCCCATAGAGATGCTATTGGCACCCGGTAATACATTGTTAGAACTCATCAAAGATATATCAACAGAATTGAAACGTCATGCTGGGAATGCTTCACCTCTACCTAAATCTCCTTGGAAAGGTTCAGGTATGAAATCCTTATAATATGCATCAACAATAGTACTTTTTCATTTATTTTATACACAATCAAGATTATTTATTTTTTCCTTTATTTCTTGTCACAGGTTTTCGGGATTTCTCTCTTTGTATATTTCCGCTCCCCGTGCCTCAAACAATTTATGATTATAGTATGAAGTTTGAGGGTGTAGTTGTATAATGATTTCTTATATATATTTAACACCACACATTAAATAAAACTAATTTTACGGATTTTACCGCGTTTAATTTCAACTTTTGAATTCCCGACGGTTCGGGTGCTTTACAGTGGGGTATTTATAGTTATATGTTATTTTGAATCTTTTTGTTTTTGCAGGTGATGGTCCTACGTTAGGAGGATTTCTAAACCCAAGTGCTGTTCCTAACAGAGCTTCGTCTCCTGTTGTTCTTATAACTGGTCCAGCGTCTGCAAACGTTAGTATTGACAATACTGAATACTGTAGAACATTATTAACTGTGAAAAACACTACTGTCACAAATATGTAGTTTGTGCCCTAACATCAAAAATGAGTTTCGATGCGGTGTCAGGGGTAAGCGGGGTAAGGGTATGGTAAACTTGAAATTTTTATTAAAATGAGATATAAATATACCTATCTCTAAACTGTGTATTTACAATTCACTTCATGATTAAGCACCAAAATATGATATTACTATTATAAAGAGACAATATACAATATAAAGGATAAGAGTCAATAGGAATAATGGCTTCTTAAAGATAACGTCACATATCTGTGGCCTTTTAGTGAAAAATAGGTTTTACGAAAAATAATGCATGTAAACTGATAAAAAAATCTAAACTCTAAAAAACTTTTCCTATATTTAAGTTACAATTTTACCTATGTAGTTTAGGATTTGTGTGATGATAATTTTGCCATGTCAAGACGTAAAATATCATGATATGGTCGTGTTGTATTTAGTGTTATATACATATAATAGTGTTATATAAATTAGGCGGCCCCCAGTCTCCGGCGGCCCCGCTATTCCTGGCTACTGTGGCGACCATGGTAACGGCGGGACAGGGGGTGCTAAGAATCTCCGGTGGAGATTCGGTTGCCACCTACGACGACTCGACCTGGCAACATTTAACGCACGCACCCTGAGGACTGACGAGAAGATCCTGGAGCTGGAAGAAGAGATAGATAAGTTGCGCTGGAATATTATAGGATTATCCGAGGTCCGAAGAGAGGGGGAGGACACGGTGATTCTCGAATCCGGCAACTTGTTCTATCACCGGGAGGGCGACCATTTGTCCCAAGGAGGTGTCGGATTTATCGTCCACAAGTCTCTCGTCAACAACGTTGTAAAGATTGGGAGTGTGTCGACGAGGGTCACGTACCTGATACTCAGAATCACCAAACGGTATTCGCTGAAGGTCATACAGGTTTACGCACCAACCTCGGCACATCCCGATGAGGAGGTGGAGGAAATGTATGAGGATATTTCCAAAGCCATGCATTCTTCCAAAAACCACTACACGGTGTTGATGGGAAACTTCAACGCAAAACTAGGCACAAGAGAAAACGGTGAGCTGAAGTTAGGGAAATTTGGAGTAGGGCAACGGAAACGAAGGGGCCAGCAGCTGGCCGACTTTATGGAGAAAGAGGGACTCTTTATGATAAACTCTTTCTTCCAGAAGCGGCCCCACAGGAAGTGGACCTGGTCGAGCCCAGACGGTTCGACAAAAAATGAGATTGACTTCATTATGACGACCAGACGCCAACTGTTCAGTGATGTCTCAGTGATCGCAAGGGTGAAAACTGGCAGTGATCACCGAAGGGTTAGAGGCACACTGAACCTAAACTTTAAGTTGGAGAGGTCTCGTCTAATGAAGTCAACGCTCCATCCCCCTCGTGCTCTAATCCAGAATCCCGAAAACTTTCAGCTCGAGTTACGTAACCGCTTTCAGTGCCTAGAAGATTGCAATGCAGTGGACGATATGAATGACAAGCTCGTGGAAACTGTCCATGCGGTTGGAGCTAAGTTCTGCAAGACCCGCCGCAGAAGAACACAAAAACTCTCCAATCACACTCTTAATCTCATGGCTGTTAGACGGGAGATAAGGCTGTGATCGTCAACAGATTTGACAGCATACAGGCAACAGAACAGAAAGATTTCCAAATGCATGCGGCGAGACTTACGCAACTTTACTACTGCTCGTATTAAAGAAGCGATCGTGCGGATCCAGGGCTCCAAAGTTTTTGCCAGAGATCTGTCTGCCAGTAAGAGCCAACTGTCAAAGCTGAAGACTGAGTGTGGCAGCATCGTTTACGGGACACCTGAGATTTTGAGTGAGATTGAGAGGTTCTATGGGCAGCTGTACACATCATCGTTGGAGCGTGTGAGTAACAATCCCAGAGCAAGTCTTATCCGACACTATTCCGATGTTATCCCGGATGTCAATCTAAGCGAGATTAGGATGGCTCTCCAGCACCTTAAAAACGGCAGGGCCCCAGGCGTGGATGGAATTACAGCGGAGCTTCTGAAAGCGGGTGGAACACCGGTACTTGAAGTCCTTCAGAAGATCTTCAATTCCGTCCTCCATGGTGGCACTACTCCAGAGGCGTGGAGCAGAAGTGCGGTGGTCTTGTTCTTTAAGAAAGGCGACAACGCTCTCTTGAAGAACGACAGACTGATTTCCCTTCTGAGCCGCGTCTACGTGCTGTTTTCGAGAGTCATTACGAATCGTCTCGCACGCAGAATCGACGACTTTCAGCCTCCCGAACAAGCCGGTTTCCGAAAAGACTTAAGTACCATAGACCACATACATACCCTGCGGCAGATTGTACAGAAGACTGAAGAGTACAATCTGCCACTTTGCCTGGCGTATGTGGACTATGAAAAAGCCTTTGATTCCGTCGAAATTTGGGCGGTGCTACAGTCCCTTGAGCGGTGCCAAGTTGACTGTCGGTATATCGAAGTGCTGAAGTGTTTGTACAGTAGGGCTACGATGGCTATCCGAGTACAGAACCAGAGCTCGAAACCTTTCCAACTACAGAGAGGTGTAAGACAGGGTGACGTTATATCCCCGAAACTCTTCACTGCTGCATTGGAAGACGTTTTCAAGCTACTGGACTGGAAAGGATACGGTATTAACATCAATGGCGAGTACATCACTCACCTTCGATTTGCCGACGATATAGTCCTTATGGCAGAATCGCTGAAGGACTTAAGCACTATGCTCAATGACCTCAATAGTGCCTCCCAACGGATAGGTCTTAAGATGAACATGGACAAAACAAAGATCATGTATAATGTCCATGTCACACCTATGCCGGTAGTTGTTGGGAGCACTATGCTCGAAGTTGTTGACGAGTACGTTTACCTGGGACAAATAGTCCGACTAGGTAAGTCTAACTTCGACCGAGAGGTCAATCGACGGATTCAACTCGGCTGGGCAGCGTTCGAGAAATTACGACATAGCTTCTCGTCAGGTATACCTCAATCTCTAAAAACTTTATTATACAACCAGTGCGTGTTGCCAGTGATGACTTACGGATCTGAGACGTGGTCCTTCACTGCTGGCCGTATGAGGACGCTCAAGGTCGCTCAGCGAGCTATGGAGAGGGCTATGCTCGGAGTTTCTCTGCGTGATAGACTCAGAAATGAGGATATCCGCGGTAAAACCAGAGTGACCGACATAGCCCAACGGATTAGTAAGCTGAAGTGGCAATGGGCCGGCCATATAGCTGGAAGAACCGATAACCGATGGGGAAGAAAGGTTCTCGAGTGGCAGCCTCGTACTGGTAGGCGTAGTGTAGGGCGACCCCCCACTAGATGGAGTGACGACCTGGTAAGATATGCAGGAAGTCGATGGATGTAGGTGGCTCAGGACCGTGCTTTGTGGCATTACTTGGGGGAGGCCTATGTTCAGCAGTGGACTTGTGAAGGGCTGTAACGATAATGGTGATGATGATGTATTTAGTGTTAGTGTTAAATGTCTGTGTCGTTATTTTTTTCTCGAAGGCGCTAACCGAAGGTCCTTTTTCTCTATTAGTTTAAACTCCTCCGGTTTTACATATTTTGTGTGTCCGACGGTATGAATGGTTCTTTAAAAGAGAAATAAAAAAAACCCTTTTACGAGATGCTATGTGCGTAGATAATTTAACAGTTTGTCAACTCGGGAGAGCATCATTGAGAGTAGGAGTGACATCAAAGAAAGCTGAAACGAAAATGGCGCGAATATGAGTTACTGAGAATTGTTACATATTTGTGGCCATTCCAGCGCCTTGAATAACATATACAATTCAATATAACAAGAACAGTTGAAGTAGTTATAACTTACTATGCAGATATCCAGAAGCACATCACCCGTTTCTCGGAGACTAAGTCTTTCATCGAGACCTTTATCGCCAGCGTCTGATTTGGCACCACCCGTCGCAAGAAATGGTAAGATATAAGATTATGTTATTGTCCTTGCGGATTCTGACCACATCATTGAAGCTGTCAACTGCGGATGAGTAAGTTATTATAGTGTATCTTTCATCACAAAAGTGGGCAATAACTTACCTATATCTAAAGTTAGGCTAATTTGATGTAATTTTAGAACGGCTTGCATGTCATAGATACATAATCAATAATGTCAGTCAATACTTTATTTTAGAATTTCTTGACAATGTTCATTTACCTTATTTTTCATATGAGTAAAGTCCATGAATATTTCACATGCATATTATATTATTTTAGACACAGCTTCATTAAGAACACCGACGCCGTCACCCGGTGATTTAACACCAAAATCTAAGCAATCAGAAAATCCGGTTGGATTAAATGAACAGGTATTTAATTTTTCCGTTGTTCAATGCTATTGTTTTAATCAACGTTTTTATTGAAAGACTTCAAAAAGAAGCAGGTTCTTAATACAAGTGTATGTTTTTTTGTATGTATGATGTATGCTATATCTTTGCAGATTGTAAACCGATTTTAATGATTTTTTTTATTAAATAGGCTTTACCTCCAGGGTCAATTTTTGTAGAAAATGTTTTATCTTTACATGATTTGTTTTATCGAAAAATATGATTATTTCCTTAGACCAAACTATTTATACAATCATCATCATCATCACAACCCATCAAGAGTCTATTATTAATTAAATCCTTTTGATCTTGGCCGTAGTACAGTTTAAAGGCAGTATAAGCCATAGTTGTTCAAAAAGGATCTTACCCACACTCTTGTCAGATATGAGTCAATTGAGACCAAAAATAGTCTTTAGTGTCTACACCTTAAAAAGAGATAATTTATGTCTCGTGTTTCAAGACTACAACAATTCTAGCAAAAGTTGCGATCCGTAAGAATGAAAATTAATAAGAAACCAAAGCATGCTACTGGCACTGAATATCGATTTAAAAATTTTATGTCAATATTTAAAATGTATTTTTTTTGTAAGTTTGATCCTTTTTGCTTAACTTGTCCAATTAAAAAGAATGACTGAGGCGACAACTTACGCTGATCTTGTCTGTAAGGATAAATTAAAATAAGCATATGTAAAATATAGAATTTTACATATACTTACACTAAATGTAGACTATCGGAGGCCGTTTCATTTTTCTGACATTTTCCGTTGTTTTTATAAGTGACCCAAAAGGCGAAACGGGTCGGTGTATTGTGGTTATGTCTTACGCTACCATCACAAGTCGTTTAGAAATTACACTTATAATCTGTATATCTTATTTTTTAAAGTTTTTGGTCTTTTCCTCAGTTAAATGTAATGATACTCGGTGTTTTATGTAAAAAAACTCTACATTTTTATTGTAAAAATAGAATATATCCATACATTCCATTATTAATTCTGTTTACAATGGAACGTATACATTCTCTTGGAAATATAAAATGTATTAAACATTATAGACAGAATATTAAACATTATTTTAAGGGTTCTTCCAAGGTTTTAATTGTTTTAGTGGGTATTACTAGATTTCCAACAAAATGAATACACATATATGTGTCACTAGATCGATAAAAGTAGAAAATTTCTTTATTCTACTGATCCTCGAAGCGAAAGATAACGGTTGTTACATTTCAGACGGGTAACGACATCAAAGAAGATATAGCATTAGCAAGACCAGTAGTATCTGAAATCAAACCTACAGAGGGAGCATTGCCACCACCACCGGCTAAGCCAAAGGTAGATATACAGCATGTTGCAATTGATATTCATGTAGTCTATTCAGAATTTAACACTCAAGGAACATTAAAGTTGAAAAAATAATAATTTGAAGTCACGTACGAGTTACTAGAGAAACTAAACATACAGAGGGAGTATTGCCACCACCACCGGCTAAGCTAAAGGTAGAAGATATACAGCATGTTGCAACTGATATTCATGTAGTCTATTCAGAATTTAGCACTCAAGGAACATTAAAGTTGAAAAAATAATAATTTTAAGTCACGTACTAGGTACTAGAGAAATCAAACATACAGAGGGAGCATTGCCACCACCACCGGCTAAGCCAAAGGTAGATATACAGCATGTTACAACTGATATTCATGTAGTCTATTCAGAATTTTACACTCAAGTAACATTAAAGTTGAAAAATAATAAATTGAAGTCACGTACGAGGTACTAGAGAAACTAAACATACAGAGGGAGCATTGCCACCACCACCAGCTAAGCCAAAGGTAGATATACAGCATGTTGCAATTGACATTCATGTAGTCTATTCAGAATTTAACACTCAAGGAACATTAAAGTTGAAAAAATAATAATTTGAAGTCACGTACTGGGTACTAGAGAAATATGGAGAACACTCCTTTGCTTTCTTACCTTCTTAGAAAGGACATTTGGATGTTTGAAGTCAGTTATGTTTCTTGATCTGATAGACTACAATGATAAATAGAGTTACAACTCATTACAGCACCAGCTGTAAATGTTAAGCATGGAATGTTAGAAAGATATCCCCAGTTACAGTTAGCTTTCAGCACGTCGAGATCACTCTCCGAAGTTGGTCGCAAATTCAAGGGAATGCTTAGCTTCTTCGAGGAGATTTCCATGACTCGAATAATCGTAATATTCCTGCCTGCACGCAAAAGACGCGCTTAGACGTAGAATGGTGGAAAACAGTCCGTTGGAAACTATACTAAACTAAACTAAACAACTATAGTTAGCTTTATTGAGCGTCACCTGTGTCGCATAAACTAGTAATAATAATAATGTCCTTCTGACCGAATTTTGGCCACGGCGGCCTGCCCCAACGGAGGCTAGCCATCAGCGCAGGACAGGATTATAGTGGCCAAGCGTATGCGCGCAAGCACAAGTGCATTCTCTATTCCCTCACTCTCATAACTCGATGGGATGCTAAACTGACACTACCTGAGAGAGATCAGGCGCAGGACCAACGGCTTTACGTGCTTTCCGAGGCACGGAGGTGAAAAACCGCCAACTTCGTGATTCCGGACGCTACTGAGAATTTCTTGACAGAAAAACTCAATAATTGATTTTTTGGCCCGATCTCGCACTACTACAACCATTAGACCAACGAGGCAGTCTGAAATTAACAGTACGAACAATCATGGATTTAAAAACTTCATATTAAACATTTGTATTTCAAAGGTGAATGTGACTAAACAAACTCAGAAATTCGTACAAAGATTGATAAGTCAGCAGCTTAACGTCACAATGTAGATGTGTGTGAATGTTGTAGTGTAACTTAGCCTCTCTTAACTCTCATTCTAGACTCCCGTGACACCAACAGTGGAAGTGACGCAGAGTTCGCCTTCTATTCGATCAGTTGCACCATCAACACCAAAAAAGTTGTTTAACATTCATAAAACTCCATCATTTTCTCGGCCTTCGTCACCTAGACCTTCTTCCCCGCAACCCACGACTGCTGCACCAGTGAGTTGTTTTTTAATTATTTTATGTTATTTGTTTTTATTCTTTATTTCAAACGTTATCAAGAGTATGTGTTTGATAATACTCATAACTATTTAAATAAATGAACACCACTTAGTAGACTTTATACAATACTTACGGAACGCATTAGAAGTAAATCCAATATATTTTGTTATATAAATGATGTATGAAAACCAACAGCAATATAGCCCATCACGATTATATATACATACGTCGGCTTCACTGCAACAGCTTCTTTTTGCTGGTACTAAAAGTATTACCATGATTGACAGAATGACCATAACAATGATAAGACTCGTTGAATGACCCAAGCTAGTTGTCTATGCAGTTCTTTATACTGCTTGTACGAGTGGGGAGTTTAACCGCTTATTAGTAATCTACCCTCACTCTTAATATAAGATTAAAAAGGACGGACTTTATACCAATTATAAGCGTTCTCTTTAATGTAATTTATATTTATTTTCTAATATTGCGCAATATTTGGTATTTCGATGTTCAATCCACCCGTTTTACGTGGTAGAGCCATGCTGCAGATATATTGTGGTTGCGGCACGAATAGGTCGGCTTCACCGGGGTAGAACCGCGCTCTCACAGAATACCAGCGTGAAATAGCAGCTTTATGCTGCTGTGTTTCGTATGGTGAGTGTAGAAAACCGGAGACCCTATTTTACTGGATATGAGGCATTCTATCTTAGTCCTCAGGGCTGGCAACGCATCTGAATTTTGATTCTAAATTGAAGATAAATGTAGATGTCTATAGGCCACAGCATCCACTTACTATCAGATGGACTATGTGCTTGTTTGTCACCCTTATTCTATTTAAAAAAAATTGTCAAGCGTAACGAATAAGGCAAAGGTACTGGCGATATATTTTGTACCGCGTTCACTCCTCCATTTTCCAAGCGTGGGGATTAGGTTATGTCCTCAATCCATAAAAAAGAAATGCTCATATCTAGCAATGGATTGTTAGTGTCTGATAAAGAAAGAGAAAGAGGAAGAAGAAGAAATTATTTTTAATTAAACTTTTACTGCATTTTATAGTTGTCCACATCGAGCACAGAGCAACTGATAACGTCGCCGGGCCCAAAAACGCTTCGTCCCATTAATAAAATAGATGATGTTAACACTATTAAGCGACAACCCAAAACTGGATGGCTTTGAAGAAATATTTGTAATAAGTAAAAGTTGTTTATATCTGTGTTTTCATGTTCTTTAAGAAAATAACGTAGATTTCTTTATTTCCATAAACAGTTCTACAAACTTTCACATTATTTTATTATGTAATAATTTAATATAAGGGACCTAACATAAGTCAATTAAGGACAATAGTGTATACGTAATAATAAATTATACTGTTTTAGTGGTATCCGTCATTTTCAAACAGACTTCTGACTTATTTTTATATATATCTAAGTAGTCTGAACCTAATACAACCATTTTACAATTAGTTGTTATTCATAATTAAGGTAAACTTGTTGCTGTTATTAAATAAATAATTAAAGTAAAGACAAGTCTTAAAACCTTAGTCTTTTGTAATATTTTTATTTTATTTTATTTCATCATCCAATTACAATAATGATAGTCTTCAAGAGTGAATCGGCATTTGTTAGCCAGTACGCCTTACCGTTTTTGACTTAGGTATACGAGGGTAATTGCCGTCCTATAAAACCAAAACTAGTAGGAGGATAGATACAAAAACACAAAGTCGTATACTACAAATATTTATTAATAAAAAATAGCAAACACGCTTTGGTAATAATTAGAACACTTTGAGAAATCAACTTAATATAAACTAACTACTTTACGCCATACTAAAATCGACTAAAATGCTTAATAATAATATCAACTGTTAAAATGCCTTCGATAAAGCAGCGTCCTATTGATCCTTTATTATTTAATTGACTGATGAAGAGCAATCGAATCACTTTCACTGCTGGATAAAGTCGGGAGGGCTGATCTCGTATATGTGAACTTCCGGAAGAAGACCATCCCGCTGTTTTGTTATATGCGACGAACCATAGATTGCTCTAAAGTGTTTTCTTAATTTTGATGTAGAAAGGATGGAAGGCGAACAGGTCTTTCCATTGTAGTTGCGACTAAGAGAATTTATTAACTCATACTACCCCCATTCCATAGGTGCTATTACAGGCGATAGAGGAAACTGAGAGTTGGGAAATGAGGAGCATTTTCTTAAAACAACTAAAAATTCTGCGATTGCCAACCCTTTTGCTATGCGTTGCAACTACGGCATAATCCCCCTACGAAGCAGTATAGGGAACGTCCATTAATTACGTGAAGCTCGATACGGGGAGATGGGGTTCAAAAAATCACGAAACATCACCATGAGAAGGGAAGGTGTAGTGAGATATCACGTGTATTTATTTTTTTGTTGAACGCGCCATTTCAAAATTGAAAAGCGGCGCGTGAGTTTAATTCGCTTACCCGATTTTGCAGTCATCCAGTGGCCTATATATTTTGAAACCTCAAGAGCACGATGGGCAAAACTCTTGCTACATTTCTTGGCGTCAGTCTATTGGAATTATTCCAACACAAGAAGGCTTTGACAAATTTCCTTATGACCTGTATTACCCTAGTCTGAAGAAGGATCTTCAGCAGCTTGTGGAAAGGACGTCCCAGTCGAGAGTTCCCCGTAGGTGAAATAGACACAATAGTTAAACAATCGAAATGTTCATATATGATTCATGGGACAGAGAAAGGATTAAATATATTCATTCACCAGCACATTATATGTTTGTCACATGATTACGCCTTTCCTTTATTATTCGTATGTCAGTCGAAAACAACCTGCAATCTTAATGTCAGTCTGGACATTATTATCCCGGTCCTTAATATTCCAGAATTAAATTACATTTTAACGGTATTGACAAATATTATTCTGAAAATTTGTAATATACTTGGTACCAAATAAATTGTGCACACGTGATTTTGAATAGGGGAAGGGGATTTTGGAAGAGGGTTAACCTAAAACCTCTACACGTATATACCTATCACGTATATACATATATTTGGTCGGGTCATAAGTTCTGTCAAATCCTTTTTATTTAAAAATTTTGAATACTGGCTAGATGAACTTTACCAATTTTAAAAATATAACGTTTACGCTTGCCGAAAATAAAAAAGACATTTATTTTCATTCACTTTCAAATATGGAGTGGTCAAAGAAAGAAGATAAAGTAGCGGTTATCGCGTTGCACCGCTGTGGTTACGCGCCAAAAGAGATTTTCAATATCCTACAAAAATTTAAAATAACCCTACGATTTCTTTATCGCACTATCAAATGATTTACTGAAGATTCAAGTTTCGAAGATCGTAAGAGGACCGGCATAGGGCACGAAGCACACAAAACTGGTTGGCCGCCCATGGAATTGACTTTGTCGGACATGAAGACTGGCCCTCTTCTAGTCCATATTTAAGCCCACTGGATTTTAAGATATGGTAATAAAAATAAATTTGGAGGAGAAAGTCTGCGCTAAACTTCATCAGAATTTGTAACCTCTCCGAGCATTTTATAGATACGAGTGTGGTGCGTGCTGCGATTGATGATTGGCCGCGTCGATTAAGGGCATGCGTTCAAATTAGGGGAGAGCATTTTAAATAGTGTAAATAAAACTGTATTCTAAATTAAATTATCTTTCATTTCATATATAATTATCAAAAAGTGTATTACTAATTTTATAAAAAGTTTTTGACAGAACTTATGACCTGATCAAGTATATATCACCGTAGGACGGGGGTTAAGAAGTTGTTAAAAACATCACGTGATTAATGGACGACCCCATACGAGAAAGCTCAATGTGTAGCAGTGGACTCTTATCCCTTTACAACCGATTGTATACGAGCGTGACGATCGAAAAAAAATTTTTTTGCCGCGAAATTAACTAATTTTTGTGAACGCAACCGACTTCACTCGATCGTGTGTATGTTTTCCATTTATATAGACAAAACGTTGACTTGTCGTAACCTATCAGTGGCCAGCGGACCGTTGTCAGAGATGGCTGCATACTTTGGTGAGGGCGCGCGTTCACGTAAGTACATTATTTTCTCACACTTTACGTTATATGTTGACTGATTTTGTTTTCATTGTTTATGGTATTAATCAAACTAAACGATATCATGTTTGAAATTGAAATAATAGCATGTTTCTTGCGCCTATGATCTTGTAAGCATAGATCATCACGATCGTGACGATCCGGGTTCCATTGCAATATTTACTATTAAAAATCGACAATTTCAAACTATGTTTTTTCCACGTTGTACCTCAGTAAATTTTTTGTTTTATTGTTTTTAGGCACAGTTTTGCGGGATGAAGATATTTTGAACCTCATACAAGACGGAAATGATTCTGATATTGAGGAACTTTACGATGGTGGTGAAAAAGATTTTGATGCTGTATTGTTTCAAGATATCCTTGACAAGGAAAATGAGTATCCTGTCTCAGAGCCAGAAACTACAGATTCCGCATCAGCTCAACCTCAGTCTACTCCAACACAATTGATACGATCATCTAATGAGGTAATTTTTGTTCTACTAAGCGAACAGCTGCATGGGAGCAAACTGATTTCAGTGACAAGGATCATAACTATCCCTGTCGTACGTGACGTACAAGACTACTTTTATGCAGATTTTTTCGAACTTGTCGCTCATTGCTCCAACATTTACCACCTTCGCAAAAACGGAACGGAGCTTAAAACTACACGACAGGAGATAGCAAAATTGTTCGGCACCCACTTGATAATGGGCGTCATCCCGTATCCTCGCTTACCAATGTCCTGGCGATCGTCTACAAAACTGCCCTTAATTTCAAACAGCACGAGCTGTGACCGATTCCTTCAATTGTGAAATTCCCTTCACGTTGTCGATTTTGATACGCCACCACCACGAAACGACAATTCTCCTCTTAATCCACTTTGGAAAGTGCAACCTGTCATCGACCGAGTTCGGGATGCTTGTTATAAGCTAGAGAGAGTTCCTGGATACTATAGTATTGATGAACAGATGATACCGTTCACGAGACGTTGTGCATTGAGGCAAGTCGTAAAAAAAAGCCACGACCAACAGGATTAAAAAATTTGTCATTACTACAAGCGATGGCCTCATGATCGATTTTGATATTTATAAAGGTGCCAAGACAATGTTTGGGAATACGAGCTTTGGTCCATCAGTTGTTCTGTATTTAACAAAGACTGTTCCGCCTGGTAGCTGTGTGTACCACGAACGTTATTTCACAACGATCCCATTGTTAGAGGAGATGGATCGGCAGAATTTGCACAGTAGTGGTACCTTAATGATGAACAGGATTCCTGGGAGAGCAGCGCTGAAATTTAAGAAAGACAGGGCTATGTTTCGTGACGAAAGTCAACAATTTGTCAGAGAATCGTTATCATTGGTAAAATGGAAAGATAACAAATCAGTTTTTATGGTTTCTAATAGTACTGGTGCCGAAAAAACTGATTATGTAAAAAGATGGGATAAATTAACACAATTCTACAAGGATATTACTGCTCCAAGAATAGTAACTACAATTAAAAAAATTACAACAAACACATGGGTGGAGTGGACGTCCTAGACCAGATGATGGAGTACTATCGGGTTTTTATAAAGACTAAAAAATGGAATCTCAAAATGATTATCCACTTTCTAGATTTGGCAGTGGTTAACGCATGGCGGAAGTATCAAATTGATTGTAACGCTAATAAGCTCTCGAGGAAAAAAATATTAGCCCCTTTAGATTTTAAAATGGAAGTAGCTGATACTTGTTTAAATACACCAGCCCGCAACCGGCAATTAAGTCACGCCACTGACACAGAAGATGAGCAACCGCCAGCAAAGAAAAAGTATATGCCATCAAGGCCTTCCGATGCTAAAAGGTATGATGATTACCATCATCTACCTACATTCGATGAATTATCGGCACCACGCTCATGCAGGCTAGAAATGTGCACTAGTCGAAGTAAAATTCGTTGCATAAAATGCAACGTTTACTTGTACCTTTCGAGAGGAAAAGATTATTTTAGATTGTATCATACAAAGAGCGATAATTAATCATTGAATATTTTAATAATTTAGATATTTAACTTGGAGATCTCAATTCGTTCCTATGTTGATTATTTTTAAGTTCCAAAAAAGATTAACGCTATGCAAAATTATTTTCTGTTTAGAATGTTTTTCTTTAGATATTATATTGTTAAGATAAATACTATAGACATAGTAAAACTATTAAATATTATAACAAAAAATAAACAACATTGATTATTTCAGTAGTGTTTTCAATTTCCTAATTTATTTTCTTAGAAGTCACGTTCATGACGATGTCAAACTATTCCTGATCGTCACAATCGTGCGGGTTATTTTTACAGTTACTCAGAGGTATAAGATTTTTTTTACTAGTTTTTCTAGGTTCTCTGAACCTTAAATAACTAGAAATTACAATTTATAAATTAATTGAACAGAAAAAAGATCTCCGGTTGTAAAGGGTTATAGGTTGTAAGGGGATGGATGGTACTAAAAGTTTTGTTCATCCTGCCCCATTTCCCCTTCCTTGCTTACTACATTAGTGTAGTAAGCAAGGAAGGAACACATAACAAATATGTCTTTAACTTATTGGCTTCGCGCGGGCGATTTCTGGATCTCGACAACAGCGCCACCCACCGGGTCTAAATGTGAAAATAAGCCATCAAGGGATTCAACCATTACAAAAAATTTCGTCAACATTTGTTGGATAGTTTCACTCTATAACGGATATAGGTAGAAACATTTTTTGTGTTCTTTATAGATAGAAGATATTTGTAATGAAAAAAAAAATACCTAAGTTTACAATTATTTCAAAAGTGTAAGGCACTTATGGATTAAGATGATGTGTTTATCAGTTCATAACTATCGAAGAGTTACTCACGGATCAAATACTTCGAAATATTAAGGTTCTAAGACGTGTAGTGGTATCGTAAAAGCTTTCAACCTACGAGTTTTTCGCCATCATAGGAGCAAATGGAGAGATCTTATGGCTTCCTACATGTAACAGCACTACTATTCCGTTTACGTCTCTCGTAGATTCGGAATCAAAATGCAGCTGCATTGTTTCGTATTGTGAGTGTAGAGTATCGAACCCTTTTCATTGGAAACAAGGTATTCTATCTTAGTCCTTAAGGGTGACAACACATTTGCTTTTCTTAATCGGATAAATATGTAGATGTCTATGGGACACGCCATCCATTTACCATCAGGTGGACTGGGTGCTTGTTTGTCGCCCTTATTCTATATAAAAAATATTGCTTTATTTTACGCTGCTCTTCAGTGTAAGAGTGGCCCTTGTCTTTCCTGGGTCGAGCAAGCATATTCTTGCTGCAGCCATAATACGTAACAACGTGGCTTTACCACGTGTAAACCACACTCTTACCTATTTTAAACTTCAAATAAAAAATAAAAATATAAATCTCTTCGCAACCTTCCGCTAAACAAATACAATGATGTGTCTTACCTGGATTGAAGAGCACCTCCCGCCCTCCCTCAATTGCATGCACTAACTCCGTCACCACTAGTCCCAGCACCACTACTCCTAACACCACTAATCCGGTTCCGGCGGTTCTTAGCGGTCAGCCGCCGTAGAGTCTACATTACCTGAAGATGCCTCGTATGCCGGCGAAACACGTGTCGTATTATCGTCGATGGTGTGTCTTGCCTGGAATAGTGGTTTTGGGAGTAGTGGTGCTGGGACTAGTGGTGACGGAGTTAGTGCATGCAATTGTGGGAGGGCGGGAGGTGCTCTTCAATCCAGGTAAGACACATCATTGTATTTGTTTAGCGGAAGGTTGCGAAGAGATTTTTATTTTTATTTTTTATTATAATGGATTTCCGCAAAGTAACGCACGATTCTATCAATTATATTAAACTTCAAATACTATTGCATCCATACTTTTTCCTTTTTATTCATTAAATGTATCTAGAGTTGCGTTATGGTTTACTTAAAGACCTGAACGTGTAGTGGCGGTAGGTATAAAAATAATCGTTTCCCCATATCTTACCGTGGGTGTCGCTAGAGGTGACAAAGGGAAACAAACCGGGATACGAGCAATAACGTCTTCCTAATCTAATATATTACGTGAGGGTAATATGGTCATTCGGTTAATATGGTTACTTTCTTATAACCCAAAAACTACAGCCTTGTTTGCATAGATGGCTCTGTGATACGATAGCTCTTCATCAGTCAATCTGGGGTATGTTCCGAAATACAACACAGTACACTGTCTAATGCGAATGACGTCATCAATGGACACTATATTGTACTGGCGTGCCGCCACCATATTGCGTCGGATATCCGGCCACAATAAAACAATTTTTAATTGTGTGTGCGCTGAATGAAGCATCCCAGAATTTGTTTTTATTTATTCATATACAAAACATTATGGAATAATTGCTGGTATCTCCATTAAGAAGATATAATGATTTCGGAGCAAAAATGACAAATTAATCGCCAATACTTTTCCAATATGGCGTAAATGTATGACGTCATATACTGTCCAATGTTTTGGAACGAATCACCAGTATAGCGTCGATTCATGACGTCATTTGCATTGAACAGTACACTAGGTTGTATTTCGGAACATACCCCTAATATTAAAGGGTCAAAAGGGCTCTGCTTCATCGACGACATTTTGACAGTTGATATTATAGTAAATATTTTAGTCGATTTTAGTATGGTATAGTTTAGTTAGTATATTTAGCGTTTCTAATTATTTCCAAGGCTTGTTTGATATTTTTTTCTTAATATATTAGTGCCAATCTCCCTGTAAAGCGTAACAACCATAGCAAATATTTCCCCTAGGAGTCAAATTGTGGGGAGTATAACAGTTGAATCTCATAATAATAAAATGCCTATTGTTATTACAGGCTGAGAGATTTTTTATAGTATAAGGGTAACAGGTGAGCACACAGTCACCTGATGGTAAGTGGTTGCTGTGGCTCGCGTTATATCCTCGTTTGCGAATCAAAAAGCAGATGCTTTGTCAGCCGTGAGAACGAAGATGGAATGCCTCTTTTCCAGTTAAAGGGGTCTCCGGTTCTCTACACTCACCATACGAAACACGGCAGCATTAAGCTGCTATTTTACGCTGGTATTCTGTGAGAGCGTGGTCCTTCCCCGGTCGAGCCGACCAATTTGTGCTACAAACTATACTTAATAGTAATAATACTTAATAATAATATATTATAGTAATACTTAATAATAATATAATACAAAATATATTAATATATAGCAGGAGCATGGCTCTACTACTGGCTCTACCACGTAGTTATCGTCAGTTTTGGAAAAGCATCTGTGACCTTTGCGAAGTTGGTTGTAACTTTCGGCGGGGTACAGAAGCCACATCATTATGGACTGCGAACTGTCCACAATGATGTGGATGTCTATTGACGACAGCAGTAGACTGGCAGCACGCTTGTTGTTTTAAAATTATTTAAAACTTGGCATGCGCCCTGGCTTAGTTCGGGCGGTTTCTGGATCTCGACAACAGCTTGAACTACCGGGTACAATTGTGAATCTTTATGATCAAGGGATCTACACAAACACACACTAAAAACTTCATCAGAATCGGTCGAACCATTTTTGAATTTTAGCGGGACTTACAAACAACAATTAACTTTTATATATAAGACGAGTAGACATGAAAACATTTTTATTTCTAGTATAAATGATCTTATTGTTTAAAAATGTTTGTTCTTGAGATATTATTATACATTACAAAAAACCGGAACAATGCTCGTAAATATACGTCGCACATCGAGTATAATAATTGAAACCATTAAAATAAGTAAAATTTTATTACAATGGAGGAAATGGTTATTACATGCGAAGACGAATATATGAAAAAAAACAAGGCCTTTTTCTTTGATAAAAGTATTTCAAACCAGTTCTTCCCTATTATTTTGTTTGTATGAGTATTCAATTTTACAATCAGAGGGTTATTAAAAGGTTATTGTAAGTGCAACAAGTAGTTGCACTTACATATAAATAACAGGATTTAGGGGAATCTCGTATGCGATATGTAAGACCGACAAACAATCTTACAGTTCACTAAATGGTGAATAACACTTTATTATAAAATTCGGGTGGCAAGCGAGCACACAGCGTAACTGATGGTAAGTGGATGCTATAGCCCATAGATGTCTACAATTATCCTAGATAAAGAACCAAAATGCAGATGCGTCATCGCCTCTAAGGACTAAGATAATATGCCTCATATCCAGTAAAAAGGGGCTCCGGTTCTCGACACTCACCATACAAAACACAGCAACATAGAGCTTGTATTTTACGCTGGTACTCTGTGAGAGCGAGCTGCAGCATAGCTCTACCGCGTTGCGATTGTCTGCAGCTTATGGGCCCTTGCAAACTACTTCAGATAAAGAAGACTACAGGATACGTTACCACCTCTGAGGAGTGAGATGCAACGCCTGTAATTATCCTGGTTCTCTATACCTTATATATATACAATATGTAACGTAATTAACGCACACCCTCAGACACCCCAATTAGTATATTATGTTTATGTTATAATCATAATTCATACACTGAATTTTTTGTTAAACATTTTTATGCACTGATTATTTATCAAATTAGTTATACTAATTCCGGAAGAATATTGTGGTCACTATACAAATCCACGAACGCAGACTTTAACGTGCTTGAAATAAAGTTCATATTTCTTTATTTTTATTGAATGATAGAATTAGTAATAATACAAATAAAACTGCACTCTTAATAGTCTTATTGCCTTAAGTTACGGTCCATTTCAGTTTGTTTTGACTGTATAGATTTAGTGTGATTGTAATTTACGTAGTTTTCAATCGATTCAGTAAACGATTCTGAACAAACTACTTTCTCAAAGTGCGTTAATTATGTTAAATGTTGTATATGTATATATATATAACAACATAGGCCTTTAACATAGATTAGTAGGTGGATTGGCGAGCGCATTTTTTTAATTATTTAACTACTTCTGGTTTTCTACACCCCCATACGAAACACAGCAGCTTTAAACTACTATTTTACTCTGATATTCTGTGAGAGCGTGGTCCTTCCCCGATCGAGCCGACCCATTCGTGCTACAGCTATACTACTAATATAATTCCAGCGAGGCTCTACCACGTACAAAGTATAGTTGCAGTTATGGTAACAGGGGGGTACCTAATGAGGAACTCTTCGGCAGATAAGGAGTTCTACCATCTCCCCTCTAGTGTTATGCTGTAATTAAGGATGGTATGATGGTATGGCACGAAAGTGCAAGCGTGGTATTTCCCTACTCGTGCCGACAAATTGTTGGCAGCCAAATACACTTCTACTAAGTAAACGATTTATTTTTACTACAGACACAGTGAACATTATTCCAAAATTATGTGTAGATAATAGACGATGTTTATTTTGATGTTTCAGGGCAACAATTTAAATACACAATTATTTTAGCTGAAATAAAAAAGTCTGAAATGGCAAACAATGAACGGTTCGATTTTACCAGAGGCGATACGTTATTTCTTCTCTTTATCTTTGATACAAGTAGAAAATACGGCTTCAATAAAAATAGAAAATAATTTAAAATAAACTTGTTTTATTATATTCAAACATATTACTTACTAAATCAACTGAACATAAAGTATTTAAAATATTAACATCCTCGCATACATATAGCAATATTAAGTAATAAAATATACTATGAAACTATGGTTTTAAATTTGCAAAGCAGTTAATAGTCGTGTTTTTTTTAAATCTACATACTATTTAGAAAACATAAGTGTGTAATAAGTGTTATCATGGCATTTTATTGGACGATGTCATTAAAAGAAAGTATCAAGGAAAATGCAATCTATGAATGCTATTAAAACCTAACAAGTGGTGAAATTAAAAATTTTATACAACCGACTTACAATATAAATTATTAAAGATAACTCAAAAACTACTGGTTGGACATTGATAAATATTGATATGAGACCACATGAGAGGCATCAAATTTCAAATAAAAAAGAATTATTGAAATCGTATCAGCGACAAAAAATTAGCGACTTAAAAAAACATACAGTTTTATTTATCTCTTTTTTGAAGTCTGTTGAAAAATAAACTATTTGATACAGAAAACCCAGATTGAAGACTAAAGCATGAAAAAAGTATTACGAGTATATTTATCTTAGAATAATCATAAATTTATAGATAAAATTAGAAAAAAAAAAACTAATAGATGTTGTTATTTTACTTTTGATTAATCATTAACACAAAGTTTTCTACTTCCACGAATCTCTAAAGTAGTTATATAGATATGAACGATGTATATATAACTAAGGTAAATACTTAGCTATATATAAATTAATAAGGTATACTTATTTGAAATCATAATATAGATAAAAAATGAATCTAATAATAATATTTTTTAATTATTTCGACAATCGCAATCGTCCTACCATCGGCTCGACCATTCTCCACCACTTTGTTGTTGACTTCATATTGGTTTCATCGTTCATCGTTTGGTCATCAGAACGGCAAAGAATCGGAGAAGAATTTGGCAGCATCTGTCTCTCCATTCCATTACAGTGTAGCTATTTTTTTAATAGAAGTCAGGATAACAGATGAGCACAGTCCGCCTGATAATAAATGAAAGCAGTGGCCCATCGACACCTTCATTTACCAAACAATGTTAAGAATCGAAATACAGATGCATCATCTACCTTGAGGACTAAAATAGACGGTAACAGTAAAATAGATCTTTGGTTTTCTTCACTCACCATATGAAACACAACAGTATTACGATGCCTTGAGAGCGTGTTCCTTCCCTGGTTGAGCCGATTCATTCGTTCTGCAGCAAAAATACAGCTGTAGCTTGGGTCTACCGTGATAGTGATGGTACCTACCACACCTAATTCTGGCACTAAGTGTCATGCATACTATTGTATCCCAGTTTGGATCCAAGTTTGAAGCGTATAGAAAGTTAGTTTTTATATTTGCAGGCCTTGTATTCAATTTTAGTCTTCAGGGGTGACAATGTATCTGCGTACATTGGTAATTTTATGATTGCGGGATGTGTCTACGGTTCACAGTTGTGACTTTCATTCAAGTGAACTGCAAACTGTAATTGTACGAGAAAATATGCTTTTAAGCGACGTGCATCCATCTACGCTTGCGTTTTATCAGTTTTTATTCGTGATTCTCTCCCCCAACTGTTTTCAGATCTTCGATATATAGACACTATAGTAGTTTTATATTAGTTTCCATTTGTATTAAGGATCTTTAAGCTAATTCCTTTGATCTGGCCATGTAATGACAGCGTAAGTGAATCCGTTACCCCATATCATCCCGAGGGTTACGTAAGAGGAATGAAATATGTAGTTGATTGTAATATGAGTCAATTTAAGGAGGAAACTTATATTTTGCAGTGAACTTTTGATAGGCTGCCAAATATTGATAGAACTAGATTCCTATAAAATAATTCGTTAGAACTGTCTAACTTCACTGGAAGTAAATGAGTCAGCACTATGGCTCTTAAATAGACTATGGGGGAGGTAACTGCGACGAAAGATTTTAAATGGGATAACTAAATATTGCAAGTGTTGTTACCAGATATATATGTCTTGCTAAAATTGAGGAATTAAGCCCGTTGGCGCTACGTCCTATCAAAAGTGCATAGTTGGACATAGGCTTCACAGGGCGAATACTTGCCACAGTTGCCACGCTAAACCGGCGGATTGGCAATCGTAATTTTTATCTTCCTAGTTGTTATTAGAAGGATGCTACTGCCAACCTCCGAGATTATTTCTCCCTTTTTTGTTATAGAATAAGGGTGACAAACGAGCACACAGTCCACCTGATGGTAAGTGGATGCTGTAGCCCATAGACATCTAAATTTATCCTGGATTAAGAATCAAAATGCAGATGCGTTGTCACCCCTTAGGACTAAGATGAAATGCCTCGTTTCCAGTAAAAAAGTGTATCCGGATCTCTACACTCACTATACGAAACACAGCAGTATTAAGCTTCTATATTACGCTGGTATTCTGTGAAAGCATGGTCCATCCCCGGCAGAGCCGAATCATTCCTGCTACAACCATAATATAGCTGCAGCGTATTATACGTGGGGGCGCCCCCACGTATAATACTCGTACCTCCCTGTCATCTCCTACGACATTCACGGCACGTGGGATAGTGAATATTATTGGTTATTATACCGCCACCACACGGTTAATCGCAGCTTTTATTGAGTCAATTAAATTACAAATCAAAAAAATCTCCTACGGCGGCACCAATGAATCTACTGTTCTATATCATGCCGCGGAGGTGATAAAAGGTGACAGTGGGAAACTGAAATAGCAGATGATGATGCCGATACCGATAGTGGATAATATGATAAGGTAATGAAGATAACTGATCACAACCCTTAAAAAATAGAAATTGTCAACCCGCCTCCTAATTGTGAAAGAGATCCTCCGAGAATTTTTACGGGAGGTGTAGGTTTAGGAATAAACGATGATTGAGATACAAAAAAATCAATAAGTTACCCTTATCTACTAGACGTATGTGCCTACTAGATGTAAATATATACGTTTTTAGAACCTACAAAAATAAGGTGTATTTGTTTAAATCTTAATGTCTAAATCAATTTTTTTAAATAGCTCTGACTATTTCTGCGGCATTCAATAATTTTGGCAGTTTGTCACTGCATTCGGAAAGAGAACCTGCACAAAGTTAAAAAACTTTATGTAACTAAGTTTGTATAAAAAAGGTTATTATAATATTAAGGAATTTATGGATGATAATTACCCCTCGGAAAGGTAATTGCTATCAAGCTTTTTCTAATTTGTTTTGTGTTGTTGACTTTAAATAAGTATTATTTATAATCTATATTGAATTTAAAAAAAAAAACTCAACCTAATATTCTTGATGAATTATCAAGTTGTAAAATTGGTCTAGTCGTTTCAGCTTTTAGGGTTTATTAGCCTACTTCATAAGTTAATAATTGGCAAATCTATAAATTAATCACCGAAAGAAAATTAGACTCCTATCTGTTACAACTGCTACCGACTCGGACTTTTATTACATATCTATTTAGATCTTTATGCTTGTCGGTACTGTAACAGTTCACCGAGACACATGGTATTGTAATAACAAATTTTGTTATTGTCGGTGGAGATATTTTATATCTTCTTCGTCATCGACAAAGATAAGATGGCTTACTGTCACAGACTTCCCATAAACCACGTTAGATTCTCTTACGCCGTCACCAAAAGGCAAAATCGATTTAGATAGCGTCAGATTAATATTATATAAATACATTCAAAGCACTGCATGTAATTGTGATAACACGTTGAAATGTTCGTATTGTGCATAAATATGTACAAAATATATATTTAATATATTTTTTGTGGATAGATTCAGCCTCATTCATATCAATACCCCATCAAAGCCTTAAAGTTATCAATTATAACATTATTTATACAATTACTAAAATTTTGGAATAAACCTAAAAAAAGTCAGTTTTTATTTTAATATCATTTTAGACTACAGAAAATAGTTTCGTCTGTTTAAGATTTTATAATTAAAAAGTATAATGTATTTATTAAAATTATAATGTAGTTATTAATATAGTAACGGAACGTATATTGAACAATAATTGAACTAATCTTTATAAATTAAAATGTCTTATGTGATAGAATCGGTGTGTTTTTACTTAATAATGATTTTGATATGAAAATATTAACTGTTAAATCTTGAAATGTTATTCTAATTATTGCTATACTTAGTTTTCGTGTCTCACTAATGTGTCGAGGATTGGTCAGTGTTTCTATTACTTATCTCTTAATCTCCAGACCTAAAGCCAACCCGATATAATTTTTCCCGTAACTTTAGATCTACCTTTATCACCAGCCATAGGGAGTGGCTTACTTGGACTTAGGGCTGGCTTAGAACTACTTGTTGAGGGCTTTGGTGCACTCATAGATGGACCTTCATCTACTGTTGATATCACGACAGCTGGTGGCTTAGGTTCTGCTGCAGGAGTTGTTGATGGTGGTTTTGATTCAGGAGTTTTTGCTTCTTTATGTTGCGCCTCTAAGGTAGCTACTGACAAAATTTGTTCAGGTTTCGCAGCTGGGCTTGCGGTTGGTTTAATAGGTTTTTGAAGATTTGAATCTTCTTCCTTTGTAATGTATAAATTTTTCGAAGGACTTCCAGCTTCTGGTTCTTCTATTTGTATGACATGATCCTTCGGTTCAGACTTTGTAGGTTTTTCGCTTGTATCCTGTTTAGGTGTACTAGATGTAGACGTGTCTTGTGATGCTGGTTTTAATGCTTTTTCCTGCGCTGATCCAACTTGTGACGCTGTAAAATAATACCGATTTACTACAAGTTTCGTAAGATTGTAGCCGAATGTGAATATGTTATGATATAAAAAAAAACTACTTTTTAAAATGAAACCAATTTATAATTTTGCTTAAAAAAGATTGATATGTCAATTTACCTTTTCCTTCAATGTCAGCTTCCACTTTTATTTTGTTGTCTTTTGAGTTTACATCATCTGAAGGTTCTGGAATTGGTGTTCTCGCACGGAAGGTTTTGCCTGGCGGAAAATTTATGATTTAATCGTATAACGACTTAAAAACTTACATAATAACTTAAATAAGAAAATTAAAGTAAAATTTATAAAAAAAACGTACTATTGTAAGAAATGAAATATAATCAATCACTATAAAGCTAATACCTTAAGAAAATAGATAAGAGTAGGTACTTTAAATTAACTGACTCGATTTTCCGTTTAGCCATTATGGTAACAATTTTAAAAGGGAATTTTTGTTATATTTAAAATTGTCTGATTAGATTATATATGTTTGTTTTCTATTATTGTTTTTCTGCAGCTTGTTTCTACCATAAATAATATATAAAATGATGGTATATTTTTTGTGCGAATAAGACATGATTTTATAAGGTTTTTCAATATGTAATATGATATAATGTTCCGATATACGTTTAGAATTGAGACAAGATATATTTATCTGAACAGACGTTAGGATAGCACGGACCCTTTTGAGTAGACAGAACAATATCACAAGCTCAAGGTAACGAATAGAATTTCATCTAAACAGTTATATTAATAATTTCATTCTAATTTTTTTCCCTTTTGGTCGGAATTTTTAGTTAAAATTTTAAAAGGAACACCGTTGAGGCCTATATTTAAAACAAAAATATTCTTGAAGCCTATTGAAAAAACATTAATATTGGTTTACAATTGGCGAAGATATCACGTATGATACAAAAACAGTACTTTCGAATTGAGAACTTCTTCGTTTTTTGCAGTTTATTTATTTATTTATATATTTATAGGATAACGATGACAAACGAGCACACAGTCCACTTGTTGGTAAGTGGCTGCTGTGGCCCATAGACAACTACATTTAACCTCGATTAAGGGTCAAAATGCAGATGCGTTGTCACCCTTGACTAAGCTGGAATGCCTCTATTCCAGTAAAACGGGTCTCCGGTTCTCTACCCTCACCATACGAAACACAGCAGCATTAAACTGCAATTTGACGCTGATATTCTGTGAGAGCGTGGTCCTTCCCCGTTCGAACTGACCCATTCATGCTACAACCATAATACAGTTGCAGCGTGGCTCTACCATGTACAACACCATGTACAATATTTGGGTATAAATTGGGCGTTAACATGATAATGTTCATTAAAAGATAAATATATTCAAGTGTTCTATTTCAATCGTACATTTATAAATCAGAGAGTAACATTGAAGTAATATGTACTATGTACTAGAGACGAGAGAGAAAGACGCGTACTTTTTGTTGTAACACGCGTTAGAGCCCACAGGCTTAAACTTAGTCCGCCATAAAAACGTACTCTGTGCGTCCTTTCCTGCACTGCTGTACAGTTTTTTTTTCGCGGTGTCATTTTTAGTACATTGTACATTTTACTTCAAAGGAAAGTAAAATTGTTTTATACGGATTTTACTGACCGACCTTTGACTCTCTCAGAAAAGAACCTTTGTCTAACAGTGGCACTATTGTGCATATATATATTAGTGGTATATTAGCTGTTTTTTAGGATCTCAATCTAATATGGAGTACATATTTATTTTATATATTTAATTATTTATAAATGGCATTCGATATATTGTGAAATACTCACCACTTTTGCTGGTAGATGTGGTCGCATTTGGCCCTTCAAACACTTCGTCTTCTAGACTGGCTTCGCCTTCTGAACCTCTGTTCTGCTTATCCGTAAAATCTGACTTAATCTTGCTCCTCATGAACTTGGCGTACGCCACTCTTGCAGTCGGGTTAACAGCAGATAGGTTCGGATTATATTCTTAAAACATAAAAAATACATTAATATACAATTCTGATATAGTGAAATTTATTTCAATCATAAAATCTTCCGAGAAAAAAAAACAAAAAATAAATAAATAAAGCATCCGCATTTAAGAAAAAAATGCGGATGCTTTATTAATCCCTGAAGCTAAGACGGATTGCCTCGTTATAAAATGGGTCAGTAAAACCAACGCCCGTCACTCACCATACGAAACACAGCAGCGTACTCTTGCTTTTATTTAACGCTGGTCTTTAAGAAAGCATGGTCCTTTCCTGGCCAAGCCGACTCATTAAGGGCAGTAGTTTATTAAGACAAAGGAGAAAGGAAACAGTCAAGGTATAGCTGCGAGTTATTTTCAAATTCATCAACGACATGGTCAATGCAGAAAACTTAAGAAGAGTCGAGTGTTATGTGTTTTTTAGCTTTACCAACGAGTGAATAAGTCCACTAGTTGATATGTTTTACAGTTCTGAATATCTCGGATGTGTTTTCATTCCGTTTCCATCACGAACCTAGCGAATTTATGTACAACTAGTGTTAACCTAGTGGTCGCCAGAATCCACTCAATTTTTGGTTTGTAAAGCAAGCTGATTTTAACTTTCAACTGCACATTAATAAATAAAACATAGATAACTACACACTCAATAGTTTGTCGTCTGTGCGACAACAGAGTAGTTCATCTGTTGGATTATAGACTATTAAGGTGATACCTCTTACTCTCTTTACTCCTTTTTTTATAAAACGTTACCTCCATACTAGGATTTTCTCCTGTATCGTGGGGGCAGTTTACAAACACAAATTTCACAAGGACAAACATCCAGACCCGGAACAATTATTTGTAGGTCATACAAATATTTGTTCCGTGTGGGATTCGAACCCGCGACCTCCAGCGCAGCAACTCATTGATAAGACACTATGCCACGGAGCCTCGAAAATTTGGTGGTTTTTCTATTTCACATATTTTTTTAAGATTTATAGATTATGAACCAAATTTTTCGTATATGATTTTTGACCATATGAACTTGGATTTCATCAAAGGAAAACACGATAACATGTAATTTTTTCAAAGGGACAAAGGTAAGCCACGCCCCCAAAACTACGATTCATTTTCAAGGTATCCTCTTAAGTGTTTGGTATTGCCCTAAAGCTTAGGTTTTCTAAGATTACGGTGCTGCTATATAGCAGCCGTAACACAGCGGCCGCAAAAAGACGGCCGTCTTTACGGTGATGACACGTGAAAAGTCCCATATTCGCTATGGTCATATTTTTTTGTGATAAAACGTATTATATCCCTTACTTTTATTTTAATATAAAAGCGTCTTGGTTCTATAAAAATTTCGCCGTCTTGCAATTGGAGCTGTCACCGCTATCGAAAAAACGTTCGTAAACTATCCGGCACCGTTAAGACGGTCGTCACGCAAATAGCTGCATAACTTTTTAATTTTATGGCGTCTAATACCGCTGTCTAGGAAACCAAACCATTTTTATATAGAATACATATGCTTTTTACCACGTGCTCGGCGGTGAAGGAAAACATCATGAGGAAACCTGCATGTCTGAGAAAAAAGAAGAAAAAAGAAAAGAAAAATCCAATAACTGATTTTCGTCCCACCCGGGATTAGAACCCGGAACCTCATCAGCTTACGCTTAGTATAAAAGTCAAAGGGCTTACATTGCGCTGCTGAGTCTGCCAATCTAGAAACTATTCCTTACCACCCTATTTTTGACTTAACACACTGTTTTTCACAGAATTGAGGTTTTTAAGATTGTGTTGGAAATTGTAGTAAAATTTCCTAGGAAACTTACCCAGCAGTTTCTGTGGATCAATGGTCCTACCCTGCACGTTGTCCAAGATATGTGCCCTGAGGGATTGTCGGCTTCGTTTCGTATCCGCTTCAGATGTTCTACCAATTGGGTCTCTTTTTGTCGTGTTTGTTCGCACTAGAGTGTTCCAATCACGTTTTTTACTGTAACAAAAATATAAATGGATTGATGAACTGTTGTAACTGCAATTTACATAATTAAAAAAAATGTTAATAAATATTGTCTACGATATCGAAATAGCTACCACATATTAAGCTCAAATGGTTATTTGCTATTAAGATATAAAAACTATTTTAAAAATTTTTGTCTCTCAGTTCGTCTGTCCGCATTGAACCGATTGTGAAAAAATTTACGGGCCGATAGAGAGCAACGCCAGGAGGGGTTCTAGACCTAGAATATTTTAACCGAAAAATTGACTCTTAAAAGACTATAATTTGATAAAATAAATGTTTAATTGTCTTAAACCTAAATAAGGCCACATTAATAGATTCTATCAGACGTATAGACGGGTCGCTATTAAAAAATAAAATATTCTGCTTCGACGATCGTAAGTGTTAGTGATACAAGTATTTTAAACCTATTTGTTACATTTTGACAATAAAAATGCTGTCAATCAAACCTCTCATCAAATGCCTTCAAGGCAGCTAACACGGAATTTCCACGACAAAGATATTTTAAAAATCCAAACACTATGACTGGAGTAATCCACCTCTCCTCTGTACTCTACACTTCCACCCGATTACAATCTGGACGTTTTTAGAAAAGAGTGAAATAGTTTTTATGTACGTGGAAGATCGATGCTGAAGTTATATTAAGGTTTTAGCATAAATGGGTCGGCTTGACTGGGGAATGACCATACTCTCATAGAATGCCAGCGTAAAATAGTAGTTTAATGCTGCTGTGTTTCGTATGGTGAGTGTAGAGACCCGGAGGCCCTTTTTACTGAAAACGAGGCATTCCATCTTAATCTTCAGGAGTTACATCGCATCTACATTTTGATTCGTAATCGAGGATATATGTAAATAATTATAAGCCACAGCATCCACTTACCATCAAGGGATCTGTGTGCTCATTTGTTAACACTATTCTGTAAAAAAAAACGCTAATACAGTGCGATATACCATCTCGGGCGCCATCACCACTTACCTCCAGGTGGAGTAGTAGTCAAGCGCTGGTTTATAATAAGTAAGAACAAAATCTAACCATCGCCAATAAACTGGCATAGCATGGTCCTATATTATTAATCCCTTTCCACAATTTGCATACTTGGAAGTCGTACTACCATAGTAAAAACACAATAGTAGGATAACTCCCACGCCGTGCGAGACTTAAATGCCTACTGTTGCAGGTTGTCACTGTCTTTTTGTTTAATAGCTAAATCTCATTTAGTTTTATAAGTAGTTATAATATTTACAAACATAATACATACGGATACGTACCTATGCATCATATTTGTTAATCATTTCTTTAGTTTCCTCTCAAAGAATCAATGTATGTCAAAAAAATCCAGCTTTACGTTACAACAAATGCCAAATAACTAAAATACGAGTAAATTAACACTGAGCATATGGTGTCAGCTCAGATTTAATGTTTAAAATTAATTTTATCTGATGTGATATGATAATTAATTTAGTTATGATGTATGTATCCTTTTATTGATATAGTTATGTAACCTATTAATAAAAACCTAATTTACTTAAACAAACACATATATTAATTTATTTTACAAAAAGAGAAAATAAAAGGAAAAAAAAACTGTTAGTAATTGTTTTTTAAAATTCAACAAAGTCTCAAACAAATGCGATTGCGGAGCGCGGCGGAGGGCGTTCCCGACTCGGCCCGATCTTCCCGACTTAGCAAGTGTTATGTGCGTGCTATGGCTCGTGCGTACGAGTCCGTACTGTCACGTGCCAGGCACGCACGTATATCAGCGGCGTTCAGTACATTTCTTAGAAGAAAGCCTGCTATTCTGTTTTTACTATGGTAGTACAATGTCCTTAAAACTGCTGTTTCTGTTGATCTGGTTTCTTTACATCTGGTATATACGAAATATTAATACTGCTGTAATACTTTGTCTCTGGTAGTACATCAGACCCCGCCAACTTTAAACCAATTTCTGTACCAGCACGGATTCACAACGGACGATAAATTTCTGATCAGGTTAATAAATATGGTACAAATAATAACTAACCTCTCAGTGCTGCCTTTCCTAACTATTGCCTTTGCGATTTGGCTGAATACATCCTTAGGCTTGCTCTCTCTGGATATAACATCCTTTATTATGCCTTCTACGATGCCAATTTGGAAGTCCTTGAGAATTCTTCTCTCCATGACTTTGCCTTTCTTTCCAGATACTGCAACATTTGATAACAGCCTATCAAATCCACCGATGAATACATGCTTCTCTTATGGACTGCCTCTTAAGGAGGATTCTTGCCATTATTATCACGCTTCGCAGGCAGGTTGACAACAGTTTTTTATTATTACTAAGTTGCCATTAGGAAGATGCTACTGTCTATCTCCAATTTCAGCTTCGGTCTGTCGAACTCTGTCGCTACGAAAACCGCGAGATGACTTGATGTAGTGAATAGGCTTACGACGCTAATATATGGTTAGTAGCTAGGTATATATTAAATGTAATTTCATTTACCTTTATGTAATTTCATTTCATTACCTATATCTTTAGCTTAGACCGTTTTATAACAACTGATTACGTGGGACACGTGAAACCAACCTACCTTAAGTAATATCATCTAAATATTTAATTAAATAAAAATTGTACAAAAGGGTTATTATAATATAAATTAATACATAAATGAAAATAACCCCTGGGAATGAGGTAATCGCCACTATTCTGGTTCTATAAAAATTCATACAAAACTTGTACAAAATAAATCCTATATCTTTAAACGAGCAATTCTTGTATATATATATATATATATATATATATATATATATATATATATATTTTTATTATTATTTGGTCATGTAGAAAGAATGAATGCGGAAAGACTGACAAAGCAAATATATGTTGCAGAAGTGAATGGAATGGAATGAAATGGAAGAGTCGGAAAGGGACGTCCTAGGCGGAAGTTTGTCGACCAAATTGGCGATATACTAAAAATGGGCCAAATTAAGAGTACCCTTAACCGACGAGCATGTATGCGTAGGTATATGAATGTGGAAGAGGCGAGAAAGGTACGTCAGGATAGTGGTAAATGGAAGTCTGTAGTCTCTGCCTACCCCTCTGGGTGACAGGCGTGAGTGTTTATGTTATGTTTATATATATATATATATATATATATATATATATATATATATATATATATATGTATATATATATAAATAATCAGAATCTCGGAAACGGCTCCAACGATTTTCATAAAATTTTGTGTGCAGGGAGTTTCGGGGGCAATAAATCGATCTAGCTAGGATTTATTTTTAGAAAATGTCTTTTTGTCCGTGGTTTTAGGCAATGAAAAACTGCTACAATATCGTTAGAATAAGAAGGAAAATTTTGACAGTTTATTAATGATTACAAATAGCTTAATTGGTATATAAGGCAGTCATAAAATCGTAATACCATGGTTCGAGCCCAGACTGGCCGCCGACTTTTTTTAATTTTTTTTCAAGTACCTTTCTTTTTTGAGAAAATCTATTTTTTCGAGCCCTTTTTTAGTATTTTTTAAAAACACGAAAATTTAAATTAAACTAATTGCGCTCATGATTTTATTATTTAAATAACCAGTTGAGTTTTTTCTATTATGTCGATAAGATCAAAAAATATTATTTGTATTTCATCAGTATGTAATTTGTATCTAAATATAATTTACAAAACACACGAATTAAAAAAACCGAGCGAAAAATACCGAGCAAAGCTCGGTAAACCGGGTACTTTATTGTAATTTGAAATATGTTTAAAAAACAGTCCCGCTGGGTTTCTTGCTGGTTCTTCCCAGGACAGAGCTTTTTTTTCCAAATCAATGGTAAATAAAAAATGACTTTAAATAAGTATTATACAATAATCTATATTGAATAAAATAATTTATTTCATAAAGTTTTTTTTTTAAATTTATCACATTTTTTCATATTCTTACATCATCACCCGACTCTGAGCTATGTTTAAAATTTCCTTCGGGAAGTTTTAAGTTTCGACCAAAACTTGGTAATAAAAATGGCCGCAAATGTGTTATTAGGACTTCTGATGACTAAAAGCCTGTAAATATGCTAGCTCTTATACATTTTAATACAAACGACTAGGAGAGAAGAGGTATCACAAGGGTTTCTTCGCGTCTTATTCCATGTTTGATGCAAGATAAAAGAGATTCTTCTATATTTTGCTTCTAGTAGTGTACTACAATAATACACACGGATTACATATCAACCGATATTTAAATTGGGCTAAGAAATTCCTACAAGTATATATACAAGATCTATATTATAAAATGAAGCATTGGCCTCTAGAAAAACAGAACACCTTGTTTGGCGATACTTCTCTTTTCCATGTACGAGTAAATGGTTTAAGAATCAGATAAAAAAACAGAAGTTGATTCAGGTCTCCTTCAGAGATTGTAATTTGTGGGAAGAGATGGTGGCATTGGCAAAGGTGAGTTATTATGGACAACAGTGTCTGCCTGATAACAACTAGAAAATTAAAAAAAAACCACGGTTATCAACCGCCTGCCACGCTTGACAACTATCGCAAGTATCACTATTAGGCCATCTATGAGAAAGTCTATGTTTAGCAGTAGATTTGTGATGATGAGAGTTCAAACATTGCCTTAAATCTAGACAATACTAAATATAAAAAAACATACTTGTAGTGTCTTGCATATTAACCCTCGGAGTCTTCATGCCGTTATTGTGTAGTATGTCGATCAGTTCGAATCGCAGCGTAGATATGTCCTGTCTGATCTCCATCACGTCGTCCTCCGTCACTCCGATATCGTCACGCGCGCGCTGCTCCGCCGTCACGTAGCGACGCACCAACACGCGCATCACCGCTTCGTGCTCCAGGCGTGCCTTTTCACGAGACTTGTTCTATGGGAAGACATTTGTGAATTTATTTAACATATCATACAAATTGTCATACAAATATTACAAACGGACACTTCAATTTTATTTATATACGTATATATTATTATTTATAAAAACTATTGAAAAAATCGTGTTGTTTTCGAGAGCCATTACAAATCGTGTCGCACATAGACTCGACGACTGAAAAGGCTTTAGTACCATAGATCACATTGAAATAATCAAACTTCAAATATTTTAATTTATTTAATTCGTTTATTACTATCTATCAAAATACAACTGCTGAGTCTCTATGAAGGAAGCCAACCGTCATTGCATCATTGGGGTATATGTCAGTGCCACAGGCAACGTTCCCAGTTAAGATGATGTTATATAACTCTCTAGCAGAATCGTTTAAACAGTATGGTTTAGGTAGCTATGGTCGTACATATAATACTTATTTAAACAAAATATATAACCTCCAGATAAGAATCCTTAAAAACATTGTAACAGACAAAATTCAACGTCAATTTCATAATGATGATAGTATGCTCTTCAAGCACTGTAATATACTACCAGTTCATACGTAAGTCAAATATCTACTAATAAAAAAACACTTTTTTAATGAAGACTCTCAGAAATCAAGCACCCCGTGTGTACGCGCGCCGTAAGCAGCCGCAAGCTGCAGACGAGCCGTGCAAACAACATGTACGGGGAACGAACGGCAGGTTACATTGTTCCAAGACTTATAAACAACCTACCCCCAGTATTCCGCGACAAATTAAATATAAAAAACATTTAAAAAAAAACTTAAATTGTACTTTTTGGATAACTTATAATAGTACTACTTAAAACAGCGTTTATGCGTTTGCTCAGGTCCTATTAGGCTGTAAATGCTTTCTCTTTTTCTTTTCTTACAAACGTAATTAATTATTAATTATACTTTAATATAATGTCGACTCAGGTCGCGCCAGCACAAACCTTAGTGGTTTTTTGTATGCGACTTTTTAGCATAGTTTTTTTCTTGTAATGCTTTGTGAAATGGTAAATAAATTTAAAAAAAATGTGTCATTGTTGCTACGTTTGGCAGACAGGTAAGCAACCACAGCTTTTTATATTTAGTCATTATTAAGAACACGCTGGCACCCATCGCTTACGACATACAAGGGACGATATGGAGTAACTACTATTCTTACATCACTACAAACTGAAATATAACTAATCGTAAAGAAGAGAACGAAATAGAGCCGCGCCGGTACCAGTAAAATTAAGTTGCAGTTAAGTGCCTCAAAAGCACGTGCTAGACGGTGAAGTAAAATATCGTGGGGATACCTCATAGTTGATACATAGTAATTATAACATAGTTAGTTATTATTCTTGTTTTGTTTTCTTTTATTCTATATTGCTAACACCTACGTCAAATTCTTACAACTCCATGGGTTGACTGGTACAGAATACCTTAAGTCGTTAAGTCCGCCCTTTATATTGGAATACAATAAAAAATAGATAAATAAATAAATATCATATTTCGTCAGTAATTAAAGTCTAGAATCAGAAGTTAATACTAAGTGAGATTGTTTCAGCTCAGCTCATATACGTTCCACTGCTGGACACAGTCCTCATCTCATTTCTGAGAGGGTTTTTGGGCACGAAAGAGTCAACCGTGCTGCCCCGATGCTTATTGGCGAACTTTCCATGTCTGAGAAATATTGTTTCTCTTCTCAGACATTCGCTTCTTCACGATTTCCCCTTCACCGCCGAGCATCAGCACTTAAAATTTCAATTAACAATTATTGGCGCCGGCGGGAATCGAACTCTGGTTACTAGCGTACTGTGAAATTCAAAGCGAGAGCTTACCATCTGAGCCACCACTACCACGCTATTTAAGTAAATGTAGAAAATGAGACCGTATTATTTAATTATTCATAAGGTTTTTTTTATTTAGTTATGTTGCAAGAAACAACTTTTACACGTGCGTTAAAATGAATAGATACTAAAAGATTTTTTGTGAATTTAATGGCATTATTTGCGAACTGCCTTGTGTTTTACACAACTCACCGTCACTTTCTTTTGCAAACACATTAGCAATAATGACAAGATAAAACAGCTTAGGGGTCCGTAGATATTGATATAAAAAAGTTTGTTTTTCTAACAAGAAGGAGAATTATTGATATTTTATATTAAATACGGTTGTATGAATTTTCGCAAATATGTATTTCATAAAGTTGACTTTACCTACTCATAAGTTTTATATCGCTTTATTAACAGTATACATCCAATACATTCAAACGAGCAATTCTTGTATATATATATATATATATATATATATATATATATATATATATATATATATATATATATATATATATATATATATATATATATATATGTATGTATATACATATATATAATCAGAATCTCGGAAACGGATCCAACGAATTTCATGGAATTTAGTATGCACAGGGGGTTTCAGCGTCAATAAATCGATCTAGCTTTTTTTTAAAACACAAAAAATAATGATCGAGAAGATCGAAAATGTTTATTCCTACTTCATCAGTTTGTAATTTTTATCTAAATATAATTTACAAAAAACACGATTTCCAAAAAAATACCAAGCAAAGCTCGGTCATCCAGGCACTTGAGAATACAGTTACAATGTTTCAATAAACTTTAACTGTCAATGATGATGCACGTCATGACAGTCTCAAACATTAAATTTGCAGATTTGTCGTAAACGCTTAAGTGAATCGCAAGAAATAAAGCAGAGTAATAAAGCGTAAGCGGAAAGAATTTTAGAAACAAATTGTAAAATTAAAAATTTTGTTCAACCGAATTCAATATAAATAAAATGAGAACATCATCAATGTTGTCGAAGTCAATTAAATACGCATTATTAAGGATAACTTAAAAACTACTAGTCGGATCCTGATCAATTTAATATGAGACAACACGAAAAGCAGAGCCACCTAGAAATCTAGAAAAAAGTTTTCTCACATAAAAAAATATCTGAATTGAGAGCCTCCACCTTTTTTGAAGTCGGTTAAAAACAATGTACATCCAATCTTAAAGAAGTTTCAGTGGACACTAGCCAGGAAGAACTCCAGCAGATTAATTTTTCTATTTTGCTTATATTTTTCATAAGATAAAAATAAAAAAAACGGATTTTACATTTAAATACGCGTTACCAACATTTCCATAGCTATTTACATTTAATTAGCAATTTATTGTCTTCTTTTTTTTCTTGTTTTAAACACCACTTGTCAATATGTTCATATTATAATGCTAAATAGTTTTGTTTTAGCGCAATAATTACATTTAAGACGGGTCCCCTAGCGAGAGACCTTGAGCGTTTGGTCCCATACAATCCACGCGCTCTCTCTACAATATATCACGGAAAAATACGCCAGAATATTTGGAATTATTTCAATTAAAAGAGATAAGCGAACTTAAGAAATTAAATAAAACGTGTAGAATATAGATTTTTAAATTATCTATCCATTAGTGTAATTCTCAAATGATTAGAGCATTTCCTTTAGCAACAGATGCATGTAATCAATCATTTTAGTCATTTTTTAAAAGTAGATTTTAAATGTATTCATAACACATAAAAACAAATTAGAACGTGGAATGTGATGATAGGATATCGAACATTAATAATGTGCTTTTAGATGTAGCTTATTTCTCGTAACTAATGAGATAATAGTCTCTGAAAAACGCACTTTTGCCAGATTTTGGTCAGGGTACCGCCTTAAATAGATAGATTATAATATTCCATAAATTACAATCTATATACTTACTCTTGCTCTTCGTCATTGGTCATAAGGAAATAAGTAGTGATATTTATAATTGATTCTTTACATAATAAATTTGTTCACATGAAGTGGTTTTTTTTTCAATTTACAATCTTTTGGTATGAATCTTAAATAAAGTTTTATAGTATTTGGACAAAAAATAAGAGATGAATGTGATGAGAGAAGTTGTTAAGAAAGTTCTCCTGCAATTGATGGCCAACTTGTACGATATTATAAATGTAATTCCTTTTCCCAATTCACTTTCTTAATTTATTTCCATCTTGCTATATTCGTATTTGGAACAAATAAATATGAAAAAACGGTTCTCTAAAAAATCTTATAGCATAGAACATGCAAGAAAAAGAGATCTCCATACAAGAAACGTACCTATTTCGATTTGATCAATAATTCGCATCTGGCGATTCCGGTTAGTCTGATTTGATTAACGAACTCTAAAAACTATTCAGAGTTAGTTTGATTGAGTACAAGAATGATTAGAATCTAGTTTAAGAACGCTTTTTCTTTGAAAGTGTTAAGTAATAAAAAGTGTGTGATACGATAATTAAATAATAATAATAATAATAATAAAATATTTATTCATTGACCAAAAGTAATAAAATATTTAAAAGTTAAACTAATACAAAAATAATATTTTTAGAAGGACAATGAAAGGGTTCTGACTCAGCATGTGTTGCAGAGAATCTACAACGCTGTTATTCTGTCAGCACCCATATACCTACTTAGTGAGCTAAAGTATAACAGTACGCGTACATCACCGATTATATTACAATTAGCTTTTAGTGTTAAATTATTTATTTATTCATTCAGCCAGTACAAGAACTATATAATTAACCAGTACAAGTTATCATAATATTTCTATTAATAATTTGATAATTAATATACATGTACAAGAGATAAAACATAATATAAACAAAATATAAACGTAATATAAACAAAAACATGAAAAAAATAATAGTATTAAAAGTAAGAGCTACAGTAGTGTTTTATTTATTCAGACTAATTATAATATATAATATCCTATACTATTAAACGAGCAATTCTTGTATATATATATATATATCTATATAATCGCGATCTCGGAAACGGCTCCAACGATTTTCATAAAATTTTGTGTGCAGGGAGTTTCGGGGGCAATAAATCGATCTAGCTAGGATTTATTTTTAGAAAATGTCTTTTTGTCCGTGTTTTTAGGCAATGAAAAACTGCTATAATATCGTTAGAATAAGAAGGTAAATTTTGACGGCTTATTAATGATTACAAATAGCTTAATGGTATATTGGGCGGTCACAAAATCGTAATACCATGGTTCGAGCCCAGACCGGCCGACCGACTTTTTTTTATTTTTTTTTAAATTCCTTTCTTTTTTGTGAAAATC
Source organism: Parnassius smintheus behrii (assembly GCA_036936625.1). NCBI lineage: Eukaryota > Metazoa > Arthropoda > Insecta > Lepidoptera > Papilionidae > Parnassius > Parnassius smintheus. Next base: position 18,099,771 of record JAUPFT010000021.1, on the reverse strand, counting down.
TATTTTTTTCGAGCCCTTTTTTTAGTATTTTTTAAAAACACGAAAATTTAAATTAAACTAATTGCACTCATGATTTTTTAATCAAATAAACAGTTCAGTTTTTTTCTATTATGTCGCTACGATCAATAAATATTATTCGTATTTCATCAGTATGTAATTTGTATCTAAATATAATTTCCAAAACACACGAATCAAAAAAAAACCGAGCGAAAATTACCGAGCAAAGCTCGGTCAACCGGGTACTTATACTATTAAACGAGCAATTCTTGTATATATGTATATATATATATAATCGGGATCTCGGAAACGGCTCCAACGATTTTCATAAAATTTAGTGTCCAGGGAGTTTCGGGGATAATAAATCGATCTAGCTAAGATTTATTTTTAGAAAATGTCTTTTTGTCCGTGTTTTTAGGCAATTAAAAACTGCTACAATATAGTTAGAATAAGAAGGTAAATTTTGACAGTTTGGTAATGATTATAAATAGCTTTTTGGTATAATGGGCGGTCACAAAATCGTAAAACCTCGGTTCGAGCCCAGACCGACCGACCGACTTTTTTATTTTTTTTTTCAAGTTTCTTTCTTTTTTGAGAAAATATATTTTTTTCGAGCCCTTTTTTTAGTATTTTTTAAAAACACGAAATTTTAAATAAAAATAATTGCACTCATGATTTTTTATTCAAATAACCAGTTCAGTTTTTTCTGTTATGTCGCTAAGATTAAATATTATTTATAATTCATCAGTATGTAATTTGTATCTAAATATAATTTTCAAAACACACGAATTAAAAAAATCGAGCGAAAAATACCGAGCAAAGCTCGGTCAACCGGGTACTAATAATTATGCTAGAACAACGTAATGGTTATTAAAAAGAATATTGGTAGTAAATGTAAGTTTTACATAATTGCATATATTCAGCCCCTGCCGAATTTTTTATATTTATGACATTTTCTGCGTACTTAATAAATACTCTTTGTATTTTCTCTTAAAACTGTTCTTATTTGTTATGACTCGTAATGGTGGTGGAAGATCATTCCAACATTTTGTGGCCATAAATTTGTAACTACCACGAAATGCTGATGTCCTATGTTGAGGTATGCAAAGTACTTTTGCACACTTTCGGATACCGTACATATGTTGATTTTGTCTCCACTGAAGCTTTTCATATAGGTATTCTGGTTTCTTTGTTTTTATCACTCCAAATAGCAGGGAGGCATAAAATAATTTGAGACGTTCCTGCATTTTAAGCATATTAGAGGCATTATGGTAAGGTGTAACATGTGTTCGTCTTGGGATGTAAAAACAGTAACGAGCGCAAGCATTTTGTACCCTTTGAATTAAATTTTTTGATTTTTTAAATAGGCAAGGTCCATACAAAGTTATACAATAATTTAGTTTAGACAGAACTAAGGTTTCACATAATTTAACACGTAAGTCTACAGTGATAAACTGCCTGATTGAATATAAAACTTTCAATCGGAAAAAACAACTTTTTACGATATTAATTACATGATTTTCAAACTTTAAATAACTGTCCATAAGAACCCCAAGATTTCGTACTTCAAAAACTCGTTCAATGTTTTTCCCATCAATACGTACGTTAGGATCAGTAGAAGTTATGTCCTTTATCTGCTTTTTAGTACCTATAATAATAAACTTAGATTTTGTTGGATTAAGGAGCATGGAGTTATTTCGTGACCAAGAACGAATGCGTTGAAGATCCTCATTTAACTTATCCACCACTGTATTTACATTTTTACTATCTACACTAATTATACACCTGTAGGTCATCGGCATAAATATGGTATTTGCAATTTTCAAGACATGCTGTTATATCGGAACTATAAATGATAAAAAGCAAAGGGCCCAAAATAGATCCTTGAGGGACACCTTTATTGACAGGAAGAAGTTGGGAAACATATCTTTCTCCATCATTCCTGTCAATTATAACTTGTTGTAGACGATTTTTGAGATAACTCTTAAATCACACCAATGCCCCGTTATCAAAACCGTAATATGATAGTTTATCTATTAACAAATCCGTATTTATCGAATCGAATGCTTTTGAAAAATCTAAAAGAGTAAGGATCGTGCCTTTGCCAGAATCCGAAAAAGATAGCACGTCATCTACAACATTTATAAGCTGTAGCTGTCCCATGACTCTTCCTAAACCCTGATTGTAACTTAGGTAGTATTTTATTTAGTTCACAAAAGTATACTATTTGAAAGTGTACAACTTTTTCCAATATTTTTGATAAATATGGTAAAATGCTAATAGGCCTTAGGTCGCTTAAGTCAACTGCATTTTCTTTTTTTGGTACGGGACGAATTAGTGCGGTTTTCCACTGAGAAGGAAAAATTGATTCTGTGATAGACCTATTGATTATGTTATAACCTTTAATGTTTGTGGCAGTGTCAAAAGTATCATTTCCATACTAATTCGATCAACCCCTTGTGCGTTCGACTTGATAGCCATAATAACTTTTGCGACTACACTTTCATGGACTGGCATTAACTTTAATGTGTTTGAGTTATATTTAAAACTTTTAAAGAATTTAGCATAAGACGAACCAGTATTGCTTATGTCCGGAATATTAAGAGAGTGGTGGTTAATTTTATCAGGATCATTAAAATGGTCTGATAAGTTGTTAGAATTTTTAAATGAAGGTAATGCAACCGATTTCAAGTTTTTCCACAAAATGTTTGCTTTATGTAGGTTCTGATTAATATGATAGTCAAAATATGCTTTCTTCTCAGTATTAAGACAACTATTAGCTAGTCTTTTAAGTGATTTGTAATGAGTTTTATCACTTTCAGCTTTTGTTTGTCGATACTTATTATGAGCGCTGTCACGCAGTTGCATCATGTACCGAACATTACTAGTGAACCATGGCAGTTGTCTTTTTTTAAACGTTACTAATTTCTCAGGAACATGCTTATCAAATAATTATAAAATTTTTTTGGAAAACTCAGATACCATTTGATCGACACAGCTAAACCCTATGATAGTATCCCAATTTATAGCTTCGAGATCTGATAGAAAAGCAAGCATATTGATACTTTTAATAGGTCTTATAATTTGTTGTATTGGTGCTATCTTAGGTTTTTTAAAATGGAAGTCAACCAAAATAAAAGCGTGCCCTCCTAATTCTGGTGTATGTTTAACAAATGTATTTGTAACACGTGCATCCGTGATAACTAAATCAATTAACGTAGCACTTTCTCGTGTGAAGTGTGTAGGTTCTGAAATACAGTTACTTGAATTAGTATAGGTGAGAAATTGTTTAAGACGTAGAGATTTACTGTCATTAGTATCCAAAATGTTAATGTTAAAATCGCCTAATAATATAAAATAATCAAAGTTGGATTGTGAAGTTAAAGTGTCGGTGAGAGAATCAAGAAAATTATCCACATTGACCCATTGTGGTCGATATGCTGTACCAATTAATATTCTAGTCCTGTTTATGGTTACCGATATCCATTGTTGCTCAACTTCAGTAAATGTGTTGATATGTGGACAGGAACGAGCACTTACCCCTCGTCTAATGTAGAAACCTACACCTCCTACCCTTGTTCTTGACATGTTACACGATCGAGGAATATGACGGAAGCTATATCCAGGAACTAATGGGGCACTTACATCGTCACCTGTCTGCAACCATTTTTAAACATAATAATAATGGCTTCCAGACCAAGTTTCGGTCGTGCAGGACAAGAATATACTGCCAGAGTGTATGTGTAAGCACAAGTACACTCTATTCCTTTACTTTCATGTTCAGATGGTTATCGGTTATCTGACACGATCAGAGAAAGATCAGGTGCAGGAGCAACGGCTTTACGTGCTTCCCGAGGCATGGTCAACTACATGAACAGCGTCAACTACATGACTCCAGGTTGCTGCTGATAATCTCTTGACAAAAAAACCCAATAACTGATTTCGTGCGCCCCGGGACATCATGATAAGCAACTGCGTTTATAAACTAACGTTGCAGTTAAATACATAAAAATATCAAAGTACAAGGGAAATAATAAATTTACTCACAAGAATAGAACCCCGATCCCTTTTGGAGCAGCAGCGTTCGATCCATCCTTTGAAATGCTTCGGAGTAGGGACAATGTTGAACGGTGGTGGAACTGTATCGCCATCTTCGAAGTACGACATCCAGAGGTTGCTTCTAGCGAACTTCCATTCCATGTCAGCTCTTTCCTGAAAATAATAAAAAAGATATAATTAAAGGAACTTCTGAAAAAGTCAAAAAAGCTTTTAGCTACGGATTTTTCAACAATACGTAAAAGTCCTCCGGACATGTGCCTCTTCTAGGGAGAATTTTAAAGTGCCTCATTTCCAGTAAAATTTTTTACACTTCAAAATACGAAATACAGCAGCAGTAAGCTATTTTACACTGGTATCCTGAGAGAGTGTGGTCCTCTTACCCCGGTCGAGCCGACTCATTCGTGCTACATTTATATTAATATACTTTCTTTCGAAAGTAATATGTGATGAAGTAAAAAATTACATAGATTTAACATTACCCAAAAAGACAAAAGGTGCCTAAACATTTCACACCTTACATTATTATACTCTTAAATTTAAGTCTATTACTTGCTATGCTACTTATATTTGCTTGGTATTTTTACGTTATTTTAATTAGTCGTTACTCAACAGCTGATCATCATCATTTCGGGCTGGTTGGTAACCGCATTATTATGTAAACCACTATTAAGTTTTTATCGGGAAGATACTGCAGCCTATCTTCTGGTTTAGTTCTTCTCAGTCACCTATTACGACACCCATAGGATGAAGATGATGATGGTGCAGTAGATTTTCTTACGCCGACACTACACGGTATTTTAAATATTTTTTTTAATCTAGAAGTTATAATTTCATATGTCAAGAGTCATTTTAGGGTTCCGTAGTTAAACAATAAGGCACCCTTATAGTTTCGCCATGTCCATACGTCCTAAAATAAAATCTTGAAATGTCTTTTCATTATGTATACCTCTCCTATACGACTAGAGAGGGGATATTTTTAACAATCTTTTGAAAATTGAAAAATCCATAAAAAATGATCTAAATTTAGCTGTATTGTAACATTGTTATAAACTACTAGCTTTACGTTTTCCTTTGTGTAGTGGACAGAGAGGATTAATCGTCTAGACACTGATCCTGGCATACCACTTTTGCTTATATTTTTAACTAGTGATTTAATTCGGTTGGATGGTTTCAAAGTCTATAACGGACGTGACGTAGGTAGAAAGATTTTTTGTGTTTTATATAGATAGATAGAAGTCACTGTTGGTTTACCCGGGCGACGGGTAGTGATGGTTCACGGGAAGTTTAACCCTAAGTACATCTTAGGGTTGCACCGCCGGTAACCAATCGATAGATAGGAAATTATTAACATTTTATACTTGGAATATGAATGATTTGTAGATTGTATTATTTTCAAAATAGTTTTTTTATTATTATTATTTGAATACCACTCCCTATAAGTCTGCTTGGAATATAAGTCTTTCAGTTACTATCGTACCTATTTGGACCCACTTTTATCCGTTATAGCGGTCACTTAATGTGCTCATAGTATCAAAAAGGCCCATTCTAAGTTCACGTATTATGACGGACAACTACGAAACCCTACCTCTACATTGTGCGTGGCCCGCCACGCATTTGATTATGGTTGATTTTGTTTGTTTTATATGTTATTTTATATTATATCTAATATATCGAGTATTTTTTATAAAATATAAGGGTGAAAAACGGACACACAGTCCACCCGATGGTAAGTGAATTATGTGGCCCATAGACACCTACATCTATCTATTTTCGATTAAGAATCAAAACTGAATATGAGTTGTCACCCCAGAGGACTAAGTTGAAATGCCTCGTTTCAGGTAAAAATGGTTTCCAGTTCTCCACACCCAACATACAAAAGCACAGCACAGCAGTACTTAGCTGCTATTTTTCCGTGAGAGCGTGGTCTTTCCGAAGCAGATTCGTAAAGCCGACGTGCTACATCCATAATATTATTAAAGGGCCCATAGCAGATTTCAATTGCTTAGTATTATTCCTTAAAGCGCCAGAGCCTCGTCAGTTAAATAGCAGGGTGTACCACGTGCAGGTGAGGTTGGCTTTGGCCCAATTATCCTAGTGGGCCACTTACACCCCGAAACTTAACTTACCTTAACGACAGATTTATAGACAAAGACGTAGATAAAAGTGGCAAAGGTCTGATTTATATGAAAAATTTTTACGATTGGAAATTGAAATCTTTGTAAAATACATGGGTTTTTTTTAAATTTATATTTGTTAAATTAATTATTTAAATTCCAAGCGTAGTGGCGGGCAAGAATATGCACTACCCCATATCTTCCTGTTGCTGTTGTAAGAGACGACAGAGGGAAACCAAGGCAGAAGACGGGCAGCAGCATCTTTCTGATAACAGCAAAATAACAATAAAAAAACTCGCCAACCCGCTCACCAAGCGTGGCATCTATGGCAATGTACCTCCACGGTGAGAGTTACGAGACTCCCCAATAGATGAAGTGATGACCTAGTAAGACATGCAGAAAGCCGATGGATGGAGGTGGCTAAGGACTGTACTTTGTGGTATTCCTTGGGGGAGGCCTATGTTCAGCAGTGGACTTGTAAAGGGCTGTAATGATAACGAAATTAATTGAATTAAAATTTTGCATTTACTGAATACTTTCGATTGAAATTATAATGAGCACTGTTGCATTTAGCTGTGCAGTGGAATAAGAGAAACCTTTCATCAATTTTCATCTCATTCTTCCAATCCAAGAAGCGACCTAGAAAAAGACTCATAGCCTATAATGACTGGCGACGGAAGGCAGTGTTGAAAGTAGTAGGTGTCTGGCACTGTGATGGTCAATCCGCTACAAAGCGTGGCGATTACGGAATAGCAATGCTCATGTCTGAAAAGAGTACTGAAAGGGCTGATGAAAAGTGAACAATAAAAATTCAGAAAATACTAGATCTGCACATTGAAACCCGTAGTATATGTTGGAATCCTATCTTAAACGTCCCAAGACGCAGCTAGGCAATTTGTTGCGTTATATCAATATTAACAGACCTTACGCCTTTTAATACTCTTTTTATATTTATCTTCCGTAACTTATATTTCTTTTTCTTCGGGGGTTTTAAAAAAATATTTAATCCATTTTTAATTACAACTTTTACATCCATCGTGGGTTATTTTTAATTATGCTTTTTATTTCAGGCTTTTTAGAAAATTCTTACGTTACTGTCTAAATACCTATATATCTCTTTATCTACTCAACAATATGTAGAAGTGGGAGAACTAAGAATAGAACAGTATCACTTGCTTCTCGACAGGACTCGTGTGCCTTTAGGGGAAATCTTTGCCAATGGGGAAGCTGTTCGTATTTAAATCAACTTAAGTCTCGTCAACGCATTCAATCAGACAATGTTGTGCATGACAATGCACGAGATAAGTCCAGGGAACCCAACAACTGGCAAGTTACCGATACCTGCTGCTATTCCAGTGGACCCAAATAACTAAGGAGGCCTAGTATCAAGCATAAAGTTGGGTGTGGCTGATAAGAATGAACATCAAGGTCGACGAAGGATTAATCAATGGCAGCATGGGAATAGTTCAGGGTTTTCCGTCATGTCGATATCGATAATCGCATCTAAATCGATCAAGCTCTTTCTGAGAAAAATTCGCTATAACAAGTAAAAAATCTTCATTGTTGCCCCCCCCCCCCCCTGGTGAGATAAAACCATAACATTTATCTAAAAGCCATCGCCAATAAACCATATTAAATCAGTCCAACCGTTTCGAAAATAAATGTGAACATTTGTTTGCACACACAAACAAACAAACCAACAACTTATTATCCTAAACGCATACACCTTCTCTGTTCTGTAGTGGGTAAAAATAAGCTAAAACAAAAATTGCTTCCTGGCTCGCTTCCTTAAATTAAGTACAAATATTCTCACAGCTAATATAAAAATTCATTTAAAAATTGTACCAACAAAATGATTGTAAAGTAAATTATTCTTAAAAAAAGTCCCGCTTGATTTCTTGCTGGTTATTTCCAGGACAGAGGGTTTTTCCGAACCAGTAGTAAATAACAAAATAACTTTCAAGAAGTTTTATATAATTATCTATATTGAAAAAACAATTATTTATTTCATTCAAATTATTCATTTCATTACATTTAATTGTAATTGTTTTCTGTCAAAAAAAAACTTAAAATTTTTTAGTTTTTGAAATGAACATTTCTTTAGTGTCGTTGTGTTTTAAAACTCATTGAAAAGAAAAGCGACACTAAAAAGACACAAATATATAAATCTATTATAGGAAGAAAATGAGATAGTATCTAGATACTTATAATATAATTAAGCGGAAGAGCTTTTTTCGTTTGTTTAAACACGCTAACCCTTAGAACAACAGGCTGATTTGATAAATAATTTTGTAAAGCCAGATGATAGCCAGATTCACGAGAAATAGTATAGGCTATCTGGCATTAAGTAACACCTCTCAGCTAGCCTTAAATATTGATTTTTGTTAAGCAAATCAGAATAAAAAGCGCCCCTAAACAGCTTTATCGTATATTTATGTATATGTATTGGTTAGTGATACGCAAATACTATGTTCTACAGAAAATATATCTTTCCTCCGTCCGTCGATAACATTGACCTATTATTTATACACAAGCCACAATAAGATATTTTGTGATAAAAAATATTGAAAATTAAAAAGTGATTTCTGAGCGTTAGTATTAGGCATAGCATATTCATTATTACCAATGAAAGTAACTTCATAATCAAGAAAATTTTATGAAGATAAAAATTGCTCTTTGTAGCATATTATTTAGACACATAGTTTAACAGATAATGAAAAATTAAAATAATTTAAAACTTAGCTCGGCGCGCAAACGACGCCTAGCGGCCCGATGAGAGCCGAGAGAAACCAGCAGTGAACGCCTCTCTCGCAAGGTGTTCTGTCGCGTGGTTCAGAGCGTATAAGCGGGCGATACCGCGGGAAACAGCTAGTTCAGCATAAAGTGTATCCTATTACATATCTCGGTCTCCTCTGTGTGTTGCTCCGTGGCGCAGTGGCTTTGCAATGAGTTGCGGCGCTTATGGGCCGCGGGTTCGAACCCCGCATCGAACAATTATTTCATATCTTAACGATTTGAATGAAATTAGTCGTGTTTAGATCATTTAGTGTCTATTTACGTAGCACCTTGAAAGTCAACCAGTTTTTTGTTTTATAAAATGATTTTACCTATAGAATGAACTAGGCATCGCTATTACAAAACAAGTTAAGTCGAACGAAAATATACTTTTGATTTAATACACTAAAATTTGGGCTCTACATGTTTTTTATAGGATTAGGGTGACAAACGAGCACACAGTCCACCTGATGATAAGTGGATGCTGTAGCCCATAGATATCTACATTTAATCTCGTTTACAAATCAAAATGCAGATGTATTGTCGCCCTTGAGGACTAAGATGGAATGCCTCGATTCCAGTAAAATGGGTCTCCGGTTCTGTACACTCACCATACGAAACAGCAGCATTAAGCTGCTATTTTACGCTGGTATTCTGTGAGAGCGTGGTCCTTCCCTAGTCGAGCCGACCCATTCGTGCTACAACCATAATATAACTGCAGCGTGGCTCTACCACGTATAAAACCAAACCACGTATGTCTGAAAATATGAATTGTAACATTTATCTGCTATAAAATTAAACTTTTATCTTATATTTTATGCCGCACTGGTGGTTGAAAATTATCAAATTAAATAATTTGATGTGAAATGTTTTTGTTTTATATTTCACTGTCTGATACCCGGTCGCATCGATGAGTACACGATAATATTTTATAGCGGAACCTATGTAAAATATGATGATTTTTTTAATTGGAACTATCGTACTGTTCGTCCTTAGTGAGCGTCTACATTGCGAAATGAGTAACTATACTAAATATCAAGTCAATCGGGTGTATAGTTTTAGAGATCTCGTGATGAGTCAGTCAGATATATATAGGTTTCATTTGTCGGTTTCCCTTCTACCGCGAGTAAATTGTGGCGTCAATGATATTAAAAATTTACCGCTTAGTGCGGTAGGGGTCAGCCACCGCAGAGTGTACTTTATCTGAGCACGTGTCGTATTAACTACGCTGGTGTGTCTTTCTTAGTGTAGTGGTGTTAGAAGTAGTGGTGCTAGGATCAGTGGTGAGAGGTATATTGCACCAATTGAGATAGGGCGGAAGGTGCCCTTCAAATTAGTAAGACACATATTTTAATTTGTTACGCGGATGCTAGCTAATTAATTTTAATATCCTTAATATTTTATTATAGGATAGGGTGACAAACCACGCAGTCCACCTGATGGTAACTGGTAGGTATTTCAAAACGATTGCAACATTATTTTGATTCAGAAGTCCGTTTGCGAAATATTTAGCATTGAAGTTGTATTTTTATTAGAATACTAACTTATAAAATGCGGTTGGATTGGTAAAAATTTCGTAACGATTCCATGAAAAATGATCTAAAACTATTTTTTTTATAAGATAGGGTGACAAACGAGCACACAATCCATCTGATGGTAAGTAGTTGCTGTGGCCCATAGACCGTTGAATTGCCTATACTTAGTTTTTGGGCGAGGAAAGTACCAGCCATCTTATTACAGCAGTGACGGCCAGTCACGGATATAGTTCCTTTAGGAACTTCACCGCACGTGAACCCAACGGAACGATAGTTTCTACAGCGAATCTCATAAAAACGTATTCATCCAACAGAGACTCATATTTGTGCCACTTAGTCAAGCTGCCTCTGATGCTGCCCTGGCTCTAAACGACGTGCCCCTGAGACGTGAGACAGCCAAAGTGTCTACGCAAGTAATAACCCACACTAGGGCTTTACCTCTCTCCCTAGAGGCCAATGTTATACCGTCGGGTATAACATTGGCATCTAGGGAGAGAGGTAAAGCTTCAAGCAAGGCAAGCGCAAGGGCAAGCGTCTTGCCATCGTCTCCAAATATTCCACAAGGCTCTAAAACCAAGGGAAAACTTATAGAGATATCTTTCCTCGATTAAGAATCAAATGCAGATGCGTTGTCACCCATGAGGACTAAGGTGGAATGCCTCCTTTACAGTAAAATGGGTCTCCGGTTTTCTACACTCACCATACGAAACATAGTACCGTTGAGCTGCCATTTTACGCTGGTTTTGTGAGAGAGAGTGGCCCTTCCCCAGTCAAGCCGCCCCATTCGTGCTATAACTACTACTAATATAGCTGCAGCATGGCTCTACCACGTCACAAAAGTCAACCGTATAACGAATTTTCGCAAGGTAACGCCTGATTCTATTAAATCCGCACGTCATATTTTAGCCAATACATGTATACAGTTTACTGAAAGTTATACATACCGAGATAATTTGATAGGAGTTGGACATCATAGCAATGAGCATGTTCAGCAGCACAATGATGTTGATAACGGAGTACGATCCGAAAGTGAGGAGCGCCCAGAACCTGGTGAAACTCTTGATGCCTGTCAGTTCGAAGGTTGTCAGGTCCACCAGGCCAAAAGACGCCCAGAAGAGTGATTGAGATGTTTCGAATAAGCTGAAATTCAAAGATTAATTGGCCTAGCTTTTATCATAATATTAATGAAGACAAATTGATAAACATTTTCCCATCCGTAAGATCTACAGAACGTGTCAAATAAAGACTATTTACGTCTTAATTAATATATGACTAAGATAAAATATATATCTTTGCGTCTGTGCAAACATGAACAGAGGCATTTATTTTTGTTTTTATGCTATATTGCGAGACAACATACGCCTCCTACGTGTATTGTACATAAGTACTATAGCATTTAAAAAATGTTAAATCATTAAAAAAAAGTTAAAATACATTAGCTAAGATTCTCGTAGAAAATAAAAATGATGTGTTTTCTCTATTTTGAAGAGTACATCTTCCTACCACCGTCATGTACCTGAACTATCACAGTCACTCCAACACCTCTGTCTCCAACACTATTATACTAGAATTTTAATTTTTCACAAGGATTTCAGCCAATAATTTTTAATATCTTTAAAATATAATTAAAATGGATTCCCGCAAAGTAACGCCTGATTTTGTTATTAAATGTGAAGTGACAAACGAGCTTAAAGTCCACTTAATGGGAAGTGGCATCTGCAGTTTATGGACACCTGCATCACTCTTCAAATAAAGAAAGCTAAAGATTCGTAGTCGCTAATGAAGACTAAGATGGAATTCCTCCCAGCCTGTAATTATACTTTCTGACTATCTTATACTTGCTCTTTATACGTGATAGAGTCATGCTGCAGTTGTATCAGTAGTATAGTTGTAGCACGATTGGGTCGGCTCGACCGGGGAAGGACCACGCTCTCACAGAATACCAGCGTAAAACAGTAGCTTAATGCTACTCTGTTTTGTATGGTGAGTATAGAGAAACGGAGACCCTTTTTAATGGAAATGAGGCATTCCATCTTAGTCCTCACGAATGATAACGCATCTGCATTTTGATTCGTAATCGAGGATACATGTAGGTGTCTATAGGCCACAGCAACCACTTTCCATCAGGTGGACTGTGTGCTCGTTTGTCACCCTATACCATAAAAAATACCCTTCAGACCGGAATACAGCAGTGCACGCAATGGTATTTAGCGGCAGAAATATGTAAGTATGGTTTCTTTCCAGACAGACTCCTACACAGAAGCAAGTTCAAACTTACAGCTAGATAACAATTTGTTACAAAAATAATAGTAATAATCGCTTACTTTGCGTATCGTCTCCAGATAGTGCAGGCACGTTCTTGGTTATCAAAATCGGGTATCCCACTCGGAGTATGGTAACATTTGTTCTTTTCAAGTTCGGCGTAGTACCACATGAGTTGATTTAAGCCTAACGGAAAAATGTTATATTCAAAAAAAAATACAATCCAGGTGATAGATATATAGGGTGTCGTCGGCAGATTGTATGATTCGTCAAACAAACGGCGTCGTTTGTTTGCAAACGCTTGCTATCTTGTGAAATTGTATAGTGCCTCGTCTTTAATTATAAACCAATTGAGTTGGCAAATCGTAATCTACCTGAGCATATCGTGATACGCCACCATTTCATGTTTAGCCGATAATTTACAACTTTGACATAATTATAGTTCTTGCAGCCGCAAGTGGACGCCCGCTCCGTCAGAGACGCACACTGTCATACTATGCATGTACATGTCGAACCACATCCAAAGATCGACCGCACTCGAGAAATTGCAAGAACTGTACGAAAATAATATATTATGAATACGAAAGCACCTATATAGTAATATTAGTGATAGAAGGTTAAGGTGTACATTCATATATCTAATATATAAATCATGAAATAGCGACTTATCATAAAATGCCCAAGCACATTATGGTTTGCCCATTTCTATGATCGGTCCGATCATAGAAATGGGCATATATATATATATATATATATATATATATATATATATATATAAAGATAAAAGAAGAAATATAAATATATAAGATATCAATTAATCGAGCGCTTGCAAATGGACGACACCGTTAGTTTAAGGATGAATAGATTACTTTTCATATAGATTATTACATGTAATTTTTATTGAAAGTATTTTTTTACTTTACCATTGGTTCTGAAAAAAGCCTTTTTTCTGGGCAGAACCGGCAAGAAACACGGCGAATTTTTTTAAAGTTAATTATACCATATGAAAGATTGTACAAACATTTTACAAAATTTATATTAGAAACAGCTTGGAAGCGACCACCTCATTTCGAGGAGTTATTATAAACCATGTATTCATTTATATTATAGGCTGCCGGGCAGATGTAGCGATCTGTTCGGCTTCGCATGGGTATTTTCTGGATCTCGACAACAGAGCCACCAATGGTTTATATCTAAATATGAATATAATACAAAAAATTTCACCAGAATCGGTCGGATGATTTCAAAGTCTATAACAGACATAGGAAGAAACATTTTCTGTGTTTTATATATATACCTAGAGATATATATAGATTAGGGATGGGCCGAATATGGATTTCACCGAATACGAATATTCGGCCGAAAGTTCGGTAAAACTTTTACTGAGTGCGCGAGATTAGCGCTGGACCTTGCCCCTCGCTCATCATTTAGTTATGAACAAATTGCCGGCTTATGTTTTGATTATTTTTGTGATAAAAAAGTATTTGGTTGTGTTATTCTTAGTGAAAATTGATAATTATATGATAAAAATAAAAACCGGCCAAGAGCGTGTCGGGCCACGCTCAGTGTAGGGTTCCGTAGTTTCCCGTCCGTCACAATAAGTGTTCCCACTTATGAGTTTAAAGGTGGGTATCCATTATGTTCGCGCTCCAGCAGCGCTCCGCGCTCCTGCAACTGCTCCCGGTAGTGGGTACGTGCGCGAACATGGAGCGTGCAACATTGCACGCTCCGCGGCGGGCGCTCCGGCTTTCCATCCAAGTTCAAAATAATTTTCCTATAAAGTCCTTATAAAGTTCTACTTTTCAGATTTTTTTCATATTTTCTAAACTTATGGTTCAAAAGTTAGAGGGGGGGGGGGACACATTGTTTTTTACTTTTGGAGCGATTATTTCCTAAATTATTGACATTATCAAAAAATGATCTTAGTAAACCCCTGTTCATTTTTAAATACCTTTCCAACAATATATCACACGTTAGGGTTGAAATTAAAAAAAAATCACTTCCCACTTTACATATAGGGGGGCTACCCTAATAAAACATTTTTTTCCAATTTTTATTTTATCACTTTGTCGGCGTGATTGATACACATATTGGTACCAAATTTCAGCTTTCTAGTGCTAACGGTCACAGAGATTAAGCGAGGAAGGACAGACGGACAGACAGACATGGCGAAACTATAAGGGTTCCTAGTTGACTACGGAACCCTAATGAGTGGCAGTATATCTACTATTTGGACTTATTTTAGAGAAACTGACGACCAAAGTAAAGTGAAATGTACTAATGTTATGTTTTTTTGTTTGATTCCAAAACATTTTATCAAGCTTTATATTTGCTATAATTGGAAATAAATCTACATTGCCTCCAAAACATAAAATTATACAAGCAGATTTAACATTTAACCCATAAATAGAATTTGCTTTCAACAGTAAAAGACGTGGCATTACTCAATTTGTATATTTCAATTCAGTGGACACTATGAGTTATCGAATGTTCGGTGATTTAGCCGAATATTTGGCCGAATACGAATATTCGGTAAAGCTGCCGAATATGCCGAATACCAAATATAAAACGAATATTCGGCCTCGGCATCTCTAATATAGATAACGCTTTTTATACAGTTTTTGTTTAATAAAATATTTAAACTTAGGAGACCATGTATAGCTCATGAGAGAACATGCAGACTGTTGTAATAGCGTAAAATGGCCCCAAAAATAAATTACTCACTCTGTGGAGTCGAAAATTTGGTATCACTAGCTTGTGTTTGTTCCTAGTATTTATAGTGTGTATATAACTTTTTTTTACTAAAACTACTTTTGTTTATGCAAACATACAAACTTTTCGTAAATATACTAAGCGGTCGAAGTTAGTATATATTTTTTTAATTCTGACAGACTCTCGCTTTTAGATTGTAAATAGCTCTTATAGCTCTCATCAGCAAAACAAAAATAGTATCTAAATCAGCCGCATTTCTGTAAAACAAATAGAATTCCAGTGTCAGTCGCGTGTCCCTATAGCAAATTACCATATGATATTATGCTATGGCAATAACTTAAAAAACTAGTCTAGCCAAATGAGACCTCTGATCTTTTCACAGCATATGTTTAGTCTGCTTGCTAGTTTAGATGTATGGGACCCCACTGTATCACGCTTTGCGCCGAGAGTGATGCCACGAAAAACAGTAGATTTAGCAGGACTCAGTTCTTCCCCATTTAAAACACATTGGTATTCAACATTCGGTGATGTAAATTTAATACGTTTAGTTTTATTGTCGTTTTAATGTGGACTGTTGACGTTGAATCAATGCACTAATTTTGGTATAGTAATATTCACTTCGTCTAATATAAATGATTGAAGTGTTAGTTTAAAAATCAAGGAAGTATCATCATCAAATAATACTCAAGTGTCATAACATTAGAAATAGGAATGGGCCGAGAATTGAACCTTGAGGGATACCCATTAATAAAGGTGACCCGGAAGTAGTTTTACCAAAAATAATAACTTTCTGAATTCTATTACTTAAATATAAAATAAAAAGTTTAACGACGAATCATACAATCTCGATATAGGTATTGTAAGCTTACCGCATCCAAAAGCGAATAACACCAGCATGTACACGAAGAAGAACTTTATAATATCGATTATCATTCGTCCAAGAGATACTTGCAGAGGTCCCAAGTAAGGGTTTATGGAGAAAATGTGAACCAGTTTTAGGAAGGAGAAGATCATGCCAGCAGCGAAAGCACCTTCAGAAAGCAGCATTGGATCAAAGGAGTCCCAACGTTCGCGCGGGTACCAAGGGTTGAGACCGGCACGATAGTCTCGCTGCAATGAAATCAAATTTCAATCAAATTTTGTGTTTGAGTAGTTACCGTTACATCCTATTAAAGTCCACTGCTGAACATAGGCCACCACCATAGATTGCCTCATAGGGTGGATATTTGCCATAGTTGCCACGCTTGGCATGCGGGTTGGCAACCGCAGTTTTTTTTTATTTTTAGTCGTTATTAGGATAAAGCTGCTGTCCATCTCTTGATTTATTTCCCTCTGTCACCTCTAACCACACCCACGGTATAATATGGGTCATAATGTGGGGTAATACCACTACACAGTAGGAGAAGTTACGAACAAATTATTCTTCTTCTCCTCAAAAAGGTCCGTAAAAGTCTACTGTTAGACTTGGGTCTATCCCATATTTACGCGAACACTACACATTGAAATAATACTCGTTTTTACGGAATTTATCGCGTATATTTAACTTTTTAATACCCGACGTTTCGAGAGCTTTACAGCACCCATGGTCACGGGAAGGACTGAGATGTTTAACGTCCAGATGTCATAGTTAACCGCGGTTACCATAGATTAAAATTTTATTGTGTAGATCGGAACAAAAGTTAAATTTTAATCTATGGTAACCGCGGTTAACTATGACATCTGGACGTTAAACATCTCAGTCCTTCCCGTGACCATGGGTGCTGTAAAGCTCTCGAAACGTCGGGTATTAAAAAGTTAAATATACGCGATAAATTCCGTAAAAACGAGTATTATTTCAATTGGGTCTATCCCGTTTTAGGAAAGATTTGCTTTAATCGTCACGTTTACAGGCGGATTGACGATCGTAGTAAGTACCAGACGTCTCGGACCTATGACGCTGACTTTGATGCTGACCGTCCTCGGTCTAAATGGATCCGATTTATACCACTATCGGAATCCCTTAGATATTCCATAGTCCCTTTTTGAGACACTTACGGGTCAATTTGGGGTCGTAAATTCCCTTAGGCCACGACCACACCATCATTAATAACTTACATAACATGTTTCGTACCAATGAATTATTTTTAAGACTCGTGGTAGCTTAGAGGCTAAGTGTTCGCTATAAATTTCACAGCACGCAAGCACGCGTAGTTCGATCCCCGCCGGCGCCATTGAAATTACTAATTTTAACTTTAAGTGGTTATTAATTATGTTATAGGTGTTAAGGGAAAATATTGTGAGGTAATATGTATGGTTCAATATAATAAATAAAAAGCTTCCAGGACACGTGAAAGCCGCCAATGCATTGAAGTACTGCAGCAAACAGTAGTCCATAAGTAAGAAGGCAGTAACTTGAATTTATTTTATTTTTACTAAATATGAAATAATTATTAACCATTGTTTTCTCAATTTGCTAGGGCATTCATTTTCATGATATACTAGGAAGATGTCAACGTCTCCAATAGAAGGCGGCATTATTGTAGTGAACGGAAAATATTCAGACCGACAATGAGAAACAGATGTGAGACATTTGATCATATAGCAAATATATTTGTTTAACGTTGCCGATGGTAACACAACAAAACTGTAATGCTTATTCATTATTATCACACTTTTACCAATAGAATTCTGCGTTGGTTAATCGATGAGTCTTATTTGTTTTGCAATGTGATGTCTCGTTAAGAAGCGGAACATGTGTAGTATTATATATATATATATAAGGAGTACATAAATAGGTCGGTGTTTGTCTTTCCGTCCGATATACCTATATAATGCGGGATTTAAGTGAAGCACTGGCTTTTAATGAGTGAAAAAATATATCAGATTAGATAAAGGTTTTAACTTTACGGAGAGAATAATTGATAAATTCTAATATTAAAGTTAACTTTTATACTTTCAGAACTATGCACAGTAAAGCCAGAAGATTTAGGTCAGGGATAGGAGCTCGCCCTTCGCCACGAGCAATAATCGTGTAATATAAATTATTGATTATGACTTATGAATGTGTAAGGACACAGTGTGGCTTAACGGTCGAAGTATCTACGGCAATATCACGTGTCCTGGATACTAATCCCAATTAGTGCCATCCATTATACAGAAACAGAAATTTATTTAATTATTTATTCTTTCTTACAATATCTCGTAAACAGAAATGACTTTTAACCAATTTTTGATTAACTTATTAACCAATTCAAATTTTGGTCTAGTGGTGGTACGCACGACCGCTGATCAAGTGGTTCTGGGTTCAATTTCGGGGTCGGGATAAAAATCAGTTACTGTCAAGAAATTCTCCGTAGGAGTCCGGTGTCAGGACGCTGCCTTTGAAGATATTTAAAACCGTTGGTTTTACGCTTAATTTGTTTTCGTGTCGGATTACCGTCAGAAAGGACTATAAGAGTGAGGGAATAGAGAGTGCATCTGTATTTCTGTTTAAACTCGTGCTCCTCTAGTAGTACTAGTAGTAGGTAGTCTAGTTTATAAAAATCATTAGGATAGTCTCCGTTGAGACCAGCCGTCGTGACAGCATTTTTGGTCTGTAGGAAATTGTTATAAACACATTAAACTAAGAATACTATGGACGGACTTAACTCTGACTGGGAGGACATTGTCAGAGTCAGAATTAGAATTATTATTTCGAGGATCACGGGAATTACATAGATGTCAGCTTCATTAGAAAAAAAATATGTCAAATATATGTGAAGTTCGTCAACACGCATTGGGATAGTGCAGCGAACATTTCCTTGGCCTAAAACCCTTTTAGAAATGAGACCTCCTCCTGTGGCTGAGGACGTATACTATAACTGCTTTAATGAAGTTCAACTACGTCCTACTCTGTAAGTTTACGAAATCAAATAGTTTTTGCATATAAATTAAAGCAGTTATCTAAAAAGAACTGTATTTTATGAGAATGCAAAAAAGTGATAATATTCATCATTACAGCCCTTCAGAAGTCCATTCCTGAACATAGGTCACCCCCAAGGAAAGCCACAAACCACAATCCTGAGCCATCAGCATGCATCGATTTGTAACATATCTTACCAGGTCGTCACTCGAATAC
Source organism: Parnassius smintheus behrii (assembly GCA_036936625.1). Classification (NCBI taxonomy): domain Eukaryota; kingdom Metazoa; phylum Arthropoda; class Insecta; order Lepidoptera; family Papilionidae; genus Parnassius; species Parnassius smintheus. Next base: position 18,080,221 of record JAUPFT010000021.1, on the reverse strand, counting down.
GAGGCTGCCACCCGAGAACCTTTTTTCCCTATCGGTTGTCGGTTCGTCGAGCTATATTGCCCGCCCATTGCCACTTCATCTTACTAATCTATTGGGTTATGTCGGTCACTCTGGTTTTACTGCGGATGTCCTCATTTTTAAGTTTATCATGCAGAGCTAAAATGAGAACCGCCCTCTCCACAGCTCGCTGAGCGACCTTGAGCTTCCTCATACGGCCAGCAGGTAAGGACGACGTCTCAGTTTCATAAGTCATCACAATCTGGTTTCTAAGTTTTGGGGTACACTTGACGAGAGAATGTGTCGTTATTTCCCGAACTGCCCAGCCGAGTTGAATTCTTACCTAGTCGGATTGTTTGTCCCCGATAAACATACTTGTCAACAGCTTCGTGCTTAGTGGTCCCGACAACTACCGGCATAGGTGTGACATTGACATGTTCATCTTAAGACGGATTTGTTGGGAGACACTATTGAGGTCATTGAACATAGTGCTTAGGTCCTGCAGCGATTCTGCCATAAGGACTGTATCGTCGGCTAATCGAGTGATGTACTCGCCATTGATGTTAATGCCGTATCCTTTCCAGTTCAATAGCTTGTAAACGTCGTTCAATGTAGCAGTGAAGAATTTCGGGAATATAACGTCACCCTGTCTTACTTCTATCTGAAGTTGGATAGATTTCGTACTCTGGTTCTGTACTTGGATAGCCATCGTAGCCCTACTGTACAAAGAACAAACTGTAAAATTTCAAGGTTGCAAAGTTGCAAGATCGAGTCGTCTTAGGTAGCAACCAACTTTCCACCTGCGATTTTCAGTAACCTCTGTCCTTAGAATCACAACAATAGTGAATATAAAGTATGAGGAAAAGGGTAAACATTGGGAATTAAATAATGTCATTAAATGTTTAATGTATGCAATTTATATATATACATATATATGTATATACAGTTCAAGTTAGAGTTCAAGTTCAATATCTACTAAAATTGAACCAAAATATATAATAGTAATAAATCACCTAGTAACTACCTGTCTATTCTGCGAACCGTTTGACCACCCCTTGCCTTGTAGCTATTGTATTCAGCTCGAAGCAAAATATCCCTATGTTGCAGACTTTAATTCTGAAGTAAAATTTTAGAAAAATTTCACTAGATGTCGCTACAGTCCAGCTACATCGCGGTATCGTTTAACTTACGTAGAAGAATCAACGAGCTCGTTGAAGATATCAACGGTAACTTTGCGCAGAGGCAATATCGTAACCAATGAGGTTAATCCGAGGTGCGATTATTGCTAGTTGAAAACTTTACCAATACCCCGCCTTGTGGTCGTGAAATACCGACCGCTATGGCAATTTTTGAACGGCCGCTTAGGTCTCATTATGTATGTAAACGTAAACTTAAGTAATGACAGTATAATTAACACTATACATATCAAATAAATTTTTAATTTATAATATACCTATAGTAAAAGATAAAATTACTGAAGTGAGTCTCTTTTATCTTTATATGGAGAAATTTTGTACGGTATTAAAAAAGTCACCTTTTCTTGTATTGTTTTACCGCTGAGTTTTATGAGTATACCTACATACTTCTGTAAAGTATAAATTAAAAGAAGAATGATATGTAGTAAAGAAGTTTCACTTCGTTCTGTGTATAACTTTTATATTTATTTTAAGATAGATCTCTTATTTTTTTTAAGTTAAACTATTATGATGTGTAAGAAAATTATATCCAAAAAATTCATCATTAGTAGTGAATTTATTTAGATAAATCATTTAATTTATTGTGATTAGCGTCGAAATTTGCAGGAGGTTTTGAAAAAACATTTTGTTTATTACCTGCACTATATACCAAGACGAAAATCGTAAACTGATCCATGCAATGTAGAAAATGTTTGTGATAAAGTCTACGATGTTCCATAAATCGCTAACGTATTCCATCAATCCGCCGCTCCATAATGATCGTATTTCTGCCCAAATCAAACCTGAAAATAAAACCCAGGTTTTTCAGAAACATCAGAACTTTTTTTTAAAGAATATGAGTGACAAACGAGCACACAGTCCATCTTGTAGTAAGTGGACACTGTGATCCGTAGATACCTGATATCATTTACCCTTACCTCAACCGTCCGTAACCCTAATCATTTTTTAAACTAACTTGCATTCCAACTGATGGAAAGTATATGCTGCGGTGCAACATTTTATCCTCGATTAAGAATCAAAATGCAGATGCGTTGTTACCCTTGTGGCCTGAGGACAAAGATGGAATGATTGGTTTCCAGTAAAAAGGATCTCCGCTTCTCTACATACACCATACGCAACACAGCAGCCTTAAGTTGGTATTCCGTGAAAAGGGTCGGTTCGACCGGGATAGGGATACGCCTACCCCGGTCGAGACGATTAATTCGTGCTACAACTAATAGAGCTGTAGCGTGGCTCTACCAAGTATAATTACACGATCTTCGACGAACCGCTTTGCTACATTCATTTTACAGGTTTTCTTTATCGTATTTCCCTATCAAATTATGTGTGTAAACTATTAAATTGTACTCTTAGAGTATGTAATGGTTTCTTATATTTACGCGAATACTACACATTGAATAAAACTACGTTTACGGATTTTATCGCGTTTAGTTCTACTTATTTTTGGTTCCTATATTCATCGATAATATTATAAAGTAATAATTTCACATATGGCTGCATTGGCAATTTAAAAAAATAAATTTCAAAAATTCATTATTTTTTACATAAACGCAAAAGGGAACAAATATTTCGATTCTTCTGACATATTCAAAAGGGTACAAAACCCTCTTTAACTTTGGCCTCATTTAAAGGGGTCAGTGTAATAATAAAGAAATGGAAATTATATTTAATAATATGTATTTCTAAACGTAAAAAAAGAAAAGTCAAAAATTGCTATGGACAATTTTCGCAGCTATGGACAATTTTCGCAAACTAGAGGTAAACTTGATTTTTAAATTCCCATTTTGACACTCGTAATGAATCCAGCATTAAAATATAAATTTCAACGGTGATAATGGACCGAATTCAATAAACGTTCATTTATAATCACTCATTAATTCAGCCTCATCATACATTCATTATTGCAGCCTATTAGTTATTCACTTGAACAAATGCTTTTTCTATAGATACCCTCATATTTGCCATAGTTGCCACACTTGGCAGGTGGGTCGGCAACCGCAGTTTTTTTTATTATTTTGAGCTGTTATTATAAAAATTCAGCAGCCCATCTCCTGTTTCAGTCTCCCTCTTACGATGTCCACGGGATGTAATGGGGTATGATTCTTTTACAACGGCTCTACACGACCGGAATCGCATTCGTACCTAATTTTATATTTTAATTTTATTAAAAACTTTCACAACCTACAAGCTGATTGAAATTGCATGCTAACAAATGAAAATTTACTTGCTATGAAGATGATGACGGTGAATTCGATCAGTCCTGGAAGAGCGCCTCTCTCGTGTGCCTTCCAATGAGCCACTAGTTCCTGAAGCCATCGGATTCCAGACCATTCCAGTACTAAAAATTCTGCTCTCTGAGAAGCTAATGAAAGTAAAGCTGGAACAAAAACATACTTGATTAGAAGTTTTCTACAACCTAACTTATGTTATAAACTACTTCTTCGCGAATATCCATCCGTCTACATAGGTACCACCACAATGTTAGTAGTTCTACAGCAAACCAGTAACGAATCAGTTTGAAGACATTGTTGCTGGCAGTGCGAGATAAGTCACGTTAATGGGCACATAACTTTTTTATATAAGATATTACCCGTATCGTATATAAAAAAGTTATTAAAAATTTATATTATATACAAGTAGTATGTACAATATACAAGTGATCCGTGGTAGCTCAGATGGTTAACGCTCGCTGTAAATATAACTGAACGCGAGTAACCCGGTTCGATCCCCGCCGGCACCAATGAAATTGCTTTTTTTGATTTTTTTGATTTGATTGCAATTTTAAGTGCTGATTTACCACGTGCTCGGCGGTGAAGGAAAACATCGTGAGGAAACCTACATGTCTGAGGAATAAGAGGAAAAATATTTGGAAGACAGGTGAAGTTCGCCAACACGCATTGGGGCAGCACAGCGGACACTTTCTTGTCCTAAAACGCTCTCAGAAATGAGGGGAGGCCTGTGCCCAGCAGTGGGACGTATATAGGCTGTAACTTTACTTTACTTTTTTATGGGTAACAAACGAGCACACAGTCGACTCATAGACATCTATCTACTTTTACCCTGGAACCGAACCAAAATGCAGATGCGTTGTCACCCGTGAGGACTAACACGGAATGCCTCGTTTCCAGTAAAAAGTGTTTCCGGTTCTCTATATTCACCATACGAAGCACTGCAGCGTTAACCTGCTATTTTAAAAGATTATTAAGATTATTTTATAGCTGCTGCATGGTTTTACCACGTGAAAGTTCCACTATTTTAAATATTAGATGATTACACTTGATGGTAAGTCACTATTGTAGCCCATGACACTTGCTGCCAACTTTAAACAAAATATCTCAATACTTACATAGAAATAACATGTAGGATGAACTATGACAGATGAACTTAACAAACGGTTTTTTCATGAATTTGCCGTACTCCGAATCGGGGTTTAGCATATATATAGTGCAGTATACGGGGAACATAAATCCTAGTTTTGCAACCTGCAACAAAAAACAATTAAAATTAGTTAACCAGTAGTTTTTTATGACTTAGAAAATTAACGAGTTATGGCGGTGTAAGAATAATGTCCTCCAGACCGAATTTCGGTCACGGCGGCCAGCGATAACGGAGACTAGCCATCGGCGCAGGACAGGATTATAGTGATATAGAGTGAAACGTATGCGCAAGCACAGGTGCACTCTCTATTCCCTCACTCTCATAATCCGATGGGACGGTAAACCGACACGACCGGAGAAAGATCAGACGCAGGACCAACGGCTGCACGTGCTTTCCGAGGCACGGGGGTGAGACACCGCCAATTTCCTGACTCCGGGCAGCTACTGAGAATTTCTTGACGAAAAAACTCAATAATTGATTTTTGGCCCGACCCGGGGTTCGAACCCAGGACCTCATGATCAGCAGACGCATTACTACAACCATTATACCAACGAGGCAGTCGGTGTAAGAATATCTACTACCCCAAGCACTCAAAATAATAAAAAACTGCTGTTGCCAACCCGTTTGCCAAGCGTGGTAACTATGGCACGAATTCCCACTATGAGTAAGAAAATGATGATTACAAAATGGCGATGAATGAAAACGTAGTAAATTTTTAATACCTGTACACATTGGCCGACGATGTTTTTCCGTTTGAATCCGGGGAGACCTTCGTACCATATCGCTCCTAATAGCTGTTGTACGTTTGGATGAGCCACAAACTGAAAAAATGATATTGTAAGTAATATTTATCTTTTCTTTGTGTACTCTCATGTAGATCAAGAATTAAATCGATACTATTAGATTACACTTAGAATATAAAAGGGATGTAGGTTTTTCTTCAGCAACTGCAACGCGGCCCACTCTTATCTGAACAGCGAACTAGTAATTTTATTATAATTTAATTTAATTTCATGATTTCTTAAATTTACGGAAACCCTATACATTGAATAAAACTAATTTTATGGATTTTATCGCGTTTAATTAACTACTTTTACTTATTTTTAATTCCCGACGTTTCGGGTGATTTAAAGCACCCATGGTCACGGGGGGGGACTGAGATGTTTGACGTCCCAATGTCATAGTTCGTCCGACTACCTTCAGTTTTTTAAGTTTAGTTTTTCGGTCCGATTTACGCAAAACGAGACAAGATTTCAGGATACTGTAAGCTCGTTTTGCATGGATCGGACAGAAAAATTAATATTAAAAAACTGAAGGTAGCCGGACGAACTATGACATTGGGACGTCAAACATCTCAATTCCCCCTGTGAACATGGGTGCTTTAAAGCACCCGAAACGTCGCGAATTAAAAATAAGTAAAAGTAGTTAATTAAACCCGATAAACTCCATAAAATTAGTTTTATTCAATTTAATTTTATTAATACTCATTCTTAAACTCCTTACATTAAATAGTTATATTTCGTTCTATCGCAAAAACAATTGTTTTAAAATGCGTTTAAAAAAAACTTGAATACTCTCGAATGTCCTTGATAACCAGACTATCGGTTATTATGTAGATCGAGTTCATAATTTAGGATAAAATGAAGTTAAATTCCACGTGCATAAAAATCACAACTTCAAAGCGTATGTATATGACGTAAGTAGTTTAAAAAATAAGAAAGTCTTAACCCATAAATGTAAGGTGAACAACGAGAAAATTTACACCTTTTATATCCAAACACATACCACTATCTACGCCAATGATTTTCACAGTTTCGAAAGTTGGTAATATATTTATATGAGGAGAAAAACAAAAAGCGTAAGGATTCCTGTGGGTGTATTATTGTAATTAGCTAGCGAAACTTGCAAATAGGAAAATGCCATAGATTAAAATCACTAGGGTGTCTTAAAAAAGTTATGAAAATTATTTTATATTTTTAAATGAAAATTACTAAGGTAATAGTATTTTTTATATTTAATTAAATAATTAATTTAGGATAAAATAATTAATTTGTCCGCCACATTATCCCATTTAATTATTTTCAGTTCATATTTATACATACCTAAGTGTAATTGAATTAAGCCGTTTCATGTGGTTGGTTTAGTTTTTATATAAAATTTTATACTTAAATTTAAACAGTCTAATTTTATGTTGAGCAAGGGACTTTTCTGCATTTTATCCTAATAAATTAATGCGTGCATATGTAAATTTAAGCCAATAAACTGAATAATTTTGAAAAAAGACAAATTGGTATTTTTATTTTCACTGCGTGCCGAAAGAGTTATTAATAATGGCCAAAACGTAAAATATAATAGTACATAATTATAATTGTTGAGAAAATAATATGTATCAAGAAGCCGAGCAAAGTTCCATTGCCTAGATACTTTTTATGAAATCTAAAAATAAATATTCTCATTTCATTATTTTAATACAATCCATTAATACCTTAAATTGAAAATTTTAAAAACCCTAGTGAAATGCTACGTTACCACAGACGCACACATTTACACACGTTAAACATATAACACCGTATAACATATAACAGTTAAAAATGTATATTGTCAATGACGTTACATACTTTAAGCTCGGGACATAAATCATAAGCATGGTCACACTATTGCTAAAAAGCCTGTAAAAAGTCGGCGATATAACCGTTCTGTATACAAACGGATATATAAAAAGATACTCGTATGTATAGCGGAGCACGAAGCGCCACTATACCGACCATTTCGTTCTCTTTACTAAATTGAAATAAACGACGAGCTTTTGTTCGAGATACAGTAAAGCTTACAAAACTAACTTCCACTCTGGAGTTTGTTTTGATATATAAATGTATTTGAATGCGATTTTAGTAACAATGTACGCTTTGATATATTTACAATCCATTCGAAGATTAAAATATTTGGTGTTCAGTAAATCTAATTTATAGTTTGAAATAGAATTTTGAATAGTAAACGTGATGAAATTTTTCTTTTTATCGATACAGCGGAGTCTGTTTTGTTTGATAATTTTTTTAAAGTAAGAGGGGCAAACTTATAAACAAATCACCTAATGGTAAGTGGATGCTGTGACTCCTAGACACGTATAATATCTTTGCTCGATTGAGAATCAAATGCCAGAAGTGTTGTAGCCCACGAGGACTAACATGTAATGCCTCGTAACAAGTAAGAAGGGTTTCTGTATTTCGTCACTCACCATACGAAACACAATAGAATTATGCTGCTATTTCATGCTGTATTGTGTGAACGTGGCCTCTTCCCAGTTGAGCAGACCTACTAGTGCTGTAACCATTATAAACCTACCATGCGTGCGATTTACCTTCCCTACCCCTCCTTATCTAGGGTTTCATCATCACTTACCTATAGGACGGATTGTGATCAAGTACTGGCATTTAATGTGTAAAAAACCATGTTCACATTATTTTAATAATTTTTATACGTGGTAGAGCTATGCTGCAGTTATATTAGTAGTATAGTTTTAACACGAATGGGTCGGCTCGACCGGGAAAAGACGACGCTCTCACAGAATACCAGCGTAAAATTGTAAATTAATGCTGCTGTGTTTCGTATGCAAAGTGTAGACAACCGGAGACCCTTTTTACTGAAACGAGGCATTCCATGTTAGTCCTCACGGTGACAACGCATCTGCATTTTGATTTGTAATCGAGGATAGATATAGATGTCTATGGGCCGCAGCAACCACTTACGTACGTAAGTGGTTAGCTAGTTTGTCACCCCATCCTATAAAAAAATAAGTCAGCAAAAAATAAGTAAGCAGTATAAGTTTAGTTTATAATATTGTTCTACCAACTTAAGCTTATACTCGTAGCTGAAATATTTTTGATGAGTTTACTTACCATCTTTTGTTTATATTTAATAGCTAATTTGAGACGTCCCAGCGTTTGGCGTTCCCCTGGCTCCCAACAGTCCGTGTCCCAGGGGTTGTAGTTGAGCATGATTTCCAGTTCCTGAGAGGTTCTTGTGTGATCCAGTAGGGAGGTTGCGAATTCTTGACACTGTTGCCGTAAGGCCTGGTTTTAAAAAAACGGACAAGAGATTAAAACACCATAAATAGTCGACACCATTACTAATACATTACTACAAACATAAATTATCATATAGCCTTACTCCCCGCGGCATAGTGTCAAGAAAGCTGGCTGTGTCCTCAATGAATGACTATAGTAAGCCTTTGAGCAAGGAAAGATCCAGCCCTCTCATCAATAATGGAGAAGACAAGTCGCGGAGACAGTTTCTACAGGAACTTCACCGCACGTGGACCGATAGTCTCTACAGCAGCAAAAGGCACAAATACATATGTAGAAGTACAATCGGGGGGTTTTAACCAGGCTGCCAGATCCTAATTGGATACAAAAATTGTATACAAACTATACATTAACAATGTATAGTTTGTACATCAAATATCAATGTATTATTGGATCCAAATTAGGAGTTCCAATTTGTAGTGAATATTGCGACATATAAAAAAATCAATTGCACATTGCATTCCCTTCACAAGTTCTCAAAAAATGAAAAAAAAGTCGGTTAACGAACATCTTCGTTTTATAAAACAAGCAGTATTTTTTATATTTGCTCTATTCGAATACGTGTAGTATTCGTAAAATATAAATAATATAAAATAGAAATTCGATAGTATGTGTAGTATTCGTAAGCGTTAAGAGTAAAAATACTAAATATTTGAATTTTTCTCAAGTTCTGGAAGTTTGTATGATGAAATTTGATTTTGTATAATTTCAGGGACTAGTTAGCTCTGGTGGCAGCGTTGCTATCACTGAGTTGAGAGTAGTGTCGCCTGGATAAAGACGGACACAGTCAGGCTTTTTGGTTGCGTGTCCAGCCAAATTAGACAGTGTCGGCCTGCCGGCTTTTTTTATTAGGCTTTTCAATTTTGACCATTTCTTTACATTTTTCATGTACTTACATACATACTATAGCAATTATTGAAATTAATATTTAATAATTAATAATAAAGAAGGCTGATTTATTCAATTGTTGTTAATTCATTAGAATTTAAGAGTATGTTATGGTAAATGAGATCTGGCAACCCTTATTGAGAGAGAGTATTTTGGCCATGCTCGGCGTATTCATTGATGCTAGCACAACATTCGTTTCGCACTTTTAGTGCTGTTCTGCGTCATTTGTCTACGTTTTAAGGGTCCTTCATATAAGATCCTCAGTAGCTTAGAAGATAATCTTACGACTTAAAATAGGTATAACAGGAAGTTCGATTTCTGACGGGCACGGCTCAATATGCTTATTACAATTTTAAATGATTTATCACGCGCTTAGCGCTGAAGGAATTATATCAAGAGTAAACCTTTTTTTATTAAATAAGAATAACAAACCAGCAGACAGTCCACTTGATGTTAAGTGGATACTGTGGCCCAAAGACAGCTACATTTATCCTCGATTAAAAATCAAAACGCAGATGAGCTGTCACCCCTGAGTACTATGATGAAATGCATACTTTTCAGTGAAAAGGGACTCTGGTTCTATACAATCACCATTCTAAATACACCAGCATTAAGCTGATATATTACGCTGGTATTCTCTGAGAGTGTGGTCCTACACCGGCCAATCTGACCCATTCGTGCTGCAACCACAATATAGCTGTAGCATGGCTTTACCACGTGGAAACTCGATACTCTGCGCATTATCATGACACAATAACAATAAAAAAGTTTAAGAACCAATTTTAAATTTTTAGTTTTACAAGTCCAAAAATTTACCTTATATTCAACTCGAAATTCGGTTTCCATTCTACTTAGCCGACCTAGCTCCCAAGAAAGCTGGAAAGCTGTGAGCAGGGGATCGGCGGAGGAGAGAGCAATTAAAGAAGGCGAGCTGAGCGCCCGGTATGCATTGATACGCGCTTGAGAGTGACGCAAGGAATCCTCTTGTGACGACTTAACGCATTCGTCGCAGCCGCACCTGTGGAAATAATCTCATCTAGGTTCCATTTTTAAAATGAACTCTCGTAAATTTTAAATGTTTAATACATTCAAAATATGAGCGTTAACAAAAACTTAAGCAACACGTATTGATCATGAGCTTATAGCTCTGAAAATTATTTTATTTTATCCTGGTGATAAAACGATATTACGATAAAGTTATTAAATTATTATATTGTAGTCGGTCCTTGATTTTCAACTCAATCGTTCGTCTACAAGTTAGTGAAAATTACAATTGATAAAGCCGAATACGCGAAATTAACAAAAGAGTGTTAATAAAAAATAAAGTAAATTGTTTTTTTTAATAAAGTATTTATTTATTTTGCACGACCTGACTGTATTCAACAGCAACAACCCATTGATTATTTCGATTTTGAAAGTAATTAATGTGATCCGATAATACTCTAATTGTTGCATCATCCAGGGTTTGTTTTGACAGATTACAGACCGCGTTAAACTATGATCTGTGTTTGCTGAAGTTTGATGTTTTTCTTTATGTTTGTTTTTGCATTTATTTATTTATTTATTTATTTATTTATTACAAGATCCACAGCTCTAATTACAACGTATATAAAACTTAAGAAGTAAACTAACAGCCAATAACGGATCTACTTTATACATTTTTTGACTTATATTAATCGACCGACAATCAATAAGTTTGAGCTACAAAACATACTATTTTAGAAACCAAAAATTAAAAATGGTGCGTCTCTCTCTCTCTGATCTGTGTATCCGTGTACGCGCGCGCGCGTGTGTGTATGTTTGTGTGTGTGTGTGTGTGTGTGTGTGTGTGTGTGTGTGTGTGTGTGTGTGTGTGTGTGTGTGTGTGTGTATCTGTGTGTGTGTGTGTGTGTGTGTGTGTGTGTGTGTGTGTGTGTGTGTGTGTGTGTGTGTGTGTGTGTGTGTGTGTGTGTGTGTGTGTGTGTGTGTGTGCAATATACATATTAACTATTTCCTTCAAGTACTTCAAGAACTTCCCTCTTAAACAGATACCTACTGCTATGAAAAATATCAGTAGTATTAAATTGGTTGTTAAAAGTTCTATGCAATCGACTGACCAATGCGTTTTGTGCGTAATTTGTTTTTGATCGTTTTACAGCAAATAATTTTGTGTGTCTCGTTCTAACTTTCGGAGCGCAGAAACTCAGTATTTTGGTTGATAGTTCAGGGCTATCTATATATCCGTTGCATATTCCGTGTAAAAAGGACATGTCAGCAAGTACACGCCTATTTTTGAGAGTCGTAAGATTACGATAACGGCAGGATTCATCATAATTTTTGAAATGGCAATGCGACCGATAATTTAAATGTTTTATGAACTTTTCTTGCATTTTTTCTAAATCTTGAATACAAATGATATACTGAGGGTTCCAAATTATGCTACAGTATTCTAAGATGCTCCTAACATAAGTGTAATACAGTACTTTTAGGCAACCTATGTCTGAGAAGGGACGACTAACACGCAATACGAAACCCAGGCTTCTGTACGCTTTGTTTTTAATCATTTCTGTATGATCAGAAAATGTCAACTTGCAGTCAATGTGAACACCAAGATCCCTAACACAAGTCGATTTTGCAATTTTAACATTATTTATATAATATTCAAAATTGATCGGATGTTTCTTGCGAGTAAACGAAATAAATGAACATTTATTTATATTTATACCAATTCGATTATCAGTATAATATTGTTCTAGACGGTTAAGATCAGTTTGTAGGCCAGTACAATCCATATCGTTTTTAATTTTCATAAATATTTTGGTATCATCAGCGTACATAAGAAATTGAGCATGTTCGAAGCAAGCACCTACGTCGTACAAATATGTTGCATACAGAAGTGGTCCCAGAATGGATCCCTGTGGGACGCCTGAAGGTATTGCAATAAAATCTGAGCAAAATCCTCCTATGACGACAGCTTGAGATCGATTACGTAAATAAGATTCCATCCATCTAAGCAAGCTACCCCGAATACCAAGTTCATAAAGCTTAAAGTTTGTTATACATGTAATGAATTGCAGCGATTAATTTAACTGAAACGCGTTTCGGTAATGCACAGTCTTTCACAGTACTCTTACTACCCGGCCAATATATAATAAAAGACATTAATTCCAACACTTACATATCTACAACACTACACTTACACATGACAAATTACAATTAGAAATAAAACAAGTGACTTATTAACAAACAAAAAAGGAAACTAGAATAAAGAAAAGAAAAGCGTCCATTATATGTGTATACGAACTCATATTAAAAGGAAAAAAAGATTAAAAAATCGTGTGCTAAGATGAAGTGATGGAAGGGATCGTGTCAGCATAAGCCGCGAGCTTGCAGCGCCTATTTTCAGACGGCCCCGTTTTTTCGGACGGCTCCGAACAAACAACAAACGTAAAATTTACAAATAAAAACGTATTTAAATTAAAACAAAACAACGTACAATTTACAAATAAACATGTAATTAAATTATTTTAATTTTTTTGTGGTCGATTTTCTGAATTAAAGTTATTTCTATAAGTTTAAATAATGATTCTGATAATGCACGTGGAACCACAGAGATTTTGTTACATGTTGTATTCCTGACTCAAAATACATAGAGCATGTATCGTTACCGTTAAAAATTTTCGTCATTTATCATAAGAAACAAAGCAGCATTATGCCGCCATTTCGAGTATTCTACGTGAGGGTGGTCCCTCCAAAATTATCAGTTTATAATATGTTGGGAACGATTAAATGTAACGATTTCTTATATTTACGCGAACACTATACATTGATTAAAACTACTTTTATGAATTTTATCGTGTTTTATTTATATTAATTTTAATACCCGACGTTTCGGGTGCTTTCCAGCACCCATGGTCACGGGGGACTGAGGTGACTGACGTCCCGATGTCAAAGTTAACCCGGAGTACCTTGAGCATTTTAATTATTGTCTTTGGTCCGATCTACGCAGAATGAACTAACTGTGTTTTGAAGTCTTGCAGTGGTATGCTTGGGTTTAGTTTAAATTTTTTTAATTATAGGATCCCAAGCAGGTGGTAGTACCCAGCCTCCTTCTCTATTGAAATTAGGATTTTTTTTAATTTCAATAGCCTCACGTATCATCCTTGGTAGGAATCGATGTTCTTTCGCGAGGATTTGTGGTCTATCGAATCTGATGTAAACATTACAACTTACATCAGATTTGAAGGGTGGAAAATGGGAGATAAAAATTTTAATGTAACTATTTAGTAGACATTTTAATTGTTAGATAGGTACTTCTTGGTGGTTAGCATTTTTTAACAAAAATAAAAATTATTACAAACTTGTTTTAATAATGTTATTTCTAAAATGGCGGGAAAAAAGTTTTGTATAAAAGTACTAGGTCGATGCGAGGGTGATTGATGAAAGGTCTGTACCTACTTGACGTCGTGTGGCACAGGCAGAGTGGCGCCTCGGTCTAGCAGGATCTTGAGGATCTCGTAGTGGTTGCGGTGTGCAGCCAGGATTAGCGGTGTTATGTCTGAAGTAAAGGTGGCCGCTGATGTGTCAACTGATTCCCAGCTCTAAAAATAAAACAAACTTTGGAACGTACTAGCAGTTTTTGCATTAAATTTTTTTTTCTGTTTTCTTTTTTTAAATAAGTAAGGGTGACAAACGAGCACACAATCCGTCCGATTGTAAGGAGTTTTGGCGGGAACTTGGATGTCACCGGATTGTCGCTCCTGTTTTGTCGCTTGAATAAATAATGGTTCAAAGTGGATTTTAATTCGTTAATGTGATGCGATTTTGTGAATTATCTGCGCGTGTGAACTATTAGAGAAAACGACGAAACAAGTGATTTGATGTTGATATAAACATCAAGTTACTTTGATCGCTTATGAACTTATGAACTTGAGTGGCTGTCGTTATCAACTGTCCGCGGGGTTGAGCTGTCGTCAAAATCTCTCAAAAACTTCGCAATGTGTCGCATCAGCACATTGTGAAGAAAAAATATATAAAAACGAAGATTCCGAAAGAAATGATAGGCTCAGAATGGCTTGAATCCAGAGCCGTAAAGCCAGTTAAATAAAAAAACATCTGATTGTAAAGAAATGTTGTGGCCAACCAATACTTATCAATGACCAAGGAGACTTAAGAGATTAGTAAGTATCGTAAACCATAAAAACTATTACAGGGACTACAGTATCCAATAGATTGCCAGTGCAATAGATTGTTCAGTAGTGGATTTTTAATAGACTCTCATCAGTCACTGTACGAAAAAAGCAGCATAATGATTATATATCACGCTGGTATTCTTTGCGAGTGACCTTCGCCAGTTAATTTTGGGTTCAACAGTAGACTTTTAATAGACTGTAACGGTAACGGTAACAATCATAGAATACTATAATACACAATAGAATGGCTGTCAACTGCATTTTGTACGAGGTTCGGCGTCGTCAAACCCGATTTTTTTTACACATTTACACATTTTAGACTTTTGATTAATGTTCAAGATCATCATTCAAAAAAAATTGTGAAAATTTTAATACAAATTTAATTGTAAATAGGGTGCAATTTGGCATTAAATTATTTGCATGCGAAATTCGGAAACGATTGTAACGTCAAAACACATCTCGTGTTGACATTTATACGTGTGAACTGACGTGTTAGTGGCATTTTCGTGGCTACACGGGCTCCGCCCACACCCCCGTTCTATTATGTATGTATTATAGTATTCTATGGTAGCAGTATAACTTACATTGAAAATTAAAAAAAAACGCGAAACAAAAAAGCTGGTCATCTTGGTTCACCCGTTTAAGAGCTATGGTGTAACAGACAGACAACCAGACACACACACACATACACACACACACACACACACACACACACACACACACACACACACACATACACACAAAGCGTTCAAACTTATAACACTCCTCATTTTCGTTGGGGTTATAAAGATATATCTCTTTGCAAGCGTGATGCCCCGGTTGGGCCCCATTCCCAACCCATTCGTTGTGGTAATAATATAACTGTAGCGTGGCTTTACCACTCCCGAAAACTTTTCCACTACACTTATATAATAATATAATAATAATAATATTCCACAACTATAGCACAACGCCATCTAGTCCCAAGCTAAGCAGACCTTGTGTTATGGGTACTAGACAACTGATAAACATACTTATATATTTCTAAATACATAAATATTTTTAGATAAATTACACCCAGACACAGAACGAATGATCGTGCTCATCACACAAACATTTGTCCTAGGTGGGAATCGAACCCACGACCTCCGGCATAGCAGTCAGGATCACTAACCACTAGACCAACAGGCCTGTCTATATATATATATATATATATATATATATATATATATATATATATATATAATTATATAATAATCTTCTCATTATTCAAACCACAAAGTCCTTTGATTGAGGTGGATCGCTC
Source organism: Parnassius smintheus behrii (assembly GCA_036936625.1). Lineage (NCBI taxonomy): Eukaryota > Metazoa > Arthropoda > Insecta > Lepidoptera > Papilionidae > Parnassius > Parnassius smintheus. The sequence continues at coordinate 18,064,224 of JAUPFT010000021.1, read as the reverse complement.
CCGTTATTGGAATTAAAATTTAATTAAAATTTATAAATTGGATAGACAATAAAATACGTAACATTTTATTGGTTGCCCAAGCTTTAGTTTTAACCAAATTATTTAAGTAAATTAAACAGTATAAGTAGTAGCCGTTTTATCAACCAAAATCGGCTACACCTATTTGTGGCCGGCTCACCCTAAGTGTGTACGCACTGTGGCTCTTAGACGTAAAATTGAATAAAACCTCATCAAGACTGTCCGGTAAAAATGAATTGAAGATATAATCCTAAACTTTAAATAAACAATTTTTCTATATAATAAATGTAATTGGTATCTCGATAACGGCTCAAAAGATTTGGATATAATTTTGTATTCAGATAATGTTTTACTTTTCAATTTTATCTAGGTAGGTTTTATCCCTGAGAAAATTATATTTTTTCCTAACGCCCAGGATAACTAACTATTTATAAAAATAAGAAATGTCTTCACAACGTATAAATTTGTATTATATTCTCAAATCTGCCTTTTGTTTTTACGTTCAAACCTTTTATAACTAGGTATTAATTTTAAAACTTGTTTACTGTAAAATATTTCGTTATCTAAGACTGATGTTTAATAAAATATACATTATAAAATATTCATGTTTCATTGTAATTAAATAATACGTTTTAGTATAAGAAATAATTTTTTCCTACTTTTGACTGCAAAACGGACGTTAGGTACGTCAAATACATTACGTACGTACGTTTAAATTTATAAATAGGTACTTGGGAGGCCAGGCTTTGCTTGGCTTAAGAAAAAAATATAATTTTCTCAGGGATTTTATGTAACCTATCTAGATAAACTTGGAAAGTAAAACATTTTACAAAATTTTATCCAGATTGTTAGAACCGTTTCCGAGAAACCAATTCTATAATATGCAAAAATGGCTTACATATAGTGCCACCAACTTATCTGTTCAGATGAACAAAATTAAAACTAAGGTCGCCATTATAAAAATGACATTTCGCCTCCGATATTATTTATTTTATTCTATGCTGTCAAGTGAGCGCTCTGTTTGATTTTATTTTGATTAATTAATCTATACACCATATTAAATTTAAGTCAAAAACTGCTGAGTCCTCAAAAAAAAAAAAAAGGAAACTTTACCTCAAAAAACTGCTAAATAATTATTTTCCTGAATTTAATAAAATGTGTATAAGTTATGCCACTAATTATATTTTTAAAATATCAAGAAAAATTATAGACACCAACGGGATTTTCAGAATTTTGATTACTAAATTAATAAAGATATTATTCAGTTTTTTCTTCGTCTTGTAAACTATGAAAATACAGACTTAGCAGGTTAACGAATTAGGCCGACGAATGTGTTTTGTCTGATTTCATTGTGAAGAGTGCAAAAATATAGTACGTGAGGGTAATACAGTCATCCGGTAAATATGGTCATTTTCTTATAACTCAAAAATTAAAGCCATGTTTGCAGAGATGTCTTTATGATAAGATAGCTCTTCATCGGTCAATCAAATAATAAAGGGGCAAAATGGCGCTGCTTTATCGACGCCATTTTGACAGTTGACATTATAGTCAATATGTTATCGATTTCAGTGTGGTGTAGTGTAGTTAGCTTTTTAAGTTGATTTTTCGAAGTGTTCCTAATTATTGCCAAAACTGGTTTGCTATTTTTTCGTAATATATTAGTTATAGTATACGACTTTGTGTTTTTTTCTGTCCTTCTACTAGTTTTGGTTTTATAGGGCAGCAAAGCTTAAGGCGCCTATATTACCCTCAGCCACCTTTATATACGTAGGCGGTCCCATAATGAATTGGCCTGACTATGAACCAATGAAGGAAAAAAGGAAACCAATTTTATATTTCAATATAATCACCATGAATACTAGCACACTTCTGACATCTGTGAATCAACATCTCTAAACCTTTATAAAAATAATCACATTTTTTATCCTCAAAATGACTGAAGACGGCCGCCTGCAACTCTTCATCGCTTGAAAATTTTCTTCCTCTTAAGTCCCGCTTTAAATTTGGAAATAAATAATAGTCGGACGGGGCCATGTCTGGACTGTAAGGTGGATGTTGAACCTCTGTGAACCCGCATTGATGAACTGCATCCTTCAAAACACCAGCGGTATGAACAGGGGCGTTGTCACGGAGCAACAGGACACCTTTAGACAGCTTGCCTCTTCGTTTTTCCTTTATCTTGTCTCCTAATTTATATATTAAAGAAGCATAATATTCACCGTTCACGACTGTATTACATTCTTTAAAATCCACCATCAAAATGCCTTGAAAATCCCAAAATATTGTGCACATCAGTCGTTTTAGTCGATTGTTGCACCTTAGCCTTTCTAGGGGGCTTTCACCCTTATAACGCCATTCCATTAACTCGCGCTTGCTTTGTGGATCATAATACAAGATCATAGTTTCATCACCAGTCACTAGCTGCTCGATCACAGTCTTTGGATTTTCGCCACAAAGATCCAAAAACTCCGAAGCGCAGCGCACTCTTTCCTGTCTCTGTACCGCTGAAAGAAGTTTCGGTATCCATCTTGCACTCACTTTTTTCATGTGAAGATGTTCATGGATCGCGCGATGAACGGTACTCCTAGAGAGCCCAAGCCTTGCTGCAATTTCTCTAATCTTCAAACGGCGGTAACTCAGAACCTCCTCTTCGATAAGAGCAATCGTTTCGGAAGTGAGCACTTCCACAGGTCGACCGTCGTGGCCAAAGTCTTCGACGGTTTCTCTCCCGAGACGAAACTCTTTCACCGAATTTTTCACTGTGCTATAGGAGGGGGCAGCCTCCTTATACACGCCATCTAATCGTTCTTTTATTTGGGCAGGGGATACACCTTCTTTAAACAGAAACTTTATGACACTTCGATACTCAGTTTTCGACATTTTGAAAAAATACGCGACTCTCGTTATGGTATATATATATATATATATATATATATAGTTGTGGCGGCACTGTCGTCGCGCCGCAAGCGAAACACACCGAAGTCTAAATCACGCTATTAATATTTCGAATATAAACAGTATATATGGAACATCTCCGAACTATCACACGGAGCATTGGCCGCTCCCCGGGCAGAACACCTTGGCTGGCTGGAGATCTCCCCTTTTCCTTCCATGGCCATAGTGGTGACCCCGACGTGATCAACACGCAACCAACAACCTTCGGAAACTTCAAGCTTCATCATCGTCATGGAGTACCCCACCCATTCGCTCCCGAGCAGATATCGTCTGCAGTCTTCATATCCTGCAAGCCATCTAGCTTCACAAGGTTCATCGCGTAGCGCTGGAATAATAATGCTTCCTGTTCTTACTCTCTGCGCTATACGATGTTCGGCACGGCTCTGAGCCTCACTGCTCGCCTCTGCTTCACGGCACTCTCGCAGATTACTCGCCTTCTTCTTGACTCACCGCAGACTACAAGGCGATCTCCTGGCACTTTCACATTCGTCGGCTACGAGGCTGCAACATCGCCCTCCGGTCTGAGCAGGGGGGGTGATGCGGTGGCGCTGTGGAGATTTACTGTTTCCACTTAGGAAATTTACCGAGGAAATAGGTGACTATGTGGCGGCGCTGTCGTCACACCGCAAGCGAAACACACCAAAGTATAAATCACGCTATCAATATTCTGAATCATAAACAGTATATATAGAACATCTCCGAACTATCACACGGAGTGTAAACAGTAACTCTCCACTAGCGACTCTGTCAACTGAACAGTAAAGTTGGTGCCACTATACTAGAAATGGGAATAGAAACTTTTTTATTCAAAATAAATTATAAATAATACTCATTGAAAGTCATTTGTATGTTTAATTTATCGCTAGTTCTGAAAATACCTCTGTCCTGGGAGGAACCAGCAACAAACCCTGCGGAACATTTTCTTAAAAAAAAAACGGCTTACAATCACATATTACTTTACATGACTAACTCATAATCATTCGTCATCATTACAGCCCTTCACAAAGTCCACTGCTGAACGTAGGCCTGCTCCATAGAATGTCACAAAGCACCTGAGCCACCTGCATCCATCGACTCCCTGCATGTCTTACCAGGTTTTCATTCCATCTAGCGGGGCGTAAGCCTGCACTTCACCCGCTGGTACGATGCTGCCACTCGAGAACCTTATTTCTCCATCGGTTTTCTGTTCTTTGAGCTATATGGTCAGCTTATTGCCACTACAACTTACTAATCCGTGGGGCTATGTCGGTCACTCAGTTTCTACTGCGGATATCCTCATTTCCGGTGGTTATTATCATCAATAAATTGAATGATACTAGTATAGAATTAAGCTAAACACAGGAAATAAGTTATATTTTAAAGGCTGTTTTACTTTTCTAAATAAAAAGTTTACAAACTTACTAAAATATAAAAATCATCCAACTTGTTCATATATTTTAGGTATGTCCGTCAGTTTAATAGCCCATTAAAGCATTCATACTATATACGTCAATAAATTAAAACTCTTTGTCAAAATAAGGCATATCAAAGCATACTTACATATGGTTCACCAGGAACATGGTTCTCCTCTTCCCACTGCAACAGCAGTTCAACAGCTTCCACGTATTCTTCTTTGATGGCATGTAAAAGCGCGTCCTATAGTGCAAATAATTTCAACAATTATTACGTATATGGAATTGTATATATTAACCTTTAAGTATGGACGTGGAGTCTCACAGGCTCCGCACGATTCGCCAGTTTTTGGTTTGACCCCCTTCCCCCCGCTCCATGCACCCGAGCGTCTCAGTAGCTTTACGTTTAGTTCCAAACTACACAGTGCGGGCGGAGGTTACGTCGCTGGATGCAGAACACGTGAGTAATATTCATCGAAATGTTGGCTGGAGCCTGTCAGGCTCCACGTCCACTGTTGCCATGTAAAATATTATGATAAATTTTCTCTGTATGTTTTAGATTTTGTTATGTAAAATGGCTGAAAATATTAAAGCGAGTTGTTCTAGTGCAAAACAACCTCAGAGAAAAAAAATGCGACTAGATGATCCATCTTTCGAAGACGAAATAACTTCTTTATTGTTGGCTTTGGATCAGTCAGACGATGAGGTAGATATTGAAAATTGCTTGGTATCTGAGGCGGACCTGACAAACTGTCATGATAGTGATTCAGGTGAAGAGGTCAACGACCTTGAAGATGCAGTCGATAGTGACAATTCAGACGCGCCACTTTCTGAATTACGCACGAACTATTATTATGGGAAAAATCGTTATAAGTGGACAAAGACGCCACCGTCAACAAGAGTACGGATATCTCAACACAATATTATATCAGTTCGTACATCTTCTTCGAACTTGTCAGCCGACTGTGAGAAAGATCCATTCAGTATATGGAACAAGTTATTCGACGATGAAATGCTCCATCAAATTTTGACCTGGACTAATGCAAAAATTTATATCTACAAAACTAAGTTCGCGCGTAGCAATCGACCTGAACTGAACGATTTGGACTTAGTTGAGCTGAAAGCGTTTATTGGTCTACTATTTTATTCTGCTGTTTTGAAGTCGAACCACGAAGACACAAGTTACTTATTCGCATTAGATGGTACAGGCTGTGAGATATTCAGGTGTACAATGTCGTAAACCAGATTTCTTATATTGTTACAGTGCCTTCGTTTCGATGATCCTAATGAACGTGATGAGAAGAAAAAGACTGACAAGTTAGCTGCTATATCCCCCATTTTCAACAAGTTCGTAAGTAATTCGCAACAGTTGTACGAACTAAGCGAATGTGTAACTGTGGACGATATGCTAGTCAAGTTTCGTGGAAGAAGTCACCTAATATCATACATGCCTAAAAAAACCAGGTAAATATGGTCTAGTGATACGAGCATTATGCTACGCTAAGAACTTTTATTTTTATAATGGTTATGTATATTCTGGAAAAGACTCCGATGGTATTGGGTTGACAGTAGAAGAAAAGAAATTCCTAGTCCCCACACAGTGCGTCTTACGTCTAACGAAACCAATCCAAGGAAGTAACCGCAACGTCACAGCTGATAATTGGTTTTCATCTATTGAACTCGTAGATGAATTAGCAAAACGAAAGTTGACGTATGTAGGGACAGTAAAAAAGAATAAAAGAGAGATACCTATCGAATTTCAGCCAAATAAGCGTCGAGAAGTAGCATCTACCTTATTTGGATTTACGAACCAAAAAACGTTATGTTCTTGGGTTCCTAAGAAAAATAGAGCTGTAATACTCATATCTTCCATGCACCATGATGATCAAGTAGACCAAAATACTAAAAAACCCAAAATAATACTTTATTACAACTCTACTAAAGGAGGAGTTGACGAAGCGGATAAAAAATGTTCCATTTACTCGTGTAGCCGCCGTACACGGAGATGGACAATGGTGTTACTGTTTCGAGTGCTGGATCTAAGTGGCATGAATGCATACATTCTCTACAACATGTATCAATCAAAAGAGGTTGAAAGAGGAGATTTCCTAAAAGAATTGGCTCGTTCCCTTATAGTGCCGCATATGCAAAGACGTGTTGTAAACACAAAATTGCCGAGAGAGCTGAGGTCAACTATAGCTCGAATATTGGGTAAAGATATGGTAACTGAAGATGTCCAAACACCACCCGTCAGTCAAGGAACTAGAAGAGCATGTAGAATATGTCCCACAAAAAAACATAGAATGACCATTTATGTTTGTGTGGGGTGCAGCAAGCCTGTGTGCCTACAATGCTCTCGCCCTTTGTGCGCTGACTGCCAGTAATTTAGAGATATTATGACTGCTGTCAGAATTTTTGTTTTTCTTTGTCAGAAAGAGCTTTTATGTTTTTTTTTTCGTTTGTTCATTAAGTTAGAGGATAAATAGGTTTTATTTTGTTTTATTGTTAGATTTAGTAAAATTGAGTGAGTTAAAATGATAACCCTACCAAAAGTCTTAAAAAGTGCCATGATTGTTAATTTTTCATATTTCTATGATTATAATAAAGAAAGTTGATTACAAATTACTATTTTTTTCTTATTAAAGACCTCTATTTATGAATAGAAAGGCTAAGACGATGTGCGGTAATGTTTTCTAGAAAAAAGTTGCTTTTGAATGTAGTAGCCTGAGAGACTCCACGTCCGCACTAGTGTTGAAAATATATCACGTTCATACTAAAAGGTTAATAAGACTGCCTTGCTAGTTTAGTGGTTGTAGCAGTGCGACTGTCGATCATGAGGTCCCGGGTTCGAATCCTGGGCCGGGCAAAACAATTATTGAGTTTTTCCATCAGGACATTCTCATCATCATAATCATCCGGAGTCAGAAAGTTGACGGTGTCTCATCCCCGTGCCTCGGAAAGCACGTACAGGTGTTGGTTCTGCGCCTGATTTCTTTCCGTACTTGTCGGTTTAACGTCCCGTCACACTACAAGAGTGAAGGAAAAGAGAGTGCACCTGTCCTTGCGCATATACTTGGACACTGTAATCGTGCCCTACGATGATGGCTAGTCTTCGTTAAGGCTGGCCGCCGTGACCGAAATTCGGTTTGGAGGACATTAGAGTAATAATAAAAAGTTATAATGTCATCTTCGAGATGTAGTTTTTCAAAAACTGAACGACAGGGTCTTAAATAAATTAATGTTATGTAATATATATGTCTGCGGTAAAAATTGGTCTGATTAAACTAGGAAGGAGCACTCTCTCTGAGAATAACAGACAAACGAACTTCGGCATCAATGACTCCGTGGCGGAGTGATTTAGCAATGAGTGGCATCGTTAAGGACCGGCAGCGACTTCGAATCCCGCACGGAACAAGTACTTGTATAGCCTATATATAATTGTTCCGGTTCTGGATGTTTACCCTTGTGAAATGTAAAACGCAAACCTCCGAGATACAGAAGAAAATTCTAGTGTGGAGGTAACGTTACTTAGGAATGAAAGAAAGAAAGAATTTACAGTCCATCTGATGTTAAGTAGCTACATGGATACCTGCAGCTAGCAGCGAACTTCAAAAAGAAAAGGATGTTATACTTTATCACCTTTGAGGACTAAGATGGAATACCTCACACCCTGTACATATTATACAGGCTATCTATACCCTTCAGACTGCAACACAGCGGTATAAGTACTCTTGTTTGGCGACATAAATCAGTAACAGAATGGCAACTAACCAGACAGTACAGTAATACATATGTATGTTAAGCGATGAGAACCGGGTATCCTTTCCGAACGTGACATTCAATCTTAGTTTTCAGGGATGATAGGTATCTGCATTATGATTTCTAATAGAATTTGATGTGCAGTACAGAAGAAGATGACTAAGATGGAATGCCTCGTTACCATTGAAAACATTCTTCGGTTCTTTATACCTACTATACGAGACACAGCAGCATTAAGTTGATATTTTACGCTGGTATTCTGGTAGAGCGTTGTCTTTCTACTCGTACAGTTGAGCTGACCCACTTGTGCTACAATCATATCAAGGCTACAGTGTGGCTTTACCATGTATACGGTTTATTTAGCAGGAGAGTTTCGAGGAAAGCCATTTCCCTCGCACACTGAGTGAATTTGAACTTCCTCATATGACGACCAGGGATCGTTTATCTACACTGGTTGTAAAAAAGAACTAATACCTAAGTTCATCTTAAAGTAACGTAACTTAGTTTTCATATTCATTTTATTTGCTAAAACTTACGTATCGCGGCAGCAAAGCTATCGAGTAGGGAAGAAAATAAAGTTAAAACGGGCCCCGTCCAACGTTAATACAGTTATAGTCGCCCACAGGCGCATATTAAAACTTCACGACAGGATTTCTCAGTTGTTAGCATTATATTGCATAGGTAAGTGCTATATTTTGACTTGAAGTATTTAATTAAGAGAGAGGTAGATTGCCTTGAAGACTGGCACGAGTTGACAACCCACCTGCCAAACGTGGCAAATATGGAAAATTCAACAATTTGTTGGGGAAGACCTATGTGCAGCAGTGAACTTTTAAAGTATAATAATAATAATAATAATAATATTCCAAGACTATCACACAACGCCATCTAGTCCCAAGCTAAGCAGAGCTTGTGTTATGGGTACTGGACAACTGATAAACATACTTATATATTTCTAAATAGATAAATATTATAGATAAATTACACCCAGACACAGAACAAAAGATCGTGCTCATCACACAAACATTTGTCCTGGGTGGGAATCGAACCCACGACCTCCGGCATAGCAGTCAGGGTCACTAACCACTAGACCAACAGGCCTGTCTACATTAAGTATCCATTAAGGAGACAGAAGATCATTTTATAATTCTGATCTATTAATTAATTAGAACTATTACTCAAAACCTTCCATGACGTAATTTTTATTATAGCCTATAGGAATGGGTTTTCTCAGTTAAACTTTTTAAACCGGTGTTCTTATAAGCGGTAAAATAAAAAAAAATTACAATCGACTTCAATATAAATAAAATGAGAACATCATCAATGGCCGAAGTCAATTAAATACGCATTATTAAGAATAACTCAAAAACTACTGATCAGGTTTTGATCAAGTTTTATTTGGGCCCACATGAAAACCACCAAAAATCATCAAAATCCGTTAACCTAGAAAAAAGTTCTGAATTAAATTAATTGAGTATGTTCTCCTTTTTGAAGTCGGTTAAAAATTTCTTTGTTTTCAAGTTTAACTAAGTTTCTGAAACAGAAATTTCTACGTTTGCTCAGCAATGTATATAAATGTTGAATGAAATGATATTAGTTAACAGATGATCCATACACCAACAAACCAGTTCAAATTTACTAGCCGCTAATTCGTACAAGCCTATGGGAAACTAAATCGTTCTTGAATGACTTGCATAGTTTCAGTTCAAGTTTCAGATTGATGACGTAGCGGCCACTTTTTCTGCGGCGAAGAGAAATCGGGATCATTTTTCTAGAATATTATATTATTTTGCTAACACGGTTTGAACCTGCGTAATATACTTTGTTACTCCAATAAATATTCCCTTTAGCCACTACAACTAAGTGTTAAATGCTTGTATTATGTGTACTTCACAGACAGTATTTGAATGATAATGGTTTAGAAACCGCGAATTTTGATTTTAAAGGTCCTTATCTTTATACATTATGTTATTATCGCTTAACACTGCAGAAAGATGGCATTTTTCACATTAGATATTAATTACAGGTATTTCACCTTAGAACTCGGCGGTGGCAATTCATTTGTTTGAAGTAGGTTGCAACTTCCCGTAAGTTGCAACCTACTTCAAACAAATGTATGTAATTGTTTAGCTACTTACCAAAAGATCAATTGTTTAGCTAAATTTTCTTTTCATTTGATGTTTTTTTATATATTTTGTATGTTTTATATACATACCTAAGTCTGTTCACGTTACTTCTTACGTCAGTGTTACTATCGAGTGTTTGAAATTAGTGTTACAGCTTGAAAATTAGAGAATGAATATTGCATTAACTGTCGGACATCTATGGACGATATAATCCAAACCCAAACAAGTAGGTACGCGTTGGACGTTATAATGAGCGAACCGTCATACGTTTTACTATTGAGAATAGGTTTTATTTTCGGAATTGGGTCACTTCACACGTTCTTCAAATATTTTTTCCAGACATAAAGGTATCTTCACAATGTTTTTATTCATCGCTGAACTCGTCTAGAATTAGCCTTAGTAATTATGACTAACCATTTTACTGAAGCTGGTAGTAATTGAACTGGAGTTGCGCCAGTACTATCAAATTGAAGGAAGGAATATGTGTTATCTAGGCATGTTTTATGATATAATTTTTATAAAATAAGTTATACCTTATATTATTATCAAACTGAACAAACTACGATTTTCAGATAATTTATAATCGTTAACTTTATAAAATAACTACATAGCGTCAAGTACTTAACCCCAAAGTGGGTGTACAGAGTACAAAAATCATCAAACTACTTGAACCACGTTTAGTCAAACAAAAATATGAGTTTAGATGAAAAATTGTAAAAGATGTCATAGACCAAGCCCATTGCCTCCAAAATCACAAATTAAATAACCCATTAGTCACCTTTTACGATACTCCAGGTAAGTAAAACACTTGAAATATTCTTTTTTATTACAAGCACCCCATAAATATAGATCATAAAAGTCCTAGACCAATATGAGTCATTAAAATATATAGTATATTATATTACATATGTATTAATGAAAAAAAAAATAATTATTATGAATATGAAATAAATTATCAACAACACGCATTGATCTGCGGTGATTCTAGTAAACTACAATAGGTTATAGTCATAAAATTATTTTACCGTGATCGGTTCTTTAAAGTTTTGCAAATTGTCAGATTAGACGTTCGTAAGTGGGTGAAAACCAAATTATAAAGTACCTATACACTCATACATAAGTACAGGTTAAGGCGACACCGCGAAAAAATGCACCTCCTTTCATTGAATAGTATAGAACTATGACACCACTAACGAAACTGGAATTTTGATATAGGTAAATTCATGTCTTTATCTTGAATTTGCTTGTTAAAAAACACGATTCTATAATTTTGACTCGATCATAATTATTTTTAAAAACACCTTTAAAAAATCACTACAGTTGAAATTACAACAAAATTGCTTAATCTCACATCATCAATATCAATATTCGTAATTTACTTGCTCCCTATGTTGATTACTTAGGTCAATATTTTTTTTAAATATTTTAATATTCTGACAATTGTCAGAATATTAAAATTGACAATTTAGACCGCTTAGGAATTCCTAAGCGGTCTAAATTGTCGCAGGAGCTACGCAATTTGAGACCTTATGACGACGTTATGACTCGGATCAGTCTGGCGATAACCCGGAGCCATTTTATACGTTCATTTTCGATGTGTCGTCTAAGTCAGTTATAAAAGAAAGTAAAAAATTAATTTTTTTTTATAGAAAAGGGGGCAAACGAGCATGCGGCTCACCTGATGTTAAGTGACTACCGCCGCCCATGATCAACCGCAACACCAGGGGAATTGCAGGTGCGTTGCCGACCCTTTAGAAAGGAGTAAGCTGTTTTTTTGAAGGTCCCCAGGTTGTATCGGTCCGGAAAAATCGCCGGTGGTAAACTATTCCACAGAGAGGTTGTACGCGGAAGAAAACTCCTTTTGAAACGTGCTGTGGTCGACCGCCAAGCATCCAGATGGCGTGGATGGTATCGGGACGTTTTCCGCGTAGTGCGTTTACGTTAATCCGAACAATTCCTCAGAGCACTCTCAATGGTATATGCGAAAAAAAAAATGCAAAGAGATGCAACATCTCTTCGCAGTGCCAGTGAATCGAGCCGATCGGAAAGAACTCGGTCGTCGATGATTCGAGCTGCTCTGCGCTGGATGCGGTCAAGTGGAAGGAGCTGGCACTGGAGAGCCTCAGCCCAGAGATGGGAACAGTATTCCATGTGCAGCCGAACCTGCGCCTAGTAAAGTTGCAGGCGGTGTGCCGGCATGAAATACTGTCCCGCTCTGCTGAGCACGCCAAGCCAAACATTATTTACATTAGTTAATATTGTTATACAAACAGCTTCTAAATAATTAAAACACAATATGAGTCATCTTTGAATAGGTGAACTCTTTGTATTGTGTACTCGTATATTCAATTTACAAAAATCAAAAATGTCTAAACGAAAAATATTGCAATGGCTTTGTTTAGTTTTTTTTTCATATTTTTATTAATCAAAAATATAGAAAATTAAACTAGCTTTAGGTCGTGGGACACCTTTTCAGCCGCAGCAGCAGTGCGTGCACTACTCCCTGCTATTTGGCCGTAGCACGGTCTGAAGAGTATAGAGAGACCAGCAGGATTTATAAGCTGAAAGGCATTCTTTTTTAGTCCTCAGAAGGGACATAGCATCTGCTGCCTTCATTGTTTTACGCTGGTTATAGTTGCACATAAGCAGTAACCACTTGCCATCAGGTGTAAGGCAGTTTCTCTCTTCAGTTTTAAAAAGTAAAACCAAAGCGCACCTGATTTTACCAGACGATATTTAGTTGCATAACCACTCTATCGATTTGTTGTTCAATGGCATCACAGTAATTCAATTAAATGCAACCTTTCTACGGCCAAGCGAAGGATGTATAAGTCCTCTCATCATTACGGCTATATTAATTTGTAGAGTACATAGCAACACACAGCTTAATGAAAATGGATGAGTTATTTATGTAACCGTTTTAATTACTATCTGGGGTCGTAAATGTATTTCATTGAACTATTTGGTTATATACGAGTATATCAGTCTGTTAATTCTGTACCCGGTCTCATTCCAGCCGTGTCCTGAAAGTGCACCTGTGCTTGCACACTAAACCTGTAATGCGTAGATGGCTAGTCTTCGTTGAGCTAAATGTTTTTTTAAATAAAAATACTAGGAATGGTACTAACATTACTAATAGTCCCTTTAACCACTACCATTAAGCTGAAAATGCTTGTGTTAGGAGTGATTCACGACAGTAATCGGATTCGAGTAGCGGATTCGAACCTGCAAACTTTTGAGTTCACAGTCCACACATTGCCATCAGGCTACTGTCGCTTACTAAAAATAAAATATTATTAGAAAAGATAGAAAGATTTTTTTTAAACTATATATTTTATTATTAAGTTTCCTTTAAAATATCAGACGTATAATCTACGAAGTCATATTCGTTATACTCGTATCGTGAGGAAGTTACTATCGCTATATAACGGTTGCATAAAAATATTTATATTCTATGTCTATTTAGTTTTAGTAGCTGTTTATATAACAATATTAACTAATGTAAATAATGTATACAAAACAAGTTCTTTTAAAAAAAAACTTTCTTAATTTCGAATGAACACTCAAACTATCGAACTCAGAACCGTAAGTAAATCTAATTCGTTTAAGTTGTTGACTTGCATGCAGGTACATAAAATTGTAGTACGGAGACGACCCAATTTACTTATATTACACGATACGAGGAGTTTGTCCTTGTAGGCTCAATCATGATTGGGCTATTGCTTGTAAAATTAGGAATAATTTGGAGTAAATTTGAAATTCATGATGTATTAGCTACCGCTCAAATGGCTCCAGTATTTTCTACCTTATTTATTACCTTTATACCTTATTTATTTATTGTTCATAATATGTTTAAATATTAACGGATTATTATAGTATTCTTCAGTTAATTCGTCTAAAAAAGGGGTGGCAACGCATCTGCATTTTGATTCTTAATCGGGCATGGATGTATATTTTTATGGGTCAGAATAACCAATTACTATCAGGTAGACTGAGAGATACAGGTAGACTTTAATATATAAAAAAGAGAAAAAAAAAGCAAAGGTGCGAGACATTATACTGCAATTGTAAATCCGCCAGTCTATCGTGGCGATTATAGCAAATCCTGCCTATATTGTAATAGGCCCATGATCAGTACTGGACTGTACGGCCTGAAGGAAAAGAAGAAAAAGATATCTTTGGTTAAAATATCCTAAAAGTAAATGTACAGTTACAACCTATAAACGCGCCCTTGGTGCCTAGGAGAGGGTTATGAAGCAATTAGTACGTCGCACTTCTTTAGTACGTGTTGGCCTATTTCGAATTTCTTCGAATGTTTGTTATTCCTCAGACGTGTAGGTTTACTCACGGTGTTTTCCGTTACCGAACACATGGTGAATCAGCACATGAAATTGCCCACAGACCTCCCCTTATTTCTGAGAGGGTTATTAATCCGCCTCACTGCTCTAGTGCGCATTGGCGGACTTCACGTGTCCTCGAAATATTTTTATTCTTCAAACATGAGGGTTTCTCAAGGTGTTTGCCATGCCGAGCCCTTGGTCAACCCACATTTAAAATGACAACTAAATTAATAGCTGCCAGTGGGGTTTGCGTATAGTTTAAATTTACGGGGAATACTTAGCACCCGAGCTACTATCGCACAAGAATATCCTAATTACCGACGTATAGAACATAGACATATTGTCACATTATGTAAAAGGAGGATGAAAGTCACGGTAAATCATATTTATGGCGCATAGAGAATTGCGTTAAAAGTGAAGAGACAGCTCTTATGAAAATATACGAGAGAATTCTTAGGCAAACTATCGTCAGAATGATTTCCCTCTGGATCTTCTAAGACTTGTTGAAAGTTTATTCTTATTTGAACAAAAGACATGGCTTTGTTTATGCTGATCTTTGTATCAAACAATCGTGATTCCAAATTATTATTTACGAGTACAAAACTATTTGGAATGGTAAGATCTTTACGTACTGTTTTTATAGAATTAGGATGACAAACGGGCACACAGTCCACCTGATGGTAAGTGGATGTTGTGGCCCATAGACATCTACATCTATCCTCGATTACGAATCAAAATTCAAATAGGTTGTCAGCCTTGAGAACTAAGATGGAATGCCTCCTTTCCAGTAAAAAGGATCTCCGGTTCTCAACACTCACTATACAGAACACAGCAGCGTTAAGCTGCTATTTTACGCTGATATTCTGTGAGAGCATGGTCCTTCCCCGATCGAGCCGACCCACTTGTGCTACAACTATACTACTAATATAGCTTCATTATGGCTCTACCACGCAAAAAACTCGTAAAAACGTACTCGTATTTTTTTTAAATTTACTTTTAAATGTATTACGAGTATTTAATAGAAATATGAATAGAAATAATTTAGTTCTATTGCTGCGAAAAATAGTTTTTTTTTTACTGATCGTTCACCTATTTTTAATCAATGGAATAAAATTTACAAAAGCACATATTTTAAAAAAAAATTCTCAATCAGTTGAATACATTTTATTTACAATCAATGGAAACTAATCATGTGTCGTGGAATCGTTTTCTATACAACAATTGTACATGCTTAAACACCAGACTATACGATATTGGCCACACAAACACTTCCGGCCGGCCTGGATATTTTACGTCTGACGTTATAGTTTTTTTTATTATAAAACTTAAGTAAATAAAAGCAATCTAGAACAAAATTTACTAAGTAGTAGTAAGTTTTAAATTTAATTTCGACAGATTGGTCTATCGACGCATCTTACTCAGCCGGTCAGCGTGCGGGACACAACATTTTCTTGTCACGTATACTGTAAAACACGAAAACAACCAGAGCGTGTTGCCAGTAATGACGTATGGATCTGAAACATGGTCTTTCACCGCCGACCGTGTGAGGAAGCTCAAGGTCGCTCAGCGAGCAATGGAGAATTTTATTCTCGGAGTTCAATTAAGTGTATTATTGTTTAATTTGCAACTACTTACTTTAACTTTGATACCAGATGCCAGAAGTAACTTGATGAGTTCTATGTTTTCATTTTCGATGGCCGCTATTAGTGCTGACCGATTCAAGGGGTCCACACAGTTTATGTCGAGTATTTCCGGGTTCGATGCATATTGATCTATCAATCTGTAATAAAAATTATGCATTAGAATATAGAACAGTAAAGTTGCTAATTAACGACCTACTGTTGGGCACAACTATCTAATTATTGAGAAGATAATGCTATGTTATGCTTGAAAATTAAGTTAAGTTTTTACGGACTGTTGAGTAATGATACTTATTGAATGTTTTACGTAACTAAATGTAAATTATATGGAAGAAAGGTTCCTGAGTGTATAGGTAAACCTGCCAAATAGAGTGCAACCGGGCATAACAGTCAGGTAAGTCAATAGATGAAGGAGACTCAGGATCACGTTTTGTGGCAGTCTTTGGGCGAGCGCAATTTTAAATGGACATGCGACGAGCTGGAATGATGATGAAGATGATAATAAACATTCTTTATGTTGTATACATATTTAGATTACCAGATACTAGTACAAATTATTTCCATACAAAAATAATGCTTCCGAACGCTATAGAACACGGCATAAAAGAAATCATACAAAGTGTAATTAAGTTATCTAAGATGGGCGATCGATCTCCGATCGGCGTTAGTACAAAAGTATAATTTTCTCGGGGATGATAGATGTCATCTAGACTATAAACTTGGGAAGTGAAACATTATTTTATTAATATAAAATGTTATTATAAACCACAGAATAACAGCGTAAAATAGTAGCTCAATGCTGCTGTGTTTCCTATGGTAAGTATGGAGAACCGGATACATTTTTTACTGTAAAGAGGCATTCCATTTCAGTTCTCAAGGATGGTGATGCATTTGCATTTTCCTTCTTAATTGAGGGTAGATGTAGATGTCTATGGTCTCTACCATTCATTTGTCATCAGGTGGACTGTGTGCTCGTTTGTCACCCGTATTCTATGAAAAAATTACAAGCCTACAGCAATATTATGACCACGGCATGAATGTCTGCTCGATCCGGATTTTACATTATTAGACGGTAATGGAACCGAAGACACTTTTTACTGCTATCGAAACATTATTCCATGTTAAGAGTGATATCGGGTTTGCATTTTGATTCATAGTTGAGGACAATAGTAGGTTTCTATGAAACACAGCATCCACTTACTTTCGAAATAAAAAAGACATCTAGGATATTTTTTCTAATTTAGAACAGGTGTAAATCTATGTCTCTATAAAGTCTATGTAATAATAATAATAATGTCTTCCAGACCGAATTTTGGCCACGGCGGCCTGCCTCAACGGAGACTAGCCATCGGCGCAGGACAGGATTATAGTGCCCAAGTGTATGGGCAAGCACAGGTGCACTCTCTATTCCCTCACTCTTATAATCCGATGGGACGGTAAACCGACACGACCGGAGAGATTCAGGCGCAGGACCAACGGCTTTACGTGCTTTCCGAGGCACGGGGGTGAGACACCGCAAACTTCCTGATTCCGGGCAACTACTGAAAATTTCTTAACGGAAACCCTCAATAACTAATTTTTTTGGCCTGACCTGACGGATTCGAACCCAGGACCTCATGATCGGCAGTCGCACTACTACAACCACTAGACCAACGAGGTAGTAAAATAGCTATGTACCATATGCTATGTACCATAGCATCAACCTGCTACCAAATGGATTGTGTGTTCGTTTGCCATACTTGTTTAAAAGGGCCTCCCATTATTCTTAATTAATATTGTCAAGAATAATAATGTCAATACGATTTAAAAAAAATGTAACAAATACAATTTAAGTGGCACACGGTCACTATGATAACGCAGCGATGTGTTGGAATAAACAGGATTAAAGCGAACCTTGTAGTGATTCCCACCAATCGCCTCTACCTGCCGACAAACGCCAAAATAGCTTTATGTTACGAACAATGCTGCTACAATACGATTCTTATCCGGGTTTTTAGGTCGTGAAAAGTGAGAGGTTTTATGGTGAGAAAACGGAATACGATGTCTTTGTCGTGCTAATCCTTTGACATAGTGTAGATATAATATGTTAGACATAAACTTTCACAAGCGACTTGTAAGATATATGGCTTCTATTGGAAAATAAAAATTGTGTAGTTATTTTTTTTAGTAATTAGTTGCTTGAAAGAGTCACGTTGGCTTAACGAGTAAGCACTGGCCTTAAAATTCGCGAGCAAAACAAGTTCATCATCGCCAGTACCATATATACATAATAGTAATTTTAAGAGTTGATTCTCCACGTGCTCAAAAGTGAAGGAAACATTATAAGGAAACTAGCAAATATAAGAAGTTTTTATTTATAAAAATCAAAAGCTCCGTTAGCTTCGCCAAAACTCAAAAATGGGTTGATCGATTTTGATGAAATTTATTTGTATGTCAATGGGTCCCTAGATGGTTTAGATTTAGGTTTGGACCCGGCAAGTGGTATTGTTATCAAAACAAATTCCCGAAATCACCCGAGCGTAGCCGGGGCGGATCGCTAATTAAAAATATTTCAAAGACATGTGAAGTCTGTGAATATACATATGTCAGCGCGGCGAAAGTCCGTTTATGAATATATCGGTACGACAACGATGCAACAAACGTTCGGCATAAGAATTCAATGTTATGCCCGATTTAAACAATAGTCTTCCCATGATGCGACGCGACAGCGTTATGATTCGTCCGTCTCGCGACTTTAAAATTGTGTCACCATATATATATATATATATATACATATATATATATATATATATATACATATATATATATATATATATATATATATATATATATATATATACATATATATATATATATGAGGCAGCTCCACTACCCCCATTTGACCAACTTTTTATACCATCACGCATTACTCTTTGCGAGTCATTAGTTTTACCTAGGCTCAACTACGGGGATGTTTATGGACCCCGGATTTTCAGCAAAACAAAGCGACTAATATAACGCGTGCAAAATGCATGTTGTCGGTTCTGTTTTGATTTTCCTCCCAGAAATAACATTACATCCTTTCTGAACAATGCTTACATGATCAATATGGACTTTTCTTTATTTTTATTATGTTTTAAAAAACCAGAGTACTTGCACGCAAAGATAAATTTTGCTAAGTAAAATTCTGGAAAACAATTGAGGTCCACAAGATCAACACTCCTATATTACAGCCATAAAACAGCGGCATTTACTGGCAGTTTCCGATATATGGCAACGAAGTGTTGGAATAACATCCCACCGCCAATAAGAAATCTTAACACCAACTACAAGTTTAAAAATAAATTCAAAACATATCTTCTAGATAAACAAAAACAAGGTATTCCCAAACACTTCGTTTGCCAGCTATAGACCATGGCATATTCTTTTTTCTTTTTACTTTTAATAACTGATCATGGTTGGCTAAGTCATTTAGGTACTAGCATTAATTGGGTACGCAGTCTTACACATCTTTTCCGTAATTTTTTACTAAATTAAACCCGTGATATGAATCATAGAGCTGAAAGGACATATCTTTCAGACATAATTACACTACAATAATATTAACGTACAAAAAAATAGTTTTTTCTTTCTTTCTTTCCGATTGTACTATTGTGCTCATTTTCTTCTCGCCACCTCGAGGGTAATAGCTGAAAATCAGTGTTTGCTCTCTGAGCAGTATTAATCGCTGAGATATGACCCATTTGTTAAACTGCAACACACATGTACATTTAGATCTTAAGTTTATGTATTTTTTTTCATAATACTTTGATTTTTATATCTAGTTTAATCACTGAATTTACGTGTGTGATTGGAGAAACAAATAAGCGCTTTTATCTATCTATCTAACCTTGAGTAAAGACGAAAGAGTACTTATTAAGGAGAGCAAGTAGTTCATTTATCTCAGTCATCAAT
This sequence comes from Parnassius smintheus behrii, assembly GCA_036936625.1. Lineage (NCBI taxonomy): Eukaryota > Metazoa > Arthropoda > Insecta > Lepidoptera > Papilionidae > Parnassius > Parnassius smintheus. The sequence continues at coordinate 18,044,062 of JAUPFT010000021.1, read as the reverse complement.
TAAATCAGGATGAAATCTTCAAAAATAGGTCTATGTGATCGTATATGCATGGCACGAGGTTTAAGAAATTAGGTTAGCACTATTTCGGGTAATAATTACACTTAGACCCGTTTCATGTAGTAAGTTTGCACCAATTAAAACGTCTGAAGTTATTTCGCAGTCGGGTATTACGTGAAACAAAATCTCTATAGGAATATGATTAATCACGCATAATAGCTATTAATGTGCTGGTAGGATTTACGCATAATGGAACACTTGGCGCCGCTATCGAAAACAGTAGTTATAAGCAAATTACCTACTCGAACACGCACGATGTTTAAGATAGAACTGCGGGTACTATCACTCAATTAATTTATATTAGAAGCTATTAGTTTTTCGCGGCAAAAAAACGACTCGAATGTGTGACCAGGCTTTGAAAAAAATGAACAAAATTTACTATCACTAGTTGTAGCTAAAGGCGTCAACCGATTTTTAACGAATGAAAGGACATTAGAATTACTTTTATTACGGCAATTATCAGAAGTATAACCGATCTTTTCGCAAATACTACAAGAAGAACTTCTGTTATCAAAAAATATTTAAAACGTTTTTGGGGCGGTATATTTGAATTATTTTGGGATGCAACGGGACGCTTAACACGAATGGATGAAGCAACGGATATCAATTCTGGCACCAAGGGCTAACATTCATTAACTCAATTCCAAGGCGTTGGTCACCCACAGTTCCTGTTTTCAAGTTTTGTCTTTTGTCACGCGTCTCCATAGAAGCCATGCCCGAGATAAGAACTCTGCGATATCTTTAGAAGAGTCGTAAACGTGTTCTCTAAATCCCAGTACGTCACATGAGTAACGGCTTTCAGGTTCGAAGATGGTGGTAATGTTTTGACGCAAATCTTCCCACGTAGAAGTCATCACTAGCCAGTTATCGGCCCACATTTTAGCACGTCCCTTCATTCAAAAGGCTAGTGACTTTCATATCATAATCACTGAGTTTATAGGTGTTTTTAGCCGACACTCACGTACGCCAACATTACCATCTGGGTCATAAAATGGCAGAAACACATCCGTTATTTTAACCTTATCACTAGATTGTTGCAAAAGCCGCTCACTCTTATTCTGCATCGTGGTCATTATATGCATAAAGAACGTTACCTGACTGCAGGCCTGGTACCATAGGGTTGCTGGACATGTTCGTAGATAGAGCCGGTATTGAAGCTGATATGCCCAAAGCGAACGCGCTCTGTGGAACCTCCACATGATTTCCGGTATATTCAGGACATGAAAAATTTTGATCTATGGAAAAGGATCGCTGGGGCGATCCCACATCTGATGTCGGAGCGGAAAACTTCGGGTTGTTTTTATGGTGAGGCAGCATCACTGTTCCCATTTGACAAAGGTTCAGTCGTGCTAACGTGTATTGTGTCCATTATAATAAGGGGGGGTACACTTCCATACTTTAGGTTGGGGTTCAATAATTTGCAAAGACACTAGTGTCATCTTGTACTATATCCTCAAAAACTTTCGAACATTGAACATTAAATTCTAAGAGGTGCGCTAGATGGCGACTACACCAATTCTGGTTATTCTGGAAATGGCAAGTAGCAACTTTATATGACATAATGGCTACCGGCGCTGAGCAAGTTGTTGTTTTATTATAGTTTATAAATGATTTTCGGTTGTTGCTACAATAAGTTAGGTTGAGTTGGGATTAGCCATCTGTTTCTTTGTTGTCTGTTTAGATTTTCATGCTAGAATTACATTGTATGTTTGTGTAGTGTTGTGCGAAATAGACGCTTTCATTTATCACTCCGGTAACCCGGTGGACATGTTTCATTTGGTTTGGTGTTGTATTTTGCGGAATAGACGCTTTTACATCGTGTATGTTAAATATATATAACAAAAATAAATGTTAATATTACTGAAATCTATAATACGTCCTTAATTGAACCCTAAAAATCCCTTAAAATATAAATATAACCGCCTATGGTATAGATTAGGCATGTCGATCTAAAATCGATTAATCAAAAAATCGATTCTTTGGAGTAAAATTATCGATTTTAGATCGATTAGAAGCACCGCATTGATTCACTGAATCGATCCAAAAACCTATTGAATCGGACTGATTCATTTGATTCAAGAACTAGCTAAAATTCCCAAACTGGCTGGGGTAAGATACCAGTTTTTTAATTTTTTGCTGTTGGGGGACGCAAAAACAACCGGTCGTACTTGGTTGATAATTTGAATAAAATAAATGTTTATGAACGCATCCAACAATATCGAAAAGTTGTCATTAGATTTTCATTTCTAAAATTCTTAAGCCCACTTTTCACAAAGGGATATAATGTAATTTAATATTACATCTCGAGATATAAATTAATACCACTCACCGTACTTTTTAAATAGAACCCTTTCAAATGAGGTGTAATATATATTACATCCCAAACTATAAATATTTTTTCGATCGACCGAGCGATATTTTCATGTTATATTTCACCTCCTGTACTATAATATAATATTATAGCTGTGAACCTGTTTGAACTGTGAACTTGTGAATTTACATTATATATTATCAAAAATATACATACTGTGAGCTGTAAGTACAGACAGAGTACTTTTTATATACCTAGATACTGTAAAAAATATTATACCGTACGTTGAAATTTATAGAGGTTTATAGTTAGGAAATAACCAGTATTGTGTTCGTGCAGCATTCATTTCAATATGATAAATAGTGAGTTATTAGATGGAAATAGATTTATCGAGAAATTTACGTTGCGTTTGCACTTTTGTAAAAGTATTGTTGTTGTTTTTAGCCTAAAATGTCAAATAAAAGTGTTACGTGGAATCACTTTGTAAAAAAGGGATCGATTGGAGTATATGCGAACCACTCCTAACACAGGCGTTTCAAGCTTACCAGGAGTGGTTAAAAGGAATATTAGTAATGTTAATCAATAAGATTACTAATATTTTATTTTAAAAAAAATATTACAGTTTAGAAGTTAAAGAAAAAAAATAGAAAATTCTTGAAATTTCATGTTTGAAAATGTCGCGATTAATCAAAAACCGATCTTTTATTCCTCGATTTATTCGATAATCGATTCAAGTACCTTCAATTCAAATCGATTCAGAGATCGATTTTTTAAGAGTGAATCGACATGTCTAGTATAGATAACTACATACAGCTATCTATAGTCAACATGATATTGAGATTAGTTCAAGGGATATGATACCAGGTGGCGACACTATTCATATTGGGTGACAAAAATCCTAGGAGATGGCTCTCTATTTCTGTATATATTACTCTATGATTATAATGAAAGAGATCTAAGATCAAACACGTTTAATTTTATACCACCATAACTTTATTCTACACTTCTTTTTTATAAAAACTCACAAATAATAATCACAAAGCTTTACCAGGAAAATAGAATTACACCGGCGAGCGCAGGAACTGAAGTAATTTTATTCCCGTGTTCATACAATAAGGAAAACATAATTTAACGACTTAGGTGTGCTCTGATTGGTCGACGATTTGATTGGTCAATACTTCACTTAATAATAATTTTTTATTGAATTCATTAGGTTACTTAGTAATTTCAATTACCAGGATTAATAATCAAATCGACAGTTATTTATTTCTACGATTTAAAACAATATTTGAGTCAAAAGTTGATAATCGAATAAATAGTTGTTTAATAGGAATTAGTTGTTAATAAAGATATTTGTAAACCAAAAGAGTTTTATTGAACTAACTAGTTACATGATGTTATGTTTCTGATAAATTGCTGTTATTAAATTGTAGTATTAATAATTATACACTGTTGATTATTATAATTTATAATAATTAAAAGACAATGCAAAGTTTAGGCTTCGTCAACAGAAGATGTTCTTGCGGCGACATATATGTGTATGTATGTGTATATGTGTGTATATATATATATATATATATATATATATATATATATATATATATATATGTGTGTATATATATATATATATATATATATATATATATATATATATATATATGTGTGTGTGTGTGTGTGTGTGTACGTGCGTGCGTGCGTGCGTGCGTGCGTGCGTGCGTGCTTGCGTGCGTGCGTGCGTGCGTGCGTGCGTGCGTGCGTGCGTGCGTGCGTGCGTGCGTGCGTGCGTGTGTGTGTGTGTGTGTAAAAAATCATAACTCCAAACGTCAAACATCTCTAATGTACTTTTAAACAGGGAACAGCCATCTTGTCGATACCACCATTTTTTCTTTGGAATCATATTAGACACGAAGCTTCAATGGGGCCTCTATCCCATATATCAAAACTAAGTGCAACAAAAAAAACAAAAGCAAGCGGACTTAGTTCTGCAGCATACGCATGCAAAATATTAGAAATCTTACCAGTATAGAAACAGCTACACTAGTTTACTTTACCCATTTCCAAAGCACAATGTATAGTATTCTGCTATGGCGACTCGCAACTGACACAGAAATTATATTTGTTTTACAAAAGAGGACTATAAGAGAAATCTATGATTTAAAACCTAAAGAGTCGCTCAAACAAAAAATAAGGGAATTAATATATTATCCCTCCTCTAAATATATTTACGAAAATGTTATGTACTTATATACACAAAAATAAAATTAGTTTAAAATCATCATTATTATCATTACTGCCTTTCACAAGTCCACTGCTGTACATAGGTTCCTCCAAGAAATGCCACAAAGCACGGCTCTGAAAATAAGTGATAAGTGGGTTTAAAAAACTAAGTGGTACTAATTATGTAAATACTTGGAACAGACACAAGCTAGTAGTACAAGTTACTTAACTCGACCGATTCAGTAATTCATTCTTGTGGCGATGTTGCTTTTACAACAAAATACCAGAAAACATACAAAATTTGACCTTTTCAAAGTTCAAAAACTTTGTTAAAGAAAGTTTGTGTGAAAAGGGTTGTTATAATACTAAGAAATTTATGGGTGACAATAACCCTGGGAATGAGATGGTTGCTACCAAGATTTTCTATTTATTTACGTTGTAATGTGTTGTTAATTGTATAAAATATGTGACTGTAATGTAGAATACTTTAATACACAATAGAAAGGCTGTCAACCTTATTTTGTATGAGTATCGGCGTCGCCAGGAGCACACGTACAAGCAATTACGTCGTATTATCAGTTATCTACAAACAAATTTTCGACTTTTGATTAATTTTTTGACACATAAATATTTCTTTATTTTTGTTTCTAATATTCACAAAATATAAATAGTTTCGACTTTCTGGTAGTAGAATATGTTTCGTTTATTTAAATTCCATTTCCCGCTGTTCTTTCGACATGTAATTATTGCACAATTTGCCATTTTTAAATAAATTGTATGCCGCGACGCTTGACACGAAAATTGGAAACAATTTATTGTGTTGACATTTATAGGTGTGAATTGACATGTTAGTAATATGTTAGTGGCTACACGGGCTCAGTTCACTCTCCCGTTCTATTATGTATGTATTATAGTATTCTATGGATTGTAAGCTGTTTTTTTTCTTCATAAAACAGTCCCGCTCGGTTTCTCCCTGATTCTTCCCAGGACAGAAGTTTTGTCTGAACCAGTGGTAAATTAAACAAAAGAGTGACTTTCAATAAGTATGATTTATAATCTGTATTGAATAGAAAAAGTTTATGTTTTTGTTTATTTATTAGAAACCACATCGCCAAGTATTTGTTTACGTAAGTTTTCTTTTGTAATATTTTTCTGTGCAGGGATGGCAAAGGGATCATAGCTCATACAACCATAAATGTGATCGAAATACGATCATTTATTTAGTAAAAGCGTTTTATACCAAAAAAAAATTTGTGTATGTTCACCTTATATTACCTTCCGTAAGTTATCGACAAATATGTTTTTTTATGCACATATATAGAGATACAATACCATTTGAATGACAGATAAGGTTTTCTCCGCTTTTATAATAAATACTAAGAAAAGGTACTTCGATGTTCGATGGTCATGTATTATAATAATTATTATTAATTTGTAGTTTATGACTTTTTTCTTTGTATCGATGAATATAATCGCAAATATACATACACACATAAATTATCATAGCTTTGTCTTCAATGGACTTATAATTTTATTAAATAATGAAAAAAATGTCGCAAGCCGCGTTGAATAATCTCCATAAATCAATAACTTCTACAAGGCGGAAGGTACAAAACGGCTTAAGACATCGACAAGGTCAAAGTTACTACGCTTTTATACCGAACAATCAAGAAACTGCTGCTGAAGAGTCTGCTCTAAATAGGAGGCCAGCCGTGCCCAGCACTAAGATGTATTAAATTGCTTAACTTATTTGACATGTAATCTATTTGACTTCTAATCTATTTGGCATGTATTTTTTGTATTTATTTGATCTATTGGTCATGTTGTATTCTTTAATTTGTTTGACTTGTATCTTATATTATTACTATTATTTAAATCTGTAATTTATAAATTAGCATGCTGACGTTTTGGGCATACCGTAAATCAGCATGTACACTGTTTAAAATATAAATAAATAAATATAAATAAAGTTACAACCTATCACCATCCCAATCTTGAGACATCTTCGAAATTCATGTATATTTTGTTTTAAACTTCTTACACTTTAAAATTTTATTCTTCTCACAGAATATCAGCGTGAAATAGCAGCTTACCTCTGCTGTGGTTGTGTAGAGTAACGAATACCCTTTTTCCTGGAAACGAGGCATTTCATCTTAGTCATCAAGGGTGACAACGAATCTCTATTTTGATTCTTCATTGAGTATAGATGTAGATGACTATAGGTCACAGCATCCACTTACTATCTATCAGGTGGACTGTCTGTTCGTTTGTCACCCTTATTCTATAAAAAGGCATGTAGGTTTATTGATTCATTTATTCTTTTTTGTACACCACAATACAGAAACACCAAGTACAGTTAAAACTAAATTAAAGTATGTACAATAGGCGGTTTTAACACTCTGAAGTGATTTCTTCCAGACAACCTTTGCGTAGAGGAATGATGCAAACAAAAGTTAAAATAGAGGGGCATACAAAATTATAATAAAAAATATAATAATATATACAAATAAAGATAAGTGAAAATTATATCTAAAATATCATAAAATAGATTAGATGAAAACAGTACCTACGAGAAAGGTAAAGTAATTTATCTAATAGTGTTCTAAATAATACGATTTAACAAGACTTTTGAAAGAGTGAAGAGATTTAGCACGACAAATATGGAGAGGTAAGGAGTTCCACAATCGTACAGTAGTTACGGTGAAGGATTTCTTGAAAAAGGAAGAAGAATCCAAAGGTGTAGAGAGAGAAAGATTGACGGAGGATCGAAGGAACCGATTATGGGTAAGAGAAAGATACTGGAAACGGATTTTTAAATAAGGAGGAGTGGAAGGATTAAACAGCACGCTATACAACGCGGAGAGAATGTGAGTATTCCTGCGAAGGCGGATCGGAAGCCATTTGAGCTGTTTGCGAAATTTGGAGATATGATCATATTTGCGAAGCCCAAATATAAATCTAATGCATAAATTTTGAATGCACTCAAGCTTATTAAGCTGCTTCTCGGTAATGTCAAGATAGCAAATACCAGCATAATCAAGGATAGGAAAAAGTAGAGATTGGGCGAGCGTAACTTTAGTTGATGTGGGAAGAAAATTACGTAATCTACGTAAAGATCTTAACGCAGCAAACATTTTTCTACTGACCTAATTAATCTGTGAGGTCCAAGACATACAGGAGTCAAGATACAACCCCAAGTTTTTAATCTTGTTACTGTAAGGGTTTATAGTGCAGTCTAGTATAATAGGGGGTAGGAAAGACCAGTCAATTTTACCAATTATTCTAGAGCTACCAATGACAATGACCTGAGTTTTCTTAGGATTAATCGTTAATCCATAACATTTACTCCAATTCGAAATACAAGTCAGATCAGCGCTAATAGTGTAAACTGCTTTAAACAGATCTTCAAGAGAGGACTGAGTATAGATTTGGAGATCCTCAGCATACAAGTAGTAGGAAGAGGACAAATTATGACTTATAGGGTTAATGAAAATTGCAAATAGGAGAGGTGACAACGTGCCACCTTGTGGTAAACCAGCAGTTGTAGTTTTCCAGGTGTAAAAAACCTCTTGCACCTGAATTCGCTATCGGCGACCAAACAAGTAACTTCAAAACCAGTCAACTACAGTTGGAGATATGTTGAGAGAGCGCAGGATGCATAACAAGATATCAAAATCTACAGTATTAAATGCGTTACTAAAATCAAGCAACTTGAGAATGGTTTTGTTTCTCCATACCATACCGAATATCATAAGTGATTTGTAAAGTGCAGTAGTTGTACTATGGCCAGGACGGAAACCGGATTGCAAGAGATTTGAACTGATTGTGCACAAAACATTCTGGAACTTTGGAAAAGAAAGGCAAAATGGAGATAGGTTAGGTCTATAATCAGAAAAACTAAAGGGATTCGACTTTTTCGGAAGAGGAACTACAAATGCGTCTTACTTACAGAATTCAGTGAATTATTCAGGATAGAAGTGATTATGGGTAAAAGGTGATCAATGAGAGGGATAACCATTTTTCGACTAATGCAGTCACTACCAATTGAATTTGAATGGATGGATATTATGGCTCTCTTAACATCACAACTGTTAAAGTGGCTAAAATTAAAAGCAGAAGTGTCCGTAGTCGGAGCTTTTGAAAGAGAATCCAAAGTATTATGTTTTGCTTTATCGTTAATGCAAGACGAAGATGAGAAATTCAAATTAAGTTGATTAAGATCAAAGTATGGTGTGAGATTTTCGTAATTTCTCAACTCCTAAAGACTTAAGAAATTTCCAGATCCTTCCTTCCTTACGATGTTTTCCTTCACCACCGACTACATGGTAAAGCAGCACTTAAAACCATGTTGACAGGGATCTAAACCGGGTTGCTCACGTACTTTGATATTTACAGCGGGTGCTTAACCCCTGAGCTATCACAGCTTTATGGTGGATGTCTCTAAGAAGTAAGTTAGCTGTCGATTATTTTTGATATTTATACACCTCGACTTATTTACATAGTGTTGCGCGCCTAAGTTGGCAGCTGGTAAATTTTGGTAATTCAATCGGCAGTTTATAGTGTCACGAACCGCAAGCTCGTAACAATAGTCTAGTGTTTGGAAAATATACCTACCTAGTTAGGCTCAAATTATAGGAAACTAATTTCTCACACGCAGCATCACCTCCGACCCAGTAGCATGAGCGTTACAACGATCCACCTAATGAATTGTAATTCTCACAGAATACCAGCGTAAAATAGCAGCTTAATGCTGCTGTATTTCGTATGGTGAGTGTAGAGAACCGGAGACCTTTTTTTACCGGAAACAAGGCATTTCATCGTAGTCCTCAGGGGTGAGAACGCATCTGCATTTTGATTTTTAATCGAGGATAAATGAAGATGTCTATGGGCTACAGCATTCACTTACAATCATGTGGACTGTGTGCTCGTTTGTCACCCTTATTCTATAAAAAAGACATGCAGCTTTCCTTACGATGTTTTACTTCACTGCCGAGTACATAGTAAAGCACTTAAAAACGTGTTGGCAGGGATCGAACTCAGGTTGTACTTAAAAACAATGGTACGCAATGGTATCCCATAGCTCTGCAAATAAATAAAAAGGCCACTAATGCGTCGCAATTCCTGATGACTAAGGTGCCTAACCATCTGTAACTGGCTTTTAACCTTCAAACCGAGACACAGCCAAAAGCTCACTGAGGTGCCGCAACAGAACTGAGCAAGAAGATAAACTATGTTTAAACTGATTCTCAGACGTGGTCTGAAAAGTTTTCGACCTAACAAAAATACACGAAAATCTTTCTTAAAATTTATTTTTATTTTTCTAACTCCTTTCTCTTTGTTACTCTACACCCTTTTCTCAGCAATGATTCCATCTATCTAACGCGTCTAAATAGTACTCGGCGTTTTTTTTTTAATTTTAAATAATTGTTCACGAAGGTCTTGCCTCCACATTTAATGGAAATCTCTATCCTCCGAGCACAATTTTCAGGTAAGGGAACAAAAGGAAGTCGTTTGGAACTAGATCTAGTGAATGAAGTGGATAGTTAAAGCAGCTCAAACCGTCATTCGTGGATTTCCGCCATGGTAACCGCTGAAGTGTAAGACGTGTGAGGTGTGGTGAAACAGGTTTTTCTTTTTTTACAAATTTGGCCATTTTTCCGCAATTACTGCCTTCAGTTTTTCAAGTAGTGATGCATTTCTCTTTTTTGAAGAAAATAGATTAAGATAACTCCATGACTATCTCAAAATACAGTTGCCATCACTTTTCCAGCTGAAAAAACAGTTTTTGCTTTTTTTGGAGCCAGTCACCTTTGTAGTCTTCTATTTTGACTGTATTTTTGTTTCGGGCGTATAGTGGTGTATACAAGTTCCATCTACAGTTATTAATCGGTGTTAAAACTCAGATTTATTGCGCCTAAACTGCGCCAACAGAGCGTTGGAAATGTTTATTCGAACTCGTTTTTGGTCTAACGTAAGCAAACGCGGCCCTCAACACGCTGACAGCTTTCTCGTGCTTAAGTCTTGATATAGATAAGTGACAAACACGTTCTTCGAACATTTTCATAGCCTTTGACATCTTTCTCACTTTAATTCGGTCGTCTAGCACCATTTGGTGAACTTTAGCGATGCTATCATCAGTAGTTGCAGTTTTTGGAAGTCCTGAACGTTTATCCTGTCAAGCTCTCGTAATATTATAAAATCTCGTAATATTATCGTAAATGATGGTGTAAAGTCCTCGTACACAGAGTTAAACTGACCTTTGATTTGCGTAGGCATATTGCCTTTCAAAAATAAAAATTTAATGACATCTCGATACTCAATATTTTCCATTTCATCACAAAACACTCATATCGACTGTCTCAAACGACTGTCAAATAATAACCACGCATCCAAAATGGCTAAAATTTTGGTGCGCATCTGTAAAAATGCACAACAACATTCACTTGCTTTTATTGACGAGTGCTGCCATCTTCAAGTTGAGATAGATTCGATCGTAGATTTTTCAGACCACACTGGTAAAGTTCTTTCACTTAGTGAAAAGGTAAAATTGCGTATTGTAATTCGTCACACTGCTGCGAACACATATCTTCTTATTTCTACTTGGTTTTAATGCAAGAACAAAGGAATAGTCGGCAATGTCTAGGAATTCCCTATTTGACATTTGCATGCAGGTTTCTTCACTAGTTTTTCTTTACCGCTGAGCATATAGAAAATCAGCAATTAAATAGCCAATACAATTTTAATAATGTCAGCGGGAATCAAACTCTGTTTATTTCCGCACTAGATAACCAACACATCTAGACTTATCATTCAATATTTGTTTTTCACCTTCTCCTTGAAGAACTTCATCACACACCCAGAAACAGAGTACGAAACCTATCTAACTGCAGAGAGGTGTAAGACAGTGTAACGTTATGTCCTCGAAACTCTTCACCGCTGCATTTGAAGAGTTTTCCTTTTTAAGTCACTGGAGTGGAAAGGTACTGTATTAACGTCAATGGTGTGTACATCACTCACCTTTGAATTGGCGACGATATAGTCTTTAAGGCAGAATCACTGAAGGTCCTAAAAACGATGCTCAATGACCTCAATAGTGTCTCCCAATGGATAGATCTTGATAAAAAAATTATAAACATGGACAAATCAAAGTTCACTGTAATGTCCACGACCTATGCCCGTAGTTGTTGCGAAAACTAAGCTTGAAGTTGTTGACGACGACTAGGTAAACTCGACTGGGCAGCGTTCGGGAGATTACGACATATCTTCTCGTGACGCATACCTCAAACCTCAAAACTAGACTGTACAACCAGGCGTGTTGCCAGTGAGACGTATTATTTCACTGCCTGCCGTATGAGGAAGCTCAAAGTGGCACAGCGAGCTATGGGGAGGGCTATGCTCAGGGTATCTCTGAATTATAATGCAGTTTATAAACTCAAAAACAAGGATGTCCGCAGTAGAAACAGAGTAACCGACGTAGCCCAACGGATTAGTAAAATGAAGTGGAGGCCGTCCGTCCCCCCACTTGGTAAGGCATGCAGGAAGTCGATGGATGCAGGTGGCTCGGGACCGTGCTTTGTGGCATTCCTATATTCAACAGCGGACTTGTGAATGGCTGTTATGATGATGAATGAAGTGTGAGTATATATAAGAAAGTAATTGTTTTCAAGGCGTGTTGAATTTTTGTAATAAAAAGAAAGACGAGATAGTTCAACAGCACGTCCCTGATTCGAAATAATAAAAATCCTATCAAAAGTTCAAAAACTGCTCTTTTTTTCTTGTTAATAAATTTGCTGTTAAATGGATACTGTGGCCCAATAGACATTTATACTCCCGATTAAGAATAAAATGTAGATGTTTTTTCACCCCTAAGGACTAAGATGGAATACCTCATTATCAGTAATACGGGTCTCCGGGGTCTCTACACTCACCATACGAAGTTTCTTGCTGGTATGCTGAGAGAGTGTGGTTTTAACCCAAAATGAGATGACCCATTATTGCTGCAGCTTGGCTCTACCATACGATCTAATGATTTAATGAATCCAGTACCCGGATGACCGAGCCTTGCTCGTTTTTTTTTTGAAATTACATTTATAAATTACATACTGATGAAACATAAATAATATTTTTTGATATTATTGACAGAATAGAAAAACCTGAACTGGTTATTTGAATAAAAAATCATAAGTGCAATTAGTTTTATTAAAATTTTCGTATTTTTAAAAACTACTAAAAAAAAGGGCTTGAAATAATAGATTTTATTTCAAGCCCCTTTATTTTAGATGGAACAGGACACGAACCACGGAACTCAGATATCACGCCCGACCAACATCCCACCTGAGCTACTACGATCGCAGTACAGGACGCGAACCACGGAACTCAGATATCACGCCCGACCAACATCCCACCTGAGCTACTACGATCGCAGTACAGGACGCGAACCACGGAATTCAGATATCACGCCCGACCAACATCCCACCTGAGCTACTACGATCGCAGTACAGGACGCGAACCACGGAACTCAGATATCACGCCCGACCAACATCCCACCTGAGCTACTACGATCGCAGTACAGGACGCGAACCACGGAACTCAGATATCACGCCCGACCAACATCCCACCTGAGCTACTACGATCGCAGTACAGGACGCGAACCACGGAACTCAGATATCACGCCCGACCAACATCCCACCTGAGCTACTACGATCGCTATTGATCTGTCAAAATTTACCTTCTTATATTGTAGCAGTTTTTTTATTGCCTGAAAACACGGACAAAAGGACGTTTTCGAAAAATAAATCCTAGCTAGATCGATTTATTGCCCCCGAAACTCTCTGGACACTAAATTTTATGAAAATCGTTGGAGCACATACATATGTACAAGAATTGCCCGTTTAAAGGTATAGGATACGATTAAAATCTAAAGAATTAAAAAAAATCTTTAATTTTCATATAATGTCTCGATTAAATTCATATACAAATCACACAGGCTAACGACGAGGGGCACCACCATTGAGAGAAAGGTCAGAGGGCGGTGGTGGTGAGCTTGAGTATAACACAACTCAAGCTCACACTCAATGTCGCCTCTACACGTTGGCCAACACAGTGGCGAATGTAGTGGCGAAATTATTGGCCGAGAGTTGGTGACGGCATCCACACGTTGGAAGGTCGTTCAGTTTACTTCGGTTCGGGCCAATGTGCGGACGAATTTATGACGACGGAACCGTGGCGCAGTGACTCAGCAATGAGTGGCTGCGCCGGGGGCCGCGGGTTTGAATCCCGCACGGAACAAGTATTTGTATGTCCTACAAATAATTGTTTCGGGTCTGGATGTGTGTCCTTGTGCAATTTATGTTTGTAAGTTGCCTCCGCGATACAGGAGAAAATCCAAGTGTGGGGAGTAACGCTTTTTATAAAATAATGATAAAATAATAGTGAATATTAATGGGGTTGTAAAAAGATATACGATATACGATTAGCTTTATTTATTCTTTACATGTATCATAAACTGGAATAAATACCATTAATTAGAACTTATTTTTCTTCTTCTTTTTTATTATAAAGGGGCTATAATCGATTAGTCTATGTTTTAAAATTGGGTTTTGATTTTAAAGTTTAGCAAAACATGTACCTACTTGCTTTTCTATCAGACATTTGATGTATATAAAAAACACCTTAAAATTTATTTGGTAATTCAATTATTTTTTGGGAAAGACAAAAACAATAGCAATAAATATAATTAACACTGACTTAATAATAGGTACTAATTATAACTTAGAACATAAATGAAAAACTCATGACAAGGAAAGTGCCTCAGGACCATGCTTTGCGGCAGTCTATGGAGGAGGATGTTCAGTAGTGGACTTGTGAAGAGCTGTAATAATGATGATGATTCGAAAACTTGCACGATTAAATTATAAGAAATCGACGTATTTTTTTATAGGATAGGGTGACAAACTAGCACACAAGTCACCTGATGGTAAGTGGTTACTGTGACCCACAGACATCTACATCTATCCTCGATTACGAATCAAAATGCAGAATGCATTGAAACCCGTAAGGTCTAGGATGAAATGCCTCATTTCCTTTAAAATGGGTGTCTGGTTCTCTACACTCACTACACAAAACACAGCATCAATAAGCTACTATTTTACGCTGATATTCTGTGAGAGCGTGGTCCTTCCCCGGTCGAGCCGACCCATTCGTGCTACAACTATACTTCTAATATAACTGCATGTTTCTACCACGTATAAACGACGTGCTTTATTTTTTTATCATTTTAAAATTGTTCTCGTAATAATCTGATTGTAAATAAATGTTCGTTATTTTTTTCATAAATAGCTTATCGATTAAAACAAATGTTTAAAAATAATTAAATCGTGCTAATAGTTTAATTAGGAAGTAGGAATGTTTAAAGTTGAAATTGGCATTAAAAGGCTGGTAATTGGTGCATCCACCCTACCAAGCTTGAACATAAAATTTAAATCAGATGCGTGTAATCACTCAGGGAGCTTATAGCAAACTAAACGCGCGGCCAACGTGTGGACGCGGCGACCAAACTCTGCCAACAATCCTTTGATCTTTTGTAAAAAACCGACACCACACGGATCTTGCGCCAACTTGTGGGCCATCGTTCCAATGCATACCAATGAAGCCCAAACACCCCCTCTACACGTTGGCCAATGCTATTGGCCACTACATTCGCCACTGTGTTGGCCAACGTGTAGAGGCGCCGTTATACAAATCATTTAAGTTATGATCATACGGCACATCCTTCGTTATTTCTTGTTAAATTCGCATTCAATATTGATAAAAATAAGCGAAAAAAAAAACAAGAAATAATATTATTTCTTTCTAATGTGTACACCGATATTTCAAATGTGTACATAGGTGTTATCTTTTTGTTTGTAGGCAGGCACCGTGGGAATTTAGTATATAAAAAATCTAGAATACATACTTTTTAACAGTAGCGTAGTCTCCACGATCGGCGTTCAGTAGAAATGATTTTTCTTCCTTTGTTAGTGGTTTTTCGTAAACTTGACGCAAATCGTGCTGGCTGTTCCTAAGGGCTTCCTGAGAGCTCCCCAGGAGCTCTTCTCTGGATCCCCGGTTCATTCTTGCCTGCAACAATTGTATTTAGTACAACATGAAAATTGAAAGGTTGAATTGTAGAACATTGTATGTACATATTAAAAAATATTATATCGTTCACAAGTGTTAGGTAATCTGGAGAGACCTAGGTGCAGTATTGGACTTTTGTTAGGCTATAACGGTAACGGTATTTTCGCTTATCGGATGTTAAGCCCAAAAAAAAGTTATGGCTCTAGTGGCAGTTTTCTAGTTATATATGATAGAGTGAAGATGTACGGAGCAGCTTGGGAAAGGACTACCGTTTATATATCGCAAATGACGATTACCGAAGACCATTTTAACTGATAACGTGAACAGCTACCAGAATTACATACATTCACCCCACAGAAGAATTTTACGATTACGAAGTTTTTTTTTTAATTAAAAATAATGGCAATTTTATTTACATTGCTAATATCCTAGGTATCTTCAAGGCAAGAGTGAATTGCTTTTGTTACGCTAATAAAGTGCGATTTACCATCTATTGCTTCATCGCCACTTACCACCGGTAGGATTGTGGTCAAACACTGGCTTATAATAAGTAAAAAAAATCCTCCTAAGAAGTTAGGAATGGTTCAGGAATGGTAAAATCGAACTCACGACGTTTGGAGTTCGTCTTTGGTCGGTTTTCACCGTGGCATAAGGCCGCAATCACATAATAGTATAAAATATTTTCATTAAATATAAATAACATATGACGTGTGGTAGCAGCACAAGGTTCCCCGTGGATATCGTAGGAGGACACTACGGGATATTATTTCGATAGATCTTATGGTCTCCGTTAGATAGCGGTATAACCATCTCCTATACGCTAATCGTAAAATGACTAGACCGGAATGACTAATAACAAGAATAGACTAGAACAACGTCAAAGGTGCTAGACGTCTGGTACTGCCATCATCAATCCGCTTGCTAAGCGTGAAGAAAAGGGAACACCTCCCTGCAACTGAAGAGGCCCACGTTCAGCGAACTTTTACTTTAGTTCGTGTCTCGATTATTCATTTGGAAACAGAAATACCTTACCAACATTGGTTTTCTGGTATTTTATCCAGAATAGTTTATCCAAGTCATAGTCCCTGTCCATGTTTTTTACAAAACTAAAGTGATAATATTATATTATATTACAGCATCGGAGTATGGGGAGGCGCATGTAAAACACACATCATACACCTTGAGAGAGCTCAATGTTCCTCGCTCAAGACAATGACATTTAAGCCTTATCGATTCACCACCCGCCCTTAATAAGATGTGTCAAGTTTTCGCACTAAGGCAGTTATTTATATATCACATCATTACCAAACAGCATGTTTCTAAACCTTATGACAACAGTAACAAGCGAAGCAAGTAACAATTACTAATGTTATTGATCCCATAAGATGCTTATTATTATTATAAACAAATTTACATTTCACTCCTGATGATGAGTGACTATTGTATTCCTGGACACCTGCAACTATCATCAAACAACGAAGAATAAAGATGCGATATCATATCTGAGGACTAAGATGTAACGCCTCATAGCCTGTAATTATACTAGCTCTTTATACCCTTCACACCTCAGCAGTGCAAGTGTAGGTAAGTGATTGGGACCCATCCAGATGAACTCATGGGCAGAAAACGAGTCCCACCCCCTAGGAAATTTCATCCAAATCCGTGTAGCTGTCCGGCATTCCGAGTGAGCGTGGTCCTACCCCTGATGAGCTGACCCATTCGTGCTACAACTAATATAGCTGCAATGTGGCTATATCATTCCACAAAATCTTTCTCTTAATGATTAACATTTTTTGTTCTACGACATTTGAATAACTTTGAAGAGGAAAAATTTTACTCCGAAAACGCGTTGAGAAACGCTGGTTAACAATTCACCGTTTCTTGTTTTTAGGATTTCTTTAAACGCGTATATATTACCCCTTATTCTATGAAGTCTAGTTACTGTTTTGTAATTACAAACTTGTATTTTTCTATTCTAATTAATTCCACAACCACGTAACAAAGTCTCTTCACGTCAATCGCTTCAAGTATTTTTATGCTGCATATATAGAGTTATGCTTGTATATGGCTTCTATTATAATGCAATAGCCTTGAAATATAAGCAACGTTTCTTTAGAAAGGCCATAACAATGTTTATACAATAATTGAATGTCATTGCTACGTTTTACTAGGTTCGAGTCGAATTAAGTGGTTGATTTTAAACTATCTTTCCGATGAGCGAGACACTTGAAATTTTGAAAATAGCTCAGAATCGGATGCACTTGTCATCCGATGATCATATGAAAAAAAAAACATGGTATATTAAAAATATTTAATTTGTCACTGCTTATGTAGCGTTTAAATTATTTATTTATTACTAGCTGTGCCCACGATTTTGTTGGGAACCTTAAGTACTTATACTCAAATGGCTTAGGAAGATCCTCCGTTATGCCGAAAATATTGCAGCATTAATTTTGAAATAAATATATGGTAAAGTTGAGGATTAAGCTTAAGTACTATGTTACACGAAAACACGATTCCGTAAAATTTCCTCGATAGAAAAAAATCGAGAGTTACCTCCAAACTGAACAATAAGCCGCTGGTATTCATAAAATACTTCAAATTAAATCATGAAACTTTGCATACCAACTGAACTATATAGTCGGGCTTATGTTTTTTTTATTTTTCTTAAGTTACCATTATTTTCAATCTAAAAAGAAATTACCTAATCTATCGTCCTGAAACTTGTTCCCTGCCGCCCGATCAGTCTCGCTTCGACTTTGAACGGGAAATATGTGTCGTTTAAGATCAGAATACACATTACGCAACAGGATGACAAAAAATTAAAACGGAAAATAATCGTAATACAAATAAGAAGCGAATGGGTTTGGCGTGAAGAAACGGGCATAAAGATGATAAACCTAATGAAAATTATCTAAAGACCTATCTACTTACAGTATTAGTGATTACAAACATATCGGTATACAAGCATACAACGCGCGGAGAAGTGGGGGTGAAATTTGAATTTGAGTTGAGGTAGTGTAGCCATAGTGGCGGTTAAGAATATCCGCTATCCCATATCTTCCCGTGGGTGTCGTAAAAGGTGACAGAGGGAAACAGGCAGGAGATGGGCAACGGCATCTTCCTGATAACAGCAACTGTAAAACAAAAAAAATTGCGGTTGTCAACTCGCTCGCCAAGCGTGGAAACTATGGCAATATACAGCCCATGACCAAATACACAAATAGACGGCCCATAATCCCCGGCGGCCCCGATATTCCTGGCTACGGTGGCGACCGTGGTAACGGCGGGGCAGGGTGCTAAGAATCTCCGGTGGAGGTTCAGTTGCCACGACGACTCAACCTGGCAATATATAACGCACGCACCCTGAGGACTGACGAGAAGATCCTGAAGCTGGAGGAAGACAAGTTACACTGGAATATTACAGGATTATCCGAAGTCCGAAGAGAGGGGGAGGACGCGATGATTCTCGAATCTGGCAACTTGTTCTATCACTGGGAGGGCGACCATCTGTCCCAATGAGGTGTTGGATTTATCGTCCACAAGTCTCTCGTTAACAACGTTGTAAAATTTGGGAGGATGTCGACGGGGGTTGCGTACCTTATATTCAGAATCACCAAACGATATTCGCTAAAGGTCATATAGGTTTACGCACCGACGTCGGAACATCTCGATGAGGAGGTGGAGGAAATGTATGAGGATATATCTAGAGCCATGTATTCCTCCAAAACTCACTATACGGTGTTAATGGGAAACTTCAACGCAAAACTGGGCACAAGAAAGAACGGTAAGCTGAAGGTAGGGAAATTTTGGATAGGGCAACGGAACCCAAGGGGCCAGCAACTGACCGACTTCATGGAGAAAGAGGGACCTTTATGGTGAACTTTTTCTTCCATAAGCGGTCCCACAGAAAATGGACCTTGTCGAGCCCCGATGGTTCGACAGAAAATGAAAATGAAAATGATTGACTTCATTATGACGACTAGACGGCAACTGTTCAGTGATGTCTCAGTGATCGCAAGGGTGAAAACTGGCAGTGATCACCGAATGGTTAGAGGCACACTGAACCTAAACGTTAAGTTGGAGAGGTTTTGTTTAATGAAGTCAACGCTCCGTCCCCCTCGTGATCTAATCCAAAATCCCGAAACCTTTCAGCTCGAGTTATAAAAACTGCTTTCAGTGCCTAGAAGATTGCAATGCAGTCGACGATATGATAAACAGAATGATATAATGATCGTTCGATCGATCGTAAGAGCTCGTGGAAACTGCCCATGCGGTCGGAGCTAAGTTCTGCAAGAGCCGTCGCAAAAGAACACAAAAAATCTCCGATCACACTCTTAATCCCATGGCTGTTAGACGGGAGATGAGGCTGCAGTCATCAGCAGATTTGACAGCGTATGGGCAACTGAATAGACAGATCAACTTCAATACAGCTCGCATTGAAGAAGCTAATGAGCGGAACCAGGGCTTCAAAGTCTTTGACAGAGAAATGTCTGCCAGAAAGAGTCAACTACAAAAACTGGAGACTGAGTGTGGCAGCATCGTTTCCGGGACACCTGAAATTTTGCACTTAAAATCTCAGGTGTCCCGGAAACGGAATAGATAGAAACGATAGGTAGATTGAGAAGTTCTACGGGCAGCTGTACACATTATCATTGGCGCCACGATCCAAGAATAAGCCTTATCCGACACTACTTCGATGAAATCTCGGACGTCAGTCTGATGGAGATTAGCGTGGCTCTCCAGCACTTTAAAACAGCATGGCCCCAGATGAGGATGGAATTACAGCAGAGCTTTTGAAAGAAACACCAGTACTTAAAGTCCTTCAGAAGCTCTTCAATTCCGTCCTCCATGGTGGCACTACTCCGAGGGCGTGGAGCAGAAGTACAGTGGTCTTGTTCCTCAAGGAAGGTGACAACGCTCTCTTGAAGAACTACAGACGGATTTCTCTTCTGAGCCGCGTCTACTTGTCGTTTTCGAGAGTCATTACGAATCGTCTCGCACGTGGACTTGACGACTTCCTGCCTCCTGAACAAGCCGGTTTCGGAATATGCTTCAGTACAATAGACCACATACGTACGGTAAAGTGGCAGATTGTACTCTTCGGTCTTCTATACAATCTGCCACTTCGCCTGGGGTATGTGGACTATGAGGAAGCCTTTGATTCCGTCGAAATTAGGGCGGCGTTACAGTCCCTTCAACGGTGCCAAGTTGACTGCCGGTATATCGAAGTGCTGAAGTTTTTATACAGTAGGGCTATGATTTTTATTATTTATTTTTTATTCGAGTACAGAACCAGAGTTCGAAACCTATCCAACCGCACAGAGGTCTAGGATAGGGTGACGTTATATCCCCGAAACTCTTCACCGCTGCATTGGAACACATTTTCAAGCTACTAGACTGGAAAGAATTTAGATTGGTACATTAGATTGTACAAGCAGTGCGTGTTGCCAGTGGTGATCAATGGGTCTGAGACGTGGTCCTTCACTGCTGGCCGTATTAAGAAGATCAAAGTCGCTCAGCGAGCTATGGAGAGGGCTATTCTCGGAGTTACTCTGCATGATAAACTTAGGAATGAGGATATCGGCAGTAGAACCAGAGTGACTGACATAGCCCAACGGATTAGTAAGCTGAATTGGCAATGGACCGGCCATATATCCGAAGAACCGATAACCGACGGAAAAAAATACTTAGTGGCAGCCTCATACCGGTAGGCGAAGTATAGGGCGACCCCCCACTAGATGGAGTGACCACCCGGTAAGATATGCAGGAAGTCGATGGATGCAGGTGCCTTAGGACCGTGCTTTGTGGGATTATTTGGGGGAAGCCTATGTTCAGGAGTGGACTTGTGAAAGGGGGTAATATGTAATCTTGTAATATCAGATATCTGTCAGTGAAAGTCCCGTCAAAATGGGTTCCACCATTTCGAAGATTAGCCGGAACAAACATTATATAAATATTGACTTTTTGATAAAAGTATCGTATATAATTTCGTATGCATTTACTAAACACCTGTTATTTTGAAATTACAAATAGGCCCTTCAATTTTATTTATTTGTATAGATGATTTTACGAAAACTAAGAATATGTTATATTCTAATTCAACACGAATTATAAATTAATGTAAACAAACGAATAAGTGATGAGTCAAACGGTTAAGTTAAAGTTTAGTGACACTTCGGTATTATTAAACTACTACATAGTTAGCTTGAGGTAGGCAAGGGATGATTGTTGTTTCCTTTCCTAATATAGATTTTCAAGAACACCTATTGATATTTGAAATTCGTAAAATATTTAATGTTTATTCCGCAGTTACGGCTTAAATTCGTATTGGTCATAAAACGACCAATTCGACTCAAGCATTGGGCAGGATTTTTTGGAACATCCAATAAAAAAATACTTCGATTGCAAATTAGCCTATGAGGAAGGCCTTTAATTGTGCTTTTTGCATTGTGTGCTGTAATGTTGTTGATGATCTTGATAATAGCGAAAATAAATACGATATCAGTTTTGTCGATTATGAGAAATTGTGTCCAAACACGACAAAAAATTTATATTTTCAAAATTTATATCTCAAAATTAAACTAAAAATACTTTAAAATTTTAATCGTTTTAAGAATACCGCATAGTTATCAACCCGTAAAAGTCCACAGCTGGGTATTGGCTTCTCATGCTGTATGGATTTACATTAATCGTTAAGCGTAGAAAGCGGATTGACGATCGCATCACATATAGCCGTTACTAATATACAAATTGGATTAAGAGTTGGAAACAGTGTGAAATTTAGTTGAAGGTTCATGTTCGATCGGAGTTATTACACAAAATGAAATTGTAAAAAAACTGTTCTGAAATATTTTTCCGTATTTTTACTATAGATCCGAGCTGTATCCAGCCCGAAGGACCACAAAATAGGTGATAATTTTTAACGACATATTTTAATTCGTGCGTGTTATAGTGTGAAGAATTGTTAGAGAATATAATTACAGGTTATGAGATATTTCGTCTTATTCCTAAGAAATATTAAACTTATGCTTAAAATATAATTTCACGAAGTGAACAGACTATCGTAATTATATAATGCTGAAATTCTTTTGCAAAAAAAATTTCAAAGAAATGTGAAGTACACCAACATGTATTAGGGTAGCGCCGCGAATATTTCTTCGCCCTGAACCCTCTCAGAAATGAGAGGAGGCTTATGCCCAGCAGTGGGACGTATATAAGCTGTAATTTTTTATTACAAGACAAGTATAAAGGAAAATAAGAATAAAGGGACATAAACGCAAACGGCGATATTAAACGCCTTGGCGATTGTGATGGCAATATTAAACTAATGGTATATAAAGGCAAGGACTGAAAAACTTCAATGACTTCATACCGCATGTTGAAAATGTTAATTGCAATTTTAAGTGTTGATATACCACTGCTGCGGTTAAAGATTGTGTCCTGAAGAATCCTAAATGTATAAGTAATTAAAAAATATTTCGAAGTTATGCGAAATCCGCCATCACGCATTGACGCAGGGCAATGGGAGGGAGGGAGGGAGGCTTGTTTTGGTGTGGCTTGTTTGGTGAGGCGTTTTGCTTTGATTAAAAACATAAAGTAATACAAAAAGTCGTAGGTTCAAATCTATTTGAGACAAAAACAGAAATTAAGTTATTCAATATTGATTATAAATTATACTTATTGGAAGTAGAGTAGCGGCGGGTAAGAATTCCCGTTACCCCATACCTTCCCATGGGTGTCGTAAGGGGCGATAGAGGGAAATTGAGACAGACGATGGTCAGCAGTATCTTTCTGATAACAGCTAAAAGTAATAAAAACCGGGTATCCGCAGTAGAACTAGAGTGACCGACATTGCCCAACGGATAAGTTAGCTGAGTGTCAATGGGCCGGCCATATTGCTCCATGAATCGATAACTGATGGGGAAGAAAAGTTCTCGAGTGGCAGCTCCGTACCGGCATGTGAAGTGTAGGGCGCCCCCCGCTAGATGGAGTGACGACCTGGCAAGCTATGTAGGAAGTCGATGAATGCAGGTGGCTCAGGACCGTGCTTTGTGGCATTCCTTGGGAAAGTCCTATGTTCAGAAGTGGGCTTTTGAATGGCTGTAATCAGGATCATCATCATCATCATCATTACATCCCTTCACATGTCTACTGCTGAACATAGGCCTCCCTCAAGTAATGCCACAAAGCACGGTCCTGAACCACCTGCATCCATCGATTTCCTGCATATCTTACCAGGTCGTCACTCCATCTAGTGGGGGGTCGCCCTACACTACGTACGGTACGAGGCTGCCACTCGAGAACCTTTCTTCCCCATCGGTTATCGGTTCTTCGCGCTATATGGCCGGCCCATTGCCACTTCAGCTTACTAATCCGTTGGGCTATGTCGTTCACTCTGGTTTTACTGCGGATATCCTCATTTCTGAGTCTATCACGCAGAGAAACTCCGATCATAGCCCTCTCCATAGCTCGCTGAGCAACCCTGAGCGTCCTCATACGGCCCGCAGTGAAGGACCACGTCTCAGATTCGTAAGTCATCACTGGCAACACGCACTGGTTGTACAATCTAGTTTTCAGAGATTTAGGTATACCTGACGAGAAAAGATTACGTAATTTCCCGAACGCTGCCCAGTCGAGTTGAATCCGTCGATTGAGCTCTCGGTCGAAGTTGGATTTACCTAGTCAGACTATTTGTCCCAGGTAAACGTACTCGTCAACAACTTCGAGCATAGTGCTCCCAACAACTACCGGCATAGGTGTGACATGGATATTAAACATGATCTTTGTTTTGTCCATGTTCATCTTAAGACCTATCAGTTGGGAGACACCATTGAGGTCATTGAGCATAGTACTTAGGTCCTCCATGGCAGAATGCCATAAGGACTATATCGTCGGCAAATAGAAGGTGAGTGATGTACTCGCCATTGATGTTACTACCGTATATTTTCCAGTCCAGTAGCTTGAAAACATCTTCCAATGCAGCGGTGAAGAGTTTCGGGGATATGTAATCAGGATGATGATGACTTATTTGAAGTTACTCTTTTGTTAACTTACTGGTTCGGAAAAAAACTTCTGTCCTGGGAGGAACCAGCAAAAAACCCAGCGGGACTTTTTTATCACCATCGCATATCATAACCAAACTCGCGATACCATCCATACCGTCTGGATGATTGGCGGTCTGCTACTGTGTGACTTCGTTGAATTGGCTACCGCCAGCGACTATACCGGACTAATATGACTTAAGAACTTTCTAAAAAAGAGCCTACTCTTTTTTAAAACCGTCAACAAACCTGAAATTCTTCTAGTGTTATAGTTGTACATGGGCGGCGGTAGTCGTTTAGCGTCAGGTGAGCCGCACGCTCGTTTCCATCCTCTTATGTTAAAAAAAAAACTATCATTCGGTTGCAGTCGTAATCGATTCCCAGCACAAGTACTTACTTAAGCTTAGTTGGAATGGTTAATAGAAATATTAGTAATGCAAATATCTTCTTCAAAGTGCTTCTTTAGAAAAACACATCTCTTATGTTACAATACAGCGAAAGTAGCACATTACTACAGTCATGTTTGCATTGGCAGAAGTACAAAACTTTAATATTTATAGATTTGCGCTAATTCAAGCGAGCCCAGAAATAGATCGATATTTAATAAATTATCAATATTTCAACTATATGTGGGTTAAGACAATGTTAAGTGTGTAGGTTTTTCAAATACCATTTCAAAATACAATTTTTCCTCTTTTTATCTGCACTGCAAAGTGGATTGTAGTAATTTATTAATTTATTTTGCCAGATTTCTAATAGCACTTTTATTTTATACGTGATGAAGCTACACTACACCTTTATTATGGTTGTAGCACGAATGGATCGGCTCGACCGGAGAAGGACCACGCTCTCACAGAACACCAGCGTAAAATAGCAGCTTAATGCTGCTGTTTTTCGTATGGTGAGTTTAGAGAACCGGAAACCTGTCTTACTGGAAACGAGGCATTCTTTGTTAGTTCTCAGGGGTGTCCATGCATCTGCATTATCGTTCTTAATCGATAAAAATTGGAGATGTCTATAGGCCTCAAGATACACTTACCATCAGGTAGACTGTGTTTTCGTTTGTCACCCTTATTCTATAAATAAAAACATCAAAACATAGGAAAGATGCTAGGGATCACAAACAATCTAACATGTACTTAAATGTTGATGAATATAAGATAAACATACATTAATACATAATATATACATACATACATATATACATACTACGGCTCGGTTCGACGGGGTGAGACCACGCTCTCACACGATAATAGCGTAAGAGAAGAAGCTTAATGCTGCTCTGTCGGTATAGTGAGTGTAGAGAACCGGAGAATTTTATTTCTAGTATTCCATATAATTCCTCGGTGGTGACAACGCATCTGCATTTTGATCCATAATCAAGGATAGATGTAAATGTTTTTAGGCTACTACATTCAGTTACCATAATGGAGTCTATTAATTCGTTTGTCACATTTATTTTATAAAGAAATACGGTTTTCATAAATTATGGAACAGACGGATTAAAAACGATTGATACCAATTAATAGTAAAGCAGGAATTAATTCTATTTCTTTAAAAATACATTAAAACTTAAACAGGACCTTTTTCACCGTGAAACTTTATAACAAATTCTAAAAGCATTGATAATCGAAGTTAAACTCTTATGAATAGGAATTGTCTAGCCATAGGCGTGCCCCTATACTATTGATACGCTTTTAAATATTTTTACGTGGTAGAGCCATGCTGCAGTTATATCAGTAGTTTAGTTGTAGCACGAATAGGTCGGCTCGACCGGGGAAGGACCACGCTCTCACAGAATACCGGAGTCAAATAGTAAATTAATGCTGCTGTGTTTCGTGTGTGTTCATTCGTTCGTTTTTTTTTATAGAATAAGGATGACTAACGAGCACACAGTTCACCTGATGGTAGGTGGTTACTGCGGCCCATTGACATCTAATTCAATCCTCGATCACGAATTGAAGCGTTGTCACCCGTGAGGTCTACGATGGAATGCCTCTTTTCCAGTAAAAAGGGTCTCCGGTTCTCTACGCTTACTATACGAAACACAGCATTTTAAGTTGCTATTATACGCTGGTATTCTGTCTGAGCGTGGTCCTTCCCGGGTCGAGCCGACCTATTCGTACACTAATATAATTGCAACACGGCTCTACCACGTAATGTAAAATTTGTAAGTAAGAATTGTTTTATGTCCTTATTATCGGTTGAATATAGCTGATGTTAACGATAAGCAAATACTGCATGGCAACTCGGGTAAAGGGGTCGCAACGCAATTACGTCCAGACTGTAGGCGTCACTAGTAACTGACAGTTCGATGCCTTCATAGATATTTCTTACTATCGTAAATTGTCGTCAGACATTGTTTGCCTTGATTTCCTTAAAGTAAAACATAAAGCCTTAATTTAGAACAGCTTATATAACAAGTCCCTCTTTTGGACACAGGTTAAAGGCCTTCTCATTAATGAGTACATTTTTGACCACCGCGCTACCTTAATGTGAATTGCGCAGTTCACATACCTCTAAATATCACTTCGGGGACAATACTGACTTAAATGATCGAAAGGGAACGAGTTCTCTGTAAGCTAGGTCAAATATGTTAGTTCGTAATTCTTCACGGTGCTCTAGAGATGTGAAATTAACTTTGTTTAAAGCATATTGTACCTCCCTATACACGCGTAGCCTGTGTATCCGAAGGGCTTTCGGAACCTTTCGGATTCAATATAATAACGCGTTTCGGGTATTGATGTGGCTGTTCCGCCATGCCGTCATCACGCCGTCGGGGATATTTACAGAAACAGCGTAGATTGCCTTCTTTAAAATGCGTTCATCCTTTTTGCGCAGAGTATGGGTCAGTCCCAACAACATTCCGTGAATGATAGGGGTCAAAGTAGATTTTTCCTATACTTTACTACTGTAAAGAGCATATACCTAGCTGTTAACGCACAGTTAATTTATCAACGGTCAACAGTGAAAAAAAAAAACGGTTGGTTTATAATTTCTAAAAGAGATATTGTTGTCTTTTAATATCCTTCTAAAAATTAAAGATGCACTAGCGGTGTGATTATGAAATTTTAATATAAAGTTTCTCATTTTTTCTATTTTATTTAAACTTTAGTAACTGGATGGCCAAGCTTTGCTCGGTATTTTCTTTGGAAATCGTGTTTTTTGTAAATTATATTTAGATAACAAACAAATATTATATTTAGATACAAACTGATGAAATATGAATAAAATTTTCCGATTTTCTCGATCATCATTTTTGGTGTTTTAAAAAAAATATACTAAAAAAGGGCTCCAAATAATATATTAACTCACAAAGGAAGGAAAAAAAGAGTCAGACGTTGGACAGACATTTGGATTCGAAGCAGCGTTCTATGATTTCAGCACCGCCCGATATCCCATTTGAGCTGTGATAATCTTTTAGGCGTCGGCAAAATTTACTTCCGTATTCTAATGATATTGTAGCATTTTTTCATTGCCTAAAAATATGGATAAAATGACATTTTTTAAAAATGAGTCCTAACTAGATCGATTTATTGCCCTCGAAACTTCCTGTATACTAAATTTCATGAAAATCGTTGGAACCGTTTCCGAGACTCCGATTATAAATATATATATATATATATATATATATATATATATATATATATATATATATATATATATATATATATATATATATATATATATATATATATATATATGTGTGTCTATATCTCTGTAGTATCGAAATAATCACCTTTTGTTTGCCTTTTGTATGTCAAGTCATGAATAACCATTTTAAAACTTTTTGCCTGTCTGTCTGTTCCAGATAATTTTAGGAATGGCTGAACCAATTGTAATAAAACTTCACGAATAGATGGAGAGCAATAACAGAAGTCATCAAAACCTATATTTTATCAGTTCAAGTTCACATCGTATATCATATAGTATCAGTACAAGTTTTTACTTGGATAATGGGTTTTGATTATCTTGAATATAAATAAGACCATATTAATAGATCTTATCCAAGCGAAGACGGATGGTTAAATAAATGTATGATGAAAAAAATAAAATAAAATATTTATGAGAAATGTAATAATTTACAATATAGATAAAAATGTTTGCATACAACGCTGCGTGCTTCCAATGTATTTGTAATCATCATTCATCATCATTACAGCCCTTCAAGCCTACTGTAATGCGCTGTAATGATGATGATGATGATGATGACAGCCCTTCACAAGTCCGCTGCTGAACATAGGCCTCTCCCAAGGGATGCCACCAAGCACGGTCCTGAGCCTCCTGCATACATCAACTTCCTGCATGTCTTACCAGCTCGTCACTACATCTAGTGGGGGGTCACCCTATACTTCGCCTACCAGTACGAGGCTGCCATTAGAGAATCTTTTTTCCCATCGGTTAGCGGTTCTTCCGATATATGGCCGGCCCATTGCCACTTTAGCTTACTAATCCCTTGGGCTATATCAGTCACTGGTTCTACTGCGGATATCCTTATTTCCCAGTTTATATAGTATAGCCCCGAGCATAGCCCTTTCTCGCTGAGCGACCTTGAGCAATCTCGTACGGCCAGCAGTGAAGGACCACGTCTCAGACCCATAGATCACCACTGGCATCACACACTGGTTGTACAATCTAGTTTTGAGGTTTTGCGTTTTGCCTCACGAGAAGATTTGTCGCAAACTCCCGAACGTTGCCCAGCCGAGTTGAATCCGTCGATTGACCTCTCGGTCAAAGTAGGACTTACCTAGTCGGACTACTTATCTCAGGTAAACATACACTTCAACAACTTAGAGCTTAGTGCTCCCAATAACCACCGACATAAGTGTGACAAGGACATTACACTTGACTTTTGTTTTGTCCATGTTTATCTTAAGACCTATCCGTCGGGAGACACTATTTAGAACATTGAGCATAGTGCTTAAGTCCTCCAGGGATTATGCCATAAGGACTACATCCTCGACAAATCAAATGTCTTTGTAATAAATATTATCAAACGCAAAATTTAGAAGAAATGCGATAACGTGTTCGTATTATATTCAACGTGTTATATTCGCAGCGTGATATAGTCAGACATTCTCTAAAAAGGAAAAGAAGGATAGTTGACGTGACATAGACGAAATCTTGAAGACCTCGAAAGAATCTTGACGTGAAGTTGATTTATGTTCTGTCGGCGGTTTTTCCGCCGCATTCAGTCAGCGCTAATTTCATTTTATTTATTTATAAACAACCGTATATTTCATCATATGTAGTTTCAGCACAACGGAATCCGCTACACCGTATCATTCCGTGGTTGTTGTTAGACGGAAATTAAATAGGAAGTGGGTTTTATCATCTTTAAATTATAACTCAAAACAAGTTGTAAAATTAAAAATATTGTGCAACCGACTTCGATATACCTAAATAAAATGAGAACAACAGTCTACAGATAACTCAAAAACTACTTAAGGATAATGGATGAACGAATTTAAAGTGCTGATTTACCACGTGCTCGGTAGTGAAGAAAATTATTACAAGTTAACCTGCACATCCGAGGAAAAAAAGGAGAATATGTATTGATTAAAACAACTTTTACGGATTTTATCGCGTTTAATTTATTTTATTTTAAAATGCCCGACGTTTCGGTTGATTTACAGCACTCATGGTCACGGGGGACCGAGGTGACTTACGTCCCGATGTCAATGTTAACTCGGAGTACCTTCAGCTTTTTAGGGTTCCGTAGTCAACTAGAAACCCTTATAGTTTCGCCATGTCTGTCTGTCCGTCGGTCCGTCCTCGCTTAATCTCTGTGACCGTTAGCACTAGAAAGCTGAAATTTGGTACCAATATGTGTATCAATCACGCCGACAAAGTGGTAAAATAAAAATTGGAACAAAATGTTTTATTAGGGTAGCCCACCTATATGTAAAGTGGGAAGTGATTTTTTTTCAATTTCAACCCTAACAATATATTTCAACCCTAGGGGTTTACTAAAATCATTTTTTGATAATTTCAATAATTTCGGAAATAATCGCTCCAAAAGTAAAAAACAATGTGTCCCCCCCCCCTCTAACTTTTGAACCATAAGTTTAGAAAATATGAAAAAAATCTGAAAATTAGAACTTTATAAAGACTTTCTAGAAAAATCGTTTTGAACTTGAATGGAAACAACAGTACCCACTACCGGGAGCAGTTGCAGGAGCGCAGAGCGCTGCTGGAGCGCGAACATAATGGATACCCACCTTTAAACTCATAAGTGGGAACACTTATTGTGACGGACGGGAAACTACGGATCACTACACTGAGCGTGGCCCGACACGCTCTTGGCCGCTTTTTTTAATTATAGTTTTTGGTAAAATCTACGCAGGTGAACTTACTGTGTTTTGAAGTCTTGCAGTGGTATGCTTGGGCTTAGTTTTAATTTTATTAGTTATAATGTCTCAAGCAGGTGGTAGTACCCAGCCTCCTTCTCCATTTAAATTAGGTTTTTTAATATCAATAGCCTCACGTATCATCCTTGGCAGGAATCGATGTTCTTTCGCGAGAATTTGTGTCTATCAAATCTGATGTAATGGTTGGAATATGTATATTGATGTCTACTAGATGCTCTGAAGTATTCTGTCGGACTCTTTACTGTTTTAAAACGTATTCAGAAATATGCACAGTTAGAGATTTAGAAGAAAATTATATTATATTAGCGATAAGGAGTGATTTCTGGATCCCAAAAACAGCGCCACATACCTGGTTTAATTGAGTTTTTGAACCATCTAGGGGACCATTCAAATACACACAAAATAATTCATCAAAATCTGTTGAGCCATTTTCGAGTTTTAGCGAGACTTACTGACAGCGATTGTTTTTTTTATATATAAGAAAAGAAGATTGATTGCTTATTTATATTTTTTTCTTACTAGTGACCTGCCCTGGTTTCGCCTGGGATCTGTGAATGTGGCGTTATTAAGATTTAAGACAGTCAAAGACCATTTATATTAACATATTTTCCTTTTTTTAATCTCCAAATTTTAGGTTAAAATATAATTTAGATCACTCCTGGAGTTGCCCTTTATTTATTCGTGAAGCTTCATTACAAACGGTTTAGCCATTCCGAAAATTAACCCTGACGGACAAACGGACAGATCGACGGTAAGACAAACAGACGTACGATTAAAAAAGTTGTTGTTAAAGTCTTAATGTAGTATAGTAACGGTATAGGAATATCCACTACCCCATATCCTCCCGTGGGTTTAGTAGGCGATAGAAGGAAATTGTAACAGGTGATGTGCAGCAGCGTATTCCTAGTGACAACTCAAAAGAATAAAAACTGCGGTTGACAACTCGGTCGCCAAGCCTCTCAACTATGGCAATATCCCCTCTATGAGGCAACCTGTGGGGAGGCCCATGCTCAGCAGTGGACTTATACTTATTTATTTAATATTTATTTAATTATTCAAATGAACAATATAAACTTACAGTTCTGGACCAAATCGCTTATATGTTATACTAAACACTACATACATTTTATGAGATCACTTATTTAAACTATTCAATAAACACATACTTCCTAATTATATCGACTTAAAAAAAATATATCGGCATTCGAGTTGCTTTGGAAAAATCTATGCTTAAAATGTATGGCTTTAGTGGTAGGGCTATTACTGACATGAGATAAGCAACATGTTGGGGGTTGACAGAAAGGCTGGCGTTTCCTCCGTCCAACTCCGTGTAAGTAACGATCAGGCACATAGAAATGAACACATTCGTGTACCAATGGATTGTCCACCTTATTGGTAAGTAATAAATAGGCTGTATATAGGCTGTAATGGATGGATGGAAGTCTTAATGGCATAAAATCAACCCTCTCAGCTCAATATAAGAAAGCTATATGGATATTACAGATAGACTTTTACTGACACTTAAATTTTATTTATATGTTTAGATAATATAAACAAATATCCATCGTTTTTTTTTTAAATCCAACCGCTGCTGTATACATAATATCACGTAATAATTTATCTGTAATATTTAAAGCCGAATCAATCCCCGCATATAATTCATTTATAACTGGTCTGAGAGTTTCGTTTTTCCGTTCTTTCTGCATATGCTCTACCCAGTGTTATGAATACGGGAAGCACTTAAATCAGATTGACAATTAATCCAAATAATACTTGAAATACCATAAAATATATTTAGCCAGTATTTTTTTACGTGGTAGTGCCAAGCTGCAGCTATATTGTAGTTTTAGCACGAATGGGTCGGCTCGACTGGGGTAGGGCCACACTCTCACAGAGCACCAGTGTAAAATAGTAGCTAAAGGCTGTTGTGTTTCATATGACGAGTGTAGAGAACCGAAGACCCTTTTTACTGGATTTGAGGCATTACATCTTAATCCTCAGGTGTGACAAGGCATTTGCATTTTGATTTTAATTGAGGATAAATATTCGTTTTGAAATTACGTTTTTAGTGAAAAGTTTTACCTACTATTTGGATGTCCTTAATGTGATTTAGCTCTTTTATTTCTTTTTACTACCTTTAGGTCCGTAGTGTGTTAATTACATTTTTATTTTCTTTTTTGGTATTTTCAAGATGATTGATGATAAAGCAACTGCCAGGCAACCTTAAAAGGTTTGCCCTTATTCATTACTCTGAGTATGATAGCGATATTCTTCTACTGCCGATACTGCTTGCTGTTACCACTCTATGATAATACTGTTTGACATTTTAAAATGTATAATATTATACAGATTCATTCTTGAGATGCATATGTACAGAAAATATTACACACAAACTTTTCAATACATACCTAAAATATATATGGGCCACGGCATACACTCACCATCAGGTGGACTGTGGAAGAACTTTTAAGAACGTTAAGCCAGTTTATCACCTAATACTACGAAAAATTCCATCTTAGTCCTCAAAGAATAAAACTTCTTTGTTGGAATATGGCTGCAGGTGTCCATGGACTACAGTCACCACATATTATCAAGTGGACTGTATGTTCGTTTGTCACATGAGTTTTATAAAAAAATTGCAATCCACCCCGGCTTTGCACAGGTGATTTCTAGATCTTGGTAACAGCGCCACCTACTGGTTTTGACTATACCTAAAACTATCCAAGACCATATAAGTTAGAAAGAGTGTGGCTCCTAAAATCTATAATAAAATTCCTCAGATATATAAATCACTGAACAGCAATATTTTTGAAAATAAATTCAAAAACTTTTTAACTGAAAAATGCTTTGTATATTAATAGACTTTGCCAATGTTAGATGAAAACTAACAACCTAAAACTTTAAATTTTACACATGTACATCGGTAAGACATGTTGATACTAATGACACTAACACCAAGAATATATTTCTGCCCATGCATTGCATATCTCAAACATGTTTTAGTATATAAAATATCCTATCTTATCCCTCAAAATCTTTCATTTGTGAAAATCAGTCGAGCCTTTTAGGAGAATAATAATTACGAACACATGCACACCGGAATTTTGTTAGAGATGTCGTATTTTAATTTGGTATTAAGTTACTTTGGCACTTTTCTTGGAAAATTATACTTACAGTAGTATTCATATCAAAGCGAATACGAACTTTCTTGCTCTTTTTACGTCGCTTCATTTTTATTTCTAATTTTTCACTTAACTAAAATACTAAACATATTACATTTTGCATCATCGAATTTACACAGTTGCACACATATGATGGTTGCGTCGGCAAATTTAAATCTTAAATATTTAAATCTATTACCACTTTTAATAGCGAACTGACTTTCCTAGTAACATTTTTGTTCGAAATAAATCAACACAAAATTTCCCCGTCTCACGCTGTTAACTGATCATAGCACAGCATCCGAACCGAACGTCTAAACAAGATGCAGTTTTGACAGCGTAAACAAACATCTTAACTACTTTACACTTCAATTGCTTAAACGAAAAACTATTGTTCACAGCGCAATTCGATTCCGATGTAGTACAGTCCACCGTGGAATCGCGTCGGAACTGAAGTTTGATGTGCTATTTTTGAAATGATATATTACTATTATGGGTGAATGTTTAGTATGACTCATGGGATTCAACTACTCGCATAAAAACTGGACACATGGAAAATTAAAAAAAAACCTAATTTGCATATCGAACTGACTCAAATATAAATGATGGTTTAGTTCTACAATTTTAACAGGTAAGTGGCACTGTTGTCGAGATCCATAAATCACTCGTGCGAAGCCGGGGCTGATTACTAGTCTCTATATATAAAAATCAATTGCTGTCTGGTAGTCTCGCTAAATCTCGAACAGAGCGCGATCGATTCCAATGAAATTTTTTGTGTGTGCTTGAACGGGTCCCTATATGGTTTAGATTCACATTTGAACCTGGTAAGTGGCACTATTGTCGAGATCCATAGATCACTCATGTGAAGCCGGGGCTGATTACTAGTCTCTATATATAAAAATCAATTTCTGTCTGGTAGTCTCGCTAAATCTCGAACAGAGCGCGATCGATTTCAATGAAATTTTTTGTGTGTGCTTGAACGGGTCTCTATATGGTTTAGATTCACATACATACTTTGAATCTGGTAAGTGGCACAATTGTCGAGATCCATAAATCACTCATGTGAAGCCGGGGCTGATTACTAGTCTCTATATATAAAAATCAATTTCTGTCTGGTAGTCTCGCTAAATCTCGAACAGAGCGCGATCGATTTCAATGAAATTTTTTGTGTGTGCTTGAACGGGTCTCTATATGGTTTAGATTCACATTTGAATCTGGTAAGTGGCACTATTGTCGAGATCCATAAGTCACTCATGTGAAGCCGGGGCTGATTACTAGTCTCTATATATAAAAATCAATTTCTGTCTGGTAGTCTCGCTAAATCTCGAACAGAGCGCGATCGATTTCAATGAAATTTTTTGTGTGTGCTTGAACGGGTCTCTATATGGTTTAGATTCACATTTGAATCTGGTAAGTGGCACTATTGTCGAGATCCATAAATCACTCATGTGAAGCCGGTGCTGATTACTAGTCTCTATATATAAAAATCAATTGCTGTCTGGTAGTCTCGAAAAGGGCGCGATCGATTTAAATGAAATTTTTGTGTGTGTTTGAACGGGTCCCTATATGGTTTAGATTTACATTTGAACCAGGTAAGTGGCATTGTTGTCGAGATCCATACTGATTTTTATGGAATTTTTGTGTGTGTTTGAATGAGTCCTTATATGGATTAGATTCACATTTGGACCCGGTAGGTGGTGCTATTGTCGAGATCCATAAATCACTTGCGCGAAGCCGGGGTCGATCACTAGTCTACATATATATAAATCAATTGCTGTCCGTTGGTCTCGATAAAACTCAAAAAAGACGAGACCGATTTTGATGAAATTTGTGTGTTTGAATAGGTCCCTGTATGGATTAAATTCACATTTGGACCCAGTAGGTGGCGCCGTTGTCGAGATCCATAAATGCCGGGGCGGATCGCTAGTAATCAATAAAAACTTAACTTTTTCCAATATTCTACTTATTATTTTTGACCCCGTTCTTCCTCTTTTGTCGTTTATAAAGTATCATAGCGGGATATGGGTGATTTCCGTTATATAAAGGATTTGCTCTAAGCACCACAGTTGGCAAGCGGATTGGCAATCACAATACTACAAATCTAATACCCTTGACGTTATTCCTCGTCTCCAGTTTGGCTGTTTTTCCTTTAGCGTAGGTTGGTAAAACTGCCATCTTTCTTTGTAGAATAAAGGTGACAAATGAACACACAGTCCACCTGAAGGTAATGTATGCTATGGCCCATAGAAATTCACATCGGTCCATGATTAAGAATAAAAACGAAGAATGCGTTATCATTTTGAGAACTAAGATGGAACGCCTTGTTTCCAGTAAAAAGGGTTTTTGGTTTTAAACACTAACCATACGAAACACGGCGGTATTACTCTGCTATTCCGTGCTGGTATTCTGTGAAAGCGTGGTTCTATGACATATTGATAAAATATAATGGAAGCCATGTAATTTTTGGGCACTTTTCATAGTCGCCTCCTTCGATATCCACGGAACGAAATTGGATGACGGATTCTTTCTCTTGCGATACCAGAAAGAATACTTATAAGAATCGTCAGTAGACTAATGTTAGTAGACTGCAAATCCGCATTTGAAAATATCAGCTTATTCAGATGTCAGGATGTGAGTGAAAACTGAATTTCTTTTAACTGAAACGCCGTCATTACATGGTAAAACGATACTAAGAAGAAGCGACAGAATCCTAATGGTAAAGATTGCAGACCTCCAATTCGCATCTGCAAATATCAGCTTATTCAGATGTCAGGATATGAGTGAAAACTGAATTTCTTTTAACTGAAACGCCGTCATTACATGGTAAAACGATACTAAGAAGAAGCGACAGTATCCTAATGGTAAAGATTGCAGACTGCAAATCCGCATCTGCAAATACCAGTTTAGTCAGATGTCAGGATGTGAGTAAAAACTGAATTGCTTTAAACTGAAACGCCGTCATAACATGGTAAAACGATACTAAGAAGAAGCGGCAGTATCCTAATGGTAAAGATTGCAGACTGTAAATCCGCATCTGCAAATATCAGCTTATTCAGATGTCAGGATGTGAGACTAAAACTGGATTGCTTTTAACTGAAACGCCGTCGTGAGAGGAAGCGAAAGGCTGCAGACTGCAAATCCGGACTATCCAATATCAACTTATTTAGATGTGGATATGAGTAAAAACTGAATTGCTTAATTGAATTTATACGTGGTTGGGCCACGCTGCAGCGATATTATGGTTGTAGCACGAATGGGTCGGCGCACCGCCATTGTGCCACTTAAGTTTAGCTTTTAGTTACTGTGAATTATTAAAAAGTTAAATATTCTATTTTCAAATTTATATAATTATGTTCAGAAATTATTCATATTATTCAAAAACACTAAACCATAATTTATTTTATCGCTTTAGGAATGGAATTTCAAACAAATATTTCGTTTTTTTTTTTCGGAATCCTCGAGAACTCATTACAATCTACCAATGTTTATTTCTCCATTTTTAAAATTAAGTAGTATGAGTTGAGTAGAAATCTACAAATCATATTAAACAGGGTTTGTAGATTTCTAGTATAAAATTTTATACTCTTAATCCGTTGGATTTAATAAATAACCTGTGTCCTTTCCTAGGGCTTAAGCTTTCTCCGTATTTAACAAATCGGTTCAGTGGTTTAGCCGTGAAAACCTAGCACACAGACAAAGTTACTTTCGCATTAATGTTATTAGTATGGGTACATACATACTGGTCAAGGTAGTAAAAGCGTGTTTTAAAGTGAACTATGTTGATATGTAGCGTTCTCGAGTGTTTTCTTTACGAACGACGTCAAATAACAATGCGTTCGATACTCTCGAGTCTTCATCATATACCGGTCTTGTTGCCTTTGATCCAGAGATACAGATTACCGTGTGTTTACATTGTAAGAACGTGAAGCATCAAGCTCAGTAGTTAACCTATCTCCGAGGCAGATGTAAATTATTTAATGTTAGCACTTACGATTTTTATCGAAAGCTGGACATTCGTTACGGTTTGTGTTCCATCAGTGCAATATGTGTGAATAGATCACGCTACGTTTTTTTTAAACCATGCTGCAGCTATATTTGAAGCACAAATGATTCGGCTCCACCGGGGATGGACCACGCTCTCAGAGAATAGTAGCGTAAAATAGTAGCTTAATGTTGCTGTATTGTGAGAGTAGAGAACTGGAGACCTTTTTTACTAGGAACGACGCATTCCATCTTATTTCCCAGGGGGTATAGACCATAGTATCCACTTACCATCAGGTAGACTGTGTGCTCGTTTATCAAATCAAATCAAATAGTTTATTTCTGATTCACAGGTTACAAAAAGGTCTTAATTAAATACAATTAAAGTTCCGCCTGTGATCAGCCTCATGGGCATACAAATGTCAAATGTCATTCGTAGTTCATAGATTACCTTAACCTACCTCATAATAATAGATTAAATTATTCATGTTAGGTTAGATTATTCATAACTGTTATTATCACACACACACACACACACACACACACACACACACACACGTATATTTGTATGTATGTATGTGTATATATATGTATGTATTTATATATGTGTATATATATTTATATAAAATTTTGATTATATACTTTTATTATTATCATTCCAAACATATTGCATATTTTATTTATTCTCTATGACTTTAATTGTAATTTACACTTTGGAAATCTCGTATCCGATCTCCACATGCAACTCTCACTTCATGTCTAAGAACGGTATCATCGAAAAGTATGTAATAAAGCCAATAGGGGGAGCCAGGAGACCCATAGCACAGGGTAACCTAGTTTGGGCTCCTGTCTCCTACAACTACTCAAAAACTCTTTAACTATTTATGAAACTATTGTAACTACGTAAAAAGTGGGAGAAATAAATGTTTATTATTATTATTATTATTATTATTATTATTATTATTATTTATATAATTTTCTCACCTGGTTGGGTTCTATAAATATATAATTATAAATTAAAATGAAAAGATAAATGTACATAAATATCAATAAAATAAAATAAATACAAAAACTACATAAATAAATAAGATACGGATTATTATTATTATTATTATTGTTATTATTATTGTGGGGTATCAATATAGTTTTCTCATCTGGTTGGGTTCTATAAATATATAATTATAAATGGAAATGAAAAGATAAATATACATAAATATCAATAACATAAAATAAATATTAAAATACATAAATAAATAAAAGCCCAACCAGATGGAGGCCCTCAGCAGGGGAGACCAAACGGCCGAGGGTTAGGGGGAAAGGGAAAGAAACCGGCGTACGATGCGGGCGGTATCGAGGAGCACCGCCTTCTGCATTTGAGCCTGGAGCGGTCCGCCACGTAGTCCCAGCCGCCTCAGATGACCCGAGAGGCTGACTGGGATTAGCCCGTTCGCAGAGACGACTACAGGAATAATTTCGGTCGGCAGACCACCCCACATGTCGGTCACCTCGTGAGCCAGGTCCAGATATTTTGTTTGCTTATCTGTTTCGGCTTTCACGATGTTCTCGTCATACGGAATGGTAATATCGACCAAAAATATCCTTGACTGTGCCCGGTCCATCAGCACAATATCAGGCTTATTCGCAAGAATAGTCCTGTCTGTGATGATGGCCCGGTCCCAATAGAGCCTGGCGCGATCATTTTCGAGCACGGCTTCCGGCAAGTACTTGTAATACGGCAATTTCCGAGACACGAGACCGTATTTCAGAGCGAGCTCCTGGTGAAGAATTCTGGCTACTAGGTTGTGCCTGTGCAAGTACTCAGAGTTAGAAAGCGCCGAACAACCGGAGATGACATGCCTAAGTGACTCACCGGGATGGCGACAAGCTCGACAGATGTCGACGGTGCCATCCTTTAGGATGTATCTCCGATAGTTGTTGGTCTTAATAACCTGATCCTGTATTGCACAGACAAAACCCTCGGTTTCCCCGAAGAGATCACCAAAGCGTAGCCAGTGGAGGGAGGCTACTGTGTCTACGAAAGGCTCATGTAGAGCCTTCCATACGGTCTCCCGGTCGGAAATGCTCTGTACTGCCGGGTCTTGCCATTGCTCGTTGGCTAAGGATAGAGGGGTAAGTCCTTTATCACAAGAAATGACGTCCTTATAGAATGGATCATCCGCTCTCGCCAGGAAGTAATCACGGAGGCTGCACACTTCGCGATTATGCATGGTGAGCGTGCTCAAGAAGCCACGACCACCATGCTTCCGCGGCAAGTACAGCCTCATCACCGACGATCTCGGATGATGCATCCTGTGGGACGTCATGGTAGTGCGGACTTTTCTATCCAGGGCGTTAAGTTCAGTCTGAGTCCACCTGAGTATGCCAAAGGTATACATGAGGACAGGCATGACCCAACCGTTATATGCGTGTGCCTTATTCACACCGGACAAAAGGCTGTTAAGCACTTTGGTCAAGCGTGCATAAAACACGTGGCAAACTGACTGTTTCATACCAGTCTCATCGATACCGATGTTCTGTGACATACCCAGGTATCGGTATGTTTCAGCCTCGGAAAGGGTCCTTAAGTTGACGGGCATAGATAAGTCTATGCCCTCAGAGTTAGCAACCCTACCCCTCTCAACATGGAGTACCGCACACTTATCCGTCCCCAGCTCCATTTCAATGGAATAGCTAAATTCACAAGTGATGTTTAGCAATTCCATAAGATGGGAGCGACTGGAGGCGAATAACTTGAGGTCATCCATATAGAAAAGGTGGGTCACTTTTGTCCCTCCTTTCCGTAGCTGAAATCCCCTCCCGGAGCCCTCCAGTAAGGTACTGAGAGGGTTCAGAGAGAGGCAGAACCATATTGGACTCAGACAATCGCCCTGGAAGATACCCCGTCCTATCCTTATGTGGTTCTCCGCAGCTATCATCCGCTCGCCCAGATGACAAAGGATCGTACTCCACTGCCCCATACACTGCTCGAGGAAGTCTCTAACTGTACAGTCTATCTTGTACAGTTCGAGGACTCTCTTTAGCCATGTATGGGGCACCGAGTCGAATGCCTTTCTGTAGTCTATCCAGGCGGCGGAGAAGTTCCGACGGTTGCGTTTCACCACTTTGCCAATGACCGCGTCAATGAGGAGTGGTTCCTTGGTTCCACGACCACCGCCCCGACGTCCATTTTGAGCGAGCGACATCACCTGATTTGAGTCCAGGTGACGAGTGATTCTCGCGCTCAAAATGGATGTTAGTGTCTTGTATATGGTCGTCAGACACGTGATGGGGCGGTATTTGCTCGGGTCTGTGGTAACCTGGTCTTTAGGAACCAAATGAGTGATCCCAGTAGTGAAGAGGCTCGGGAGCGACTTCTGGTTGAGAGCCTTTTGGAACTGTCGGGCGAGCACAGTGTGACACACCACAAACCCCTTCAGCCAGTAGTGATGCAGCCCGTCGAGTCCCGGACTTTTCCAGTTCGGGGCCCTACGGACCGCCTCAGCTACGTCATCCGGCGTTATGATGACGGGGTCCATGGGCGTAATACCCGCACACTGACTCGCCACAACTTCCATCCAAGGGCCCTCGCCGTTGTTTACGGGCTCTGACCACAGGCCGCGCTAGAATGCTACAGTGTCGGCCTGATTCGGTGCTGGTCCTGTTCCACTTACCATTGGTCGCTCCAATGATTCATAGAGCCTCTTCTGATCACTCTGGAAGAGACGATTCTGGTTAAACCGTGTCGACCTCTCGGTATATCGCCGAATCCGCTTTCCCCAAGCAGCGATTCTCTGCTTCAGATCATCTATGCGCTCCGTCAGTTTTTGCGTTATATCCGGCTGGGACAAACTGACATTTGTCCCAGCAAACGCCATCCTGACGGTGCGCACAATTCTTGGCCTGTTATTGCCTGATCTGAAGCATATCAGTCTGCCGATGAGAGCTCTAGCCTTTGTGATACGTTCCTCAATTCTTCTTCTCCATGCTGGGATAGCGCTACTATGGCCAGAAGCGCGTCCAGCCGTGGAAACCTTGGCGCCTATGATACGGCAGACTGCCAGCGTAGCGCCAAAAAGAATTGAGTCCGTCTCGCAAAGGTCCCGGCTGGCTTCCAAATAGGTCACCAGCATTGGGTTCAGAGCCCTCACGACAGCCCGATTCCGCTTGCTTAGGGCTATGCGGGGAAGTCGCGGTCGATTTTCGAGAGGCGTACTGCGCGTTTCCACAATCGCCTCTTCCAATGTACTCCTCATATGCTCTAATTCCAGTTCCTGGGCGACTGTTCCATCATCGTTTGAATCAACCACAACTGGGGTATTCACGGCGGCATCCACGTTTGCGGGTTGCTCTAACATTTGTCGCGCCGCATCCTCAGCCGTAGCATTTTCATCCGACGAGGGAACAGCCTCACGTCGTAGCCGTTCGAGTTCGGCGACATCAAATATATTTGAGCGCAAGATATACCGAACTCGGTCTGCCAGGTTTTGCTCTGTGACGGTTAAAGATGGCTCCAGCTCAGCAAAAAGACGATGCATCCTAGCCCGATACGTCAAACATCCAGTTTCTTCCCCTTTTGCCCTAAAGTACGCCCGCAGTGCGTTTGCATTCATTGCTTGTGACCAACGCATGCGACGTGCTCCACCAGCGGCGGGTGCCGCTTGCTGAGTCCGAGAAGACCCAGCCGACACCAAGCCTTCTGGTGGGGATGATGGATGCGGAGGGCTGCTAGATGACCGTGCAGCTCCTCGCGCTCGGCTGGCAGCCCGCATGCTGCCGCGTCCAGCGCCAGCTCCAGACGCGCCCCGGCGACCCCTAGGCAGCGGCCCTTTGCGCACTATCTTCTTATCCATCATCCATTATTTGGGCGTCCATTAACGGGGGACGCCCAGGCCCGGCACCGTATCATGTGTGGCCATAAGCACAAATGGGCCTCTGCACCCTAAATTCTGCCGAGGCACGGCGCTCACACCTCTCGCAAGGCGCTGACTGACTGCGTTGACGTAGCGGTTTTGTCACTTAACTGTTACGTCAGCGGGCGATGGGGTCGTCAATTCCCTACGCCATTTTTATTATTATTATTGTGGGGTATCAATATAGTTAGTTTATTATTATTATTATTATTATTATTATTATTATTATTATTATTATTATATGTACAATTTTATTATATGTCATGTAATACAGTCAACCGGACTTTAACTCTGTAAGCTCGGCAAAAATCCATCAGTGATGAATGATCATCACCATCAAATGTATGTTTTATTAGAAAGTCGAACAATTTATTTTTGGAAATCTGTATCCGTATCTTTGGAGCCTATATAGCTAAAACACTTTTCCCATACAGGGTAGTTTTATATTTTCTAGCAAGGTTATTATATAATCTGCTTCTATTGAGAAATCTCGAAATCTCTGATTCAAATAGTGATGGATATCACCTGATAAATAAAGCTATTTCAAATATGTATTATAAGTAAATTTAATTTTATGAAATAATATTTATCACTCTTATTCTGTAAAAAAAAAAAGTTAAAGTCATCTAATGAAATAAATGATCAGGATAAGTTTTTTCGGATGCCTGACGTTTATTTTAAAAATCTCCCGACCTCAAATTTTTTTTCTGAGCTCATGAAACTGGATCTCGCCACCAGCGGCGACGACGTGCGAGAGGGAGTGCTCTTCTCTCGATATGTGGCTATACCTCAATTTCGATACACAAAATAGTTTTTATCTATTATTATCTACTATTATTATCTATTTTGACTGCCTCGTTGGTCTAGCGGTTATAATAGTACGACTGCTGATCATGAGGTCCTGGGTTCGAATCCCGGGTCCGGCCAAAAATTAATTCTTGAGTTTTTCCGTCAAGAAATTCTCAGTAGTTGCCCGGAGTCAGGAA
This sequence comes from Parnassius smintheus behrii, assembly GCA_036936625.1. Lineage (NCBI taxonomy): Eukaryota > Metazoa > Arthropoda > Insecta > Lepidoptera > Papilionidae > Parnassius > Parnassius smintheus. Next base: position 17,999,906 of record JAUPFT010000021.1, on the reverse strand, counting down.
GTTGGCGGTGTCTCACCCCCGTGCCTCGGAAAGCACGTAAAGCCGTTGGTCCTGCGCCTGATCTCTCTCCCGGTCGTGTCGGTTCTCCGTCCCATCGGATTATGAGAGTGAGAGAATAGAGAGTGCACCTGTGCTTGCGCATACACTTGGGCACTATAATCCTGTCCTGCGCTGATTGCTAGCCTCCGTTGAGGCAGGCCGCCGTGGCTGAAATTCGCTCTGGAGGACATTATTATTATTATTAGTTTTTATATTTTTAGCTAGACATTAAACCCATATTATTATTGATGTTACAATAACTAAAGATATGAAATTAAAAGACTAGTTTATTTTCTAATTAATTCACTTTAGACTGCATAACAAAAAATGTAATTGAAAAAAATATATGAACTGCCGTCCGTTGGTCTGTGCTTACCACGTAAGCAATAGATCGAGTTAAGTTGTATTAAATAAGGTTCCATATATTCTAAGGGGGATCCCTCTCGATTTATGTTACTAAACTCAACACCGTTCAAAAGTTATTAATGAAAGTCGATCAGATTCTCTGTTGCTTGTAAAAATTATCCTCACTATTTTCATCTCTTTTAAATTGAATTTTTAACATAACAAGCGTGTGGGTCTTGCACTTTTGGATTTTCAATTTTTTTTCTTTTCCTGTTGGCAAACGCAACACACACAACATTGTCCGACAGACAATCCGCCGCCACTAGATGACCTTCCTTTCGAAATAAATAGGTGTAAAAGTAGCTTGCAGCATATATACGTCCTACTCCTGGACACATACATCCTATCCTTTTTGAGAAGTTTTAAGGGCCAGATATTTTTTTTATTTTCAGATATGCAGGTTTCCTCACGATGTTTTCTTTTATCTCCCAGTACGTGCTAAATCAGCCCCTTAAGTTGCGAATGACAGTTCTATTGGTGAACTATCACTGCTTTTACTGACTACCGGTTTATATCTTATATATATTAATTTAGTCTTTACTATCAACGCCTGAACAGCAACAAAATGATTAAAATCCAGAATATTCCACTAAAAATATAATTAAAAGAATACACATACATACATACATGTACATAATTTTGTTTTTACCATTTTCCTATCGAAGTATGTGTGTATATAAACTGTTAAATAAATAAATAAATAATAATTATTGGATAGGTATGATGTATCATTTATTATACTATATTTAATGATATTAATGTATGTTTACCATTTTTTTTTATATATTAATATAGCCCTACCGGATTAGGAAACAATATTAATATCAAATAATATTTAATTATTATTCGATATTTATTAGATTACACAGATTTATAGACGTAATATTTATTATCCAATTGCAAATCCATTAATTCTAGAGTGTGTGAAACTGATAGTCAAAACGACTTAGCCAAACGTCTAAAATAGCATCCAACGCATCGCATCACTCACGTGTATAGTTTTATGATTGAAGAAATATTACAGCGCCGATATAAATCTAAATACAGTTAATAAAATTATTGGATGTGTGTGGTTTTGTAGAAAATTCGGATTTAATTAGATGCCAGCACCGCGGCTACTTGATATTCGAACATTTCGTTTGCTAAAGTGATTGCCAATTGAATTTCGCCAAGTTCTTTATTATGTATTTTTATCCAAATTAAAAAAAGGATTCTTAATTCGGCTGTATGTGCTTTCTGTGTGTATATTATGCGATATCTTCGTTGAAAACCGATTTTTAATGATTATTTTATGACCGTGATGTGATGTACAGAGGAGATGCGACATAACTTTTTGAAGTAAAACTTCTTTACTCACGCTTGAATTGAGGAGTAAGCTGGCGAACGCGTGACGAAAGAGTTACGAAAATTGTGATCGGACGAGGCGAACGGGAGTTGAGTGGGGGATATAAGCATGAGAAAGCAGTGCGCGCGCACATTTTATTTCTCTATTTCTCCCATAGCCAGTAGCTTTCCGTATATCTAAGTACAGTGCAGGCCTATTGTCTGTATTATAGTGTAGGAGCAAGACAGAGCAGTGCGCGCGCGCATTTTCTTTCTGTCTTCGATCTTGTGGCCATATAGACACTCGTTTTTTATCTTTTTTCTTTACTTCAAGGGTGGTAAATAGGGGATGAAATTTCAATCTATATATAGGACATTCTAGCTGTGATCTTGAGCTGGTGATATTCCTTAGTCCACTAGAAAGGGTCAATAATATTGTATGTATTTCAATGTTATGTCAAAAAATAATGTTAATAAAAATAAACCAACTTCAAAGAGTTGAAAGGAATAAAATAATTTCCACATAGCTTCTGAAGTCCGGGTATTAATATAATACATTATGACTTAACACCGACTTCTGAAGCTGTTATGCCATATAACAGTATACATTAGTTAATTATTTTTAAATTTGAGTAAAAATAAGCCTAGTCAGCTTTTGCTCTTTGTTAAAAATTTTTGCACGTCTATGGCATATCTACATTTCGAAGTCTTAAAAAATTTAATATTAAAAAGAAGCTTATGACAAGTTTTGATTTTATAATTATATTCATAGCCTATTGTTTTAAACATTTTGTAACATATGCATCTTGTCTTCAAAATGGGTGAAAAAATTACTATTATTAATTTCTCCTATAACCAAACCCCCGTTTATTAATAACTAACTTCGCCCGCGAATTTATGTTTTTTTTTTCACGGAACGCTAATTCTATTTCTAAAATAAAAGTAGCCTGTGTTACTTCTTATAACATTAGGTATCTGCCAGTGCATGTCCTGTCAAAAATGGTCCAGCCGTTACGGAATTAAGCCGGGACAAATAGACTGACAGATTCTAAAAATTGTATTTTTGTTATAAGTACCGTCTATAATTTCATATGTATTTAGTAAAAGCTGTTATTCTGACAGTACAAACAGATACTTAAATTTTATTTATCTATGTAGATATTAGATGTTAATGTTGTAGACTAATTTTATCGACTTTTTTGTGTATGTAGCAATATATTTCCGAGAAGAGCAGATATATTTTTTTAAAGAGAACACTTTCACGTATATCATTGCTTATATTTTTAATCCAATTCAGTAACGAAAGTATAAAAGCACCTCAATGGACATTATTTCAAATTTTACTGTACGCAAGCCACCCGGTTCTATTCCCACCGGCACCGATGAAATTATTGATTGTAATTTTGAGTACCGGCTTCCCACATTCTTGGCGGCGAAAGAAAACATGTATATTCAAGGTTTTACTCAGTAAATACTTCAGGTTGACGTGAAATCTATAGGGGACCAAAGGAAATAATAAAAATATTAAGACATCAAAAACAGAGTGGTGGTTGATTTCTTAAACTTCGTCTTATCAATTTTCGGAGCATTAAGGTCTCCATTGGCCAAAGATAGGTAGAGTCCAAGATTTGAGGTGTCTGACTCTGCAGTTTTTTCATCAGCTTCCAGTACAGACATTTCTTAAATTTAAGATTATCTGAAGTAGAACCAGAATAAAACGAAATAAAGCAACGGGTTAGTAAGCTGAAGTGACTTGCCACATATCCTAAGAATCAACAATCGACAGGGCAGAAAGGTTCTCTAGTGGCAGCCTCATACCGGTAAGCAAAGTGTGTAGGTCCCTAATAGATGGAGTGATGACCTGGTAAGAGATTCAGGAAGTCCATGGATGCAGGTGGCTGAGGACCGTGTTTTGGGGCATTTCTTATGTTGCTGCCGTAATACCGTGATATAATTGTTTTTAATTTCTGTAACATTGAAATTTCTACGCTGCCGTCTACGAGCATGCACTTCTACGTGTTGGTGCCGTAATATAATAATAATAATAATGTTTTTATAGTATTGGGTGACAAACGAGCACACAGTCCACCTAATGGTAAGTGGTTGCTGTGACCCATAGACATCGCCATCTATCCTCAATTACGAATCAAAATGCAGATGTGTGGTCACTCGTGAGGACTAAGATGGAATGCTTCGTTTTCAGAAAAAAGGGTATCCGGTTATCTACACTCACCATACGACACTCAGCAGCATTAAGCTACTATTTAACGTTGGTATTCTGTGAGAGTGTGGTCCTTCCCCGGTCGAGCCGACCCATTCGTGCTACAACTATACTACCAATATAACTGCAGCATGGCTCTACCACATATAAAACACGTGTGAAGTGAAGACGCTTTCCTTCTCAACCGGGCTTTTCATGGTTACTGGATGGGAGTTGGGTTGCTTAAATACCATAGCACTTACATCTGAATTAACACGCCTCTAATAGTTATAAGATTCCTTTAATATCTTAGAATTTAATAATTTAATACTTTGTATTAGATTTTGATTAAAAAGTACCTTATCTGTACGTAAATATTAATTCGCGTGTACATGCCCATCACACACAAGTACAAAAATCTAGAACCTTTTAAGATATTAAATTAGACTAAAGACAAAACTCCTCCAAGACTCGTTATTTTAAGTAACTACGAGTACTTAATAACGTCATATTACCAACATGGGACTGTGAGTTTTTTTTTCTGGACTCTGTCGGAATGAGGGTAATATTTTCCGTATGTATTGATGTATGTATGTCCATTTTTTTGGTACGCTCTGTAGCCAGGCTTGATGGATTTAAACCCATGGGGTATCGTTATATTCGTCTTGTGGTGGAAGTGACATAGAGTATAAAATGTGTCTTTTTCGGTAAACTTTTTGCTGTTAATGTTTCTTCACGTTGTTTTTTAACGTAAGATTGAGCTAAAAATTAAAAACTGGGGTTTTCAACTCGCCTGCCTAGCGTAGCAACTATGGGAAATCCCCAAAAAAAGGTCCACTTGTAAAATGTGTACTGCGGCAGGAGGGTTGGCTACGTGTATTGCGGAGGGCCACGGTACGTGGTGTGTTTGGTATAACGATGCGCCACCTTCACTAGCCTACAAGGTCGAAACGTGTTCGTCTGGATGGCAATTATTATTCGTTTTTTCGGGCCCAATGGCCATCGCTTTACGGACTAGGGAAGTCCGATACGGATATGGAGATGGTGGAAAAAAACAAATCTAGTATTCTGGCGTGCTTTGCCTGAGTGGAGTAACTGTCCTCTCCCGAGGAAGGGCCACTAAGTGCCATCCAGCGCTGCTGAAGCAGCGGATGTGTACAAAGCCTTCTCGGGAACCTTTGGGTTTTAGTCAGAGCGAGTCCGCCATAACCCACAAGGCGGGTATGCGTGAGCATTTCCCCCATTAAAAAAAACAATATTGAGGTCATAGAAAACCTGAAACCTAGATTTTGTATTTTCATTAGAACCCGGCACACACAGCAAGCAAAGCCTGATTACGTCACGAGGTCGTCAGCAATTTTCTAGTTTTAATAAAAATACTTAATTACAAGAGTAATGAGTATAATTCAAAGATTTTTTTAAATGCAAAATTTTTGGTGTGGGTCGAACCCGTAGCCGGTCCGATTACTTTAAGTCTCGAGTAAACGATATAAATAATTATCAGATACCATATATCAGGAGCTATAAAACTTTTCTTGAATTTCCCATAGTCGGCTTTTATGACATCTATGGGAAAAAACATGGTCATGGATTCCCTTACACAGCAACTCCGTGGAATGTTGGTGTAGCTTATAAAATGATAATTAGGCATAAAGTAATAAAGCTTCAAGACGAGTAAATTGTCAACTTACTCGGCTGTAAAATTATCGAAGTGTCCCATGTAAACGAAGTCGCGGGTACAACTAGTAATCCATTAAAAACGTTTTAATTTTTATAGTATTGGGGTGACAAGCGAGCGCACAGTCCACCTGACGGTAATTAGCTGCTGTCGCCCGTAGACATCAATTAAGAATCAAAATGCAGATGAGTTGCCAGCCCCAAGTACTGAGACGGAATGCCTCGTTTCCAGTAAAAAGGGTCCCCGGTTCTCTATACTCACCATACGAAACACAGCAGCATTAAGCTGCTGTTTTACGCTGGTATTTATTCTGTGAGAGCGTGGTACTATCCTGGTTGAGCCGACCCATTCGTGCTGCAATCACAATATAGCTGCAGCATGGCTCTACCTCGAAAATAAAACCTACATCTATCCTCGATTTAGAACCATGTAGATTCGCTGCCACCCTAGATGACTAAGATGGAATGCCTCATTTCCAGTATCGGTTTCCGGTTCTCTATACTCACCATACGAAACACAACAGAATTAAGCCGTAATTTCAAGCTGATTTCTGATTCAGCGTCTTCACCAGACGAGACGACTAATGCGATCCATGCAGCCATACAATATCAAGAGTGTGGTTCTACTATGCAAATCAATATTGATTTTATTATTAAAATATTTTTTCCATTTATTTCGGGTTTAATATTTTAAGCGTAAGGAGAGCAAATGTACCAAAATTTACAATTTTATTGGTGCTGGCGGTATCAAACTTCAAACATCCTTTAAGCTACTACGGCTTGATAAATATTTCAATAGACGAGATACATGCATACGTATTTTGCCGACACAGTTATAAAGGAAGAGCCATTTAGATAATTGATGGGAAATATTATTTTAAGCTTACAGATCACAGTGAAAACTTGTTAAGCTAAATTGATGATCGTGTCCGATACGAATCTATTTGTTGTCTGTGTATATGAGAAACATTAACGCTATTTTCAATGTTGAAAACATTTTTTATATCTAGTAATACGTCATGTACTGTATAATAAGTATGTATGTGAGAAGTATGGTGACCATCTTAATAGTACAAAAGTGAACAAAAAAGTATATCTGTTGTTATGGAGACCACGATGTTTGCCTCAGTACGGCAGTGGTAAATGGCTTTATTTAATTTAATTTGGTATTTACTTTAGCATTAATATATTAGTACCTGGATGACCGAGCTTTGCTCAGTTTTAATTATAATTGTTTATGCAATTAGTTTAATTAAAATTTTCGTATTTTTAAAAAATACCAAAAAAAGGGCACGAAATAATAGATTTTCTTACAAAAAAGGGAACTTGAAAAAAAGAGGAAAAAAGTCAGACCGAAGACAGGACACGAACCAAAGCATTACGATTTCGTAACCGCTCGATATCCACTTCAGCTATTACGATCATTAACACAATATCAAAATTTACCTTCTTATATTGTAGCAGTTTTTCATTGCCTGAAAACACGGACAAAAAGACACTTTCTAAAAATAAATCCTAGCTAAATCGATTTATTGCCCCCGAAACACCTTGGACACAAAATTTTATGAAAATTGTAGGAGAATCGCTCGTTTAAAGGTATAGGATAAATTTAAGTACTACCTTTATTGTTAATTATTACAGATAAATTTTGTGCAAGCTGTGTATACATATATATATTAGAATACAATTTTTGAAATATTTGTTCTTAATACCCGTCAGCATGTTGTAATTGTGTTCAGTTTTGTAGACCAAATGAAAGAGAAAAAAAATGGTAGCCTACTTATCCATCACGTGAATTTTCTGCCTACATACGTGTTTACAATGGAAAATAATTGCAAAACTTACCGAAAATAGTTCGGACTGGCACTAATTCATGTTTACTTGTATCACTTTGGGTTTCAGTTTATTATGGTAACGTATTCCGTGAAGAATTTACACCGGTGCGTTTTCTCGTGTCCTACGGGACACTGGTCAGACAATATGGTAAATGAATACCACGTTAATAGAATTTTCAGAGGGCTGGTCGCGAGTTTGTATAGAGAGTGGCAGCTACCTAGTGATATCGATAATTTTACGGGGGCTTAGAAAAATAGAGGGATAATGTATATCAACATACCTATAGACTTTTAAAAGCGACACTAGCCTAATGGCAGGGTAAAGACCGCGAACTGAAAGGTCGTGGATTTGAGTCCATTATTCATCTACTGCCGTGAACCACTCCTTTTTTACATGGAGAAATTTCTACGCATACCCGCCTCGTGTGGGCTAGGATAGGTTATGTCAGACTCGCACCTACTAAAACTCCATGGTGTTCCACCTTTGTCATATATTGGCAGGGCTACAGGAAGGCTTTTGCACACATCCGCGGTCCCACCAGCGCTGGCCGCCCCAAGGCGGTTAGGTAAGGCGTACCGTAACACATGAAGCGCCTTCCTCCACGGCCTTCAACTACACCTGCGCAACGGACTCCCCCGTGTTCGATGCGCGAAGGCCATCGGGTCAGGAAAAACGAGCACTCAGAAGCATTAGCCTTACTCATCCCAGAGGCGGATCCGGTCTATGGCTCCGCTCCCAACCAAGATTCGGCTGTGGAGGGTAGGAAGAGCGGCGCCTAGTAATACCGACACTTCTCTTCCACCGCAGCCCCACTCCTAACACAAGCATTTGAAGCTTACCAGGAGTGGTTAAGGGGAATATTAGTAATGATAATAGCATTGCTAATAGTAATAAAGTTTTAATAAAGTATTTTTATTAAAAAAGACTCGTGTGTATGGAATTTTTTTTTATTAAAACATATCCAAATTGGTAATAATATTTTTTTATTATTATTATCAAGTTGGATGTGTTTGTAATATTATATAGTCTGTTTACACTATACATAAACCGATAACCGATATATTAATTAATATGATTCGCGAACAGTATGATATACCGTGATTACTGCTTTGGCTACTTAGTTCTAAATAATAATACTTCAAAAATGATTTTATTAAAATTCGGGTCCGCTGAGGCCCTGTTATTTAATAGGTTTACATTGGAAGATGGATCCTACACGCAGGGGTCTTCTGGAGAATTTCAATATAATTTGTATTGTGATGTACGTTGTAGACATCTTACTGTTGTAGGAAAGCCAAAGGGGAGGAATTTCAAACTCCTCTCACACGACGGACTGTAACCGAGAGCTCGGTTACAGTCCGTCGTGTGACTATTCACCAATAGCTCGCCACAAGGTGACCAATCATTGTTATTTTTATTATTATTATTCGACTAATTTCCATACTTGTTGCCAATATTGAAATTTTCTGTGCACGGCCTCTAAGCTCTGAGAGAGTTATGTAGCAGATAGTTCGCCGGGCTTTTATGCATGTTGACGGACTTTATATTTGTTCGAAATACCATTTGTTTCTCTGAGGTGCGGGTTTTCTTATGATTTTTTTTACCACCAAATATTTAGCAAGTCTGTAATCAATTTCATTGATGCGGGTAGGGATCAAACCAAGATCAAATTGAGCGAATCGATCGAACCGAAGCTATGGCAGCTTAGTGGCTCTAAGGTTCTAACTTCTTCATTAATCTCTAAAAAACTTTAAAATTACCAAGAAAAGAAGATAAATAAGGTTTGTTTATGAAAAAAATATCGATATTTCCGTGTTGTTTATGCACTTCACTAGACCTCAAGCCAACGTTAATGCTATTAATGTAAGTCCATCGGCGGCCACTGTGTCGATACGTTTAATTTGTTCGTATCGGAATCAGCATGACCGCGAACGAAGGTACGATTTTCATAGTAGGTAAAACTGCTTGTTTTTTGGATGATTACGTATTTTTTAATGACTTTGTTTACATTATTAACGACATGTCAGCAAAGTGGCTAAGCATCTTCTGGCTGCAGTGTTGTGGGTGGCGGGTTCGATTCCCACTCGAATCCTTGGGCCGAATGGTAATAACTGTTCCGGTTCCGGATTAATTGTCCCTATATGTAAATTGTGTCTCTGAGATACGGGAGATATAATAAATGGTAGTTCTTGTATCCAATATAATAAGTTTCTATGGTTAAATTTTTATATATTATACTGTTTTATGTATTGTCTTGCAATCTTTAAAAACTCTTTTTCTGAAAACATAATAATTTCACTAGCTTGTCAAAACTTTTTTTGAAAATATCTTTATGTCTTACTGATTTAAATCAACTTGTTTTGAAAAAATAATATTAGTGCCTAATGATACGTGAATGCATATATATTTAGTCTTGGTACTAGAACCGCCTGAGTTTGTAGCAATGACATTCCCCAGTTGACCCTGGCCGTAGTAATATAATGTGATAGGTGCATTATAGTAAATAACATTTGGTAGAAGCTAATATAACTTATAACTTTATTGAGTAGCGTAATTGATGAGAAAAGTAGAGTGCACCTGATGGTGAGTAGCCAGCAACCCATGGACACAAACTCGGCAATCTTCAAACAATGAAGAATGAATTCTATGTGTAGCCCAAAAGGACTAAAATAGAATGCCCCATACGTAAATATAATCTTTAAAAACGAAATCACTAGAGGATGTATGGGCTTTTAGCGGCTACCTAAGTAGATAAAAGACAGTAGGTACCTATCCATAAGGATTTCTTGCAAAGGATAGGATCCTTATGAGCTAGTAACTCAGCTCTTAACTACTCTGTGACGCAGTGGCTTAGCAATGAGTTGTAGCGCTGTGGGCCGCGGATTCAAATCACACAGAAATATTTGTATCTATTTATGTATGTAAATTACCCCCACGATAGAGGATACTTTTTTAACTTCTGTACATGGTAGAGCTACACTGCAGCTACATTATGGTTGGCACGAATTGGTCGGCTCGACCGGGGAAGGACCACGCTCTCACAGAATACCAGAATAAACTAGCAGCTTAATACTGCTGGGTTTCGAATGGTGAGATCCAGAGACCCTTTTTTACTGGAAACGATGCATTCCATCTTAGTCATCGGGGGTGATAATGTATCCGCGTTTTGATTCTTAATCGATGATTAATGTACATGTCTATAGGCCCCAGCATCCACTTACCATCAGGTGGACTGTGCTCGTTTGTCACTCTTATTCTATAAAAAAAAAATCTAAATTCAGAATGGTATTAAAAAACAAAAACATCACGTCATATTGTAACGTTTCGCTTCCGGGGCTGCATGATTATATTATTACTTAACTTATGTAAAATATAAAATAAGAGAAGAACGATATGCCGTAAAGAAGTTTTATTTTGTGCGTATGTAAGCAATTGCAAGCACAATTTTTATTTTGCACCTTTACCTTTTAATATTTTGGAGCGTTGAAAGTAAATATAATGCACAACTATCTCAAATTTTGCTTAGTGTTATGACCTTGTGTACGTAAATATTTGAATAGTGAAAATTTGTTCATTTTGGCATCCCAGGTTGAGATATTTTCCCCACGTTTCCATTGCATTAAACGGGCTTCTTCGCAGGGAAGATTTGTCTTAATCGTCAGCTTGACGGGAAGATTTACGATGCAGTGCCAGACGTCTCGCACCTTTGACGTTACTTCCCGTCGACGCTCTTGGTTTTTTTATGTCTTATGTTATCGAGATAATTATACAGCCATCTACCTTACGATACCCACGGGACGTGTAGTTTGATAGATTCACTTACACCGCCTTAGTTGAAGGGATGCTGACGTATATATGTATATAACAGAACGCGAGTAATGCGGGTTCGATCCCCGCCGGCACCAAGAAAATTGTTAATTGCAATTTTAAGTGCTGATTTACCACGTGCTCGGCGGTGAAAGAAAACATCGTGAGGAAACCTGCATGTCTGAGGAATAGGAAAAAAAATATTTCGAAGACACGTGAAGTTCGTCAACACGCATTGGGGCAACGCGGCGGACACTTCCTTGCCCTAAATCCCTCTCAGAAATGAGGGAAGGCCTGTGCCCAGCAGTGGGACGTTATATAGGCTGTAACTTTACTTTTCTTTACGTATGTAGTACATTAAAAACATTTAAAAAGTATCTCTTTTAGCAATACGAATTCTTTTTATAACTAAGTGCGTGGTTGAACCGTGCTGCAGCTATATTACGATTGTAACATGAATGAGTCGGCTTGACCGGGGACCACGCTCTCACAGAATACTAGAGCAAAATAACAGCTTAATTCTGATGTGTTTCGTGTGGTCAATGTAGAGAACCGGAGACCCTTCTTACTCGAAACTAGACATTTTATTTTAGTGCTTAAAGTAACAACGCATCTGCATTTTGATTCTTAATTAATTGAGGATTTAAATGTCTACGGGGCTATAGAATCCTCTTACTATCAGATAGACTATGCTCGCTTGTCACCCTTACTCTAATTGGTAACATGCTACCCTCTTGTTTTAGGTAACGTCAACTGTTTTGCCTACTATTATACTTTTGTTTACTTATTTTTATTAGTTATTAATTATTATTCTCTTTACTTTGATATTTTTAACAGTTTTTATTTTATATATAAAAAGATTTCTATATTACAATCTTGAATAAATATTTTTTATAGAATCAGGGTGACAAACGAGCACACAGTTCATCTGATGCTAAGTGGGTGCTGTGGCCCATAGACGTCAATTATTATCCTCGATTAAAAATCAAAACGCAGATGCGTTTTCACCCCTGAGAACTAAAAGGGGATGTCTCGTTTCTGGTAAAAAAGGGTCTCAGAATCTCTACATTCACCATACGAAACACAGCAGTATTAGGCTGCTATTTTACGCTGGTATTCTGTCAGAGCGTGGTACTTCCCCGGTCAAGCCGACCCATTCGTGCTACAACCTTCGCCCCTTGTATCCTTTTTTTTCTAAGAGGACGCAATAAAAATTTTAAAATAAAATAAATAAATAATATATCTGCAGCGTGGCTCTTCCACGTATAAATATTTATTACACTTTAAATAAAGTTGGAGATATTAATATTACAAAACGAGAATGAAATAAGTAATGAATCCAATTCAAAAATAAGCCATAAGAAACATGGATTATAATCTAATTTAAGATACATTGTGAAGCAAATGTGTAAGGTGAGGGACGTTATGCACTTGCACGCTGAACTGACGTGGGCAGTGGTTCTTAACCTTAGGATTTTTAGAACATAAATAGGAAGGATTATATTTTACTAACGTATATAAATAGCCTCGTAGTGTTGTGATCCACTACCCCCATATCCTCTGTGAGAGGTGACAGAGGGAAATGAGGCAGGTGAGGTAGCAGCATCTTTCTGATAACAACTTAAAATAATACAAAACTGCTTTGCCGACGCGCCTGCCAAGTGAGGCAACTATTTATTTATTTATTTACTCTTTATTGTACACCAAAATACATGACATCAAGTACAATTAAATCTAGAGTAGAATATGTACAACAGGCGGTCTTATCACTCTGAAAGTGATTTCTTCCAGAACACCTTTGCGTAGAGAACTGATGCAAACAATAGTTAAAATAGAGGGGGTCGTACAAAATAATAATAAAATATGAAAATACGTACAAATAAAGATAAGCGAAAATTATATATAATTTAGATTAAATGAAAAGAGTACGAGAAAGGAAAAGTAATATATCTAATAGCGTTCTAAGTAATACGATTTAACAAGACTTTTGAAAGAGTGAAGAGATTTAGCACGATGAATATGGAGAAGTAAAGAGTTCCACATACGCACAGCAGTTACGGTATAGGATATCATTAAAATGGTGGAAGAGTGCAAAGGGGTAGAGAGATCGAAGGAACCGATTATGGGTAAGGGAAAGATACAGGAAACGGTCTCAACTATGGCAAATACCTCTGAAGAAAGCGTATCTGCAATGGGCTTACTAAGTAAACCAAAGAATCTGGCAGCTTAATTATATATACGCTTGATATAAAGGACTTTAAAAATATATCCTAATACTTTTTACTAGCTATTTATACCTAATAGTTAAGTTGAAGATATATTCATTCTACTGTTTGCCGCATGCCTTCTATCATTTTTAAAACGTGCGTGTGATTTGTACGTGGTAGAGCTAAGGTGCAGCTATGTTATGGTTCTCGTACTAATGAGTTGGCATGACTACTCGCTTACAGAATACCAACGTGAAATAGCATCTAAATGCCGCCGCGGTCATTGAAGAAAACTAGAGACCCTTTTTACAGGTGTTGAGAAAATTTATCTTAGCCCTCAGAGGTGACAATGTATGCAGTGTGCAGGGGTGACAATTGTGTAGGGCGACCCCCACTAGATGGAGTGACGACCTGGTAAGACATGCAGGAAGTCGATGGATGCAGATGGCTCAGGGCCGTGCTTTGTGGCGTTATTTGGGGTAGGCCTATGTTCAGCAGTGGAACTGTGAAGGGCTGTGATGATGATGATGATGATGACTGGTTTTCCACATTCTTGGCGGCGAAAGAAAACAAGTATATTCAAGGTTTTCCTCAGTAAATACTTCAGGTTGATGTGAAATCTATAGGGGACCAAAGGGAATAACAAAAAATATTAAGGCATCAAAAACAGAGTAGTGGGTTGATTTCTCAAATTTTGTCTTATCAATTTTCCAAGGCCAAGACAATTGGCCAAGGATAGATAGAGTCTAAGATTTGAGGTATCTGGCACTGCAATCTCTTTCATCAGCTTTCAGTACAAAAATTTTTAAATTTGAGATTATCTGAAGTAGAACCAGAATAAAACGAAACAAAGCAATGGGTCAGTAAGCTGAAGTGGCTTGCCATATATCTTAAGAATCAACAACCTCTAGTGGCAGCCTCATACCGGTAAGCAAAGTATGTAGCCCCCACTAGATGGAGTGACGAGCTTGTAAGAGATTCAGGAAGTCCATGGATGCAGGTGGCTAAGGAGCGTGTTTTCGGGCATTTCTTGCGTTGGTGCCGTAATACCGTGATATAATGGTTTTTAATTTCTGTAACATTGAAATTTCGTTGTCTCGCCGTCTACGAGCATGGTTAGACGATGATGGGATGCTACTTATACGTGTTGGTGCCGTAATATTATAAATAATAATGTTCTTTTATAGGATAGGGTAACAAACGAGCACACACTTCACCTAATGGTAAGTGGTTGCTGTGACACATAGACATCGCCATCTATCCTCAATTACGAATCAAAATGCAGATGCGTTGTCACTCGTGAGGACTAAGATGGAATGCTTCGTTTTTAGTAAAAGGGGTCTCCGGTTATCTACACTCACCATACGACACTCATTAAGCTACTATTTAACGCTGGTATTCTGTGAGAGTGTGGTCCTTCCCCGGTCGAGCCGACCCATTCGTGCTACAACTATACTACCAATATAACTGCAGCATGGCTCTACCACATATAAAACACGTGTGAAGTGAAGACGCTTTCCTTCTCAACCGGGCTTTTCATAGTTACTGGATGGGAGTTGGGTTGCTTAAATACCATCGAATTTAATAGCACTTGACATCTGAACTAACACATCTCTAATAGTTATAAGTTGTAAGAAGAAGGGAAGTAAAATAAACAGGGATTGAGGTTTGCAAAGTAAAAAATTGTATCGGCGTAATTTGGAATCACATCCTTATCATTGGATAAAAGCACTAGAAACTGTATTAAGTTCGTTTTTTCATTTTTGTTTTTAATTCGTGATTTGTTTTGTCATTTGAACCAATAAAATTCTTTCTATTTTGTAACCGTTTAAAATATTTACAGAAGTTTTTCATTTTAAGTGAAAGTTTGCGAATCACTAGCTTATATAATAAGTAATATTAATTCGCTTAAGGCGCTAGCGGCATGTGTCCAGTCTAGCTCATGGCTGTATAGCATTCAGCGTAATCCGTTTACGTAGTTATCCAATCTCGTTCCGTTTATTTACTACATGAGATTAAGTATTTTCATGATCTATTTAATTTACCATCGAAGGGCAGCGGGTAACTATCTGGCATCATTAAACCTTGGTGGTTGTATTACTGCGAGCAAACTTAACTTCGATCTCCACCAGCATTCATGCATTTTCAATTACATTGTTTATAGATTATAATAAAAAGAAACATCAATAATACGTTGATGTTATGTAAAACTTTCTCCTTTTACATAACATCGACATTTTATCGGCACTAATGGAATGAAATGGGAATATGGGTTCGCTAACGCCGCCACCTCATAGCATATTAAATATTGAATGAAATAATATTTTAAACCGAAATTTTTATAATGTTACCTTTATACAAAAATACGTGAAGCGAAAATATTGTAGCGCTTTCGGATAATACGAGGTTTACAGTCCGTACGGTTGAAGAATGAGACTAGAAATGGCGAAACATCGAGCCAATAGCGAAAACCCGCTAATAACGGTATATTGTTATAACTTTATATTGTAATATAGGAAAGGTGTCAATGAAGGAGACGTGTGGTTGGTACTAAAACTTTAATTAGACTGCTCATTATTCTACCTTAACACTAAAGTATATTAACGTAGGAGCACTACGCTACACCTCCCACCGACGAAAGAATAAAAAAAATGCTATCAATATTTTTTTATCAATTCTTAAAATAGATCCTTAAAATTATTCTAAAAAAGGTTAATATCATTATGATAATAATAATCTGAGACATATCTAGAACGCAAAAATGCATAGTCACAGTAGTATAATTGACATAATCAGGCATAATAACATAAAATTATGTTTTGATTTTCACGAAAATTTACAATACTATTTATTCGTATCCGTTATTTATTCGTATCCTTTAGCTATTCATTACACATGTATGTCATTTCTCTCACGTACGCGGCTCGCGTATATACATGATCAAGAAAATTACCAATATCATTTAATTCACTTCTTTACATTTCAGCTCATGTAATTCATTAATTAATTGTACCAACTTTCACGTACACGGCTCGCGTAATATTCCTATACAATTCATAGTAAATTATCATTTCCCTCATTAAAATACATTAAAACTTATTCCGCATTTAATCGCGTCCGAACAACCTTAAAAAACTAATCGGCTATTAGGTTTTCCAAACTCTCAGCTGATCAGGCTGATTGTATGTGGATGTACTAACCTCCGATAATCTTCTTTATCTTACTCTCGCAACTATACATTATCAATATTTTCATTTATAATTATGTATTCCGTAACTTAACCATACATTTAATCACATCTTTTACTTTATATCATAAAATAATCTCGTATAACATTTAGTTACAGTGTCAGTCAGGGATTGAGGTTCACAATATGGGAACAACAAACTTTAAATTAATTAGTTGTGTTAAACATTATATATGTAGTGAGTTTCAAAATCGTATTATCCGAAGAAAATACTTTCATAAGCTACTTAAATTAGTACTGTTTTCCAAGAAAATAATAAATTGTAATAGTTAAAATGCTATGATTTAAATATTCAAACAATATAAAACTGAAAATAAATTATTACATTTCACATTAAGATAAACAGAACAAAGAAGTTAATGTTAAGCAACGTAATCAACACACATATCAAAATACAAATTGTAATCCTAACACCGCAAATATTTGGAGACAAGTATGTTTTAAATTCCAAAGTACGTATAATGCATCGTTTGTAATTACGTCGGACTAGGATGACACGATGTGATTCACATCTAATTTTAAGATAACTTTTACAATATTTTATAATATGAATGCAAGTAAAATGTACCTTAAAAGGATAGTTTTAAACATTTCCTTAATTTACACAGACGTTTAGAAATAGTTACATTGTTAATATTTATGTTACTTTTACATACATCACAAAATGCATTAGCTTTTTTTTAAATACTTTTGCTATAAAAAAATGCTTTTTAAAAAAATCACTATAACAACATTATAAAGAACAATTTTTAATATTTTAGGTAGGTTATTATATAAATTAATGATTTAATGCCTTTAGAAAAGAAAAAAAAACAATAATAGCAAATCGGTTATAACTCTTTTCAAAATTGTGTACATTTAAATAAAATTTACTACATAAAAACACACACGAAATGTATCATCAGTGATATGTTAACTACAAAATATGAAAAATTAATTAATGATAAACAATTGTAAATGTAAATACGCAAAAATGTAATCTTCATATTATTTCATTCAATTTTTGCAGGACACAGTAATAAAATAATATAAAACTATAACCGAATAAAACTGAATATAAAATCGAGTGCTAGATTATTGATTAATTTATAATTATTGCATTGTGCTTATTTTTTCAGTAATATAAATATTTAAAAAAACAATTAAATCGTGAATTACCTGATAAATACTTTCAATTTAATCATATTTTAAATACCTACAGAAAATTTTATGCATAACTTTTTTTAAAAGCAAAAACAACATTAAAAAATCTCAAATTATTAAAGCTTTAAATGGAATTAAAACTCACACAGGTACATTTTTACATCTCAAAGTCTTCTTTATTCTTTTCGGCTCAATTTTCACATCCTTCTGGGTGATGTCCGCTAGAATACAACTACTTCTTTCCCTTTTCAATCGTGGAACGAATATCTAGCATGTTATTGATATTTGGTTTGTGATTGCGAGTCCAATGGGCTTTCCACCTATCACTTGTTTCACAAATTTCCATTTATACCTATATTTTTAGGCTAAGCGTGGTCCGAGTGCCTTGACGTAATGTACTTAATGTCCTCCAGACCGAATTTCAGTCACGGCGGCTTATTTATTTTATTGTCAATTCCGGTATTGCATCCATTCCGTATATATTTTTTTTATCTTCATTATTTAATTAAGTTTTGTTTTTCTTCCCACCTTTTAACTTGGCCCGGCGGTGCGCATGCATTGTTGCAGCGCACCGACTGGCATGGTCGCTATGTAATATAGAAAGGTGTCAGTGAAGGAGACGTGGGGTTGGTACTAAAACTTTAATTAGACTGCTCATTATTCTACCTTAACACTAAAGTATGTTAACGTGGGAGCACTACACTACAATATTATTAGGTTATGTAAATTTTCTATTAATGGGAAAATATTTGAAAAGAATAATAATTATATTCCCAAGTAGATACATTAATTTTAAAATAATATTCATAAATAGCGGGATCTATTAATATGGCGTTATTTAGACCTAAGATAATTTTTTGGGTAAAGTTTAGTCTGGATCACTCCTGATATTAGTCTTCAGTAGTTCGTAAAGTTTTATTACAATCGGTTCTGTTTTTTTTTGTAGTGTGTCGTGTGTGTGATTAGTAGTGTTTACGCCATATACTGGGTGGTGACGGGTGGGAAAGGTGACGTCCAAAAATTTTTTTTGGAATGCTGACCTTTCGGGCTACATGAAAATACCCCATGTATGTTCCGCGATTTTTCTTAGTTTACGAGATATGATTTTTTTGTATTATTTTGAAAAATGTCGACTTAGGGATTCAAAAATTTTTTTTCTTGAAAATTCTGCTCTCTTTTCTATTTTTTTATTCTTAGCGTAGTCTTCATGAGTTGGACTCTTTGACATAAAAAATAAGCTACCTACCATTAATACAAATTGCAAGAATTTTAATCGAAAACAAATTATGCAGATATGATTTAATCAAAGTTTAATTTTGAAATTTAAACTAAAAATTAAATAATGAGTTCCACGACTTTAAAGTAATTTTACAAACTTCGCAAGACCCTAAGCTTTAATTAAAATCTAAAAAAAGTGGTGGTCAATGGGCCTTGTTTAGCCGTAATCAGCCTCTAATTGCACCGAGGCGAAAATTTTCAACATTATTATTTAAACACCTTATTTCTAAAAATAATTAGGTTCGCCATAGAATATAATCAAATGAAATAAAATAAAATGAAATGTAAATCTTCGGGTTAGGGATAGTACCACTTCAGTAAGTAGCACAGATGGGTCACAAAAAACAACGAATTTCCCCTCAATGTTAATGAGATAATGAATAATAATAGTAATAGGCAGGTAGACGGTTGCAGATCACAAAAAATACCACTACAGAAATGAAAACATAGCTTAAAGTATAGGTATCCAAGTCAAAAATCTTAATTATAATAATAAAATGTACAGTCGAAAGTAAAATACAGCTTGTTTCATAAATAAACTAAAACATTTAATGAATTACGTTCGTATTTTGACCACTGGGTTATTAATAAAGAATGAAATAATATTTTACAGGTACCAAAATTGTTATTAGGTTATTCGAATACATTTATGGTAATATTATGAAAAAAAAATAGATAGAAGGCATGATCAATTGAAGAATGATTGGATGGGCGCAGCATAAATTTACAATAGGCATTATGGTAATTTTATATAGGGTAAAAACTTTCCAGTGTGTTGAATCAACTTATTTTAAGAAAGTCCCATCTTTGATGCCTTTAAAGTAATAAGCCGTCGGTCTCACTGCCTCTTCAAACTTACCCTTCAAACATTTTTATAACCTTCACAAATATTCGACAAGTTAAGTAACGCATTTACGTTTGCAAATACTTTTATTGTACTGAATACGGAAAGGTCCGTCCCCATATTTTACTTTGAACTTAACTTTCGTTTATTCGACCATTTAAGAGCTTTAGATTACTTTAAAGTAGTTAAACTTTTAACTATTACAAGTCAGTGCTTGAGTACAGCAGTCACACCACCTGATGTTAATGCTGTTGCAACTAAAGATGGTAAAGCACGCTGATATAGCTAAAAAGCCCTTTCATACCTTAAAAGACACTTAATAATAATAATAATAATAATAACGTGTTTTATGCACGCTTGACCAAAGTGCTTAACAGCCTTTTGTCCGGTGTGAATAAGACACAAGCATATAACGGCTGGGTCATGCCTGTCCTCATGTATACCTATGGCATACTCAGGTGGACTCAGACTGAACTTAACGCCCTGGATAGAAAAGTCCGCACTACCATGACGTCCCACAGGATGCATCATCCGAGATCTTCGGTAATGAGGCTGTACTTGCCGCGAAAGCATGGTGGGCGTGGCTTCTTGAGCGCGCTCACCATGCATAATAGCGAAATGTGCAGCTTCCGTAATTACTTCCTGGCGAAATTGGACGATCCATTCTATAAGGACGTCGTTTTTTGTGATAAAGGACTTACCCCTGTATCCTTAGCCAACGAGCAATGGCAAGACCCGGCAGTGCAGACAATTTCCGACCGGGAGACCGTATGGAAGGAGAAGGAGCTCCACGGGAGGTTCTACAAGTCTCTACATGGGCCTTTCGTAGACACAGTAACCTCCCTCCACTGGCTACGCTTTGGTGACCTC
This sequence comes from Parnassius smintheus behrii, assembly GCA_036936625.1. NCBI lineage: Eukaryota > Metazoa > Arthropoda > Insecta > Lepidoptera > Papilionidae > Parnassius > Parnassius smintheus. The sequence continues at coordinate 17,979,030 of JAUPFT010000021.1, read as the reverse complement.
TTCGGGGAAACCGAGGGTTTTGTCTGTGCAATACAGAATCAGGTTATTAAGACCAACAACTATCGGAGATACATCCTAAAGCCTAAAGGATGGCACCATCGACATCTGTCGAGCTTGTCGCCATCCCGGTGAGTCACTTAGGCATGCCATCTCCGGTTGTTCGGCGCTTTCTAACTCTGAGTACTTGCGCAGGCACAACCTAGTAGCCAGAATTCTACACCAGGAGCTCGCTCTGAAATACGGTTTCGTGGATCGGAAATTGCCGTATTACAAGTACTTGCCGGAAGCCGTGCTCGAAAATGATCGCGCCAGGCTCTATTGGGACCGGGCCATCATCACAGACAGGACTATTCTTGCGAATAAGCCTGATATTGTGCTGATGGACCGGGCACAGTCAAGGATATTTTTGGTCGACATTACCATTCCGTGTGACGAGAACCTCGTGAAAGCCGAAACAGATAAGCAAACAAAATATCTGGACCTGGCTCACGAGGTGACCGACATGTGGGGTGGTCTGCCGACCGAAATTATTCCTGTAGTCGTCTCTGCAAACGGGCTAATCCCAGTCAGCCTCTCGGGTCAAATGCAGAAGGCGGTGCTCCTCGATACCGCCCGCATCGTTCGCCGGTTTCTTTCCCTTTCCCCCTAACCCTCGGCCGTTTGGTCTCCCCTGCCGAGAGCGTCCATCTGGTTGGGATTTTATTTATATATGTATTTTTATATTTATTTTATGTTATTGATATTTATGTATATTTATCTTTTCATTTCCATTTATAATTATATATTTATAGAGCCCAAACAGATTGAGAAAACTATATTGATACCCCCACAATAATAATAATAATTTCCTTCAGACCGAATTTCGGCCACGGCAGCCTGCCTCAACGGAGGCTAGCCAACGGCACAGGACAAGATTATAGTGCCCAAGTGTATGCGCAAGCACAGGTGCACTCTCCATTCCCTCACTCTCGTAATCCGATGGGACGGTAAACCGACACGACCGGAGAGAGATCAGGCGCAGGACCAACTGCTTTACGTGCTTTCCGAGGTACGGGTGTGAGACACCACCAACTTCCTAACTCCGGGCAGCTATTGAGAATTACTTGGCAGAAAAACTCAATAATTGATTTTTTGGCCCGACCCGGGATTCGAACCCAGGAGCTCATGATCAGCAGTCCCACTACTACAACCGCTGGACCAACGAGGAAGTCATAAAAGACACCTACGCAGTAACCAGATGGAAATACTCACTTTTTAATTATTAAAATACAATTTTATTTCTGACATAGTTAGTAATTAATCCTTTAGCATAAAAGGCGCATTTTATTTTAAAAACTTTACTGCTTTATTATCCGTAACTTTACGTCAATTTGTATTAAAAATTTATTAAAACTATTTTATTGCGTATTTTTTTAATTACAGACAATTCAAACGCTTTGTGGCACTCGTGGACACGAGCGGACTTTTCTTTCTAAAGCATTACACACAAGGATTTTTTTCTTTATCGTAGAAGCAGTTAATGCTCACGATGTTTTTTTCACAGCTTCACAGATAATCAAGTAATACATCAAGCACTTACAACTGAAATTAATAACTTCATCGGTGCCGGCGGAGATCGAACTGGTTGCTTCATCATCATCATCATTGTCATTACAACCCTTCAGAAGTCCACTGTTGAACATAGGCCTCCCCTGAGGAATGCCACAAAGCGGTTTCCATTATCACACGGATCCGATTACTCCCTACATAGCTTCCGAGGTCGTCCCTCCGTCTAGAATGGCGCCACATCTTGTAGATGGAGTGACGACCTCGGCGAGCTATCTAATCCATTGGGCTACGTCGGTTATTCTGGTAATACTACTGGTATATTTGGTTTCTCTGGTTATACTGCGGATATCCTTATTTCAGAGTTGAATCACGCAGATAAACCCCGAACATAGCCCTCTCTATAGCTGGATGCTTGCGTACTGTGATTGAGTTACATTGATTCTCGGGGTACTAGTGTGTTAATAAAAAAATCTTTACGACACTTTTCGTCTTACAGCTAACCATGCTAGACAGGGAGTATAGAGATTGTCATCAATCCAGCTTTGACAGATGACCCGTGAATACTAATGGTATTCATCAGTGACAAATAGCTGAAAATTACTGACCGGTTTGATGGGCGTCCACCCGTCTGAATGCCTCAAGCGGACTATGAAATCAATATTAACGAATACGAGTAGCTCTTTTACAAACGAAATATTTTTAAAAAGGTCATGATTTGCATTTTATCCGCAGATATTTTTTAATTGCGTTAAATTAAGCATATCATATAATCCATGTGGTGATGGCGTAAGAGTATCCATCACCATAGGATATGCCAAGAACCTTAAGGCTTTCGATTAATTCATCATCATCACAACCTATCAAAATCCACTACTTAACCTCCCCAAGTTTCTGTGATATTAGTGCTGTTAGCCCTTTTGGTTTTTACAGCTTCATTGGACTCAGCGCTCGCGGCCACGACCTGTAAAAAGTGATAAGAAATGATTCTCAAGGTTACTTACGTTATGTTACCTGTGAAAGTTTACAACGCACAAAGATGAGTTATCTAACCGACAGGGGGTGACGGGCCTCGGCTCTGACAGGTAACTCGTATCGTTCATGAGAATCGCCCAGAGTTGCGGGTGTACAGTGTGTACGTGGTGTGCGGCGCGCCCGTCTCTGAAGTCGCTGCGTTCCATCAGTTGTCCTATCGATGTTTGTGACACTGAGTGTGTAGTATGAGACGGCCGGCGACATTTGCGACATCGGCATTTGGTTCATTCGGTCATTCGGGGCGTAGGTGGTTGTTTTTACAACTAGCGAGTTGAGATGTGTCTTGGCCCTCTCAAATTGGCGCCGAGACATTTCCTTGAAATATTCAGAGATCGTCGAAAATTGGCAAACTCTGTGCAAGTCGGAGTTTCAATGATTCCACTGAGCTCCGGTGGCTATGCAAATGAATCTATTTTGGACGACTTGGAGATCGCACAAAAAAACTACGCTTGCTAAAGACATGTTAGGTCTTAAGCAGGTTTTGTAAAGATGGAGCTTGTGTCTTAGGAACTGTTGCGCTTGCTGTAAAATAGTGGATGGAGGCGACTAATAACGAATTTTGCCCTAGATATTTGGCCGTCGTTTCTCACAGGATCTGGCAGCCGAATAGAGCGATCGTACCTAACGATTTTTTTCAGATTAGGTTCTGGCGACTGAGAAAGGGGTCCTTTGAAAGTATATTGATTCACTTCGATTCTTAATAAGCAGAACCATTAGCGTAAACAATTGGCGACTCTTTGGAGCATTTTTGTGATAATTTTTTACGTGGTAGAACCATGCTGCAGCAATATTATGATTGAAGCATGAATGGGTCGTCTTGACCGGGGAAAGATCACGCTCTCACAGAATACCAGCGTAACATAGCAGCTCAATATGGCTGTGTTTTGTATGGTGAGTGTAGAGATCCGGATACTCTTTTTTACCGGAAACGAAGCATTCCATCTTAGTCCTCAGGGTTGACAGCGCATTTGTGTTTTGATTCTTAATCGAGGATAAATGTAAATGTCTATGGGCCACAGCATCCATCAGGCGGACTGTTTGCTCTTTTGTCACCCTTATTCTATATAAAAAAAATCTTACTATAATGGGCGACAAAAAGTGTCGTATTAGAATCATAATATTTATTGCCAGTAAACTGTGTATGTACAATTTACGGCTGAAATTGCAATTAAATGTTACGCGGTTTACCCATATCGGGTATGCAATAATTGAGATACAAAATTTAATATAAATTATTTGGTATTATTATTGTATTCATCTTAATTATAAAACATTATGTATTAACCACTTCTTAAGTTGTATTTTAAATTTTGGTAAGTCCATGGCTTTTATATCAAGTGGCAGATGATTAAATATTTTAATACCTGTGCAAAAGGTGCTCTTATAATACACATAATTATTAATTGTAGGTGTATATAAATTATGTTTATATTTACTGCGCATTGGACACGAATTCATGTTAGATTTAATCTGTCAATAGTTGCCATTCTGTTTAATAAAAATTGATATTTCTAAGTGTAAATATTAGTGAGAGTGAAAATTCCTTTTTCTTCGAATACATTTCTTAGAGTTTCATCTGAGTACATATTATAAATGATCCGCCGACATCGCTTTTGCAGAATTAATGTTAACTGCACGTTTGTAGAATTACACCAGAAAATAATACCGTAAACTAATAGAGAGTATACCAGGCCGAAATATGCAGCCCTTGATACATCAACAAAAGTTGTTTCTGCTAATATGGATAATGCGTAACTGTAGCTAGAGATTTTTTTGTTATTTTTTTATTATGAGATTTCCAATTCAAATGATAGACGGTATCTCCAAGAAATTTAATGTTATCAACTATTTCTATGTAGGTGTCTTTATCTGCTATATTTAAATTTAAGGAATTTGTTTTGTAATTTCTGAATTGAATTATTTTATTTTTTGTTATATTTACGTTTAAATTATTTTGTTTAAGCCATTCAACTGCTATTTTTAATGTTTTATTTATATTATTTTCAAAATTCATTTGAGTATCGGGTATAAAGATAGTTGCATCATCAGTGAACATAACACATCTATTGTCAGTGACATTTGGCAAGTCATTCACATAAATAAAGAATAACAGAGGGCCCAAAATACTTCCTTGTGGTAAGCGTAGTGTCATTTTAACTGGCTTGGACTGTACTCCTCAAAAGTTTTACTGATTTTGTCAAATTTTGCAATTACTGTGATTTGCCCTCTATATTTTAAATAGTTTTCTAATATCGGCCAAGAGAGCAGTAGTGACTACAGGGTCCTACGGGATGTCATTCGTGTAGAGTGTGGACTTTCGCTCCATTCGATAGCGAAAGTCGCGGTTGGCAAGAAAGGCTCTGATGATTTGAGTGAGCCTATAAGGCAAATTGAGTTTATACAGCTTAGAGAGCAAGCCGTCGTGTCAGACATTGTCAAAAATTTTCACCGGTATTCAGCCTTTTTAGAATTATCAAGGGCGAGATCGGGGTTTCCTGACCTAATGAGAGGTGGTATATGTGAGGTCTGTTCTGCTTGAAAATCTCGGGGCAACTACCAGAAGGAGGTTTATGATAGCTCGACATCTAAATTGTATATAATATAGTATATAATAATAACCTGTCTAAATTCAATAATGCGATGGTTCACCTCGTTTTGGCGTAGATTTTGGGCCTTAAGGTTACTCATAACGTGGACAGTCTCGAACTCTTTAAGGAGCTAGCGAATAACCCAGCGAAGGTTACCTTCCTCCGGGGCATAAATGTGGAAACTTATTTGTTCGGCGTGAAATGGTTACGCCAGGCCAAGGAGCGTCAAGTGCCTAGGTGGCCATGGCACTACCTCTGAACCTCTGAGCTTCGTTAATTGACGCGGAGAGGGACACTCAGCGAACTATTGCGGGTGTTCCAAAGCGCCGCGACGTAAACGGCGCGGAGGAAAAAACCGTCCCAGACATGCGGATCAGGCCAGCGTGTCGCGCTCTTGGCTGCCTGCCCCCAAATCCACAATATCTTCGGTGCCCTCTTCAGCGCCCCAAACTACCGCCAATCCCACCCCCATCATTGGTAATTCCGCGCGACGTGGTAGCACTCCCGTGCCTTCCGCGCCGAAACCCAATGCATGGGTATAGCCTCCAGCCTTAGTTGCCCCACGATCATTGCTGCCCCCCCCCCTAGGCCTCCAAATCCAAGCCTAGGGGCCTATAAGGCTTATCTTCCCTCGACGCTGATTTCTCCCTAGTTTGCGGCTTCATCAGTAACATCAACGTCGCTGAACTATCATCCTTGGCCCGCAAATTATGCGGAGCAACCACCCCACAAGACAAGCTCAACGTGATTTGTCATACTGCGTAAGTCGTCGGTCGTCTCTACGAATATAATGCCCTGGTCGTACTGGCCTGGTAGTAAATCTTTTTAGAGTCTAATCAGTTGGAAATATTATTCCACGCTTGATTTGATTTTGTCCTGAATGATGAGTGGTGGCGTCGGTTTTCCCGTACCTTCACCAGGGGACCCTTTCGCCCTGGGCTTATCCGCGGTCTGAAGAGGTTGAGCGCGCGCCGCAGTAGCTGGCTTTTTGGCCAGAATTCCCATCCAGTGCTTCATAGGGGAGATGTTTGACATTGTTGCCAGTCTTGGGAGGTGGGTTGGCAACCTCAAACTTTTACACTTTTGAGTTATTGTTAGAAAATTACTGCTGCTCATCTCCTGTTTCATTTTCTTCTCTCGTCTTTTACGACGGACTTCGACATGATCGGAGAGAGATCAGGCGCAGGACCTACGGCTTTACATGCGTTCCAAGGAACGAGGGTGAGACACTGCCAACAATTTATTAGTACAGTAGTGCATGTCTAGTAGTACACATAGAAGTCTTTGTTTCTAGCATTTTAATGGTTTACCTTTATAACAATTCCAAAATAAATAAAACAAGGCAAAAAAAGTTTTAAAAAACGATAAATATGAAGTACCTATTCTTTGATCTGGAAACCACTGAAGTATTAACAAAAAGGTCGGCCTTAATTAATTAACAAAATCAGCTACAAATACGTATGGACTCGCTCACAGAATTTGCATGCAAAACACTAATCAATATTTGCAATCTACTTTCTCTCATTATGATACGCCCAATACCGAGCTTAAAAGCCTACGTAATTGAAACTACCGTAGGGAAATATATAAGTGATTTATTTTAGACATAGCATTAGTTTTATTTCTTTCTAAGGGTAATAAACTTTTCTAAGGGTACCAAACAGCCTATCCCTAGTTGAATATATAACGCAATAATTAATTAATAATTATCCATTATTTAAATAATTTGCGAATGTTTCTGTCTTCAATTGATTCATCGCCATCTAGTTCCTTTTTTTAAAACGGTTTAACATACAAAACTTACACGACGCTTACTTGGATGCATAACAACTATTTCATGTCACAAAATACCTTTGTTTAAAAGGTTTTAATTATTTAACATAAAAATATATATTCTTATAGTATAATTGTGACAAACGAGCACACAGAGCACATGGTAGTAAGAGACCATCCGTCCGTAGTAGGATCCTATTATAAGAGGTTCCCTACCCAAAGGGTAACCAACGGGACCCTATTAATAAGCCTCCGCTGTCCGTCCGTCTGTCAGCGGGCTGTATCTCATGACCCGTAAAATAACAGATAGACAGTTAACATTATCACATAATATGTATTTCTGTTGCCGCTATAACAACAAATAATAAAAATAAACCAAAAATTAAAGGGGGCTCCCCTACTAGAAAGGTGTTTTTTTTTTTTGCTCGATCTTAATAACGGCAATAAGTAGATGCTTTAAATGCTTGCAGAGTTCGTATTGCTATATTCGCTTAAAAATAATAAAAAAAAATTATTTTAAAGGGGGTCCCCATACATGAGACTTGTTTCTTTCTTTTACGAAAGTAACTAAAAAGTACCTACATAGTATTAAACCTTGTACGATGGTACGGAAACTTTCATGCGCTACTTGCACTTGGCCGGATTTTCTACTATAGAGTCCGTCTTGACACATTAGTAAAGAAACCTACCACAGGCAAAGCTTCTAATAAATAATTCCCAGGGGTTATTATCATCCATAAATTCCTCAATATTAAAAAAAAAACCTTTTTTATACAAACTTAATTTAATAAAGTGTTTGAACTTTGTGTACTTACGTCAAATTTTGTATTATTTCTGGAATTTTGTTGTAAAAGCGTATATATCCTTTTTTTTTTTTATAGAATAGGGTGACAAACGAGCACACAGGCCACCTGATGGTAAGTGGTTGCTGCGGCCCATAGACATCTACATCCATCCTCCATTAAAGATCAAAATGCAGATGCGTTGTCACCCGTGAGGACTGAGATGGAATGCCTCGTTTCCAGTAAAAAGGGTCTCCGGTTCTCTACACTCACCATACGAAATACAGCAGCATTAAGCTACTATTTCACGCTGGTATTCTGTGAGAGCGTGGTCCTTCCCCGGTCGAGCCGACCCATTCGTGCTACAACTATACTACTAATATAACTGCAGCATGGCTCTACCACGTAAAAATATCGCCTCAAGAATGAATTACTGACTCTGTGGAATCGAGTAAATGATACCGTAATGGCAGGTTATTGAAATTATGTAGTGATTATTTTAGCTCGGTATTGGTTATGAATTTTTTTGCCTACACAAATTTACTTTGACAAAGTAAAAAAAAATAAACTAGTTCTATTCATGATTCATGCAATTTAAGGAATTTCGAAAACAAAAATTAAATTAAAAGATTCGATTATTTGAAAATTTTTACCGATTATTTGAATACTTTGCCGATTATTCGCATAACAATGAATTTTAATTATCCAAACTCTACGGTAATATACACAGCAAAAGTTAATACTGGTTATTTTTTAACATTTTGCTTTATTTGGAAAATTCAAATTTAAATTAGTGATAAAAAACTACACACGTTGTAATGAAATATAGATAACTTCAAAATGATTAATGTGAAACGTCAAAAGGTATTTCTTAGATTTGGTTGACTATAGTGTGTGAGTGAATTAGAATATACACGCAAACATATGCATATTATAGGTAGCGTAACAATCATCAGGTGCCATCAATCAACAAGAGGGCTCTCTTTTTCCTTATATATTTACTATATTCCTTAGTGAGGCCATACGTCGTTGCGAGTGGTCGCGCGAAGAGCTTATTTTTTTTGAAATTTTAATGTTTACCGCTTTTCATTCCATCAAATTTAAGGTAATTTAGTGATCTTTTTTCATTGACTACTTGCTGCCGACTCAAAATTACTTAGGTATACTTACATTAGCTTAAGAACTTAATTATTAAGGTAAAAGAAAAAGGTGTATTAGTTTATTGCTTTTCACCTTTTTGGGCGGTATAATTTATTGTGATTTTTTTTTATTTTATAATATTTTGTGGCTATAGTCTACTAATTACTACATGCCTAATTTTTAATTACTTATAAATAGCTACTTACTTTACTTAAGCTATTAACTGGTATATAATCCTACTTTAACTATTATTTGTTTAAAACTGTAATCGCCATCGGAAAGAAAATTTGCCAAAGGGCTGGTATATGTGGCAATAAGTAGAGTAAAACACTTGAAGGTATATCCTTATCCGTTTTAGAGACAAATAAGGTATTACGAAAACCTCAAGATGAACGAGGTTTAGCAGAAATGCAGAGATTGAGAGGTCTACACACAAGAGACTGACAGGTCTAACGCTCATTCATCCTGGGCTTCTTTTGTACTCGTAATGTAATGTTTAATTATTATGCAATTTTGTAATACACAACTCAGCATTAAACTCTGTAAGTAAGCAATAAATCACCCCTATTTTCCCACTCTTAGGGTAGAAACTTTTTTCCAAAGGTATATGGGACCAATTTTGAGGTATTAAAAAAAGAACTATCAAATTGGACTACTATGTAAAAGTTATGCATTGTCATACAATCTCCTCTTCCGTTTTTTATAAAGATGATGCCACCCACATCCTATTTAATTTCCCTCTAATAACAACCACGGGATGATACAGTGTAGCAGATTCTGTTACGCTGAAACTACACATGATGGAATGTATGGTTGTAATACAAATAAATATTAGCGCTAACTTAATCCAGCGGAAAAACCGCCGACGGAACATAAATCAATTTCACGTCAAGATTCTTTCGGGGTCTTCCAGATTTCATCTATGTCACGTCAACTATCCCTCCTTTCCGTTGTTGAGGATGTCTGCCTTTATCACGCTGCGAACATAACACGTTGAGTAGAAACAAAAATTTTGCGTTTGATAATATATATTACAAAGACATTTGATTTGGCGACGATATAGTCCTTATGGCAGAATCGCTGGAGGACCTAAGCACGATGCTCAATGACCTCAGTAATGTCTACCATTGAATAGGTCTTAAGATGAACATGGACAAAGCAAAGGAGATGTAGACGGTCCAAAACTGTATGAAGCGTAGGCCTAGCTTTGTACTAGTAGGGAAATAAATTAAAATACAATATTAAACCACTTTTGATAATTCAAATCAACGAATTTGGCTTTATTTCAGTAGTACTTATATTTTATTCTCACCAAAAAATGCAACACTAACAGCGGATTAATGTCGTTTTGATTTGACGTTAGCTGACTCTGAAATGTTGTGTTACCCTTATCACAAGATAACATGTCAGGTAGATTTATAATGTAAAATGGCTAAAATATATCGAAGCTAGGTCGAAGGGAGGGCAAAAATGTTATATTTTTTGATAAAAACACGAATAGCGTATTAACGATTGTGGATTTGCTAGTTTGGTAGGGATGGTATTTCTTATAACTTTCTAAAGAAACATAAATATATCACAGTCCTTTCACTCACACACATCTGCAACTGCACTTTTACATCCAGTTTTTAAGTCAAGTGATTGGAAATGTGTCGAAAAATACAGGCCAATTTCAGTGTTATCCGCAATCTCTAAGATATTTGAGAAAGTTCTAGACTCGAGATATCAAATATTTGGAATCCCGTAAAAGTTCACCTGTTAATCAATTTGGTTTCCTAAAACAATTATCCACTGATAATGCTATACAAAAATTATTAAAACATATAATCATATATTGAACTCGATAATAAGCAAAAATGCGTCGCCTTGTTTCTGAACCTTGCTAAAGCTTTCGACAGATTTTCAACCCCTGTCTTGATTTCTAAGCTTGACTGCCTGGGAATAAGAGGAACCCAGCTATCCCTATTTCACGGTTATCTTACAAATGGGGTTCAGCGTGTGAAAATTGGCTCATACCTGAGTACCTCACAACCAATTATCTATGGTGTACCTCAGGGTACCTAAAGATACTGCACTCGTTTTTTCGGGCAGTACTTGAAGTGAAACACACCAACGAGCGCAAAAAGGATTTGATACTGTTGGAAAATGGCTCAACAACTACCAACAAGTAATAAATTTAACCAAAACTAAAGCACAAAATATTTCTATACGGAATAGTTCTCAAACATTAAGCTATATTAAACGCTTATTTGATAGAATACGAAAGTTAATTTACGTTTTTAAAGACCTTCGACGTTCTACCGACAAATATGTTATGAATATGATGAACTATGCCTTGTGCCAATCGATACTTTTTAATAATGTTGCTATTCCTTACTCAATAACTGTTAAAGATCTTGGCTTAGTTATTGACAACACCCTCACTTGGCGACCGCATATATATGAAGTGAGCAAAAAGGTCACTCACACTCTGCGTTATCTGTATCGTCTCAAGAATTTTTTACCGATAGGGACTAAGGTGATGCTAATACAGACTCTAGTGTTGCCTATTTTAGATTATGCAGATGTTTGCTATGCTGATGCCTCTCAAGAACTTCTAAACAAACTGGATCGACTTCTTAATAATTGTATACGCTTCATTTTCGGTTTACGTAAATACGACCACATCTCCTCTAATTGTTTTCAACTTAAATGGCTACCTCTCCGCTATTGCAGATATTTCAGAATACTGTGCACATTATTTTCTGTTTTACACAATCCGTTTGTCCCTAAATATCTGAAATGTAAATTTCAGTATCAGAGTGATTCTCATAATCGTTGTCTCCGTTCTACGGAAAAGTCTAATCTCCATGTCCCCATCTGTCACACTAGCTTCTTGTATAAATCTTTTACGTTTCACGCGGTAAGATTGTGGAACGAGCTACCGAGGAGTGTACGTGCAGCCACGAGCAAGGCATCGTTCAAACGCTTGCTATGGAATCATTTTCTGGCGTTGCAGGAGTAGTTTGTCGATTAACATTTTTTTATATTCTTAAATTCTAACTGTTCTCTTATCCTGTTTTTATTTCAAATATTTCGTAGGTGTTTGAATCAGAAACAGCTATATTTAATTATGTATGTACTATATATATATATATATATATATATATATATATATATATATAGCATATTAGGGCAGCATTAAGCATATATAAGTATGAGTATATTATGTATATATATATAATAATATATATGTTTATAACATGTAATGTAATATGTAATGTGTATGTCTACTTAAAGATGTTTTAACTCAGTAGCACTTTGCACCCACAATATCTTCTCTGCTTAGCCTGGAGGTAGACTGGCAGACAATGCCTTGTTGCATTAAGTCAGCCTTTTTGTACTCGGTGTGCAAATAAAGCATAAATAAATAAATAAATACTAGGTTATTGTATATCTACCAGGGGTGAGGCCACTAAAAAAGTATTTATGAAAATTGAACGAGCCCAGAGAGCTTCACTAAAGATGTGTTATCTTAAGCCTAGCTTATATTCTAGAGAAGTACTTTATAAGCATTGCCAAGTGTTGACTGTACGGTAACTTTTTATATTGTATACAGCACTTATACAGCACTCTTAAATATAAATGTAATAAAAACACTGCACGACGCAATCTTCTTGTCGCCAAATCTATTCCTCCTAACACATATTCAAATCATAGATTTTTAGTATTCCTTGAACTTAATCTTTATAATGAATTGCATCAGAAATGATTACTACACTCATTAAATCACTTTAAAATTGAATGCACTCAGAAATAATGGCTTTTAAATCAATTGTACACTGAAACTGAATGTATTCTTGATATTCTGAAATAAAATTTTTATTGTATTCTTCATATATTCACATTCTCGCACGCGCACACACATACAAACACACTCATACACACACACGCGCGCGCGCACACACGCGCGCACACACACACACGTGCGAGTACACACACATACGCGCACACACACGCACACACACACGCACACGCACACACGCACAAACGCACAAACACACGCACGCACGCGCACACGCAGACACACACACACACACACACACACAACGCGCGCGCACGCACACACTCGCACGCACACACACGCACACACTCGCACGCACACATACGCACACACGCACACTCACACACATACACACGCACGCACGCACGCACGCACATACGCACGTACGCACGCACATACGCACGTACGCACACTCACACGCACGCACGTACGCACTTGCGCACGCACACACATATGCACTCACACACGAACGCACACACACACACATGCACGGACGCACGCAAGCACGCACAAATGCACGCAAGTACAAACGAACGCACACACACACCCGCACACTTATAAATTCTCACACACATCTACATATCAGTGATTATCGGTAACTAAGGTGGAGGCCTGGTGACCTATATAACTCTGGTTTTGATTACCTACTCCAGGCATCAGGGATCACAACCAATATTGTTATAGATATTAAGTTTTAATATTAAGATAATTTTGTGGGTATATGGTGAAAAATGAATAAATTCTCAATTTCAATTTTCAATTTTAATATTATTTAATTTTAAGGTGACAACATTACAAAATATCACGATACCTCAACACCTCCAGGATACTGAAGATCTTGTCAAATGCCACTCGAAGCACACATGCACACACAGGTACACACGTGCGCGCACACACGCGCACACATACGCGCATACACACGCGCGCGTGCACACACACTCGTACTCACACACGCACGCAAGCAACTTGACTTTTGACCTAACTGTAAGTGTCCACGTGAAGCTATTATTTTACCTAAAATGACACAGATGGAAAAGTGCAAAAGTTGTGATCTTCTTTAGAATACAACATCTTGAAGGTTAGGCACCTTGGTGGATAATATAATATCTATTCTTAGATCGTAGTATTGCATAGACTATTACACGCGCCAACTCTTTGTTCCGTCTTATCTATTTCACGCGCTCTCCTTGTGGACACGTGCGTCCCCGCCGTTATTAGAGCTGTCCGTAACACGTAGATTCCAGCTATCGATGCCATTGTTTGCCTTAAGTATAATGAGTGTATTCATAAGTATTAATGATTGTTGGGAATTGTAATATACATAGATAAAATCAAAAATCTTATTCCAATATGATGTTGTTATGAAGGTGACCTCGATCTGCTTGCCTAAGAAGGTTTCGAATAGTTAAACAAATAATGAATATTTTGTCATGGGCATTAACTTACTTAATGACTTGATGAATTTCTTTCGCTCTATAATGAATGTATTCTACGTAGTTTCATATTGCAGCGTGTATTTCCAAATTATATTAATTGTGGAAACCTTACTGAAATCAAATGATCATTTTACATGCATGTAATTACCTCTTTTAAGACTAAAACACTTAAAATTATTAAATCTTATTGTAATCGAAACCTTAACATGGTGTTAGTACTGTCGTTTTGTAAACTTGAGGATTTTTTTTATAGAATAAGAGTGGTAAATGAGCACACAGTCCACCTGATGGTAAGTGGATGCTGTGGCCCATTGACATCTTTATTTATTCTAGATTTAAGAATCAAAACGCAGGTTCGTTTTCACCCCTGAAGACTAAGATGCAACGTCTCGTTTCCAGCATAAAAGTATCTTCGGAACTCTAGACTCACCACTCGAAACACAGCAGTATCAAACTGCTATTTCACGCCGATATTCTGTGACAGCGTGGTACTTCCCCGGTCGAGTCGACCCATTAGTGCTACACCATAATATAGCTGCAGCATGGCAGCGTAAATAAGATAAGTGATAAGTAAAGGACGTAATAGTTTTTTTAGCAATTAGCTGAAGAATAAGCACTAACAAACATAGAAAACTAAGAACAATGACCCGCGATAGGGTCGTTGTTCTTAGTTTTCTATGTTTATATTTCATTTGTCATGTATATATATTTATAGATAGCGATCCGCCACGGCTTCGCAGGGGTGATTACTAGATCTCGACAACAGCGCCACTAATCGAATACAACTAGGAACCCATTCAATACATAAAAAATTGATCAAAATCGGTCGAGCCGTTTTTGAGTTTTAGCGAAACTAATGGACAACAGTTTATTATTATATATTAGTGTACAAACTGTTAATGCAAACTTACAATTGGCAACATATTGCAATGTACATATAAATTATTAGGAAAAAATATAAAGGTCATCGTCTCGTTCCTCCGATTACATTTCCATGTTCGTTCGTTCGTCAACGATCTTCCTTTTCTTTATAAAACATAAAGCCAAAGTCCATGAAAGTGCTCTTCTGAATTTATCCCGTTAAAATTTCACGCTAACGATCCCAGTATCAGACACCTTTGGTGCTGCTAAATATGATTTAATCGTCATCTATCCGAGGTCAAAGATGTTTTTGGTATTTTCCAAAGACACCTCTTATGACATCCATGCGGCGAAATGAGGTGATGAATTCTTCCATCGAAATAATAGGGGGATGCGATATCGACACATTTTCTAGTGTTTCCTCTCTAGCACGTATAGGATTTCAGATATGAATCTGAGCCGCGGCAGCCTTCGTCCCTGTAATAGGGAAAAGCGTTAGTTTAAATAATTTATTGTTGTAGTTGATGTTATCATACTTTATTTTATTTTTATGAAAATCCGATTTTATCAAGACATCAATAGATGAATACCTATCATATTCTTGTTTAAATTGTCTGCTGGTACATAAGCAAACTAAGCATCATCCCTGTACGTAATATGAAATTATGATCGCATGAATACGATTATAGTTTTTTTTTAAATGACGCATAAAAATAATGTCACAGCCTAAATGAATCTTACTTATGTACCCTCTAGACCACTATACTACTAGATTACCCTATACGGGGGTATTTACCATAGTTACTACGCTTGTCAGACGAGCCGGCAACTGCAGTTTTTATTATTTTGCGATCTTATCAGAAAGGTGCCGCTGTCTGTTACCTAGTTTCATCTTCTAACACTCTTGCGGTGATACAGAGCATTGGATTGTCTTACCCCGCCACTACACGGCAAGAGTCTAAGCTTACAAATTACATTAGATTTGAAAAAAAAAAAGGTTTTAGGAGCTTTGAAATTATAGTTTTGCCTGAGTAAAGATGTTCGCCTAGTCTATGAAAATGGTCGGAAATTATCACCTAGATAGCTCCTATTATGGTTTACATACTAATCGATTATGATATAGAAAAAGAAAGATATTGGTGTAGTCATAACTCAACCAGACATAATATAATTATGAGAGGCATTATTACACTATAATACGTAGTTGACAATTTGTACTATTGACAAATAAAAAGGAATATAATATAATAAGATAGGTTTCTTATCCTCTTAACCATTTCTGCCGACAAGTAGCAGTTCATCTATTCTCCTTATTAGTAGTCTATATATGTTATGTAAGTAAACACCACTCTTTAGTCATATTTACCAAGCTTTCAAACATTAAAATATCCAAAGAGAAAAAAGCTATCAATATATTGGTATGTTAATGTCTTCGTCGCAATCTACTCGTACATGCACGTGTGTGTCGTGAGAAAAATGAGGAAAACTTTATTTTATTGACTCGTAATATAGCATCTAATGGTTTAAGTTTTTTTAGTAAATAAGTAAATTTCGGTATTGAATGAAACTAAATTTACGGATTATATCGCATTTATTTAACTGATTTTACTTATTTTTAATTCCCGACGTTTCGGGTGCTTTACAGCAACCATGGTCACGGGGGGGACTGAGATGTTTGACGTCCCAATGTCATTGTTAGCCCGGCTACCTTCAGTTTTTGAATGTTAATTTTTGGTCCGATTTACGCAAAACGAACTTAGAGTATCTCGCAGTCTTGCAGTCTCGAAGTATGCCTGGGTTTGGGTTTAATTTTGTTAATTATAGGATCCCAAGCAGATGGCAGCACCCAACCATCTTCTCTATTGAAATTAGGATGTTTTTTTAATTTCAATAGCCTCGCGTATCATCCTTGGTAGGAATCGGTGTTCTTTTGCGAGGATTTGTGGTTTATCAAATCTGATGTAATGGTGGGGACGATCTTGAACATGTTCACAGACTGCAGACTTCCCGGAGCGTCGGTGCTTCACGTCAGCTATATGTTCTTTCACGCGGATTTTTATGCATCTTTTTGTTTGACCTATGTAAGAGAGACCACATTCACAATCTAACTTGTACACTCCTGCATCTTGTAGAGGGATATTACACTTGACGGATGGTAAAAATTGACTAATCTTCTTCGGCGGCTTGTAATATGTTTTAATGGAAGCTCGCTTCAAGATGTAGCCAACCTTGTCTGTGAATCCTCTGACATATGGTAGTACAGCAAGCACACGCTCGACTGTGGCCGACTTCACTCGGTCACTGTGACGTAGGCGCGGGAACCGAAGCTTGTTGTCTTGCAACACTTGCTTGACATGCTGCAGCTCGGCGGCCAGATGTTTTCTATCACAGATCCCTTGTGCTCTCTGAAACAAAGATTTACCCACGGTAGCTAACTGTGAAGGATGATGGTGAGATTCACCATTTAAATACCGGTTGGTATGGGTCTTTTTTCTATACACAGTGGTTGCTGTAAAGCACCCGAAACGTCGGGAATTAAAAATAAGTAAAATCAGTTAAATAAACGCGATATAATCCGTAAATTTAGTTTTATTCAATGTGTAGTGTTCGCGTAAATTTAAGAAATCATTAAATTTCGGTATTTACGATGGAAATAGAAAAGGTTATGTATTTAACATGTTGGTCATGATCCAATATATTTTCTATGAATAAATTAATATCTGATATGAAAATATATTATTTATCGTAAAATTTTTTGTTAAGCCCTTAATATTAAAAGTTATAACGGTAAGCTTTGTCAGACTTTGTCATCGTATTAATGACTTCGTTTTAATCCCTCATTGGGAATGCACGGCTGGCGTTCGAGAGTGAATTGGATACGACAAAGCAAACATCGCCGGAACTTTACAATCCGGTATAAGCAAAATGATCTACGCATACCGTGCATTATTAGTGCAGTTGTGGG
This sequence comes from Parnassius smintheus behrii, assembly GCA_036936625.1. Classification (NCBI taxonomy): domain Eukaryota; kingdom Metazoa; phylum Arthropoda; class Insecta; order Lepidoptera; family Papilionidae; genus Parnassius; species Parnassius smintheus. The sequence continues at coordinate 17,961,082 of JAUPFT010000021.1, read as the reverse complement.
GTATTTAGTATCTTCAATTTTACTTGAGCAAGTAGCTTAATCGTTATATAGTTACCAGTTAGTTACTTTTAGTTTTTATAAAAAAGCCACGCTGCTACTTATTATGGTAATAGTGGGATAACTTAGCTCAAATGGGAAAGGTCAGTGTCCGCACGGAATACCAGCGTAAATAGGAGTTGTATGTCGTAAACGACGAGAACCGTGAATACTTCTTTTTATAAAGATAAAGTGACTTTTCTCATAAAATTAAAGTGAATAAACTATCAATGTGGAAAGTAGTTACTTTAGCTCATGGATATTGTGAAACATAGTATTTTGCCTAGTGCAAGCGAATGATGTAAACGCAGCACAACTTTGCAACGGCGCTTTCGTTTGTGTGTTTTGTTCCAATGTTCGACATTTTCAATGTAACACTAACACGTGAAAGTACTCATATTATTGCGATGGCTTTTAGCACCGGCTTTAACGAGATGAATGCTTTGTTTTTATTTTACTTGATGTTCTATTAAATAATTATATTCTTCTGATCGATTATCGTCCACGGCAACAATCGATTCCACAAAAAAGTGCGATTAATTGGATGGTGTGGATGGTACAGTAAGTTTTGTCGTGATGTGCAGTGGTGGAATTTGTGTGGTAAAATTGTCGACCACGGCAACAATCGATTCCACAAATTAGTGCGATTAATTAGATGGTATAGATGGTACAGTAAGTTTTGTCGTGATGTGCAGTGGTAGAATTTGGCGGCTGCATTTAATCCGAAAAATTTCTCTGTGGACTCACCGTAGTAAATGTGATACAATATACAAAGGGATGCAACATCTCCTCGCAGCGCCAGTGAATTGATCTGATCAGAAAAACCTCGGTAATCGACAATTAGAGCCGCTCTTTACTCACTGCTGGATTTCTATTGCACCATGACAATGTTTCGGCGCACACCGCCAAAAAGACAAAGTCATTTTTAGTTTGTGTTAAGATAGAGCTTGACCCATCCCGCACACCGTCTAGAACTCGCACCATAAGATTTCTTTATTATTTCAAAAATAAAAGATTATGAGATTGATGATCAAAAGATTGATAAGGTCTTCGAAATTTACGGAGCCAGAGGAGATTGTGAAAAACATTCAGACCCATGGTCCTTATGTTTATCAAAAATAGCTTGAACGAACAAAAAGTGTTTAAAATTCTATAGCGAATACTTTGAAAAGCAGCAAATATATTAATTTACATATGATTTGTTTTATTTATGGTGGTTTAGTCATGTGGAAAGAATGAATGAGGAAAGAGTGACAAAGAAAATTTATGTTGCAGAAGTGAATGGCAGAGAAAATGTATCGACCAAATTGGCGATTTATTGAAAACGGGCCAAATTAGGAGTACCCTTAACCGACGAGCATGTATGCGTAGGTGTATGGATGTGAAGAAGCGAGAGAGGTGTGTCAGAATCGTGCCAAATGGAAGTCTGTAGTCTCTGCCTACCCCTCTGGGTGATAGGCGTGAGTGTTTATGTTTTTTTATGTTATGTTTTTTGTTTTATTTATGAGTCACACAAAACTTTCAGGGTGCCCCACGTAACATTTCAATTTTCATATTTTTGATCAGCAATAGATGACAACCTAGAACTAACCGCCATATATACTAGCATTTTTTTGCCGATTTGAAGCACCACCGATTGAGTGTATCGGGAATTATATTAGACATATTTACAAATGGCCGTTGTTTTGCTCAAAACGTCTAAGAGTATTTTAAAGTTTTAAACAAGAAAAAACTAGTTTGTTTTATAGTGCGATTGTATTTCATGTTATTCATATAATAAAAATTATTTTTAGTAACAATAATAATGTAAAATTCGTTACCAGAACGTGTGGAAACATTCTATGAATAAGGGGATTTACAGTTATATATTAATATAGTATATTAAAAAATAAAAACCATTTCATAATATAGGCACTTAAAAATCTATCACTAGTCTAAATAAACGTAATTACTCATATATTTGGCTTTAAATTACCGCTTTTCGATAAACAATAAAATTCAACAGGGTTTTAAAATTCGACAGGGAACACGTCTTGTTCCCTGTCGAAAATACTTGTCGATATGTTTTCTACTTTTATCTGTTTACAACAATGAAAGTATAACTCAACAATGGATAATTATCAAATATTTATTTATTAACAGGTTTTCAACTGACTTGACTATACTAAAGCCGTGACTTAAAACCATGAAACTTGTGAATTGGTATCCGAAGCAAACTGGAAGTCATTTATTTGTGGAATGGTATTCTTTAATGTACTTTAAGGGTTGTAAAATTCTAATTACACCTATAGGTATTGTTGAAATATTAACAATATTTTACTACTATATTTTACCTACTCCAGGTTTTCCTACTCATTGGACTTTTTTGAATCCCTCAGGTGATGAATCATACATACCTAGAGGTATGTTTGTGAAAAATGTATGAATGTGAATTATACATATCTAGAGGTATGTATGATTCATTCATACATACCTCTAGGTATGTATGATTCATTCCCAACCCATTTAGACTCGAACAAATTCGTTCTATAGTTACGAAGAAAAACGTAGATAGACGTTTTTCTTCGTAACTATAGAACGAATAGCGTCGGTTTTAGTTTTACATAAGGTAATAAAGCTTGTGTCTAAGGCATAAGTATTAATTGATACATTTATTTAATGTGTGGCATTACATTAAAATTAGGTATATATAGGTAGAATGTTAGGTCTGAGTACAGAACTTTTATCTACATATTTAGTCACACCGTTCTATCTCTATTATCACTTTCCTGGACGCTCACTTCTGTTTTCAGCGCCAAATTGGCGAAAATCAAATATCCTTATTGTATCACGGTATATATATATATATATATATATATATATATATATATATATATATATATATATATATATATATATATATATATATATACTTATAGGGGCTACACACGATCACTTTTAACTGTCAGTTTTGACTAATCAGTTTTAACTGACAGTTAAAACTGACGTCCTTTGCACCCACACACGTTCAGTTTTAACTGTTCTCTTTGACCACAAACAACATTATCATCTCAAGATGTCATCAGCCGACGACGACGCTTTAGCCGTGCTTGGTTTATTAATGATTTTAAAAAATAAAAATAAAAAAAATATACGCAAAGAGTGGTGTAAAGAGTGGTTAAAAAAAAAGGAAAATTTATTCCCATGTTAATTTTATAACCGAACTAAAAATTGTTTCGAAGGATTGGCACAACTATCTCAGAATGAGTGAAGAAATATACCTCAATCTACTATCTCTAGTGTCTCCACTGATTAGAAGAAAGGATACAGTTATGAGAAATGCTATTTCGCCACATGAGAAATTAACAGCAACGTTACGATTTCTAGCAACAGGACGGAGCTACGAAGATTTAAAGTTTTCCACAATTATTTCACCTCAAGCCCTCAGCAGCATAATATCAGACACATGTGAGGCTTTATTCAAAGTACTTTGCCCAGATTTTTTAAGGGTAAGAAAACTTAGAACATTTAATAATTGCTTTTATTATTTATTATTAAGAAAATTATCAAGAGATGACTTAAAAAAAATTAAACTGAATGCGGTTTAGAGGCCTACGATTCATTTTGCATGTACTGAGACAAAAATGAAGCCGCAGTGTTTACTTCTTGTAAAGGTATAGACATTTCAGGGATTGAAATTTGTACCGCTCCTGTATTGTTGTCTAAAAGGTATGGCTGAAGTATGCTCTGTGATTCTGCAGTGTTAGAATTTATTTGTTGTATTGTTGCTCGATCCGATATTTTGTGGTCAATAGTCAATTTATCCATTTCAGCTAAGAATAGAGCTTCGTTTATAATACCTTCCGCTAAAATGCGCTGTTCTTTAGGAAGATCACGCAACTTCATTGCCACGTTTTTCCCAAAAATATCGAAACAATCATCCCGCTGTACAGGACGTTTAAAATGATCCTGTACAGTTAATAAAACGTCATTGGTTAAAGTTTGATTGAGATTCCTTTTTGTCCGTCTCGGATGGTGAGGTGGTGCCGACGATGATGCTGAATTTCCTGTGTCAGATTCAGAGTAGTTTGAAGCTAAAGATGAACCTGGTCTAGAGTCTAGGTCTTCATTCTATAACAATAATACATACACAATTAATAATATAATAATGTATAATGTTTTATTTTCAGTTTCCCAATACGGATCAAGATTGGAAAAATATTGCTGAAATGTTTGAGAAGAGATGGAACTTTCCACATTGCTTAGGAGCAATAGATGGAAAGCATGTTTCAATTGCTTTACCCCCTGGATATGGATCAGAATTTTATAATTATAAAAACCGACATAGCATGGTTTTAACGGCTATTGTGGATGCTCAATACAAGTTCATTTTGTGTGATTTTGGCACAAATAGAAGAATTTCAGATGGAGGAGTATTACGAAACACTGTATTTTTCGAAAAACTTCAAGACAGTAAATTAAACATCCCAGCCGCCGAACTAGTCAAAAATAGCAACAGAAGTTTACCTTACGTACTTGTTGCTGATGATGCGTTTCCATTGAGAACAGACATGATTAAACCATTTAGACAAGCAAATCTTAATACTTATGAGAAAAAAATATACAATTATCGAGTATCAAGAGCAAGTAGAATTGTTGAGAATGCGTTTGGGATTTTAGCGTCTCGGTTCCGTATATTTCACACAGAAATAAACATCGAACCAAAAAATATTGATTCCGTTGTAATGGCATGTTGTGCTCTACACAAATAGTTAACTGAAACAAACCAAGCCAATTACAGTCCTCTTGAAATTCTTGATAGGGAATTTTTTGATAACGGAACAATTATACAGGGAGTGACTTCGGCAGATTCGGACATGATAGATTTAGATAGAAGACACCAAGGAAATATAACAAATGCAGCCAAGAAAACAAGGGAAGATTTTAGGAACTATTTCGTGAATAAAGGACAAGTTCCATGGCAGGATAATTTTATTCTTTAATGTTTTTATAATAGTCTAATATCAATAAACTAAATTATAAAATAAACAATAATAGTATTTATTTACTCACGTCATTTGTTTCTTCGTCATCCTTGGAAATATTTGATCTTGAGGATCGTGGTACTTCTTGGTCGGTGAAAAATTGTAGTAAATCGTAATACCATAACTTTGGTATATAAATATCATCTTTGCCAGATCCTGATCTTTGTGACGATTTGACTTTCAAAACTTCTTTTTTGAACGTGCAACGCAGTGTGTTAATTTTACTTTTCACTGTATCTATAGTTGCCGTAGAGTCAATTTCTTTAATTTTTTCTAATAATACCTTGTAAGCTGCTGATTTCCTTTCTCGGTCATGGTATTCCTTACTTTTATTCTGCCATAATCAAGGTTCATTCCTATATAATTCTATAAACTCGGCCAACCACAGTCTTTGCGTCATTTTTCTGCGTATGCGAAGAGAATAAATATGTACAGACCAGTTTCTTTTTCGTGATCGCAACACGACTGAAGAAACACCGCCTACACACGTACAGTTTTAACTGATCAGTTCCGTCGTTTCAGTTAAAAATATGTATCAACAATATATCATCAGTTTTAACTGATAATAAAAAAAACTGACAGTTTTCATCGTACACACACTCAGTTTTCACTGTCAGTTAAAACTGGTCAGTCAAAACTGACAGTTAAAAGTGATCGTGTGTAGCCCCCATTATATATATATAAACAAGAATATATATATATATATATAAAAAAGAATACAAAGGGTGGACTTAATGCCTTGAGGCATTCTCTACCAGTCAACCCATGGAGTGGTGAGAATTTGACGTAGGTGTGGCAATATAGAATAAGAGAACACAATACAAATGATAATTAACTACATAATATATAGAAACTACTAATTAATAATTTATACATATATGATCTATCCCTACATATATACAAATAATTAGTAATACAAATGACTATGAATATATACGTCCGTTTGGCAATACATATTAAATAGATGAGTCATGTAAAATGCGTCGTCTTTAATAAATGTTCACGGACCAACTTTTTAAAAGCGTACTTATTGGGAGCTTTTCTGATGTCATCGGGCAAGGAGTTCGAAAGGCTTGTAGCCTGAACTGTGAAGGAGTTACCATAGAACTCGGTGAAGTTAACTGGAGTACAGATTTTGTTGTTAGAAGAAGAGCGTAGGACCCTATCATGAGATGAGGAAAGATAATGAAATTTACTCTTAAGATAAGAAGGCGAAGATGGATCATTTAATATGGAAAAAAGTACAAGCAATAATCTGGAGTTCCTCTACCGGATTGTAAGCTGATTTAGCTTAGATCTGTATTGCGAAATATGGTCATACTTACGAAGCCCAAAGATAAATCTTATACAGTTATTGAGGAGGCGTTCCAGCTTGTTCAGAAGATCTTGGGACAAGTCTAGGTAACACACATCTGCATAATCAATTATGGGTAATATAAGTGAGTGGACAAGCATGATCTTAGATTTTGTGGGAAGAAAATGTTTTAAACGATACAGAGAGCATAACGTGGCAGTGACTTTACGACTCACAGCTGAAACCTGAGTTCTCCAATTGAGCGTGCTGTCGATGTGAAGGCCAACATTTCTAACGGAGTTACTGAACGGAATTGTAGTATTATCATAGTAAATAGGAGGTAAGTCTGTAAGATTAATCTTAGCCAGCATCCTTGAGCTACCCACCAGTATGGTTTGGCATTTCAAAGGATTGACCAAAACTCCATAACGAGTAGACCAATCCTTGATAGCTGCTAAGTTGCCGTTGAGGTTTTTGATCCCATTATAGATATCCCCAATCTCAGTTTGCACATAAAGCTGAAGGTCATCGGCATACATATGGTACGAGCAGTCGGTGATGGATATCCAGTTCAGAGTACTTGTGTATTAGAGGTCCGTGCACGCTGAGTATGTTTGGTAAAATTAAGTGATTTTCGATAGTAGATTTGAAAAGCAGGTATTGGCAGGTCGATATGTCACCATTATCTATTTAAATTTTTACACTATTATACGAAATAACACAAAACTAAATAATGACAGCCGGAATTTATTAAGCATTTTATACATGTAATCATTTGCACATATAAATATTGCTTGTTTGTTGTTGTTGACAACAACATTACTTTACTTTTTGCCTTTGCATTTTATGATAGATATCACTGTTTGTAAAATTACAACGTAGATTGACTGCGTAGTTTAAAACGTATGCTATACTTTATTTATAAATAGGGTATATATTTGAAATATAACTACGTTATCCCTCTTATAACTAATAGAGCCGTTAATTATCATTATGAAAATTTACTTTTTATATAGTATAAGGGTGACACACACCACACAGTCCACCTGATATACTATACACATACCATAAATTTATCTTTGATTACGAATCAATATGCAGATGCGTTGTCACCCTTGGGTACTAAGATGGAATGTCTCATTTTCAGTAAGAAGAGTCTCCAGTTCTCTACACACACTATACGAAACACAGTAGTATTATGCTGCTATTTTACGCTGGTATTCTGAGAGAGCGTAGATCTACTCCGGTCGAGCCATTGTGCTACAACCATAATATAACTGCAACGTGGCTCTACTATCTAAAAACTTCTTATTGAATAAAAAAAAATGTAACCATCTTTTTTAAAAGCTCCGTAGTCATATAAAAAGTTTAAGTTGTCCCAGATCACTGACTACCTACAAACAAATTTCATAGAAATCCGTCCAGTAGATCTTTCGTGAATACATGAACAGAAAGACAGACAGACAGAAAAAAATTCTTAGAACCACCAATTTAGCTTCATTCCCATTTTTTACTTAGTGTTGGGCATGTTTTTCCAGGAGATATTAGAATTATATACATGATTTTTTACAGATTTATAGACCAAATTGACACTAATTCACAATTTAAATTGGCTTGGTGCCAAAAATGAAAATTACAATATCCATTAGGTGGCACTGTGGTCGAGTAATAAATACATTTCACATGTACAATGTATAAAGTCCGAAGTGTATTCGAAGTGCAGCTCATTGGACGATATACCGAATGGGGTAGAACCAGAGAATATAATCAGTAGACTACGTCTAAGAGCCGAGACTTTCTTAGTAAAAAGTAAATGTATGAAAGGGCGCCAACTACTCTACCAACATCAAGAAATGACATTTAATTTTTCACAAACAGTGCTGACAACATAGGCGAATTATAGTAGTGCTGTAAATGTCTATCCTCGAATAATTTTATCGATATAATGTTTATCGCTATATTGTTTTTTAATATTTTTATATAATAAAGTTACATGTCTATACTGAATGATTTTAAAGAAATAGAAGTTTTTACGTGGGGATTGAGTAAAAATACCTATTAGGACAAGAAATCGATTTATTTTACACAAAACTATTTGTATTTATATCTCTACAATTATTATGTACAAAAATATGTATAAAGAACATAAAATAAACAACGCACAGTTATACTAGTAACTAATTAATTAAAAAATAAATGGCGACTCCGAAGCGCAGTGGCTAAGCGTTTGGCTGGGGTATTGCAGGACCGAGGTTCATACCCGCACTAAACAAGTGTTTCTATGCTGTAAACAAGTGTTAAAATTAAAAAAAATCTACAACCGACTTCAATATAAATGAATGTGAACATCATCAATGTAGTCAAAGTCAGTGTATTATTTAGGATAACTCAAAAACTACTGATCAGATATTGATGAAATTTATATGGGATCACATGAGAAGCATCAGCTTTCGAATAAAAAATAAAGAATTATCAAAATCGCTTCACCTAGAATAAAGTTCTGAGAAAACACACTTAAAAACATACGGTCGAATTGAGTGCCTCCTCCTTTTTTTAAGTTGGTTAGTAGATAGTCTACGTCTGGATGCTCATTTTTAACATAAGTTTTTTAATGAACACAATATTATAAACAAGGAACGGTACGGTAGTGGGCCACGCGAAACATCAACTCCGCATTTATTTTTGCCTAAAACTACTAAAATCATAGTTGAACCTTAAATATAAACAAAATTATATACAAGACAGTGCAAATTACAAGAAAAAGTGTTATCTAGACGAAATTATTAGGGAAAGGTGCTTAAAAACGTCTTTAAAAGGTGTCGATAAAACTTTGTTTATAATAAATAGTACAGTGTTGTTCTTTCTTCTAACAACTTAAAAACAAACAGTGCAGTTCAAATAACGATTATTGACAGTGAAACAATATAAACAAAAAAACATAAACTAGTGTATTTACGCAACAGAAAAAGTGACTAAAACCATCGTTTCTCAATTCAAAACTTCAAATACCGTCTAACGTTTTTATAAAATAGATAGCGTACATACAGAATATTAATTTCGTTAAGTTTCTTATCTAATTGGTGGCGTAGTGGCTTAATGTTCGGTATTGTCAAGTTAGCTGTTTGGCACGAGTTCGTATCCCGCATACAAGTTCTCTTTTTGTAACAGTTTTCGCTATGTATACTAGTTTCTCAAAACGTTTCGAATATTGAATTGAATGAGATTAAACATTGTTATTTAAGAAAATAAAAATAACAGGCTTTCAAAACAATGGAAAACACACAGGAAGAAATAACGCAATACATAACATTTAGAAAACATATTACCCAACTAAATACGAGTAATTCGGATGATGAATCATTAATATCGATTAGATCAGAAAAAATGAACAGAGCAAGAAGTCTACCGGACTTATCAACACGGTGTGATGAAACTATGGAAGAATTAAAAGATGAAATACATACATTAAAAAGGCAATTAGAAAGTGCTAATAAGGAAATAGACGACCTGATCTAAGAAAATAATAATCTAAAATCTAAAATAATATCATTAGAATACAAAATAAAAAACCTGAATAAAATTTGCTGTAGTCTTTCAGACTCTCCCAGAAACTCAAGTACTTCTACAATAAAGAAACCTACTCGAAAAATAAAACGCACTCTTTTCATGCCGCAAATTGACTTAATACGTTCAAATAACACTAAGGAAGAAACTGTTTTGGATACTACCACTCAAATGACGAAGTTAAATATCTCAAAGCTGCCATCAGATAATGTAAAAAAACTCTAAAGAGGTATTAAAAAAGAGCAAAATTTTCATAGTAGGAGGACAACAATGCGTAGGTCTGGCTTCAAAACTGATTTATTCTAGAATCAACACAAAATTTGAAGATTTAGACATATTCTCTTGGACAAAACCTAATGCCAAAACAGAAGAAATCCTTAAAAGCTGTTATAACATTGAAGATTCTAACACTAACTACTTTATTCTTTGTGTTGGGGAAAATGACACGAACGTCACAAAGATATTCTTTGAAACAGCTGCTGTAATAAAAATACTAAAAAACTCAAACTTTATTATACTTAATACTAATTACAATAAATATTTAAATGAATATAAATTAAATAATATGTTAATAAACGTGCTATAACATTCCAAGTTGTAATTTTAATGAATGCACATACAGGTCTAGGACGGAATATCACGCAAATATCTGTGCAAAGATTAATCTAACATTAGACTCTAAATATTACGAAAAGCATTTTATTAAAAATATTAAAACTATTATTAAAAATCGCAGTAATACATCTGATACGAATACGATGCACATTATGAGAAAATCCCAAGAAATAATTATGTTAGCTAACGAAAGCAAAACAGCTGAACCTAAAATTGGCACCATACCATATTATTTCAAAAAGGTGAATAAATTAACTTTTGAAAAAAGTACTAACGTAAAAATGTCCACGACTCCATTTTTTCATACGCAATAATAACCAAAAACGTGAAATTACTTCCATACTACATCAAAACATAGCAGGTTTGCTTAACAAAATTGATTCGATAGAACTATGTATTGATGGACTAACAAATGAGGGGCAAGAAATAAACTTTTTATGTTTTAGTGAAACATTTGTTAAAAAGGGAGATGAGAGTAACATTCAGTTTAAAAATTTTAAATTAGCTTCATTATATTGTAGAACAAAAGAAAAACGTGGAGGTGTATGTATTCTTATTAGAAAGTCAATAGAATTTAAAGTTATACAATTATGCTATGAATTATCAGCAGACAAAATTTTTGAGTGTTGCGGAATAGAGGTACCAAGTTACAAATGTGTAATTTTTTGTGTATATAGAACTCCCAATTCGCCTGTATCAATATTTTTCAACAAACTAGATCTTCTTTTTCATAAATTAGCATTTAAGCTTAACAAAAAGAAAGTCATATTGTGTGGTGACTTTAATATTGACACACTTAAGAATAATAACGTCACTCATGACTTAAATAATTTGTTATACAGCTACAACCTTAAACTACATAATGATAAACCAACGAGACATCACACATGTATTGATCATATAGCTAGCAATTTCAAAGAGTCTGATATTTCTACTTCCCTGTACAATTTTCATTTATCAGATCATAACACCTGTCAATCTCTAAGTTTTCCAATTAAACTGCTACCTAAAATTAAATACTGGTATACTACGAAAAGAAATTACTCTAAGGAAAATATTGATAAGTTTCCTAAATGCATTCGAAATATATCGTGGGAAAAAGAAACTACAGATGACATTTTTAATAATATATTTAATAAATTTCATGACTTAATTTGTTTATTATATGACCTCTATTTTCCATTACAAAAATATAAAATCAAAACAGACAATCTCGCTCCAAAGTGGATCACAAAAGGTATAAGGGTTGCAAGTAAAACTAAAAGGAAACTAAAACATAAATATTACAAAACAAAAAGTTTAGAAAACAAATTAATCTATAACAAATATTCAAAATTATTAAAAAGTTGCGTAACATGGTGAAAAAAAATTTAAACATGAAACACCTGTTACATTCAAAAAGTAAAAGTAAAGCTACCTGGGAAATCATTAAAAATTATGAATATAATGATACACGAAATAATAATTTTGACTGGATTAATTATAATGGAACTAAAATAGATCAGCCTTTCGTCATTGCCAGTAAATTTAATGAGTATTTTATTAGTACAGCTCTTCACGACCGTTCTTCTTTAAATAATAAAACTAAAAGGAATATGTATGAAAATGTTCAATCATCGATCTTCTTAAAACTTTGCTCATTAAATGAAATCATAATTATAATAAATTCTCTTAATAATACTAAATCTATTGGTTATGATTCTATTACTACACATATACTGAAATCATGTGTGAAGGAATTTGCACCAATTCTGACGTGTTTAATAAACCTTTCTTTCATACATGGAAGATTTCCAGATAAATTAAAAACATCTATAGTCAAACCCTTATATAAAAACGATGACCATCATGAGATTCATAACTATAGGCCGATTACGCTTATACCCATTCTATCCAAAATATTTGAAAAATCCGTGCATAGTCGAATTATTAGTTTTGTAGCAAAATATAATATACACAGAAACGAACAAAATGGCTTTCAAAAACATAAATCTACTACACTTGCTACATTTTCACTGATATGTCGAATAACTGAATTTATTAATAATAGAGTACCAACAGTAGGCATCTTTTTTGATATGTCCAAAGCCTTTGACTGTGTAGAACACAGGAAGTTGTTGTACAAATGTGAAAAACTAGGAATCAGAGGACCGGCTTTGGAATGGATCGAAAGTTATTTGAAAAATCGGAAACAATGTGTTGAAGTATCACGTATTGATTTCTTATATTTACGCGAACACTACACATGATTAAAACTACTTTTACGGATTTTATCGCGTTTATTTTTACTTTTTATTTTTAATTCCCGACGTTTCGGGCGCTTTCCAGCACCCATGGTCACGGGGGACTGAGATGACTGACGTCCCGATGTCATTGTTAAACCCGGAGTACCTTCAGCTTTTTTTAACCACCATACCATACACAATAATTAAAAAAGACCATAAACAATAATTAAAAAAGCTGAAGGTACTCCGGGTTTAACAATGTCATCGGGACGTCAGTCATCTCAGTCCCCCGTGACCATGGGTGCTGGAAAGCGCCCGAAACGTCGGGAATTAAAAATAAAAAGTAAAAATAAACGCGATAAAATCCGTAAAAGTAGTTTTAATCATGTATCACGTATTAATAATAAACTAGAGTTAACATATTACAGATCTCCTTATCTACAAAATGACTATGGGGTACCTCAAGGGAGTGTGTTAGGCCCTTTATTGTTCATTCTATACATAAACGACTTACCGAGTATAACAAATCATCAGTCAATACTATTTGCTGATGACATATCAATTGTTATACCCCACACTAATAAGTCACAGATATATGAACAAGAAATAAATTCTACTATAGAGTCAGTTATATCATGGTTAGAAGATAATAATTTACGAGTCAACACTAACAAAACTAAATATATTCAATTTGGAAATTATAAATTAAAACCACAAAAAATGGATTTAAGATATAAGGACGAAAGATTAGTAGAGGTAGTAGATACACAATTCCTAGGTGTTATTATTGACCGGTATGTAAATTGGAAATTACACGTACAAAAAGTATGCAAAAAGGTTAATCAATTTGTTTATGCACTGCGTAAACTTCAAAATGTAGCAGGTCCACAAGCCGCACGTATAGCTTACTACGGGTACGTTGAATCCGTCTTAAGATATGGACTACTCTTGTGGGGCAACTCAACTGACGCAAACAAAGCCTTCCTAAGTCAGAAGAAATGTATTCGTGCACTGTGTAATGTAGGCCCTCTTGAAAGCTTTAGACCCCTGTTCAAGGAAAAAAGAATTCTCACTTTAACTGGTTTATATATATTAGAAATCTGTGTTTTCATTAAAAATAATTCTAATCAATTTGTTACCGTGCAGGAAAATAATAACTCTCTAGCAAAAAGAGATCCAACACGTCTACTCATGCCATCTTGTAAAACTGCATTATACCAGAGGAATTGCCTCATAATGTGTATCAAAGTTTATAATAAAGTTCCTAAAAATATTCGTGAACAGCCATTAAGGCGAATGAAAAAAAGTTTAAAGCATTGGCTAATAAATACTGCCTTTTATAATATCAAAGAATTCTTTAACCATAAATTTTGATTTTATTTTTATTGATTTCGCTTAAATAAGTAAATTACTATAGATAGATCCAGGATTTTGCGTGATACTTCTCAAACGAACAAAAATTAAATTTTTCTAATTTTGTTACGTTTCCCTAAAAACATAAATACCAATTGTTTATGAAAGAAAAAGATAATTTATAAAAGTGACTATTTCTAATTTTATTTTTTTTATTTTGTTTTTAACATATTTATTTTAAACAATTTTTACCCATGCCACAAAAGGCAAAACATGTGGAAACAAATATTGACTCTGTATCCATCTGTCCGTACCCATGTTTTAGCGAAATAAATGATTTGATTTGATTTGATTTGAATGGGTAAAAATACTGGTTTTCTTTAACTGATCGGATTAATTTGCTTTTAAGTGTAACAAATACAATGAACAAATCGCTAGGCTTCTTCACAGAGGTACATCATAGTACTCGCAGAGATTGTTTACTAATAGTCTCTTTCAAAATTAGTGCTCTTTATCGCTTATGTTTGTAATCGAGTCTAGAGTCTGGTTATATAATCATATTATTACAAAAATGTTACTCTAGAGGGATATTATCTTTTATTACATCAAAAGGAAACATAATTGTGGAAAGTTCCTTGATGAAATAACAGTTCGTTTTAGGTTAGGTTTAAATCTTCGGATTTGCAATGTTTGCCACAAATATGTTTTAACACGTGAAACTTTTCAATTAGTACATCTGCCAGGTCTTCATTCTCAACTGATTACATCCACTGCATACGTCTCGAAAAATAATGTTTCTAAGCTTTGATTATATACGCGTTTCTAAGTATAGCTCGTTTCATATTGCCATCACATCGTATTATCAGAGTTAGGTAAAAGAGTATGTTTTTCCGTGATTCCAAACTACTTGCCATGGTCATACGAGGGGTGCATGCCAATTTTTCCAGAGTGTTTTTTTTTACAAAAACTTCCATTCTTTACATCGGCATGCAATTTGAAAACACGGAATTGCCCTTTAATTTTTTTTCAGTTTTTCAGAACCCTTTGATCATCTTGGGCCGCAGCGGGGTGCATGCCATCAATTATTAGAGCTTCAATTTGCTTGAAATTCCATATATTACAATGGCATGCAGTATACTATCACGGAAAAACACGAAAATTCGCTACACAAAGAAAAGCGCTTTTCCTTATGAAGAGGACGCGCGGGGGGGCTAAAGCCCCGACAATCTTTGATATTTTAGGGTTAGTTATCAAGCCTTAAAAAGGCATGCACGACAAAATCGTGGAACGTCACCTGTCACCAGTTCCCGGTCTATTTAAATAGCGAAACTTGTGGCTAATATACATATATTAGGCGTGCGGTTGAGGGGGATACGAACGCCCGAAATATATGAATTTGAAAGAGGGTAAATTTAGAAAAAATGCATTATATTAAATAAACTAGATGGCGCCAACAACTACGTTATTTAAACATTGCTGTACAATTACACCACTACCACGTATGTCTGGCGCCAAACAGCAGTCCGTGCGATGCTGCGTTGCGGTTTGAAAGCTAACCAGTCTAATTACAGACTGTGAGGCGTTCCATCTTTTTTTTTTAAGTTAGGTGCAGGTGTTCTGGGTATGTAGACAATACGTTCTTTTGACACTTCAATTTTATGAAAAAAAAAAACGTGTTAGCGCCACGTTACAGCATCTTGTTGATTCAGTCCGAATCAGTTGGCTCGACCGGGGAAAATAGAATACCGGCGTGAATCACTACATTTTTTATTTAAGGAAAACATACAGCATAATATACACATATACGTGGGTAATTGAACATTGAACTAAAACATAATACCAAAACAAAGAATCTACTAGTTATTTATGATTTAATGTAAAAATATTCATCTCTTTGCTCTCTGCATAATTCTAATGATGGCTATGAACTGTCTGATAAAGTATAAAACCTATTTTTAAGTCTTCTTTGTGATTTATTTTGAATTCGACCAACTGAATTATTCCAACTTCCAACTGAATTATATATACCGTATACTGAGGATTCCAGGCAATGACCCATATGATAAATTTAACAGTGGAAATGAGTTAGTGTATAGGGATCATTAAAATCTTTGCTTCGTCGAAATATAAAACCTAGCATTCTTTAAGCTTTATATAATATGATGTTTTTCAAGTGCAATGAAAACAGCAACTCGTCGTGGAGTTGAATTCAGAGATCTTCAGCTTCCAAAAACTCTTTTAACAGCTAAAACGCCAAGACATCCGTTCGGAGAATCAAATGTCACCTTAGTAGACCCTGCCAAGGAGTATAGTAATATTAAAAAGGGACTCCTTAGAACCAAAGAGTATAATATAATCACTACCTTTACTTAGAACCATAGGTAGGAGTGGACCTGAAGATGGTAAGTGGCTATTGCAGCCCATGGAAACTTGCAGCTAAGTTGTAAGTTGTCACCACTACGAACTGAGATCAAATGCCTTACAGCCCTTATTTATACCGGTACTAGATAAGAGGGTGATTATCCAGACGATCTCGCAGACAGAAAGGGGTCTTACCACTTTATTCAAACATAAACTTAAAAAAATTGATATTATAAAGTCGCTGAAAGACACGCTGTTCCTAAAAAAATTATATGCTTGTTATGATATATATATATATATATATATATATATATATATATATATATATATATATATATATATATATATATATATATATATATATATATATATATATATATATATATACGTGTATTAAAAAGTTATTAAACTGGACTACAATGTAATTTTTTTTTGAATCCTTCAAAGAGAATTAGTTTATTGTAAAAATGTTGTGAGCTCTCCTTAAGGATATTTTGCAACTTTTCGACATACTTTATTCTAATAATAAAATAAGTTTCAATATGTAGTTTTAATTATAGAACTAAATTTTTTGAGTATTCGTTTCGTTACTTAATTACGCTTTTTTAAATTAAGAGGATTTACTTCAAATGACGAGTTTCCGCCTTTGGAACCCATCGCGTTTACTTTATGTACTTCAGTCTATTTCCTTCGCCGCGTGAGTGCAAGAGACCACTACATTAATAAAAAATGGTAGGTATGAAAGTAAGTTTTCTGTTCGGGTAGTAAGGGTGGAAAACTGGTACTTAAAGTCCTTCAGAAGCTCTTCAATTCCGTCCTCCATGGTGGCACTACTCCGAAGGAATGGAGCTGAAGTGCGGTTTTTGAACTATTATACTATACTGGAGAACTACTATATTGAAGAACTATAGACGGATTTCACTTCTGAGCCGCATCTACGTGCTTTCGAGAGTCATAACGAATCGTCTTATACGCAGACTCGACGACTTCCCAAAAGCATTCAGTACCATAGACCACATACATAGCCTGCAGCAGATTATATAGAAGACCGAAGAGTATACACTTTGCCTTGCGTATGTGGACTATGAGAAAGCATAAAATCCGTCAAAATTTGGTCGGTGCTACAGTCCCTTCAGCGATGCCAAGTTAACTGTCGGTATATTGAAGTCCTGAAGTGTTTATACAGTAGGGCTAAGATGGCTATCCGAGTACAGATCCAGAGTATGAATTGAGTACCCATCAAGGGTGACGTTATATCCCCGAAACTCTTCACCACTGCTTTGGAAGATGTTTTCACTACTGAACTCGAAAAGAGACGGTATTAACATCAATTGTGAGTACATGACACACTTTTGATTAGCCGACGATATAGTCCTTATGGCTGAATCGCTGGAGGACCTAAGCATTATGCTCAATGACCTCAATAGTGTCTCTTAACGGATAGGTCTTAAGATGAAAATGGAAACAACAGAGATCTTGTGTAATGTCGACCTATGCCGATAGTTGTTGGGAGCACTAAGCTCGAAGTTGTTGACGAGTACGTTTACCTGGGATAAATAGTCCGACTAGGTAAGTCCAACTTCGACCGAAAGCTCAATCTACGAATTCAACTCGGCTGGACAGCGTCCGGGAAATAACGACACATCTCCTATTCAGGTATACCTCAAAACCTGAAAACTAGATTGTACAACCAGTGCGTGTTGCCATTGATGATTTACAGATCAGAGACGTTGTCCTTCACTGCTGGCCGTATGAGGACGCTCAAGGTCACTCAGCGGATTATGGAGAGGGCTATGCTCGGGGTTTCTTGGCGTGATAAATTTCGAAATGAGGATATCCGCAATACAACCAGAGTGACCGACATAGCTCAACGGATTAGTAAGCTAAAATGGCAACAAGCCGGCCTTATAGCTCGAAGAACCGACAACCGATGGGGAAAAAAGGTTTTCGAGTGGCAGCCTCGTACTGGTAGGCGTAGTGTAGGGTGACCTCCCACTAGGTGGAGTGACAACCCGGTAAGACATGCAGGAAGTCTATGAACGCAGGTGGCTCAGGACGTGCTTTGTGTCATTCCTTGGTGGAGGCCTAAACAGTGTCAAGGGCTGTAATAATGATGATGATAATGATCGGAAACAATCAGCAACATCATTCAATAAGATATGAAATAACTATAAATAACAGATCAGCAGACCCAGGAGGTACCGCAGAAATTATTGGTTATAAATCGAGGAAAATCTTTTACAAAAACTACCTGCGCTCGATTCCTAAAGTCAGTCAACGAAGCATTTTGTTGGAATACATCTGATGCTTCGAGTCTTTTAATTGAATGCGAAAGTTTTTCAACAACATTTTGAAAAGTCAGCGTACACGGCATTCACCTGCAAACCTTGGTCC
Organism: Parnassius smintheus behrii; assembly: GCA_036936625.1. Lineage (NCBI taxonomy): Eukaryota > Metazoa > Arthropoda > Insecta > Lepidoptera > Papilionidae > Parnassius > Parnassius smintheus. Next base: position 17,942,216 of record JAUPFT010000021.1, on the reverse strand, counting down.
ATACTAGACATAACAAGTTCTAAGAATTCACAAAGGCTATATTCCCAAGAACGTTTGTCATAAAAAACATATTGCTTCGAATTGATTTTAGACGAATATCTGAAAACAATTGGTCATAAACAATTTTTTCACAAAGTTTCAGCATTATAGACAATTTTGATATACCGCGCTGATTTATTAACACATTACTATCCAAAAGCGATGCTAACTACTTGGTCTCTCCAATAAATAACAAATATTTTCGTAAACTTGTGAAAAGCTCCAATCGGGATGATTATACTCGTATATTATTGAATAATTTATTTTATAACTTTATCAGCGAGCGAAAATGCACTAGCTGAAGGAAAATTGCTTTATGTAAAATAGATATTTTGAGGACTAAAATTATGTTTATTTCTACTTTTATAAATAGGAGTTACGAGGATAAATATTTTGAAATAAAAGGTAGATGGACAAAGCTTAAATCTCCCAATAATTTTTATAAATAATGGATGAATACCCGTAATTATATCACTCTTAGATTAAATATTTACGGATTTTCTTTACGGTAATTTTAATATTACTTATTCCGTTTTCATTAATTAGGTACTTTTAATTATAATTTTAAAGTTGATGGAGATGGATTTTATTTTTTTTATTTTCAATTATAAGTAATATATAATGCTTCTGTTTCAATATAAAGCTAATATGTACTTTGTATTTAAAAAAAGTATGTAATATGCATAAAAATAACTGCCTTAGTTAATATGTTTTTAGTACTACCAAACTTCCGGCCTGTGCTACTATGCTAAAAAATACATTTTGTTTATTTGATGGAGGGAAAGAAGTTTTTTTTTATTTATTAACTTTTTAAAGTGCCTAATGCATTAGTGGTCTAAAACCTCAGCTATTGCCGCTTGAAACCGATTTGGAGCACATCGGTTGGATAGTTTCAAAGTCTAGGACATAGTTAGAAACACTTTTTGTGTTTTATATTTATAAATAGATAAATAATACGCAATTTATGTGTTTTATTTTTCACTAATATTTTATGTGTAAATTTGAAATATTTTAGTACGTTCGTATAATCCGATTAGGGAATTTTAAATAAATTCTGCAAATTTAAAAAAGAATCTAATTGAACTAAATGTACTCGAAATTTATGCTAAAATAAACACATTAATTAACATAACTTCCCCATTGATATGAATTAAGCAGTTAACCATTGAAATAAAGGGACATAAAGGATGAATCCAGATGGCTGCGCGAATAATACAACATTTGTAACTATAAGAGCATTAATACTGTTGGTATTTTACCTCGGCTTTTCAGAAAACATTTTAGTTTAATATTTTACAAAAAATATGTGTGACAAACTAACGCACAGTCCACCTGATGGTGTGTGGATACTGTGGTCCATAGACATTTACGTTCATCCTCAATAAGGATTCAAAATGCAAATGCGTGAACGCACCCCTGAGAACTAAGATGAACACTCAACATACAAAACACAGCAGCATTAAGCTGCTATTTTACGCTGGTATTCTGCGAGAGCGTGGTCCTTCCCCGATCGAGTCGACCCATTCGTGCTACACCCAAATAATTAATTAATAAAATTAATTCTAACTTTTTCATAATTACCAGCCCTTTAAGTCATCAGTAAGTCAGTCAGAATTTCCTCTGTTGTTGCAAAATTTCATGGTCGTCATTGGTCACTTACCATTACGTTAATTTTAAATGGGGCCTGTCACGAACGGTCGATTTACAAAGAGGAACTCTTGATTACTTGAGCTAATTATTGTTCAAATATCTTTTTTAATTTTTTTTATTGATTTAAGTTCCTTATCAGCCTAAACCTACAAATAGTAATAGAGGAAAATTTTCCGTAATGACCTCGCCTAGATTACTAATCGCAGTGACAGTGACAGTCATGCGAGACGATTATACCGCCCGTAGACAGAGAAACCTATAGACTAATGATTAGCGTGGCCTCGAGTGAGAAAGGACGATAACGTAGTTTTAGGTTATACAATAATCTTTATGACTTTTAAACATATTTAGATAAAAATTTTAATTGATCTAATAACTGAACTGAACAAGATTCACCAATCACACAAAGAATCACCAAAGCTCACAAAACACTTTTTTCTCACTTAAACCAACTTGTAAACTCCTTAGAAATCGCTACGAACTATCAAAGTTAGCAAAGTGTAGTTTGCTAAACAAAAAAAACTGGCACGGAGAAAGGGTCAAACAATCACACCGCTCTGTCTCATTTCTATGCAAGACGTATTAAATAAATATATTTCTTTCGTGTGCGAATGCGAAAGAAGTCGTCAATTTGTCTATAGGTTTCTCTGTCTACGATACCGCCATATATCAGAACTCACAAGATCTTTTTTGTGAGTGTTAACCTTCATTTTGCTTCGCTCTCCTAAACTTTTTATTTTTCGACGACTTACGAGACTTCTTTACAAGACCCCTATAAGACTATGTCATTTTTGGAGGGCCTGTTTAAGTTCCTTACTAAACATGGATCCGTTGTAGAGAGGAATTGTCTTAATCGCCACGTTTGTAAGGCGAATTGACGAATGCAGTAGCAAATATCTCGAAACTTTGCCACTACAGCCACGACGCCTGTCATGGTATCTTACGTCTCGTATAAACGATTTGGTTATACCGCCATCTATCGGAAATAATTGGACTTTTCTGTTATTTCTCATAGTTGCTTCTTACGGCATCTATACGTAGTTACGTTTATGTAATGAAGACCTAGAATCATCAAAATATTATTCAAATAATATTTACGTATCAATGCGATAGTCAATAAACGAAGTTTTTTAAAGATGAAAGAACATTGAAAATATATAAAACTTGAGTCAAAACAAAGACTTTTTAAATAATATTTATCAAAAGTACCCGGATGACCGAGATTTGCTCGGATTTTTTTTTTGAAATTACATTTATAAATTACATACTGATGAAACATAAATAATATTTTTTTATCTTATTGACAGAATAGAAAAAACTGAACTGGTTATTTGAATAAAAAATCATGAGTGCAATTAGTTTTATAAAAGTTTTCGTATTTTAAAAAAATACTAAAAAAAGGGCTTGAAATAATAGATTTTCTCACAAAAGAAGAGAACTTGCAAAAAAAGGAAAAATGCCGGACCAGAGACAGGACGCGAACCACGGAACTCCGATATCACGCCCGAGCGACATCCCACCTGAGCTATTACGATCGATAGTGATCTGTCCAAATTTACCTCTTATATTGAAGCAGTTTTTTTATTACCTCAAAACACAGACAAAAGGACATTTTCTAAAAATAAATCCTAGCTAGATCGATTTATTGCCCCCGAAACTCCCTGGACACTAAATTTTATGAAAATCGTTGGAGCCGTTTCCGAGATTCCGATTATATATATATATATATATATATATATATATATATATATATATATATATATATATATATATATATATATATATATACAAGAATTGCTCGTTTCAAGGTATAGGATTAAGACACATATTCCCCCTGTTGGGTAATCTATGGTGGAATTTTAATGGGCTGTAATTTATTTTTAAAATGAAGTGACAAACTCACTAACAGTCCACCTGACGGTTTAAGGTCATCGCAGCCACCTGCAAATAACTTCATGTTGTCAATGCCTCATAGTCTGTAATTATAATAACTCCCTATATCGTATATAGTAGTATATATGGAACAAAGCAGAGCAAATGTAATAATTTGGCTGGTTAAGTTATATGATGGTGGTAGCTAATAAATGAATAAATTCCCTAATTAGTCAAAAACTTCTATAGTTAAAAGTGGTAAAATTAAAAAAAAAATGTACAACTGACTTCAACATAAATAAAATGAGAACATTATCAATGTATTCAAAATCAATTAAATACGCATTATTAAGGATAACTCAAAAACTACTGGTCAGATCTTGTTCTAATTTATATGAAACTACAAGAAAAACATCAGCTTTCAAATAAAAAACGCATAAGACAACCAGTGAGTACGTCCTCCTTTTTGTAGTCCGTTAAAAATAAAAAAGTAACTGAATATAATTTTTATTATCTACATACACAGTTTTTTTTCCTATTTAAAAAGAAATTTCATTGATGAGAACTTAACATGATACAGCCACAGAAAACAAAAATAGAAACGAAAATAAACGAAAATCTAAAAATTAATTTTATAAAAGTGGATTTAAAAATCACCCAAGCAGTTCGATGCGTTTCGGTAATATTGTTACGAGCTTGAGGTTCGTGACAATAAAAATTGCCGATAGAATTACCTAAATTAACACTTTAATTCACTTTACATTAATTAAAGTTAAAAACACTAATAATTAATCACACTGATTAACCTTATTCCGCTCCGAAGCTCCGCTTGTCTCGCCGAATTCAATACTTCCCCAATCGCGTATTGCAGCGCCTTTATATAGGGCTCTTCCACGAAAACATCCAGAATATTCCAGAATAGACAAGTAAATACGCGCGCCAACCGACCAAGCGCAGAAAATTCGAGTGTGCAGCTTCCAGAAAGCTTAATTCTTCTGTTCGATACTAGATGGCGCTAGTGCCGTCGACTTTGGCGCGTAACACAGCTCCCTCCTAAGACATACTCATCCCGAGCATTATCGGCCCCATAATAACGCGCCAGGCAATCCACATGGACGATCTTAGGAGTCCCTCTTGCGCCTTTCTGTATCCGGTAGGTGACATCGTTGATCCTGATCGCAATCCGGTACGGGCCGTCCCATTTAGCTTGAAGCCTAGGAGATTTCCCTTTGCTGTGGACGGGATTATGCAACTACACTAGTGAACCTTCGTCGAACCCTTTGTTGTTCATTTTGCGGTCGTACCGGGTTTTCATCTTTTCAGACATTTGCTGGCCCGATTGTCTGACGTGCTCATAAACGTCATTCATTTTGTTCCGCAAGTCATTTGCATAATCGTTTATACTGCGTGGAGCATCAGGTGGTATCTCAGTGATCAGGTCTGCAGGCAGCCGTAATTCTCTTCCAAAGTTTGCGAAAGCTGGTGTCACTGCTGTACTTTCGTGAACAGCGCTTCGATATGACAACAAAAACGGTTGTATGTGCTTGTCCCAATCTCGTTGCCGATTGTCTACAACTTTTGCTAGGTACCTTTCCAATGTCTGATTAAATCGTTCTACCATTCCATCAGATTGCGGGTGATAAGAAGTCGTTCTTGTTTTATGAGTACCCATCACTCGGAAAGTTTCCTGGAATATTTGAGACTCAAAATTCCTTCCTTGATCGCTGTGAATCTCCAAAGGTACTCCGAAACGACAGAAGACTTCATGAACTAGTTTATCTGCAACTGTTGAAGCTTCTTGATTTGGAATGGCGAACACTTCTGGCCACTTAGTGAAGTAATCCATCACAACCATGAAATACTTGTTACCGCTTTCACTCTCCGGAAACGGCCCCGCCACGTCAATGGCTATTCTCTCCCATGGTGCACCAACATTGTACAACTTCAATGCACCTCTACTATGAGTCTGAGGTCCCTTTACAGCCGCACAACTTGTACATTTGCGACACCAGTCCTCGACATAGTTTCTACAGTAGACCCAGTAAAACCGTTCTCGGATCTTCAGTAGAGTTCGTTTAACTCCCAGATGGCCTCCTGAATAATCATTATGTTACAGCTGTAGAACATCCGGTACTTTAGCTTTAGGGACAACCATTTGCAAATGACAGCTGTCTCCCCGAACATTTTCCCATTTACGGCACAGAACTCTATCCTGAATCAGCAAGCTGTCCCATTGGGCCCAATAGCTTTTCGTGGTTGAACTCATCGCTAAAACGTCGCTCCACTTAGGCTTGGTAGCACGGGCCTTCATCCATTCCAGAATCGGCTCCTGATCTTCCTGCTGTGCATGTCGTAGGCTGTATTTCCACTCGTTGCTGAGGTGGTCTGTCCTGAGCATCCTCACGGATACCACTTCCTTACTCTCTTGCCTAGTACAATGTTTCCAATCTTCAGGACAAGGTCTTCTTGACAATGCATCTGCGTTGCCATGAGATTTCCCGCTGCGATGTCTGATAGTAAAGTCGTATCCCGGCTGCTGCTGGGCGGTGATGTTAGCCGCACTTCCCTTCTGAGATTGTTCACCTTTCCTTTCTAAGGTTCGCTTAGGGCAGCTGGATCGAAGATGGCCCCTTTCACCACAGCCATAGCACCTAGGCCTGTATCCTTTACTGTCGTCGCGAACCGTAACTGCTGCAACCTCCCTAGCGCGAGGGGAACGACGATCCTGCCACCGCCAGGCGGTGCCGTTAGCTGCACTACCCTCTCGAGATCGATCAACTCTCCTTTCTACAGTTCGCTTAGGGCAGCTGGATCGTAGATGGCCCCTTTCCCCACAGCCATAGCACCTAGGGCTGTATCCTTTGTTGCAGTCGCGAACTGTAGCTGCTGCAACCTCCCTGACGCGATGGGAACGATGATCCTGCCGCACGGCTTCCACCTCCAGTGCATGGGCCAAGGCGTCCTTAAGCGTCTCGTGGTGCCAGCCAGCCTCACAGCAGCTCTGACTTCAAGGTCGCGGATGCCGTCGATGAATGTCTGTACCAGGTTCCCTTCAATGAGCGCAGGTGCAGACCGGTATGCTTTTCGCACCAGCTTCTCCACCTCTAGAGCCCACTGCTGCAGGTTTTCGTTGATGCGCTGCACGTGATCTTTAAGCTGCGCACGAAAGACGTGTTCCAGGTGAGCGTCACCATATCTCGCCTCCAATGCCTCAAGGAGTTGCTCATAAGTCACTTCCTCACCGAGAGCTTCCAGAACTGTTAAGGCCTGGTCGCGCAGGCCTAGTGTGAGAGCAGTCATGGCCTGACTTTTATTCCAGCCGTTCGCTTTCATAACAGCCTCGAACTGGATTTTGTAGGCTGACCAGGAAGAAGTCCCGTCGAACGGTGGCACCTTGAACCCACGTAGCGAAGGTGTAGTAGCTACTACGGGGGCTGTAGTTCCATACCCAAGTTTGAGTTCGTCCAGTGATTTCCTCATGTCAGCCATTATTATTATATATTAGCCATTAGCCGTTGTCAACCCGATTGTTCACTTGGTCGATTCGGGTTTCAGCTTCCGACAGACGGTTGTCTTGTTGAGCAACCTTATCCTTCACCTCCCTTATCTCTTTCCCGAAGGTAGCGTGAAGGTCCTTCATGAGAAGCATCTGTTCCTCCTCTCGGCGGGCCTGTTCCTCTTGTCCGCTCTGCAGCTGCTCTTTCAACTGGCGGACCTGTTCCTCCTGTCGGCGGATCTGTTCATCCTTTCCACCCCGCAGCTGCTCTTCCAACCGATGGACCTGTTCCTCCTGTCGGCGAGCCTGCTCCCGCAGCATCACCATCAGAGCACCTAAGTCAGGTGCTGCGGATGTAGGAGCTACAGACGGGCCTGCAGCCGGTGGCTGGCCCTCCGACGTCTGCGTCGTTGCACCACCAAATCTTCCTTGGGCCGTCTCCTGCTGGCGTTGACTTCGGGTACGGACACCCTCCGTTTCCTCCTTAGGTAAAATCGGCATGATTTTATCCCACTTCTGACACCAATTGTTACGAGCTTGAGGTTCGTGACAATAAAAATTGCCGATAGAATTACCTAAATTAACACTTTAATTCACTTTACATTAATTAAAGTTAAAAACACTAATAATTAATCACACTGATTAACTTTATTCCGCTCCGAAGCTTCGCTTGTCTCGCTGAATTCAATACTTCCCCAATCGCGTATTGCAGTGCCTTTATATAGGGCTCTTCCACGAAAACATCCAGAATATTCCAGAATAGTCAAGTAAATACGCGCGCCAACAGACCAAGCGCAGAAAATTCAAGTGTGCGGCTTCCAGAAAGCTTAATTCTTCTGTTCGATACTAGATGGCGCTAGTGCCGTCGACTTCGGCGCGTAACAATATAAATAACGGGAAAATAAAATGGGATAGTAAGCATACTGATAACTTGTATTAAATAATGTAATATAAATTTATAAAAAAAAATGGAGAAAAATTAAATAACGTTTTACATTTACTGTTGGGTTTGAAGTGGCCCTACGCACAGTCGTCATCATCATCATTACAGCCCATATACACAGTGACAACTTATCATTTGTTCAATATGTAAGTTTATTCGTGGTAAAAGCGTGTTTGCTGGTCATGTGTTCTCGCGTTACCCTGGCTGCTACTTTTAGTAGTCCGCTTTCATCAAAATTTTGTCTAGAAATATTATTTTGAATGCAGCCCTCTTGAAGAACACTAGCGTAAAATAAGAGCATAATACTATACTGTTTCGTACGCTGAGGCACTAGATCTGGAGATTTTTTTATTTACTAGATGCTTTTTAGGTATCTAGCTGTTTCAACACTGGTAAGAGTTCTAATCTTTTTTACAGCATATGCTGCAGAACTAAGTCTGCTAGCTAGTTTTGATATATGGGGGAGCCATTGAAGCTTTGCGTCCAGTGTGATTCCAAGAAAAATGGTGGTATCAACAAGACTCATTTCCTCCCCATTTAAAATTACAGTAGTATTGACATGTTTAACATTAGGAGTTACGAATTTCATACATTTAGTTTTGGTTCTATTCAAATGCAAATTATTAACATTAAACCAATTGACTAACTTAGCTATAGCATTATTTACTTCGTCGTAATTTAATAACTGTCGTTTTAATTTGAAAATTAATGAAGTATCATCAGCAAATAATACTATATCATGGTTATCCCCTACTATGTAAGGTAAGTCATTAATATATACTAGAAACAGAAAGGGGCCGAGAATTGAGCCCTGAGGCACGCCCATTTGTACAATCGACCCGGAAGAACTCATACTATTAATAACAACTTTTTGTGTTCTGTCACTTAAATATGAAATAATTAATTTAAGAGCATCATTTCTTACACCGTAGTGTTGAAGTTTCCTGATTAATGTTTCATGGTGAACACAATCGAATGCTTTGGATAGGTCACAGAACACACCCAAAGCATCCTGTGAATTCTCCCATGCGTTAAATATATATTTAATCAGCTCAACACCAGTATCAGTTGTCGAGCGACCCCTTGTGAAACCAAATTGATTTTTATGAAGTAATTTATTTACATTAAAAAAAATTAACAATTGATCAAGAATGATTTTTTCAAAAATTTTACTAAGGGTTGGCAGTACAGAAATAGGTCTAAAATTAGTGGGGTCCAATGTACTACCAGATTTAAATAAAGGTATTACTTTACTATGCTTCATTAAATAAGGAAACACACCAGATTTGATACTACTATTAAAAATAATAGATAGTTGAGGTGCGATTGTATCTATTATAGACGCAATAACTTTAACAGAAATCCCCCACAGATCGGCGGTTCTCTTAATATCAATAGTCTTAAAATATTTTACAATATCTTTTGATGAAACTTTATGAAATGTAAAATTCTTTGTACACACATTTACATTTCGTTTAAGTAACGATTCGGCGACGGTAGGAGAAGAATTCAGTGACTTAGTAGTTAAGATCGGAATATCAGTAAAATATTTCTCAAAAACCATTGCAACGTCTTGATCTGATTTAGTTAATTTATTGTTAAAACTTAACTGTAGTTTGAATTGCGAAAGTTGACCTTACCAGTTTCACTATTAATTATACTCCATGTCATTTTAATTTTATTAGAAGCAGTCTTTATTTTGTTGCTTAAATACAATGACTTGGCTAAGGAGCACACTCTTTTAAATATTTTGTAATATTTTTTTACATATTCCCTAAATTCAACTCTAGGATTATATGACCTTTCATTGTAAAGTTCATATAACCTTTGTCTACTCTTATGGACTCCTACTGTCGCCCATTCATTAAATGCTTTACGATTATTCAAGGAGAATGTTTTAGAAGTAAAAGTATTATTAAATTCATTGCAAATGAGCTTAAATAATGTTGCATACAAAAAATTTGGATTATTTTGGTATGAAAGTAATGGAAGTTTTTTTACTATGTTACTTCTAAACTTCTCCAAGCGATGTGCATTTACTGGAACAAACACTACTTTTTATCTACTTGCTTTTTGTGAACATAAGGTAATGAAACAAATTGTCCACAGTGATCAGAGCTCAATTTTTGAATTATACATTTATTGAACGGCTTAACATTTGTAAAAATGTTATCTATACATGTTGCACTAGATTTAGCAATACGTGTTGGCTCCAAAAATAAATTAAAAAGACCATAAGATTTAAACAATGATCTAAATTTAATATTAGTGGAGGAAGCTTCTAGGAGATTGATATTAAAGTCTCCACATATTACAACAGATTTATTCTGTTTATTAAGCTTAGCGAAAAATTCCTCCATAATTTTTTCAAAAGTATCATATAAAGAACATGGGGGTCTGTAAACGCTCACAACAATGAGGTGCTCAAACTCAACACATGCCATTTCTACAGTTCGCTCAACAGAGAGGCTCACAATATCTTTACGTTATTTATATGATAATAATTTACTAGCTAAAATTAAGGAGCCACCTCTTAAAATCGTTTCTCTGTTGAAAGAACTGAGCACCTGGTGATTACTAAAGTTAAACATTAAATTATGAGCTTTTAACCAATGTTCAGTAATACATAAAATATGAATATTGTTGCTATTTAAAAACAATTCAATTTCTAGCTCTTTGCCTATCATGCCTTGTATATTCTGATGCACCAGGTGTAAACAATTTTTATTATTTATATCATTTTGTGGAGTTATACAATTGCAACTATTAAGTATTTGTAAGCTACATTCTAAATTATTTAAATTATTATAACTGCTAGAGATTACCTCTATTGTCTCATTTTCTAATTTAAATTACTTGGAACGGATTCCAAATTACATGTCAAATCATTATGCTGCTCAATAGGAGCAGATGTCTGGGTAGCCAAGTCCTTGGCTGAGTTAATATATAAATAATAAGATAGCACATTTGCTATCTGTCTTAAATTATATTTGGATAGGTAATACCTATCTGTAGTCAAAAATTTCTTAATTAAATTATTAATATCTATTAAATTAATTCTATTGGTATAATTGTTACAATTAAATGTCAAATTTAAATTATTGTTACATGATAAATTATTCATTAATAAATTTAAATCATATCTTATTTTATTCTCCTGTGGCCAACCCTGTATGTAAGGCAATGTAAACAAGATAATTTTATGTACATTTAAAGTATTGAGGTAATCATGTTTGCGTCGTTACTCATGGGGGGGATATTTGCCATAGTTGCCATGCTTGGCGAGCGGGTTGGCAACCGCAGTTTTTTATTATATCATTGCTGTTATCAGTAAGATGCTGCTGCCCATCTCCCTCCTGTCTCCCTCTGTCGCCTCTTACGACACCCACGGGAAGATATGGGATAGTGGATATTCTCAACCGCCACTACACGGTACGGTGGTGAATCTTTATAGTGGAAAGAAAATGAAGGTCTTTACGGACTATATCATCAGATGTACTATTTTCTCCTTTCGTACCATGTAGTTATTCGTACGCAAAATACCGGTAACGCATCGTTTTGAAGAACTAGCGAGGCACTGAGCTCGAATCTCACACGCAACAAATGTTTATATGGTCTACAAGTAATTTTTACTCCATTTGCAAATTATACAATATATAAAACACATCGACAGTAGAGAAGAAAATCCTATTTGAAAGTAGCTTTTTTTAAATGTTGCAAATTGGAACTGATTGCGATAAGAATACTCCGTGTCTCGGACAGTATATTCTGGCCTGCTTTCGATTTTATCTCAAGCAATACATGAAAAGGCACAGATAGGTTAAGCCTGCGTAAGCGTTCCATGCCTGGATGTTTGCCTATTTGTTCAATTGATGTACCTATGTGAGACATCTCCACGGTACAGTAAACATATATTGTATAGAAATACCGATAGAAAACTGATTTATCTTATTTTAGTGATTTGATTATGAAATAAAGAAATCTAAAATGAATATTTCATTAAAATATTTTGATAACGAAGGGGAATGGCAGGCTTATATGGGAGTTTCATACCGCTAGTAAAATTTTGTGTTTTGGTATATTTTTGGTTTTAATTGGTAGTTAGTAGGATAGACAAATCCCTTTTAAATTCTTAGATTTTTAGAACTTGGGACATAAATGTTATAACCAGTTTTAATTTTTAAGATTATTTACATAGACCATAGACTAATATATAACATTATGTCGTAACGTACGCCTTCTTTTGCATTCGCAAACGAAAAAGATAGATTTATGCATACGTCTTGTATAGAAATGAGACAGAGCAGTGTGATTGTTTGTCCCTTTCTCCGTGCCGGTTTTTTTGTTTAGCAAACGCAAACTACACTTTGCTAAACAACTTTGACAGTTCGTAGCGATCTAAAAAGTTTACAAGTTGTGGTGGAGCGACGAGCCTAAGGTAACCGAAGTCTAATTCCCCGGTCGAACCTTAAGTCTATTACGCGAGATATTAACTAAAGTGGTCTGTATCTGCGAAATGCTTCTACGCTTACATAAAATGGCTACTATAACACGCGGTAAAATGCACTCGCTCTTCCCTAAAAACAAACTATTATTTGCCAAATCTATGAAGGGAATCCTGCTTGATTAGGAGAAAACAAAATTGGAGCGGATTAACACAATTAAACACAATTATACCAAGCAGGAAATATTAGGAATGTTCACTCACCGAGGTGGTTCTTCTATGCTCTTCTAGGTAGACTCTCTGCCTTTCTTGTCCGATGACGCGTCGGAAGAGAGTGCGGTGCGCGACTATTTCTCACACGAGGTGAGGTGGGTTTCCTGGAGCTCGACTGCTTCCAGGCTAAAGCGGATATACTTCTATGACACTACTGTCATAAGCGGTGTGGTTCCAATGACGAGCGCGGCGGGAAGAGAGCGCGCGTCGGTCGCGCGTGCCTTTTATTCCTTCGGTTGCGATGATTACGTGATATTCTAGAATCGTCTTCTTTTCCCTCCCACCCCACCACCCCGATGTGTCGATAGGAGGGTATGAATAATATCGTTTGGAAAGGATAAACGATTTGGCAAATCCCTACCGTCAAAATAAAATACGAATAGTTTTCCGCGCAACCATCTCCCCCGCCCTTGAAGGATTTCCTTCAAAATTAACTAAAACAACTAGAGCTAAGATCAAACTAACAAAATAACTAACTAACGCTAAGATTACCTAAATTCAACTACAATTTCTAATTTAGAAAGCTAATTTAAATTATGGAAGAGGCAAGTGGCACAAACAGACAACAGGACGCAGGTAAGACCCAACCGTGGTCTTAACGCGAGCTACCCTAACTACTCCGTCGGAACCGGGAAAGACCTCTTCGACAATTCCTAACGGCCAGTGGAGAGGCGGCGTATTCTCTTTGGTGAGCACAACTACAGTTCCTACAGCTAAAGGCTCAGTTGCTGTGTTCCATTTTTGTCGAGACTGCAAAGTATGCAAGTATTCCATCCTCCATCGTTTCCAAAACGATTGCACTAACCGGTCTAATAATTTGTGGCGTGCGGAAATGCTAAGTCTGTTCTCATACATATCTGCGGCGGGCAAATACTTTAAAGGCGTTAAATTCAAAAAATGTGCTGGAGTTGGAGCCAGCGGTTCCGAGGGGTCACTAGACAACGTACAATAAAGTGGGCGGCTATTCATTACGCATTCAATTTGAGCGAGCACCGTACTTAGCTCTTCGAATGACAAAATTTGATCTCCTATTACTCTGTATAAGTGACTCTTTAGACTCTTAATGTTAGTCTCCCAATTGCCCCCAAAATGACTCGCGGCTGGAACGTTCAGAGAACACTCAATGCGGTTCTCGGCTAGAATGTGAGCGAACTCCGAATTATAATACTTGCTAGCTAAGAGCTCATGTAGTTCTGATAAAATACGTTTTACACCGACGTAGTTCGTACCGTTATCCGAATACAATTTACTCACAGGGCCACGGCGGGAAAGAAATCTTTTAAATGCACCCATAAAGCCTGCTGTGCTTAGATCACCAACGAGTTCTATATGCACCGCTCGAGTAGTTAGACATACGAAAATGCAGACGTAAGCCTTTGTGGATCTTATACCACGCCCGCGAGTGAGCGTGACTTTAAACGGACCAGCGAAATCAGACCCGGTGTGCGTAAAGGGCTTTACTGATTGTATTACTCGACAAGATCTAAGTTCCGCCATTTCCGGAAATGACGGCTTGGGGCGTGCCCGAAAGCAAGCTATACATCTGTGCACCCGACTGCGTATTAAACTACGTGCAGAAAGAATCCAATAATTCTGACCCAACATCGACATCAGCAAGTCGGGGCCAGCGTGCGAGTTCAATTTATGATGGTACGCGACTAATAAATTCATGATATGGTCTTTACGCGGTAAAACTATAGGGTGCTGTTGGTCGAAACTCAACTGCGAGTTGGACAAGCGTCCACCTACCCTTACAATCCCATCCTCTAAAAATGGCTTAAGGCGTTGAAAGGCGCGACTACAAGCTCTATTCGATTGTAATCTTGTAATTTCTTCAGAGAAATGCGCACGTTGAAGTTCACGCACTACTAGCGACTCGGCATAGTTGTAATCGGATGCTAAGACATACGAACGTCGCGGTAAAAGCTTCGCGAATCGACAAACGTAAATTACGCTACGCAATAATTTCGACCAAGAGGACAAGCGGTTCGCCAAAGCAATGATTGGAGAAACCTCGCTCGAAACGTTCGCCACTAGAGCGTGTCTCTTCTCTTCCGGCGGTTGTGACACTGACGAAGGTTCGAAATCGGTAATTTTTACGTGGTAGAGCCATGCTGCAGTTATATTAGTAGTATAGTTGTAGCACGAATGGGTCGGCTCGACCGGGGAAGGACCACGCTCTCACAGAATACCAGCGTGAAATAGTAGCTTAATGCTGCTGTATTTCGTATGGTGAGTGTAGAGAACCGGAGACCCTTTTTACTGGAAATGAGGCATTCCATCTCAGTCCTCATGGGTGACAACGCATCTGCATTTTGATTTGCAGTGGAAGATAGATGTAGATGTCTATGGGCCGCAGCAACCACTTACCATCAGGTGGACTGTGTGCTCGTTTGTCACCCTATTCTATAAAAAAAAAAAATTGCCCATTGCGAGGGATCCAAGTGAACCCAAGCAGGTCCGTGGAACCAAAGCGGGTTGTCCATTATTTGCATCGGTGTGAGTACACGGGATAGACAATCGGCGGTATTTTCCGTACCGGACACGTGATAAAAGTTCCGCGTTTCTAACTCGTCTTGGATCTTGGCCACTCGGTTCGCGATAAACGTATCCCTAAGGTGGGGTGAAGAATGAACCCAGCATAAGGCGACGGTGGAGTCGGAAAAGGCAAATATCCTTTCTACGTGAACTCTATCCCTACATGCGCTGATAACTGCGGTAATAAGCTTGGTGAGTACTAATATTGCGCAAAGCTCTAAGCGCACCAGAGAGACAACCTTACGGGGGGAGACTCTCGACTTATAACTAATGAGGCTAATCGAATTTCTACCATTATTCTGGACGTAGAAATATACAACGCCCCCATAAGCCTTCTCGCTGCCGTCTGCAAACCCAACGACCGTTATGACGCTATTTCTATCGACGTTTATATGACGCGGTATTTTAATTTCTCTTAGTAAAGGAAGTTCCTCTTTAAAACGCTGCCACAACCGAACAATGCTGTCAGGCGGCGAGTCATCCCAATCGCATTCAAATAACCAAAGTTGTTTAATAAAAAGCTTAGCGTATATTACCACCGGAGCTACGAAACCCATGACGTCCCATAATCTAGCAACTCATGACAGTATTGTCCGCTTTGTGCACTACGGGCGGATTTACCTTAAGGCTAAACACGTCGGACTCTGATGACCAACACAGACCGAGCACCTTGTATGTATCTGAATCGTCGAATTCCTTTATCGCCGAAAGACGGTGTGATAGTGGGATTGTATCTAAAACCGGACGCGAATTACTAGTCCACTTGACAAGATCGAATTGACCCGATTTCATGAGCCTTATAACCTCGGCGGTGGTTAGGGTGGCCTCCCTGGTGGTGGGTGTCCACGCTATCGACCGAGTACACAAAATCATCCATATATAAACCGCTCTCAATTGCTCTCTTAGCTTTAGGGTAAGAGAGACCTTCATCGTGGGCGAGCTGCCTCACCGTGCGTAACGCATGAAATGGGCTCGACTTTAAACCAAAACAAACGCGGTTAAATTCAAACACCATTAGAGGTTCCTTTGGGTTGAAACGATATAAAATGCGTTGGAATCTACGGCCGCATTCACGGACCCCTATGCAAAGGAACATTTGGCGAATATCGGCGGATAGTGCTATACTAAACAAACGAAAATTGGCTATTATATTAAATAAACTGCCCTGTAAATTTTGCCCACTATAGAGGATATCGTTAAGCGACAGGTGAGTGCTAGTTTTAGCACTAGCGTCGAGCACTACACGTAACTTAGATAAGTTTGTCCTCCCTAATGACCCCGTGGTGTAATATGAAATACGACGGTGTGTCTTCGTAGTTGTCTAATTTCGAAGCCACAAGTGATATGTAACCTTCTCTTATATATTCGTTAATGACGCCGTCATAAGCTTCCTTTAACTGGGGTGAAGCAAGCATCCTACGCTCCAAGCTGTAGAAACGTTTTTCCGCCATGTGACGCGAATCGCCGAGAGATAAAACATCTCCTTTAAAGGGTAGCGCTACACTATATCTACCGTCGCGATCACGAACGGTCGTGCGGACGAAAATTTCCTCGCATAATCTGTCATCTGAGCTAGCTATGGGTGGGACGTTCACCTCCTCCATCTCCCAAAATTTGCGGACTATCGACTCGAGCGGTTCGACAGCCATACCATAATAAGAGGTTGCCGAAATACTATCTATGATGGGGGCGGAGCCAACGATGACATAGCCCAATACGGTTTCCAGTGCGTAAGGCGCGGTATGCGAGGAGTTGCCCCTGACCTTATTGTTTAACAAAAGATGAGGGAAAAGCGATGCTCCAATGAGCATGTCTATGTTTCCAGGAACGGCGTAAGTGTCGTCCGCTAGAGTCAAATTTTTAAATTCAATCATTGCCGAGGTGTCAACCGAAACGGTTGACACCTCGGCAATGACCCTATCTACTACTAGTGCATTTATATCAAAGCTAACATTACGATCTATCCGAGAGTAAAATTTTAAATTTATATATCCCTGGGTAGCTTTACTAGTACCTCCGATGTCTTTGACGACAGGACATGAAAGCGACCTATTTATTACTAAGCCTAAGCGCTGACAACATTGTCGCGTTATAAAGCTATTTTGGGCTCCTCTGTCCAGCAGTGCACGGACGCCTTGTTCGTTTCCACGCAAATCCCTAACCAAAATACATGCAGTACCCAGTAACACGGTTGAAGGAGGTTGTGCTCCCATATTTGTCAATGAGCACAGAGCGACATCACCAGGTCGACCGCTAGAATCGTTGACTTTAGCAGGGGTGAATTCCTTGTCCGCTTTACTTGACGCCGCTATGTTGCTATTTTCAAAATGTAATAGCGTGTGATGTTTCCTGGCGCACTTGCTGCATACGGAACTAGAATTGCATTTTGCTACTAAATGCTTATCGCTTAAGCAGTTCAGCCATAGGTTGTTTGTCTTTACTAATTTATGACGTTCGCTTGGTGAATATTTACGAAAAGTCGCACAATTGTATAAATTACCGTGTTTATCCTTACATATGATACAGGCACGCTGAAATGGTGCCGACGTTGCGGTTACGTACGTTAACGACCCTGCTATTTTAGATGGTTGAGTCTGTCTACGGTCGACGCACTTTTTAATCTCCTGTTTAACGTTCGGGGAGCGCTGCATCACCTTTATTTGATCTCGCACAAACGATGCTAATGAATGAAAGGGAGGCATCTCCGAGCTACGACGATCCATTTCAGATGCACGCACGGTGTCGGGGTCTAACTTCTTTAGTGCAACATGGAGAAATACCACGTCCATAAGGTCATTAAATTTCAAATTCTTAAGTGCAGCCACCGATGCCACAAATTTATTTAAAAACTGCTCTAAGCCGTTGATGCTCGTGGATGATATAGGTTTAAGATCGAATATCTGGTTCAAATATTCGGAAGCTAACATTCTCCTATCTTCATATTTAGTTTTAAGCGTTTCGAATATTAACAAGTAATTGTTTGCTGTAGGTGTAAAACCCGAGCAAATTGACTGTGCCCTGCCACTAAGTTTACTAATTAAATAATATAATTTTTCAGCGTCCGATAACGATGGGTTGTTGTGTATATTGTTTTGAAAACTACTAAAGAAGAAGGGCCATGTCTTAATATTACCATTGAATACCGGAATATCTATTGGCGGCAACCTAATTGAGTCACGTGGACGTACCTGTATTTCCGGCTTTGCTTCGTTTTGAGATGGAGATTGTAAGTGTTTCGCCGTTCTTTTCACGCGACACAATATATCTTCAAATGCTAGAAGCGGTTGGTAGTTCACTATATATTTCGAGTCGATTTGTAATTCCAAATGATTAATTTGGTCTATTATTCTTTCGTAATCCGTCCGCAAAGAATCTACCGTTTCAATTTCATTCAAAAAAGTTTCCCGCACTGCTTTTACATTAATGTTCTTTATATGATCACTAATACTTTGTATACGTGAAAAAAGTATGTCCCTCTTGGCATAAAGCGTCTTAATTTTGATTTCATTTCCACTAACTGCCATTTTAAATTATTATAATAAAGTTATATTAATCACATTTAATCTCACAATGCTCAAATAATGGAGGATGGACGCTCGTACGTAGTATTACGTAATTAAATCGAACACCTGTTACAAAGAGTCGAGGTGACGCGTCGCTCGCTAAACTCAATATATTTTTATCAAAATTGTCGAGTAAGCGTACGAAATGGTTGCGATTACGCTGTTTCGATTATTTAAGCGACTGATAAGCTTTAAATTTAAACCAAACACTATTAAAATGAATAATTCTATTTTTAAACAAATACTATTTAAGTCTATTCCATAAATTAGAGCGCATTATCTAAATAATTAATCTAATAATTCGACCAGAAAATGGTTGAACGACTACTAAAAAACACCAGTCCAAATCCTGCCGAAGTAACCATAAAATGGTGGAGCGACGAGCCTAAGGTAACCGAAGTCTAATTCCCCGGTCGAAACTTAAGCCTATTACGCGAGATATTAACTAAAGTGGACTGTATCTGCGAAATGCTTCTACGCTTACATAAAATGGATACTATAACACGCGGTACAATGCACTCGCTCTTCCCTAAAAACAAACTATTATTTGCCAAATCTATGAAAGGAATCCTGCTTGATTAGGAGAAAACAAAATTGAAGCGGATTAACACATTTAAACACAATTATACCAAGCAGGAAATATTAGGAATGTTCACTCACCGAGGTGGTTCTTCTATGCTCTTCTAGGTAGACTCTCTGCCTTTCTTGTCCGATGACGCGTCGGAAGAGGTGAGGCGGGTTTCCTGGAGCTCAACTGCTTCCAGGCTAAAGCGGATATACTTCTATGACACTACTGTCATAAGCGGTGTGGTTGCAATGACGAGCGCGGCGGGAAGAGAGCGCGCGTCGGTCGCGCGTGCCTTTTATTCCTTCGGTTGCGATGATTACGTGATATTCTAGAATCGTCTTCTTTTCCCTCCCACCCCACCACCCCGATGTGTCGATAGGAGGGTATGAATAATATCGTTTGGAAAGGATAAACGATTTGGCAAATCCCTACCGTCAAAATAAAATACGAATGGTTTTCCGCGCAACCAAGTTGGTTTAAGTGATAAAAAAGTTTTTTGTGAGCTTAGGATTGGTGAATCTTGTTCAGTTCAGTTCTTAGAAGAATTAAAATTTTTATCTAAATGTGTTTAAAAGTCATAAAGATTATTGTATAACCTAAAACTACGTTATCGTCCTTTCTCACTCGAGGCCACGCTAATCTTTCGTCTATAGGTTTCTCTGTCTACGTGTACAAGTGTTCCAATTTTTTTATTTCACTGGCTTTATGGCTTTGGGTTCTGGCCCGTCTGAGCCTATCATTTCTTTCGTAATCTTCGTTTATATATATATTTTTCACCACAATACGCTGATGCGTCATTTTTTGCGTCACAGTTTTTGGGAGATTATATCAACATCAAACCACTTGTTTCGTCGTTTTCTCTAATAGTTCACACGCGCAGGCAATTCACAAAATCGCATCTCTTTTACGAATCAAAATCAACTTCAAACCATTATTTAACCCCTCAGGCCCGAGCTAAAAATGATTAACATAACGCGCTTGCTTCGCATGGCGCGGCGTTTCTAAAAATAATCGAAACTTGAATTTGTCGTACCTTTATTTTCACTAATAATCATTATAAATTTATACAATATAATACTTGTTTCTGTTTATTTAATATGCTTTACTACTTGTTTTAGTACTTTTATAAATAATATTTACATAAAGACTTTTATAACAATTTTATAATAAAGCACTATACTAAACACTAATAAAACATTACAAAAATAAAAACAACGAATAAAAACTATGCGGTACTATGGTTCATAAAAGATAGCTTGATCTCTACGACAGCTGTCAGTAAAATCACGCCTATGAAGTCCTGAATTTCTTAGTAGTACAGACAGTACCTGTCAATGTCATACTTTGTGGGCATGCACTAATTAGGTCGGCATGCCCATAAAGTATGACATTGACAGGTCTGTACTACTAAGAAATTCAGGACTTTATAGGCGTGATTTTACTGACAGCTGTCGCAGAGATCAAGCAATCTTTTATGATCTATAAATGTGCCGTTCCCTTTTAATAAAATCTAAATTAACCTTAATGAATACCTTACCCTTTCCACAAGAACACAGCGGTGAGCTTGCCCAGCGTTTCGGGGAAGACTAACCGGAACAATCGTTTCCGATCTCGGCGGAAGAACAATCTTCTTAATGCTGTACACGTTCCCTGGTAACGCACCTTCCATAAAAAGTTCCTCCTGTCCACATTTCAAAACACCTTGCTTAACGTCGATCTCACAACAATTATTCCTCATAAAGTCTAGGCCTAGGATGCAGTCGTCCATTATATAAGCCACGATGACATTATGCAGGTAGATCACGTTGCCAAGCTTCAACTCCATCTCCTTCTCTCTACGGACGGGTATACGCTGACCGGTGGCTATTACCAAATTAATGCATTCTCGGTTGTATGCGGAGTCCCCAAGGAACTGACTTATAAGTTGGGAACTAACAACCGTACGAGAGGCTCCAGTGTCTATGGTCAGTTTACACGGCATTCCGTTGACCTCGCCCTTGATGATTAGACTGTTCCCATCATGGGTTTGTGAGATCGAGATCCTTGGGGCTCTTTTAACATCAGCCAGCACCCGCCCCGCAGTTCTGGCTTTTACTCGTTTCCCTGCTGCTGCTGGGCGGTGCTGTTGGCCGCACTACCCTCCTGGGATCGTTCACTTTCCCTTTCTGCGCTTCGCTTAGGGCAGCTGGATCGAAGATGGCCCTTTTCCTCACAGCCATAGCACCTTGGGCTATATCTTTTGTTGCGGTCGCGAACTGTAGCTGCTGCAACCTCCCTGACGCGATGGGAACGATGATCCTGCCGCACGGCTTCCACTTCCAGTGCATGGGCCAAGGCGTCCTTAAGCGTCTCGTGGTGCCCGAGCCTCACGGCAGCTCTGACTTCCAGGTCGCGGATGCCGTCGATGAATGTCTGCACCAGGTTCCCTTCAATGAGCGCAGGTGCAGACCAGTATGCTTTTCGAACCATCTTCTCCACCTCAAGGGCCCACTGCTGCAGGTTTTCGTTGCTGCGCTGCACGCAATCTTTAAGCTGCGCGCGAAAGACGTGTTCCAGGTGAGCGTCGCCATATCTCGCCTCCAATGCCTCAAGGAGCCGCTCGTAGGTCACCTTTATACCGAGAGCTTCCAACACGGTTAAGGCTTGGTCGCGCAGGCCTAAGGTGAGTGCAGTCATGGCCTGGCTTTTATTCCAGCCGTTTGCCTCCATGACGGCCTCGAACTGGATTTTGTAGGCCGACCAGGAAGAAGTCCCGTCGAACGGTGGTACGTTGAACCCACGTAGCGAAGGTGTAGTAGCTACTGCGGGGGCTGCAATTCCATCTCCAAGTTTGAGTTCATCCAGCGTTTTCTTAACTTGGTTGATTTGGGTCTCAGCTTCCGACAGGCGGTTATCATGTTGAGCAACCTTATCCTTCACCTCCCTTATCTCTTTCCCGAAGGTAGCGTGAAGGTCCCTCATGAGAAGCATCTGCTCTTCCCTATCGCGTTTGAGCTGCTCTTCGAACCGACGAGCCTGTTCCTCCTGTCGGCGGGCCTGCTCCTGCAGCATCACCATCAGGGCGCCTAAATCGGGTGCTGCAGATGCAGGAGCTACTGACGGACCGGCCTCCGTTGCCGGCCGCTGGCCCTCCGACGTCAGCGGCGTTGTACCACCAAATCTTCGTTGGTCCGTCTCCTGCTGGCGTTGACTTCGGGTACGGACACCCTCCGTTTCCTCCTTAGGTAAAATCGGCATGATTTTATCCCACTTCTGACACCAATTGTTACGAGCTTGAGGTTCGTGACAATAAAAATTGCCGATAAAATTACCTAAATTAACACTTTAATTTACTTTACACAAATTAAAGTTAAAAACACTAATAATTGAACACACTAATTCACTTTATTCCGCTCCAAAGCTTCGCTCGTATCGCCAATTCAATACTACTTCGATCGCATCTTGCAGCGCCTATTTATATAAATTAGCAAAATATCCAGAATGTTCAATTAAACACACGCAAGGTACCGAGAGTTCGAGTCTTAAACTTCAAGAAGTTTAGTTCTTCGGTTCGAGACTAGATGGCGCTAGTGCGCCGATTTGAGCGCGTAACAATCATAAAACAACATAAATGTTCCTCTTTCATAATATTGCTGTGCCCATAAAGGTCTGTAGAGATACCATAAAACTATGTAACACCTTTTGTAACCTATGGAATGCAATAAAGTTATTGAGTATTGTATGTATTGTAGAATAAGAGTTACAAACGAGCACTATAGTCCACCGAATGGCAAGTGGATGATATGGCTCATAGACATCGACATCTATCGTCGACTAAGAGACAAAATGCAGATGCGATCTCAGTACCGAGGACTGTGATGGAATAACTAGTTACGAGCAAAAAGCATCTCCGGTTCTCTCCACTCACCATACAAAACACAGCAGCTTTGAGCTGCTATCAAAGTCGCGCTATATATATGGCATGCCGTGCCGGCTTAGCGCGGGTGATTTCTGGATCTCGACAACAGCGCCACCTACCGGGTCCAATTTTGAATATAAACCATTCTCGAATACTCTCAATCACACACACAAAATTTTACCGAAATTGGTCCGGCCGGAAGAGGAAAGTCACACACACATTTTCGGAAGAATTATATATATATATATATATATTATACAATCTAAGAGAAACAGCATGTTCTGTTCATTAGGATGAGGCATCCATCATCACAAATCACGTTTACGAATCAACGCGTCTACATTTATAAAGAACACTACTTTTAAATTTAGATATCCCTATTATGCGAACATAGCTAAGCAACTCTACAATAATTTCATTTACAGACTATTTACAGACTATCATAGAAGAGGGGGCAAACGAACATACGGCTCACCTGATGTTAAGTGACTACCGCCGCCCATGATCAACCGCAACACCAGGGGAATTGCAGGTGCGTTGCCGGCCCTTTAGAAAGGAGTAAGCTCTTTTCTTGAAGGTCCCTAGGTTATATCGGTCCGGAAAAATCGCCGGTGGTAAACTATTCCACAGAGAGATCGTACGCGGAAGAAAACTCCTTGTGAAACGTACAGTGGTGGACCGCCAAGCATCCAGATGGTGTGGATGGTATCGGGACGTTTGCCGCGTAGTGCTTTCACTGGCGGCTAGGATTAATCCGAACAATTCCTCAGAGCACTCCTCGTGGTATATGCGAATGAAAATGCAAAGAGATGCAACATCTCTTCGCAGCGCCAGTGAATCAAGTCGATCGGAAAGCACTCGGTCGTCGACGATTCGAGCCGCTCTGCGCTGGATGCGGTCAAGTGGAAGGAGCTGGCACTGGGGAATCTCAGCCCAGAGATGGGAACGGTATGTCTCAATACTGTGCACAGATCTCTAATTTATGAGTGGTTATGGAGCGATTAGTCCGCACGCTACTCAGTACGTGTTAGCGAATTTCAGATGTCTTTGAAGTATATTATTTCTCTGACATGCAGGTGTCCTCGCGATGGTTTCTTCCACCTATATTAGTATGTTATAAATCAGTACTATAAATTGCTATTTACAATTTAAACCTAACAGTAATAGACTGGGTCTTACATGGAAAGTTCAACCCCTGGCCTACCACCACTTATGTGTGTGTTTTTATAATATTAAATGTATAATATATATTATATATTTAAAACTATTATAAAACCGTTTAGTCACAGGTTTAGTGGCGGTGGAAGACTGTTCACTACCCCATATCGTACCGCGGGTGTCGTAAGAGGCGACAGTAGGAAACAAACTAGCAAACGAGCAACAGCGTTTACATTATGACGTAAAAAAAATTAAAACCGCGGTTGTCAGGCTACCTGCCAAGAGTGGCAAATACGGCAAATATAATATATGAGGCAATCGATGGGAGAGACATCTCCCTTAGGCTGCAGCATTAGCTGTAATGAATATTATGATTAACATGTTTTTGTTTATATAAAAACAAATATTATATGCTTAGATATCGTATATTTTATATACAACACTGTAACTATATCCTATACGTTTAAACGAGCAATTCTTGTATATATATAATCGGAATCTCGGGAACGGCTCGAATAACGAAACGATTTTCATAAAATTTTGTGTGCAGGGAGTTTCGGGGGCAATCAATCGATCTAGCTAGGATTTATTTTTAGAAAATGTCTTTTTGTCCGTGTTTTAGGCAATGAAAAACTGCTACAATATCGTTAGAATAAGAAGGTAAATTTTGACGGTTTATTAATGATTACAAAGAGCTTAATTGGTATATTGGACGGTCACAAAATCGTAATACCATGGTTCGAGCCCAGACCGACCGACCAACTTTTTTTAATTATTTTTCAAGTTCCTTTCTTTTTTGAGAAAATCTATTTTTTTTCGAGCCCTTTTTTTAGTATTTTTTAAAAACACGAGAATTTAAATTAAACTAATTGCACTCATGATTTTTTATTCAAATAACCAGTTCAGTTTTTTCTATTATGTCGCTAAGATCAAAAAATATTATTCATATTTCATCAGTATGTAATTTGTATCTAAATATAATTTCCAAAACACACGAATAAAAAAAAACGAGCGAAAAATACCGAGTAAAGCTCGGTCAACCGGGTACTATGTAATTACACTTGCTATATATATTGTCTTGTATATATTTTATCACAACACGGGCAGAAAATGAGATTATGCTCCATTTTCGCCTTTTGTTATCTTAAGATGATAACAATAAAATCTAATTACAAAAATATATTAATATCTATTTTTCCTTCACTGCCATACTGGCATTTGATCGAAAATCAAAGAAACAAGCTGTAGGCGGCAAAATGCTCGAAATGTTCTTAAACACATAACAATGTTAAAGTCTTAGAAAATAACAGCGAAGTTTAACAATGGAGGTTTGTTTTAAACTGTACAAAATTCGAGATGTATATTGATAAACAATAAATATTGCCGATATTTTTATTTATGTGAATACCAAACTCTACTTTTATGGTTTCAACAAGACAATATTTTGCAGGCTAAAAATAAAAAAATATTTGTAATATCAAAAAGAAATTTTATAAATAAAAGATGAAAACAAACAACGACATGCCGTTTCTGTTTGACAGCACGCCTGTTCATAAGAAGCGTCGAGATGAACACAGTACTGGTAATTTTAGATATTGCTTGGGGTAATGTTTATTTAAAAAAAGAAGCTAACGAACAATCCATTAACAATCGGGACACCGTTTCAATAATAATGGTATTTACAATTTATTTTTAAAATGTGAATTGGAGATCAACTTGGCTATGGAAGTCGTGGATGGATCTTATGTTGGATTACTTAAATGCTCAAATTTTTATTCCCCAGTTATATGTAAGATTTGACTTAACCGACACGCTTAGCAAGCGTGCATTGTAAAAGGTAAAGTACAAGGCATTCCATATTACGTACTAATTACGAGTAATACACCCCTCTCGTATCTACCCAGCGTTTACAGTGAATTCTTTGGAGAAATTGATCTCTTTAAATGCAATAAGAACGCTAGGTGCTTAGCTATTGAAAATTAAACTTTACTTTAACTTAAAACCTAAATAAAATAACAAAATTTATAATATAGTAAAAATAATAATAAAATACTGCTAATCTAATATATAAAAAAGTATCATGTGTGTATTCGTGTGTATTGGTTTATTACCGTCGAAATCAGTGTGTACTGTTACTGTTTTCATTAGTACGAGTAGGCATGTATGTTTATACATGTGTGTATGTGAATTTTCAAATTTTCCTACTGCCTGAGGAAACAGGTGCTAGAATTTAAAGATATAAGTTTAAAATTGAGTTCATACCTACTGATGCCAATTATTACGACCGTATCATGCTATACCATAGTAGTTGAAGGAAATATGTCCTTGACCTAATTATAAGAAAATATTGATTAATGTAATCTATATGAAACGCTGTCGGTTTCTTAATAAGTAAAGTAAAGTAAAAATATTTTAGTCCTCAGGTCACCCCTGTAACACATCATCAACATTAAGTTCTTTATCGCTGCTAGAGGTGAATATCACAGACTATGTGCCACAGCACCTACTTGCCGTCAATTGGAATGTGTAGGTACTCTTTTGTTACCCTACTGCTTTAAAAAAGGGTATCCGGTTCTTCTTAACTTCAGCTACTGTCATCTATTATATATATATATATATATATATATATATATATATATATATATATATATATATACTATATATACTATATATAGTATATATATATTCGTAAGGTCGTAAAAATATGTACTTTTTAAAGGTTTTGAGGTGGCCCCATGTTTGCTTGTGAATACCATGAACTAACAAATAGTATGATAATATTATTATTTAATAATACATTGGTAATCATGTTTAGAATAATGTAGAATTAACTAGAATATTCGGGAAGCTTAAACGTAAAAAATAAAAAATATTTTTTAATCAACGGAATAAAGGCTGCATACGAAATTTATTTGTCTCCTATCAACCTGGAAGATGAAAAAATTGCATAAAAAAATTTTATATAGCATTATGGTTTTAAAATTGTAGTTTACTTTTAAAGCAATATAGATGCCGTGTGATAATTTATAAACTATTGCAATAATACAATGCTAGTGGAAAAAAAAACTATTTTAATTTGTCTCCAAAAGTTATCCAGTGTGTTATTCTGATTCGATATGGCGTAGATTTTTTGTTTTCAACAGTAGATAACATTATTTAGTTCATTTGGAGGTGGCAATACCATAGTCTTACTGTCAAATGTCAGTTTTGACATATTTTTTCATTTGTGGTCGCGACCGTAAGTAATTGAAAATTCCATAATTTGGTGCACAAATTTTGGGCAGTTTATTTTTGAATTCTACGAGGTAAGTACAAAGGTATCGTTTTATAAGTACCTGATTCGAAATTTATAGTAAATAACCAAAGTATATCAAGTTTTATTATTGAAATCGCACATGATTTGTGACCGGTATACATTGTTGAAATTTGAATTTTCGAGTGTGTTTCTTCCAGTTCGTTATGTGTGTTATGGCGTTTGTTATGTCACTCACTGGAATGTTATAAAGGAGACTGTTAACATAACTTAACCAACTGCGGCAAAATAAAGAAAAGAGTAATGTTATTCTGACGTATCTACATAAGAGTGGAGTGTTATAATATTTTAATTTATTATTACTGTTGATCCCTCAGTAGTCGAATTAGTTCCGTTTTTGTTTATACTTTCTACACTTCTTTATATAAAAGTCAACTGTACTAAATCTCACGCTCCTCTGTGCGCACGTTATTCTTTAAAAGGATCCGACCTTTTTCACGCCTAATAATACATTAAACACTAAATCAATGAAACAGTTAAATTAATTTTCTCTGTATATTATTGCTATATATTTTTATGGGTAGATTTGAAAGTAAGTCGCCTGAATTGGGGGGGGTGGTGAGTAGTAGGGTGGAGTTGTAGAGTCGCCTCCCAATTCCCCCCCTGCCGAACGTGCTTCGTTTTTTTCTTTTACAAATTTTTATAAATTTCATTTTGAGGTTATGTTTTCGTAATGTTTTTGACAATATAAACCTGATTTATAAGGGGAGAGAGATGGGGGAGGGAAGCCCCACGCCACTCAACGTGGAGCAATCGAGGAAAGCTCGGTCGAGGGAGCACCGTTTGGCAGGGCTCCTACTTCTGAGTGATATATAAAAAAATAACCACGAAGGTCTATTCGCTTCGCCATCTCCTTCTTACCTAACCTATTCTAGTCGGGGTGACCTAAGTCCCGAGCTTGCTTCGCTCGCTCTTACACTCAATAAAACACCAAAATATTAACTTTAAATTACAAACATAATTTATAGCTAGCTAACAGTTGGAGGCAGATAAAAATTTTAGGAAGCACATTCACGTAAACTCGAAAGCAACGGAATAACGTCAACTGTCGCTATCAACAAAATGACTGGCGATTCATTTGACGAATTTTGAGATGATTTTAATAGATGCAACGCCAAAAACGTTAGAATTTAGTTAAATGTACCTACGTTCCATTTCACGTGTAGTTAGTGATTTAAAATATTTTAAAAAAATAATTAAAAATAATTCATGTGATTGTTGCTGCCGCAGCAGCGTCGTTGCAGATTTGACTTAGTAGAAAAACTAAAAAACATAACTCAGCCTACTGAACAACTTTGGAACTGGAAAACTTATTATTGAACGTTGATGAACCACGCCTTTCAATAATCAATCAGAATATGGTTTTAGTCCATTACAAATTAGAAGTGTACTGTTGATCAAAGGATTTAAAGACTGTCCCAATGGATCTGAGCCACCTGCCTCCACTGACTTACCACACAAAAACATTTTTCGCGTGTTTGCCACTGTTGCCACTGTAAAACATGTTTTACAGAGGAACTAAACTACAGTATAGACTGTTAGTTTAGATATGGTCGCCTTTTGTGACGCCGCTTTGGCACGTGCTGCATCTTGTCAAAGGCGCCACCGCGACCAAAAGTCGCCGTGTGCAGCGTACACCGACAGGAGAATTTGGTATTTTAAAACTAAGCGCCGCGCCGTAGTAAAAGTTTCTTAGCTACTTAACTTGTGTTTATTATTTTTATTCGTATTTTATCACAATAACCATAAGAATAAAATATTATTCTATTTTATTCTTAGAACAGAAAAACATTTACATAAAAAACTCAGTAAAAATAATAAAATAAATAATAAGTGCGCCTCCGGGTGTACTGATACTATTTTAGCAAACAGACTATATTTTGTATTACCACCAATAAGGTAACTACGTAATATTTACGTTCAAGCGCAAACGCCTACAGATTTTATAACAAGCATGCGTGTTTTAGACATTATCAGTTTAAGCGCTATCATTCGAGAACTTTTGACCTCAGGGTTTTATCTATGAAATTGTTGTTTTACTCGAACTGGCCACTTTAAACCGAAATAGCGATGGTTTGACATGGAATTATAATTTCAAGTAAATTTTACATTTGAGGCAATTTTATTTTTAATTTTTTTTCATAATCTTAAAGTTATTCATTTTATTTTTGGGTTCTTTGTTTCCTGCATTATCGCTATACTTGTACTTTTAACCATAGACTTATATTTAAAAGAAATGTGTTATTTTGTTTTTACTACACGCAACATCAATGGCGTATATGAATCTTCATTTTTAATTCAGCCTCGTCCACTGTTTTACTCTCCAGACCTTGTCCCCTCAGGTTTCTACTTTTTGAAGTATAGATAAGTTTTTAATGGCACTTTCAATTCCAAAGAAACAGTCCTTTACTGTTTCTTTGAAGCACGCACTTGAAGAGTTCATCTCTTTCCGTGCACTCCTATATCAAGTGCATCAACAAATTTCCGATATAATAGCAAGAATGTGTTAATAGCTTAGACAAACACTTTGATTAATTAAAGAGCTTTTCTTTTAAAAAAAATGTAATAAAATGTTTCCACATAAAACCGCCATTTCATAGGTAAAGACTCGATATGATGATATGAAGCTTGAATCTGAAGATTAAAACGCCTGTTTCTTAGTTGTAATATTTGAATCTAAATACACTATAATTTTTTTGTAATTACCTTCTATTGCTTCCTCATCATAATTGGTTTCAAAACTTTAATTACGTAAACGGCCAACAGGATAAGTCTAAACGACTTTATTTATCTAAATTTAAAATGGTTAAGGTTTGGTCTAAAAATTAAAGAGGTTTTTACTAGATTTTCAACAGATGTTAAATGTGCCTACACAAAATGAATGACTAATTGACCATTAATTACCGACGGACCCACTTAACAAAACTTTGTGACAGCCGTTTTATAATAAAGAGAACAATGTGTTCTCCTTCCGCTTAAACTTTAACTTGCAAAGAAAATTCTTTTCATACTACAAAGTATTAATAACATAATAATTAATTGTAAGGACCAGCCTGTCTAGAATTTCTTAAACTGCTGAGCAGTTTTACATTACATTACAATGAGTTTCAAAATCGGTATTTCACCAAGAAATTAGCAACTATTTAGCTACAAATTCCCGTGAAATTTTCATTGTTTTCTGCAGACTTTTCAATGCTAGGCTTGAATTTGGGCTTATTTTATAGCAGAGAACAGTGCCCCGCACTACCCTAATGTGAGTGTAGTTAATAATCACTACGTTTTATAGACTTATAATAATTTTAATTTCTTAGACACACAGGTTTCCTCTCTATATTTACTTTCACCGTCCAGCGCGGGATTACTACTACTCAAAATGTCTTTTATCAATTCCATTACTACCCAGTCCAGAATAAGGACGTTTCAAATTTCATAGTACACGAGCAAGGTCGTCATTCCTGAAGCGAACGCCTGATTATTTTGTACTGGGTTACTGAGTTTAATGTTAGAAATTGAAGTAGAAACTCTTTTGTAAAACAAAGATTAAAAATAATACCTATTGAAAGCGACTTTTTTTGTTGAATTTACCTATGGTTCGTAAAATACCTCTGTCCTGAGAAGAACCAGTAAGAAACCCAGCGGGACTTTAAAAAAAATAACAGTTTACAACCACTAAAGTTACACAATAATTAACAACAACACAAAACAAAATATAAATAACTTGGTAGCCCTCACCTCATTCCCAGGGATTAACATCATACAAAAATTCTTTAATATTGTAATAACCCTTTCAATCTTTGTTTAATAAAGATTTTAAGCTTAGCGAAAGCCAGATTTTGTATATTTTGGGATTTTGTTGTAAAAGCTTATTAATCGCCCCAAGTTTTTTTTTATGGAATAGGATGACAAACGAGTACATAGTCCACCTGATGGTAAGTGGATACTGTGGGCCACAGACATTTACAATTTTCCTTAATTATGCATTGTTGACTAAGATGCCTCGTTTGCAGCAAGAAGGGTCTCCAGTTCTCAACACCCATCACACAAAATACAGTAGCATTAAGCTGCTATTTCTTGCTGCAACCCATTCATGCCACAACCATAATATAACTGTAAAGTACAAAGGTAAATCCTCTTTACAACAGGAGAAACTCATGTTCATTAGTCGGCTTTTACGTTTTAAGAAGAAGAAGAAACACTGTTAACTTAGTTACTAAAATGTATTGTATATGTTTACAGAAAAATTGCTTTGTCTTTGAAGCCGTGTAATAACTGACGCACTGATTACAATGACTTCAAAATGAAAATGGCTACAAAAATTATCAATTAATTTTCAAAGGAGACATCGGAAACTTGAACTTTGCCAATTATGTCCCTCAAATTGGATGATTATAGTAAGCTACAGATAATTTGTGACATTAATATCATTTGTTAGTCAAGAAATTAGGTTGTTAAAAATAATTTCATTTACGCTGTATTGATTTTTGCTATAAGGCTATGAGATGTGCATTAATTTCTTATAGAAAAGCCGACTTCATATGCACCGAGGCTGCTATGGTGACTATCAAATGCAAAAAGAGCTTTGCTTAAATAATAATATTATATTATCTTTCATAGAGATCCACGGCCTTACTCGTTGACTATAAAGATGTATTACTTACATTAAGTATTAATTATCCCATAACCTATCTCTTTTTATTATCATTCAGCAGTGAGAGAGAGAAAGAGAGATAGTCAAAGAAAGAGAGAGAGAGAAAGAGAGAGCAAACTAATGGGCATAAGCATAAAATGTAATTGTGATAAGCATATCTAAAAATGACTTCGATTTGTAGTTTTATGAGTAAGGCCTTTAATGCTTTATTCGAAATGGCCAACATACTTTCTCTGAACCATCTACGCAACATCAACTTCATTAATGATCATAAAATGATAAATACTCCCTTTTTCGTGTTTACAAACTAAAATTCAAAGTAACATTATGATGTCTTAATTTTACGGCTGGCGTAAAGGTATGGTTTTACCGCCAATTATTAGAAGCCATTAAAATTTTCTGGCAAAGTCCTAAAAGTCGTCTTACAATACCGGCGGATATAAATGAGATGATGAATTGTTTACTTCTGATGGATCCCGCTTAAACTATGCTCATGTCAGTTAACAGGTAATAAAACCACATACAATTTGCAAACAAAAATTAATTTAAATATAATTTTTTTATATGTAGATATTCTGAAGAAAAAAATTATTTATATACGTTTGATTACCGATTCTAATAACGCACTTCACGGTAACCACAGGGGTTTTGTCACATGTTGTATAATAAAGAATCAGACTTCGAATCACTGTATTCGAATAATTATTTAAGGGATTACATACTTGTTATATTAATTTAAAGGTTGATTCAAACTACTTTTACGGATTTTATCGCGTTTATTTTACTATTATTTTTAATTCCCGACGTTTCGGGCGCTTTCCAGCACCCATGGTCACGGGGGACTGAGATGACTGACGTCCCGATGTCATTGTTAAACCCGGAATACCTTCAGCTTTTTTAGTTATTGTTTATGAACTTTATTGTTTCCGAAACGTCGGGAATTAAAAATAATAGTAAAATAAACGCGATAAAAACCCGTAAAAGTAGTTTTAATCAATGTGTAGTGTTCGCGTAAATATGAGAAATCATAATTTAAAGTTATTATATTGTTACTATATATATTATTATATATATTATTATATATTATATTGTTACTAGACTTAAAAAATAAATAAAATGGCGTACTGTGAACTTTATACTAATTCACATAGAACAGTGTATCGCCTACAAGGCAGCGATAATAAACACAGTAAGGTTTCGTGTGACGACAGTAACGCTGATCCTGGATAACAAAGCATGGTCCTTGGTGTTGGTTTAATTGGTCATTTAGCCGATAAGGTTCCTTTAGATTGACTACATTTTATGACAATCTGTAAAATTAATGTACACGTTGCATTAATTCTGTGAATTCTATTGTTCAATTTATCTTTGTTGTTTGGGTTATTGTGTTATTTGGTACATTGGTTTATTAAAATATTACCGCAAGAATATTGAATATTCCAAATTCAATATAATGCGCTTAAATAAAATCGAGGATTAATTTCAAAGTAAAAATATTTTTACTAAAAAATTTTAGAAATTACTTATAGTATGGGCGCAAAAGAGTCATCCCGTGGGTGTCGTAAGAGGCGATAGAGGAAAATTAGGCATAAGATGGACTGCAACATATTTTTGGTAGCAACTGAAAAAATAAAAGAAACCGCGATTGCCAACTGTGGCAACTAAAGGGGTAGGCCTATGTTTAGTAGTGGATTTTTGACACCTACCATCAGAACAGACTGTATTCTGTTCGCTAAGATAGTTCACGTAGAAACGATATACACGCCCATCTATCAACCCGCTTACTACCCTATTTTATTATAAAATAGAGTAATATTTTATTCTTATTGCTGTTGTAATAAAATACGAATACAAATTATAAAATAATCAACCTTTCACTTACTACGTTTTGTTTTAAAATTCCAAATTCTCATACGGGTGTAGGCCACACGCATCAACCTGTGATATCGCGGCGGCGCCTTTGAGAAGGCGGCGCGACACAAAGGCGACAGGGTCAGCGAATAGACTATACATAAAATTATTTGTTTCGTTTGACGTAAAGATGCAGAGTTTGTGCCTTAGAAACACGTGAATAAACTACATAGTGCTTACCGTGTGTAAAACGTGCCGAACCCAAATATAAATTTCCTACTTCCAACGTGTAACCATGTGAAATGTATATTTTCAAAAGTAGCGTTTACAAGGAAATAATACAATACTACATTATAAAGGTTTTAAATTAAACAGGAGGTTGTTTGGTATATAGGACTGCGTGATATGAGCATAGTTTCCCGCTTGACTTCTTCTGATAAAGTTGTGGCAATGAGTTTGTGTAATTCTAGTGGGATACGTCTGTCGGTGGAAACGACTTACAAATGATTTATCTTTTCTCATTACGGTTCCATTGTTATATTTTATTTGTAACCTAAGATTAAAATACCAAATATTTTCATCAATCATTATAGCTTATCAAGAGTCATCTGCTGGATGTGGTTATTATGTGCTTAAAATAATGTAATTTAAGGATGAAACTTGTACCATTTAATTATTCTAAGTTACAATGCTATCAATCTAGTTTGCACTAGTTATCTGGAACAAAGGCCTTTCTTAGATATCATCACAAAGCATTGTACTCCACAATCTACATCCGTCAAATTCACACCATATTATATATGCAAATTTTAGCCTTCCCCTCAAAATAACTAAATTCACACTATAAAGTCCACTATAACGATTCACCACCGTACCGTGTGGTGGCGGTGTAAGAATATCCACTACCCCATATCCTCCCGTGGGTGTCGTAAGAGGCGACAGAGGGAGACAGGCAGGAGATGGGCAGCAGCATCTTCCTGATACCAGCAATTGCACAACAAAAAAACTGCGGTTGCCAACCCGCTCGTCAAGCGTGGCAACTATAGCAATATACCCTCCACGATAGATTTGATAGCATTAACTTACGCAACTTTAATACTGCTCGTATTGAAGAAGCGATCGAGCGGAACCAGGGTTCCAAAATCTTTGCCACAGATCATACTGCTCTTATCTCAGAGTAAATACAAGCTTAATGTATGTTATTACTCCGAAACTAATAACATCGGGTGAGCCGTATGCTTCTTAACAATAATATATTAATCTGTGGTCAAACAGTGCCACAGAGTAGATATTGTCGCAAAAGAATTAAAGGTGAAAATTTTTCCAACAAAAATTACTGACTGTACTATGAAATTTCAAATGTTCTTTTTTAAATGGCGTGTAAAAATTTATTGAAGCGTGTATAATAGATATCTATATTTTTTATATTAATAGGAAGCTGAAACTGAAATACAGCTTGTTTGATACACAAAACTAAAAA
The DNA here is from genome assembly GCA_036936625.1 of Parnassius smintheus behrii. Classification (NCBI taxonomy): domain Eukaryota; kingdom Metazoa; phylum Arthropoda; class Insecta; order Lepidoptera; family Papilionidae; genus Parnassius; species Parnassius smintheus. The sequence continues at coordinate 17,906,482 of JAUPFT010000021.1, read as the reverse complement.
TATAATGAATTACGGTCAAATTTCAATCATTAGATCACTTCCGTTAAAGTGGCAACCCATAAGAAGTGGGTTTTTTTACGTAAGAAAAAAAAACTTTTTTTAAGTGGCACTATATCAATGACAAACAAGCGTAGAGCGACCATCCACTTCATTAAATAAATGTCCACAAGTCTCTTGTAAAAGACACAAGTTTAGTTTTATGAATACAGCTGGATAATCTGGGCTTTTATAGAGCTTTTTATGTCTGGCTCTATCAATGAGCTTTTGTTGCCATGTAATTAAAACAAAAAGTGTTTAAGCAATAAAATCTACAAAAAAGTGACTCGTCTGTATCGTAAAAAACATGAAACTACCATAGGTGAGATTTTGAGTGATTAGATAACGTGTCATGAAATGGCGGGCTAAGAAAATTCATTAAATAAAAAGGACCCAGGAAAAAGCGTTTTCCTGATATATATATATATATATATATATAATATATATTATATATATTATATATATATATATATATATATATATATATATATATATATATATATATATATATATATATAACCTGATAACTATGCAAAATTATGAAATAGTGCAGTTCTTTATGAGGTAAAAAATAAATAAATATAGTAGTTTAGTACTTAAGAGTCACAACGCACTATGTTTTTTGATTCTTAATTGATGATAAACTTCGATCAGGTATTGTTGATCGAAGATGATAGATGTAGATTTCTATGGACCACAATATCCAATTACCTTCAAGTGAAATGTGTGCTCTTTAGTCACTCTTATCTTTAAAAGAAATAATACTGCTGTGTTTTCTATAGTAAGTAATGAGATCTGGATATGACTTTTATTGGCAACAAGATAACGAAGGGAAAATGATAAGAATTTTTTATCTTAGTGCTTAGCCTAGTAGTAGTAGACTAGCCTAGCCTATACTGGTGTAAAGAAAATTAAAGTGTAAATTTTGGTAATTCAATCGGCAGTTTTTACTGTCACGAACCTCAAACTCGTAACAGTATTAAGAGGTAAAACACTTTTGAATTTTGATTTCAACGGGGATTTAAGTGTTTTTATTAATGGCTTGACAACAGCTTTTGTAATTTACATTTCAACTTTAACCTATTTTAATTATAATGATTTCTTAAATTTACGCGAACACTACACATTGAATAAAACTAAATTTACGGATTTTATCGCGTTTATTTCACTACTATTACTTATTTTTAATTCCCGACGTTTCGGGTGCTTTACAGCAACCATGGTCACGGGGGGGACTGAGATGTTTGACGTCCCAATGTCATGGTTAGTCCGGCTACCTTCAGTTTTTGAATATTAATTTTTGGTCCGATTTACGCAAAACGAGCTTATAGTATCATGAAGTCTTGCAGTGGTATGCTTAGGTTTGGGTTTAATTTTGTTAATTATAGGATCCCAAGCAGGTGGAAGCACCCATCCATCTTCTCTATTGAAATTTGGATGTTTTTTAATTTCAATAGCCTCGCGTATCATCCCTGGTAGCAATCGGTGTTCTTTTGCCAGAATTTGTGGTTTATCAAATCGAATGTAATGGTGGGGACGATCTTGAACATGTTCGCAGACTGCAGACTTCCCGGAGCGTCGGTGCTTCACGTGAGCTATATGTTCTTTCACGCGGGTTTTTATGGATCGTTTGGTTTGACCTATGTAAGAGAGACCACATTCACAATCTAACTGGTACACTCCTGCATCTTGTAGAGGGATATTACACTTGACGGATGGTAAAAATTGACTAATCTTCTTCGGCGGCTTGTAGTATGTTTTAATGGAAGCTCGCTTCAAGATGTAGCTAACCTTGTCTGTGACTCCTCTGACATATGGTAGTACAGCAGGTACACGCTCGACTGTGGCCGGCTTCACTCGGTGACTGTGACGTAGGCGCGGGACCCGAAGCTTGTTGTCTTGCAATACTTGCTTGACGTGCTGAAGTTCGGCGGCCAGATGCTTTCTGTCACAGATCCCTTGTGCTCTCTGAAACAAAGACTTACCCACGGTAGCTAACTGTGAAGGATGATGGTGAGATTCACCATTTAAATATCGGTTGGTATGGGTCTTTTTTCTATACACAGTGTGACCAATTGTGTTATTGGGATTTCGAATGACTAAAACATCTAAGAAAGCTAAAGAATTATTTGCCTCTAACTCCATTGTGAATTGTATTTTAGAGTTTATAGAGTTAAGGTGGTTTAAAAATGCAGTTACTTTGTCAGATGGTAAAATTGTGAAAGTGTCGTCTGCGTACCGCTTGTAGAATCTTGGATTTACAGGAGCAGTAAGAAGGGCTTTCTCCTCGAAGTCCTCCATGAATATGTCAGCGACTATGGGAGATACAGGTGAGCCCATCGCCACACCATCTACTTGCTTGTAGAACTCTTCCTTCCACAATAGATAGCCAGATGTGAGGCAGTGTTTGAGTAATACTGCATATTCAGCAGGCATGTTATTATATTCTAGCTTCTTAGTTACAATTGATATGCAGTCTTCAATAGGTAGGCATGTGAATAGTGACTGAACATCAAAACTGACCATAGTTTCATTGTCAGCGAGATGTAGGTCTTTTATCTCACTAACAAAATGGTATTAATCCTTTGTGTGTGCTCTGGTATGTCCTCTCAGTGGTGACAGTACTTTTGCCAAGTTTTGTGCCAGCTTATAAGTTGGTGAATCGATCTGGCTCACTATAGGACGTAGTGGAGCGTTTGGTTTGTGTATCTTTGGTAACCCATACAACCTCGGTGGTTTGGTACATGATGGTATTAGCGAATTCACGTCGAGATTTAATTTTTCGGAGTATTTCTTTATTAAATCGCTAGTTGCTTTAAGCGTGTTAGTTGTGGGGTCTGTTTTGACCTTTTTGTATGTACTTTCGTCCGATAAAAGCTGTAGTATTTTAAAATTATACTCTGACGTGTCCATTATTACCGTAGCATTTCCTTTATCCGCGCGGAGAATAGTTAGCTCTGGTCTGTTCCGTAAGTTAATCAACGCTGTAAATTCGTCTTTAGGAAGGTTTGGTTTCGGCACTGAACTACGACGTAACAAGGACGAAATATCTTGACGTATAGCCTCCAAATCTTCCTTACCAATATTATTTTTAAACAGACAATCCTCAACGCTGCAGATAATTTCTTCGTACGGGATTTTTCGCGGTGTTAATGCGAAATTCATTCCCTTCGCTAACACCTTTATTGTTGGTTCGTCCAGTGTATGTTTTGACAGATTATAGACCGTGCGTTGTTTATTTTTTGCGTCTGTGGTCAACGGTTGTGTTTCGTTCTGACGTTGACTTAGATGGTTGGCATTTGATTTGATTGTTAATTTTTGGTATTTTTCTATTTGTTTATTTTTGCATTCATTGTATTTTGCTGTTTCTCGTTTGTTTAAGGTTTCGATGCAATTATTAAAATCAAATGTCGTTAAAACTGTCTTTAGTTCACTGAACAAATTGTCTATGGTGTTGTTTATGAAATGTAAATCGAACCGTTTCTGCTGAATCACCGTTCGTAACAACTTTTTACTTGCCTGATTTAAGATCTTTGCGCTTCCTCGAATGTCCTTTTTTGTTGATATTTTGACACACGTAGGAATGAGATTATGGTCTCTGCATCTCTTCAAGAAATTTAAAGATGTTATATATCTTGCGCGCTTGGTTTTAAGATCTTCTAATCGTCGAATTTTATTTGCTATTACCAGTCCGTACTGGTTCACATAATGATTTCTTAAATTTACGCGAACACTACACATTGAATAAAACTAAATTTACGGATTTTATCGCGTTTATTTCACTACTTTTACTTATTTTTAATTCCCGACGTTTCGGGTGCTTTACAGCAACCATGGTCACGGGGAGGACTGAGATGTTTGACGTCCCAATGTCATAGTTAGTCCGGCTACCTTCAGTTTTTGAATATTAATTTTTGGTCCGATTTACGCAAAACGAGCTTATAGTATCATGAAGTCTTGCAGTGGTATGCTTAGGTTTGGGTTTAATTTTGTTAATTATAGGATCCCAAGCAGGTGGCAGCACCCATCCATCTTCTCTATTGAAATTTGGATGTTTTTTAATTTCAATAGCCTCGCGTATCATCCTTGGTAGGAATCGGTGTTCTTTTGCGAGAATTTGTGGTTTATCAAATCGAATGTAATGGTGGGGACGATCTTGAACATGTTCGCAGACTGCAGACTTCCCGGAGCGTCGGTGCTTCACGTCAGCTATATGTTCTTTCACGCGGGTTTTTATGGATCGTTTTGTTTGACCTATGTAAGAGAGACCACATTCACAATCTAACTTGTACACTCCTGCATCTTGTAGAGGGATATTACACTTGACGGATGGTAAAAATTGACTAATCTTCTTCGGCGGCTTGTAGTATGTTTTAATGGAAGCTCGCTTCAAGATGTAGCCAACCTTGTCTGTGACTCCTCTGACATATGGTAGTACAGCAGGTACACGCTCGACTGTGGCCGGCTTCACTCGGTGACTGTGACGTAGGCGCGGGACCCGAAGCTTGTTGTCTTGCAATACTTGCTTGACGTGCTGAAGTTCGGCGGCCAGATGCTTTCTGTCACAGATCCCTTGTGCTCTCTGAAACAAAGATTTACCCACGGTAGCTAACTATGAAGGATGATGGTGAGATTCACCATTTAAATATCGGTTGGTATGGGTCTTTTTTCTATACACAGTGTGACCAATTGTGTTATTGGAATTTCGAATGACTAAAACATCTAAGAAAGCTAAAGAATTATTTGCCTCTAACTCCATTGTGAATTGTATTTTAGAGTTTATAGAGTTAAGGTGGTTTAAAAATGCAGTTACTTTGTCAGATGGTAAAATTGTGAAAGTGTCGTCTACGTACCGCTTGTAGAATCTTGGATTTACAGGAGCAGTAAGAAGGGCTTTCTCCTCGAAGTCCTCCATGAATATGTCAGCGACTATGGGAGATACAGGTGAGCCCATCGCCACACCATCTACTTGCTTGTAGAACTCTTCCTTCCACAATAGATAGCCAGATGTGAGGCAGTGTTTGAGTAATACTGCATATTCAGCAGGCATGTTATTATATTCTAGCTTCTTAGTTACAATTGATATGCAGTCTTCAATAGGTAGGCATGTGAATAGTGACTGAACATCAAAACTGACCATAGTTTCATTGTCAGCGAGATGTAGGTCTTTTATCTCACTAACAAAATGGTATGAATCCTTTGTGTGTGCTCTGGTATGTCCTCTCAGTGGTGACAGTACTTTTGCCAAGTGTTGTGCCAGCTTATAAGTTGGTGAATCGATCTGGCTCACTATAGGACGTAGTGGAGCGTTTGGTTCGTGTATCTTTGGTTTGATGTTCAGTCACTATTCACATGCCTACCTATTGAAGACTGCATATCAATTGTAACTAAGAAGCTAGAATATAATAACATGCCTGCTGAATATGCAGTATTACTCAAACACTGCCTCACATCTGGCTATCTATTGTGGAAGGAAGAGTTCTACAAGCAAGTAGATGGTGTGGCGATGGGCTCACCTGTATCTCCCATAGTCGCTGACATATTCATGGAGGACTTCGAGGAGAAAGCCCTTCTTACTGCTCCTGTAAATCCAAGATTCTACAAGCGGTACGTAGACGACACTTTCACAATTTTACCATCTGACAAAGTAACTGCATTTTTAAACCACCTTAACTCTATAAACTCTAAAATACAATTCACAATGGAGTTAGAGGCAAATAATTCTTTAGCTTTCTTAGATGTTTTAGTCATTCGAAATCCCAATAACACAATTGGTCACACTGTGTATAGAAAAAAGACCCATACCAACCGATATTTAAATGGTGAATCTCACCATCATCCTTCACAGTTAGCAACCGTGGGTAAATCTTTGTTTCAGAGAGCACAAGGGATCTGTGACAGAAAGCATCTGGCCGCCGAACTTCAGCACGTCAAGCAAGTATTGCAAGACAACAAGCTTCGGGTCCCACGCCTACGTCACAGTCACCGAGTGAAGCCGGCCACAGTCGAGCGTGTACCTGCTGTACTACCATATGTCAGAGGAGTCACAGACAAGGTTGGCTACATCTTGAAGCGAGCTTCCATTAAAACATACTACAAGCCGCCGAAGAAGATTAGTCAATTTTTACCATCCGTCAAGTGTAATATCCCTCTACAAGATGCAGGAGTGTACCAGTTAGATTGTGAATGTGGTCTCTCTTACATAGGTCAAACCAAACGATCCATAAAAACCCGCGTGAAAGAACATATAGCTGACGTGAAGCACCGACGCTCCGGGAAGTCTGCAGTCTGCGAACATGTTCAAGATCGTCCCCACCATTACATTCGATTTGATAAACCACAAATTCTCGCAAAAGAACACCGATTCCTACCAAGGATGATACGCGAGGCTATTGAAATTAAAAAACATCCAAATTTCAATAGAGAAGATGGATGGGTGCTGCCACCTGCTTGGGATCCTATAATTAACAAAATTAAACCCAAACCTAAGCATACCACTGCAAGACTTCATGATACTATAAGCTCGTTTTGCGTAAATCGGACCAAAAATTAATATTCAAAAACTGAAGGTAGCCGGACTAACTATGACATTGGGACGTCAAACATCTCAGTCCCCCCCGTGACCATGGTTGCTGTAAAGCACCCGAAACGTCGGGAATTAAAAATAAGTAAAAGTAGTGAAATAAACGCGATAAAATCCGTAAATTTAGTTTTATTCTATTTTAATTGTTATTTTATACTCATCAAATTATAGAAAATCATTCCTAACGTAAAAAAGAATTTCCATAGTAAATTTTACTAACGATTGATATTGAAGTTTTACAAATCACTCTTAAACACTCAACTATAAAATAAACAAGTACAGTTAACAAGGTAATAAAACTGTAGAACTAAACGTAACATACGAAAACAAAATAAACAATATAAAACCCGAAATAAAAATAAAATTGGGTGTGAAATTATAACTTACGTAGGTATATTAATTTAGTTCTAATTCATGTATACAGTACCCTCCTATGTATCTCGTATGGTAATAAAGCGCAAAAAATTAATGATTTGTAACTATAGTGAAATATCGATATAACATGAATTGGATGTGACATTATAGTGTTATCATTAGTTTTTAAGGCTAGAAACCTATTAAGAAAGGCATATATAGCGAAATTAGGTTCTATGAAAAAAGTACACCTTAGTATGTATTGTAAGACATGATGAGTGAGATGAGAGGTGAGACAAAATGTTCCCAGTAAAGAACTTTCTCAGAATATCTACAGACAAAGTAAAAAGACATTAAGAGTCGAATAGACAGTTAAGGAGCAACAAGATTCACATTTTATTACCACGTCACAGTTTAATGTCGTCACTTGATATCTTACTGTTTTAATTAACCTTTAATATTTTATAGAATAAACGTGACAACCGAGTACACAGTTCTTCTGATGGCAACTGCATACTGTGGTCAGTAGACATCTACGCTCGATTAAGAATGAAAATGTAGATGAGTTGTCAACCCTGAGGACAAAGATGGTCTGTCTCGTTTTCATTAAAACTAGTCTGCATTTCTCTACACTTATGAAACACATCATTAAGTTGCTGACTTACGCTGATATTCTGTAAGAGCGTGATCCTTCTTCGACCGAGCCGACCCGTTCATGCTACAACTGTTATATAGCTGCAGAATACACCACTAAACAAACGCTCTGTTACACTTTGTTTTTGTGTTTAAAAACGGATTTTTATAATTGTAGAAAAATCAACAAATTAAAACAAACAAGAATAAAAGCCAGCGCTTAGCTACAATACCTCCTGATGGTGACGTAGCCTAAGATGGTGAATCGCACTGACTTAATAAAACCTATTCACTCTAGACTTGAATATATAATCCGATGGAAATACAGACGCTGGCAACTTATTCCACACCTTTGCTGTACGCATGATGAACGACGTAGCAAAATTTAAAAGTAGTAAATTTAATTGTTGTTTTGATGACACTTGTTTCTTGTGTTGATGAACTACTCTATTATAAAAATACCTCTTTTTCATCACCACCCCTAAAAGCCCAAAGCTGGGCATGGGCCTCTCATGTCATATTGAATTTGCCTTAAATAGAATAGCTTGGCAAGAGAATTGGTGATCATGATTCCAAATTATTCATATCTACGAAGATGATTCCCGTTGCCGAACTAAGTAATTTACATCTAGCGTAATTCTTGCGGGATTCGAACTCGCGGCCCTCAACGCTGCAATTCCTTGATAGGTCACTGCACCTGGAATATTCAAGATTCAAAATTTTGAACATTAATTTTTAATATAATACATGCAAACAGCAGTGCCAAACCTTGTTAAAAACTATTCACAAAGAGTAAAGAGGAAAATACTTCTATAATAAGCAATCTCGCCGAGCGCTACAGTGCAAAATTTACAAGAGACTTGACTAGCTACTTATGTAAATAACGAAGCATAAAAACTAGCAAGATAATGAGATTAACCTTTAAGAATTATAATACTACTGCGACTGAATATTATTCAGCGTAAAATAATAAACAATGATTTTATTATTATTTTTAACCTTACTTACAAACCAGCCAGTTCCGTCAGTTGTACCTTTTTGTAAGTATTTCTTCTTTTTAGGGTTCCGTAGTCAACTAGGAACCCTTATAGTTTCGCCATGTCTGTCTGTCCGTCTGTCCGTCCTCGCTTAATCTCTGTGACCGTTAGCACTAGAAAGCTGAAATTTGGTACCAATATGTGTATCAATCACGCCGACAAAGTGGTAAAATAAAAATTGGAAAAAAAATGTTTTATTAGGGTAGCCCCCCTATATGTAAAGTGGGAAGTGATTTTTTTTTAATTTCAACCCTAACGTGTGATATATTGTTGGAAAGGTATTTAAAAATGAATAGGGGTTTACTAAGACCATTTTTTGATAATGTCAATAATTTCGGAAATAATCGCTCCAAAAGTAAAAAACAATGTGTCCCCCCCCCTCTAACTTTTGAACCATAAGTTTAGAAAATATAAAAAAAATCTGAAAAGTAGAACTTTATAAGGTCTTTCTAGGAAAATTATTTTGAACTTGGATGGAAAGTCGGAGCGCCTGCCGCGGAGCGTGCAATGTTGCACGCTCCACGTTCGCGCACGTACCCACTACCGGGAGTAGTTGCAGGAGCGCGGAGCGCTGCTGGAGCGCGAACATAATGGTTACCCACCTTTGAACTCATAAGTGGGAACACTTATTGTGACGGACGGGAAACTACGGAACCCTACACTGAGCGTGGCCCGACAAGCTCTTGGCCGGTTTTATTTACTTTATTTTCATGTTTGTTGGTGTACAGTAAAAGTCTCATGCTCTACCGACTGAGCTAGCAATAGCGGGTGTCGTAAGAGGCGACGGTGCGAAACTGAAACAGGAGATGGGCAGTAGCATCCTCCTGATAACAGCTCGTAATCATTAAAGTCTACGGTTGCCAATACACCAGCCAAGGATTGCAACTATGGCAAAATCCTACCGTGAGGCAATCTGTGCAGGAGGCCTATGTTCAGCAATGTACTTTTATAGGTAATTGGATGTACAATAAAATATGTTTCATTCATTAATTATTGGTTAAATAATGCATGAATAAAACATATTATAGAGTAATCTTTTAACGTAAAACATCATGAGATATCAAGTCGATATAAAATATTTTGAAGACGTAGAATTAATTACAAAAACTCTTTCAGTAATGCGCCGTGAGACATGACGACATTTAGAAGTCCGTCTGGATAAGTATCATCCTTTTACCTAATGCCGCCCAAAAACAGAGCTTACATTACTATGTTCCGTTCTTTAGGGCATATACTACCTCAGCTCAAATTCTAATTTCGCCCCTACTTCCCCGCGCGTCGTATGCTAACTACCGACATGTTTGTAATCACTAATATTGTAAGTAGGTGTAGATAGGTCATTAGATATTAATTTCATTAGGTTTATTATATTTATGCCTGTTAGATACGCTGCCGTGCCGTTACGCCAACCCAGTCTTTCTTATTTTTATTACGGTCATTTCCCATTTTAATATTACGTCGTCCTGTTGTGTAATGTGTATGCTGATCGTAAGCGACACAGCTTTCCCGTGCGAAAGCCGTAGCGAGTCTGATCGGGCGGCAGGGAAGAAGGTTCAGGATGCTGAAAGTTTAGGTAATTACTTTTTTCAGTGAAAATAATGGTAATTTAAAAAATACATAAGTCCTGCTTTATAGTCAGTTCAGTCAGTATGCAACGTTTCATGATCTAATTTAAAGTATTTTATGAATACCAGCGGTTTATTGTTAAGTTTGGAGGTAACTTTGAATTTTTTTCTATCGAGAAAATTTTACGGAATCGTGTTTTCGTCTAACATAGTACTTTACATTAACCCCCAACTTTACCATACATTTATATCAAAATTAATGCTGCAATATTTTCGGCATAACGGAAGATCTTGCTAAGCCATTTGAGGTACCATAGTCCCCTATTTCGCCTTAAGGATATAGGCCAGTATATTATCAGGCTATTTACCGTCCAACGTTGTAAAGATCGGAGTGTGTGTCAACGAGAGTTGCGTACCTTATATTCGGAATCATAAAATGGTATTCGCTGAAGGTCATACAGGCTTACGCACCAACCTCAGCACATCCCAGTGAGAAGGTGGAGGAAATGTATGATGATATAATTAGAGCCATACATTCCTCCAAAACCCACTATACGCTGTTAATAGGATACTTCAACGCAAAACTAGGCACAAGAGAGAATGTTGAGCTGAAGGTAGGGAAAATTAGGGTAGGGCAACGGACCCAAGGGGCCAGCAGTTAATCGTATTCATACGGAAGGGCCTTTTTAGACGAACACTTTCTTCCAGAAGTGATTTTTAATATAGAGATTGTGATTATGATAGTCATTTTCGTAAAACTGGCGCAGGTTTATGTATAATATACCAGAATGTATATATAATAGAATTCTAATACCTCTCTATGCGTACCAAAAACATTAAAGCATAATACTGAAAACGTGTTCGGGGTACGTAAGTAATAAATATTACCGTGCGTCAAATGAGAATGGAACTCTGTAACTCAATTTTCCCTAAAGAACTATGGAATAAGACTCAAAACTATTAAATCTACCCACGAACTTCCCACTTTTGGGCATAATCCTCTGCTCAGCCTAAAGATGTTATAAGTATTTGCCAAGTGTATGCTGCGCTAAACCAGTGCGACACGGCATATTTCTCACGCCCTTTATATATTTTTAAACTTTTCAGTGGCACAGGTTTTTTTTTACATTATTTCTCACCTTCCCGCATGCGATAATTGCAGAGAACATCTTTCCTATAAATAATAAATTAAAAAAAAACTTGATAACTTTGTTAAACTGCCCGAGAAATTATTTACTTACTTATCTTCACGCACAATCCCTAACGGTGTAGCCAGAGAGAACAGATCGCCAAGTGTCACGATCCTTACATACCTCTTTCGCTTCTTTCAGGTTCATTAACTTCTTCATACATGCACGTCTAGGTATCCGAGTACTCTTGACCCTCCCCTCTTTGAGCAAGTTGCTCACATGGTCTTCGAAAGTTAGTCTCGGTCTACCTCGACACCTTTTAATATTTACTTTCGCTCTATATATTTTCTTCACCATTCGGTCTTCACTCATTCATTCAACGTGCCCAAACCATTGGAGTACGCCCCTATCAATTTTTGTGATAAGGTCATCTTTCAATCCTGCCATATTGCGAATCTCTTCGTTTCGCTTTCGGTCGGCTATGCTAACGCCACACATTTTACGAAGAGATCGCATCTCCACTGCATTCAACTTGCTTTTATGCTTCTTCTGGCATACCCAGGTTTCGCTGCCATATAACAAAGTCGGTACCAACACTGCGTTATGTATTGCAAGGCGTGCACTCTTCACCTAGAGAAATTATTTCTTTAGTTTTAAAACCGTAATTGAAATTTTTTAAGGTTCCGTAATTTAACAACAAGGAGACCTTATAGTTTCACCATGTTCGTCCGTCCGTCCGTTCGAGTTTTTACCTTCGGACCCTAGGTGCTACAAATCTGTAATTTGGCACAATTACACCATAGAAATTAATCACGCCTACAAAACTGTGATGTAAAATCTTAAAAAAAAATTATTTTGGGTATCTCACATACAGGTAAATTGATTTATTTTTTAGCCGTCAAGTCTACCGGGTATCGTTGGACAGGTCTTTTAAAAACACTGGGGTTATGGAAGAACTTTTTTCGATTAAGGGATCCGTTTGCGAAACATTTAGCTTTAAGGTGATATTTTTCATTGGAGTCATTTGTCCCCCCCCCCCCCTTCATCACCTAAGCCGCTGTGTTTGGGAATAATAAGTATTCAAGATAGTAGTATATATAATTAATGTAAGAAGAAATCTATCACAGCTAAGTAGAATTAATAAGTTAACGATTAACAGTCGACCAACATATAAAATGCACTTGGATTAGAAAAATTTCGTTACAACTATATAGAAAATAACCTAAAACTTGCTGCATTATAACTTTGTAATATTTTTGAGAACTATAAGAAATAAACATTTTATGAAGAAAACGGCTTGAATGCATTACTACTAATCTTTATTTTTCCTTAGCGGAATAGGCAGGGTAGATCTGTCTTACTTACTTACTACCTTCGCTTATTTGTTAGTTGGTAGTTATTATAGGCCTTATTCAAAGTATATTTATACAATCATAGAGCCTCATACAGTATAATTCGTGGTATTCTTGGTATACACGAACGACCTTCAGGATAATTCAGGGCAGTGATGGTTTACAGAAAGCTTCGTTACGGTCATATATATCTTAGGGTTGCACTGCCGGAAATAAATTAGTAGACAGTCCAACTATGACCATCTTTGTACGGACTTGGCATGTGAATGATTTGATGTAGATTGTATCATTTTCAAAATCAAAAAGTTTTTTAATCTTTTTTGTATACCACTCCCTATAAATCTGATTGGAAAATAAGTTCTTTCGTTACCAGCGTCCTATTTAGGGCCATTTTTAGTAGTTATAGCGGTCAAACTGCGAGCTTAATACGCTCATTATGAAGACAGCCCACGTATTGTGACAGCAAGTACGGAACCCCACCTCTACATTGTGCGTGGCCCGACACGCATTTGGCCGGTTTAAAAAAAATATAAATTCTAATCCTATGTAGCTGCTTTAAACTTGAAATCAAATAAAATCAGGAAATTCTAGGATATTTCTTGGTAATACTGATAATACAAATCCTTGAATTTTTAAAACAAAAGAGAAACAATAATCACAACTCGTCTTTATTAAAAATAAAACTGTTTTCTTTTGTTGTTTACACAGTAATGCCATTTATTTTATATTGCAATCATTTTCGTACACATATATATTTATTAATTTCATGAAACATTTTTAGTAAATTAACATTTACTTACAACTAAATTATCTATTAGAAACAATTACGATTGAGCTAAAGTGGAAGTATCCGAAAACATAATACAGAGTGCCCAGCCTTTATTCGGATACTCGCACATGCACTAATAATAGAAAAAAAAATATTTGTTTACAATATTATTTCAGTATCTTTAAATAAATTTATAGTAGACGTACATAGGTATAAAAATGTGATTAAAAGTTATAATATTAGTTATGAATCTTCAACAATTAAAGCAATGTTTCGATTACTTTTTGACACAAGGTACAAAAGATACAATAGTAGTACATAGTTATATAATCCTTTTACAAACCAGCATACCGTATACAGGATATCGATACTAAAATTTTAGTCATAAATTAGGAAGTAATTTTACACATGTAACATGCTTGAATATATGAATTCATTAAAATCCAATCGTGAGGGAAAACCGTGACGTAAGTCTACAAATACTTAAGGTTTTATATATTACTTATATTAGTTTTAAATCCAAGAAATATTATAATTAAAAAAGAACATCTTATTTTTAACAGTTCTTTAACAAGACCTAAAGAATTTAGGAAAGTTACGAAACGGTTTTCAAAAGAGATTTTTCTTGGGAATTACGTATGACAATCGCTGCAAACAGCTTCAGTAGATCGCTTCCTCCTCTCATCGAAGGTCTCTTCGGCTTCATTCGAGCTGCTGATATCTTCGCTGTCACGCCCGAGTCTTACAAAGTGGTCTCTCGCTCTACTCTTTCTCTGAGGGTAACCGCTAACGTACAGCTCAGAGTTCTGTTCAAAGCCTTTCTCGACATCACTTGCCCTGCCGAGCCTGATGAACTTAGGATCTCGGCCTAGCCTGACAAAGTTGGAGACTCTCTTAGCTACAGGACTATCATCGTCTTCTTCGTAAGATCGTAGAAGAGTGATCAGGTCATCAGTGGTGATCGTGACGGGTTGGGATCTGCCAAATCGCAGGAAACTGTTGCCTCTGCGGGTGGGTCGTTGTAAAGCTTCTTGAATATCAGCGGCTGATGCTTCAGGAGGAAAGGATCTTCCAAATCTAGAAAACACAAATTTGTTATGGAAGAGGATATTTTCACGTGTGGTGTCGATAGGAAAATCTATCTCTACAATTCGTCCCGTGAGTGTCGTAAGAGACACCTATAGAAAATACCGGAAAGATCATTTCGGTTACATATGGCGGTATATATACCATTTACACCATATCTAAAATACCCAAATGGGTGAGGTGGTGTTAAAGTTGCGAGGCGTCTCATGTGATGATCGCCAACTCACATGTCTTAGTGGCGAACGAAGTAAATCCTCACCACAACAAAATGAACGAAAGGATCTTGTTCACCATTGCTGTTGAATGTCAGATAAAGAAAGATTATTATGACTTAAAATTGGGTGTATTACTTCGATTGAAAGTGAGTATTTAATGAACTGCTATACGATTGAGTTATATAGTAACGCTAGCTGTGGCCGCGACATCGTTTGCGTTGAGTTATATTGTAACATATCCTTCCTTTTGTTTCAAGAATGCATTAACAATCAAGGGACTCTTTATTACCGACGTACCACGCATTAAAACCAACAAACAATAGACTTATAAAACGCAACTAGTGTTCTTGGCACTATACTGTGGATAGGACTGAACGATAGTTTTAGTTTTAAGTTTTTGTGTCCTTATTTGTAAGTTTTCAAATTTTATCGGCAACGGTACTTTTACAGCATA
The DNA here is from genome assembly GCA_036936625.1 of Parnassius smintheus behrii. Taxonomy (NCBI): domain Eukaryota; kingdom Metazoa; phylum Arthropoda; class Insecta; order Lepidoptera; family Papilionidae; genus Parnassius; species Parnassius smintheus. The sequence continues at coordinate 17,891,268 of JAUPFT010000021.1, read as the reverse complement.
TTAATGTCCACTGCTGAACATGGGCCTCCCAAATAGATTGCCTAGTAGGGAGGAATTTGTCATAGTTGCCACGCAGGTAAGCGGGTTATCAATGGCAGCTTTTTTATTTTTGTCGTTATTAGGAAGGCGCTGCTGCCCATGTCCTGATTTTTCTCCTCTGTCGACTCCTACAACACCCGTGGGATGATATGGAATAGTGTATATTTTACACCACCACTACACGATAGCGGACGGTTTGTTGATATTATGTATTATCATATCATAATTTGTGTAATATTATATTATGTAAACAAAGTTCATAACTGAATATAAATAATTTTAAACACACTCAAAGCCTTTTTCACATAAGCTAAGATTTCCAGGTGGAAAAGTTGTGAAGCACCATCTTATAATAGTTAAAAAAAATTGTTATTTATAACACCTTATCATGCTTCGATCTATAGCGCTTCTTCGTCGTGCTTCCAGATCAGGCGACCGTCGAACTGGGTTGGATACCACGCTGACTACCAAACAGAGCACAGCCATCAAAGTAACGCCCCGAGAACACGCCATCTTTAAAACGAATTCTGCAAAAGAAACAGATGTTTTATTGAACAGTTGTTACGTATTTTGTGTTAAAATGTGATAAAATGTGATGTGATAAACTTGTCCAGAGTAGGTTCTTCTTAAGAAACTAAAGTATATTATGTTCAAAGAACTAAAATAAAATAAAAAGTAAAATATTTTAATAAATAAATTAACAGTAATTTGGATAAATAAACAGTAATGAGGTTATATGAAATTTTGAAGACATTTTTTTGGATCTTCTTTGCACAATTTTATAATTTATTATTATTTTAAGTAAGTTTGTAAGTTGTAGGCCTCTCCACATTTAAAGTCGAAATTAAAATAATTGCGGAGCTCATTTTTATTCAAATTTATTAATAGAATGATAAAAGCAGAATTTTGTATACCTTTATTTTAATAGAATATATAATTATTTTTAAAGAGCCAAAAATAATGTAATACTGTTTTTAACATTATGGTAGGCAACCCTAGTCCAGGGGTCGCGGCATACAGGGCTAAACATTTCGGCACACTGAGATCAATCCCTGAGATGGTCACCTGATTGCTGAACTGCTACAATATCATGGCTCAAATTATCACAATATTTGTTGCCTACACACAAAATAAGCGCTTAGACGTGGAGCTACGGAAAACAGCCCGTAAACTAAACTAAACTAAACTAATGTACGATACATATAATATTTGGTGTGAGATGGTGGCGTATGAGATCCATCACCTTATTTAGTTTAGTGGGTGCCGTGAGGTGCCGTTATTAAGGGCAAGGCCGGAAATACCTCACGGTCTTCGATAAATAGCGGTATGTAGAATCGTCAGACCGGTGACGATGAGCAGTGTCAAAGTTGCAACTGCAGGAAAAAGTGCAGTACATTTCTGCGATTGCCAATTCGTAGCCAAGTGTAGCGACTGGCGATTAAGTCAAATCCTTTAATAGAAAATGTTTATTTCGACTGTAATAAAAAGAATACCGAAACATAATATATTTTTAAAAATGAAATTTTATTTTATTGATAAAATGCCAAGGTCTTTAACTTTCTAAGCTTTTCAACCAATGTTAAATATCTTTCTACATTTGCAGAATATTTTGCACTTATCTAAAAACAAATCGTTATTTTTATTTGTACACGTATTAAGCAATCAAGCAATCCAGACAATGTCCATTATCGAACGTGTCAAAGTTGGCTCATTAAAGTAAAATAGTTATATTTCATTTTGCAACTTTTCTCTGACGAATAACCGTGAAAACTTCGATTATGACGCATCAGAAAATAACACAAAAATATACATCGTAACACAAATTGAGTCGATTAATCTAAAATAAGCTCAAACACAACTTAATAAGGTGCACAAGGAGATACTGCAACACAAGGTCAGTGGACTAGACATAGCGGCGCCACAGTGGGTGGATAATTTATAGTCAAATGTTCCTGGAAGTATTACATCCGTTAGAAATAGCTGACTGTACCACTATTTCGAATAATCAATTTGAAAGTATATTTGTTTCATATTTCATATTAAGTAAGTAAGACCCTTAAAATCTAATTTCTCAAACATGTTCTTTTTTTTACGACTTCCCTTAACTGCCGAGACTTATGCCCAGAAAATTATTTCGTTGGCTCCGGCGTTGGCATGAAATTTACCTTTAGTTTATCCACAGTTTAATGAAAATATGTTCGTTGTATTGTCGAAACTGATTTGGTATCAAACTCGGGCACTAGCATAAATTAGCTCGTCTCTCTGATCTTTACAGAATATTTTTTTAAATGTGCACAGTAATTGTATTATTTAATCTCCCCATCTCCTTGCCATCGTTTGACAATAAGACGAAAGACGATTTTCATTCCTTTCATTGGTACGACATACCAAACTTTCTAAAGAAACCTTTTAACGTGTTTATAATGGTAGCGAAAATGATCGCAACCTCTATTCTTGACGCTATCTACAAGACTATATCTACAAGTTTTTTTTTTATAAAAAAGTAACATACAATCTCGCAGTCTACATAAAAGTGGTGGTTGTTCCAGTCTATGTACACCTGCAACTTCAAGTAAAGCAAGCTACATATGCATTGCCACCCCTGAGGACTAAGACGGAATACATAGCCTGTAACTCTATTGGCTCTATACTGACTCGAATGAACGGTATCAGGAAGAAGCACACCAGTGCAAGCACTGCTACTAGGCAGCAAATCAATAGTTAAGGAGGTGGTAATTACCCATTACCAAGACTAATCAAAAAGGGAGTCCCATATCCCAGTTACAATAAGGATGTGATTTTTTTTAAACGTCACCTCTACACGAGGATTTCCTCCTGTATCAATTACTAATAACAATTACTTGTAAACTATACAAATACTTGTTCCGTGCGGGATTCGAACCCGCGGCCCTTGTAACTCATTGTTAAACCACTGCACCACGGAGCCGTCAAACTATCATTACTACTCTACTCTACTGTCAAAGGTCACTGCTGAACAAAGGCCTCCCCTCAGACTGCTTCATAGAAAGAATATTTGCCAAAGTAACCATACTTGCCAGGTGGGTTGGTAACCGCAGTTTTTTTATTATTCTGAAAATACTCCCACTCATCTCCGGTTTCATTACCCTCTGTCGCTACCCAGAACACCCACTGTATAATATAAGGTAGTGAATACTCTTCCGCCGCCCGAACTCGGCATAATACATACGAAACATTATATCTTTTTATGTTCCATTTGGCATTTATTAATTATTAAGTCAACCGTACACTCATTCAAATGTATATATCATCAATCTAATGTTGTATTCATGAAATTAATATGAACATAAGTTAATGAAAGGCAAAACAGCGAAATAACAAATGTAATAAAGCATAATAATAGACAAAAGACCGCAGCAACTTGGGAAATGAACTGACCTATTTATTATTTATGAATATTCGAATAAGTTGTTCATAGTTTTGTTATCCTAGAGGATAATTACTGTAACTCCAAAATCCCAGTCGTTTATTATGTACAAGACTTTTGACAACGAACTTTATACCACGGCAACTGCTGGTTTTGGAGTTTTAATTTCGTGCTTAGTAATTAAAGATGAAAAATTTAGATTGCTGAGATCGACTTATAAAAATAAAAATAAATAACATTTCTTTTATAGTATAGGATGGATGACAAACGAGCACACAGTTCACCTGATGGTAGGTGGATGCTGTGGTCCATAGACATCTACATTTATCCTCATTTAAGAATCCAAATGCAGATGCGTTGCCATTCCTGAGAACTAAGGTAGAATGCCTTGTTTCCATTAAAAAAGATCTCCAGTTCTCTACACTCACCATATGAAACACAGCAGCATTAAGCTGCTATTTTACACTGGTATTCACATTAGCTAGCTCGAGTCGTGGTAGTCGTGGTCGGTATTTTTATAGCTTCCTAGGTGTTAGGATACCTTCCTACCTAGAAGTCGGTCTGGTATCACCTGTTTACCTATTACCGCAAAATAGTAGTGCGTTTTTTTATAGGTGAGGGAACAAACGAGCATACGGCTCACTTGATGGTAAGTGATTACCGCCGCCCATTAACAACTGCTACACCAGAGGAATTACAGATGCGTTGCCGGCCTTTTTGAAAGGAGTAAGCTCTTTTCTTGACGGTCGCTAAGTCGTATCGGTTGGTTCACGTTCCGGACTGATGCCAGTATAGAGAGCTAGTAATTACAGCCTGTCAGAAATTCCATCTTAGTACTGAGAGGTGACAACGCATATAAATGCATATTTGTTTTAAATTGGCTGTAAGTGTCCACGGACTGATGTCTTCTTATCATCAGATAGACCGTGAGTTCGTATAATATAGTATAATCACTTCAGTATCACACAAAAAATAAACATGACTTAAATTCTAGTTAACATCACCACATAAAATTGTAAGGAACAGCGTCAATGGCACTTACAATTAGTGTCGAACTCAAGTCGCTCGGTGCGAAATTTTATTATTTATAGTAAATGTACGAGCAAGTACATGATATTTCAACAGTTTAGAAAATAATGCTGATATCGCGCCTGCGCGCGCGACACGTTCACTATAATTACATTTTTTATTCATAAGTATTTTGAGTACAATAAACGCTCTCTACGGAAACGGACACAGTTTTAATTACCACATCCCGTAACGTAGAAGATACTACCTACATTAATATACTACATATCAATTATATGTAGAGGGTCACAAATTCACAAAATACCCCCTACATTTTGGTCCTTCGAGCTTTCGACGTGAACTAAGACTTGCATATTACGTCTACAATAGTTCAACAGTAAAGTGTATTTGAAAAAAAAAAAAAAAAAAAAAAGAGTAATTCGTGATTCTATCTGTAGTGTCACTTTGGTTGCTGGCCTCCCACAAGCGGGTCTCACCAGCTTGATTGAGGTGCATACTACGGTAAGAGTCGCAGTCACACGTATCTGAAACCAACTATTTACAACATCGTTCTTAAACCATGGAGAACCTACTTCAACAACAGAGAACAATCATTGAATCTATCCTTAAAATTGAGGCTAACTTCAAAAAGGATTCTGATTCACGTAAGTCAGGAACATACATACAGAAAAGGTTGGATGCTTTGAATGCTCAATGGGAGGTGTTCAACATGAATCATGGTGTTCTAAAAAAAACAGACAGTGACTTGGATGACGACTATTTCATCAATGATACCTACACCACCACAAAGAAGCGGTACGAAGCGATTCGTGACATGCTGGCGAACTACGAGGTGAAAACTGCGGAAACTGGAGTACCATCAAGGTCTGATGAGTTCATTAGCCAACAACGCACTAATTTCCGGGCGCTCTCTAGGGTGATTAAAAACATCAACACCAAAGAGTTGACGGAAAAGTGGGAAATTTGTGACAAACTGAATTCGCTGCAGTCTCGCTGGAAACTGATCGACGAACTCCACTGGCAAATCGATAACCTGACTTCTGGCGGTGATGTAGGCTACGAAGAAGAGTTTTCTGCATACGAAACCTTGTACGAAACTACAAAAAGGGATTTGAATCGTAAGCTTAACTCAGTATCTCAACAGCATCAGCAAGTGCCTACAATTGAGATTCCTTCTTTTTCTGGTAATTATACCCAGTGGCCTACATTCATGGACCTCTACTGTGAAGCCATCCACAACAATGTCATGTTGACAAAAACGCAAAAGATGCAGCACCTCAAGGGCAAACTTAAAGGCGAGGCGGAGCGCATCGTACAGCATCTTACAGTATCAGCTGATAATTACGACACCTGTTGGGAGATACTCACCCATAGGTACAACAACCGACAACTTTTGTTTACAAAACATATACAAACCCTTATGGGACAAACGGCGTTGCAAACACAGAATGCATACGAGCTGAAGAAGCTACATGACACAAGTGTCGAGACCATACATGCTATTCACAATCTGGGCATCGACACAACGACTTGGGATCCGATCCTGGTGCACATTCTCACTGGCAAATTGGACTCCGACACGTATGCAGCCTACATGGAGATCAGAAAGGCTCCGAGAGAGCTACCTTCCTTGGATGAGCTGATAAACTTCTTGGAAAACAAGTTTACTGCGCTTGAACCTGTTCAAAAGAAGAGACAGACACCTAACAAGTCAAACAATTCGACCAACAAGGAGGCAACAGCTCAATTTAAGAAGGACTTTAACAACACCAACAGGCGTAGTTTTCTTCGAGCATATCATACAAGCACAGACAAAAATTGCCCGCTGTGTAAAAACAATCATATTTTACTCTACTTCAAGTCGTTTCAAGACATGTCACCGGAAGACAAAATGAGGTCAATTTCGCAACTACATATTTGTCGCAATTGCCTGTACTTACACAACGACAATAAATGCAACTCCAACAAAAGATGCCGCGTGTGCAAAGAAGCACACCACACAACATTGCACGATATTTACCGCAAAGTTGAAATCGCGGTCTCAAATAACGTTATACCTAGCAACAAGCCACATACGTCACAGCAAAAGGCAAACCACGTGTCTGGAAATTATAACGAAGTCCTACTAGCGACCGTTCAATTAAAGGTGATGGCAGCTGATGGATCGACTGTTCAATTGCGATGCCTTCTCGACCAAGGATCACAGATAAATCTAATAACTGAAGATGCTGCGCAACGGCAGGGACTGCAAAGACAAAATCGAAACGCCACAGTCTCAGGCATAGGGACGTCAGCACATCATAGCAACGGAACCGTACGGTTAGACTGTGAGTCTTTGTACGGAGGCCATTCATTTACAATCGAAGCCATGGTAATGGCCAACATGCTCAGCAACCTGCCTAATTACACCTTCGAAAAACAAGACTGGCCACATATTCAGAACATACAACTGGCGGATCCCGACTTCAACATCTCGAGACCAGTGGACGTTCTGTTAGACGCTGGAGTGTATGCTGACATAGTAATGAGTGGTATGCTACGAGGACCCTCACACGCACCCATGGCTCAACAGACAAAAGTGGGCTGGGTACTGCTGGGCAATATCAAAACCTTCAACTGCCACGTGCTCATTAATCTTGACGATGTATCTCGATTTTGGGAGATGGAGGAGATAACCGAAACCAATCACAATCTAACATCAGAGGAAGAATACTGTGAATCTATTTATTCAACCACAACAACAAGAAAAGAAGACGGACGATATGCAGTCAGACTTCCAATGAAAATAAACTACGAACAAACCTTGGGCACTTCTAAGCCACAGGCAATCGCACAATTTCGGCAGTTAGAAAAACGATTGGCCAAACAGGAAACATTTTCTACGTCATACAAGAAGTTTATTGACGAATATCTACAACTCGGCCACATGAAGCTATGCACTGAACACCATAAACCAAGCTACTTCTTACCTCATCACGGCGTACAAAAGCTGGACTCAACAACTACAAAATTGCGCGTAGTCTTTAATGCCTCTGCCAAGACAAGTACAGGACAAAGCTTGAACGATCTCATGGAGTGCGGGCCTAACCTCCAACAAGACCTACAATCTATGATTCTACGTTGGCGAGCCTTTCAATACGTCTACACTGCAGACATTGAGAAGTTTTACCGTCAAGTACTGATACACGATGAAGATCAACACCTGCAAAAAATTGTATGGCGTGACTCTGCTACAGATCTCATCAAAGAATACCAACTGTGCACTGTAACATATGGTACCAAAGCTGCACCATTTTTGGCAATGCGCACCATAATACAACTCGTAATGGACGATGGACACCGCTATCCTCTCGCGGCAGAGATCCTTACTCACCAGCTGTATGTGGATGACCTACTTGGTGGCAGCAACGACATGTTAGAAGCACAAGACGCTCAAAACCAATTGATTGACCTGTTAAAAGGCGGTGGGTTCAATCTTCGCAAATGGGCTAGTAACCACCCCAGATTGCTTCAACCTTTACCTGAACATCTCATAAGCCAGAATATGTTTGACTTCAAGGACGCAGAGAGTAACAAAACACTCGGCTTAACCTGGAATCCGCACACTGATCAGTTTACATTCAAGGCGCCACTTAGTAACACACGTGACGTCACAACGAAGCGGACATTGCTCTCTGATCTATCAAAATTATATGACCCACTTGGTTGGCTGTCTCCGGTAACAATGAAGGCAAAACTCATATTTCAACAAGCTTGGCTTGCTTCAACAAATTGGGATGAACCTCTTCCGGAAGACATACAACAAGAGTGGACAACCTTTCAACAAGAATTGCCCACTATCAATACCATCGCTTTACAACGCTGGATTGGTAACACTAAACAACCCATCGAGTTACACGGATTCAGTGACGCCTCCGAGAAAGCCTACGGCTGCGTTATCTACTGTAAATCTATTAGTGAAGAAGGGCAACAATTTATCACGCTGGTGGCGGGAAAAACTAAGCTCGCACCATTAAGAAAACCCCCGTCTTTACCACGGCTTGAACTATGCGGTGCCCTACTACTGTCTCGACTTATGAAAAAGGTCATAGAGTTAATAAACTCACAGATTGTAACAATACATGGTTGGACAGATTCTATGATCGTGATGGGTTGGTTACAAGGGGGGCCTTCAAGATGGACTACATTTGTGGCTAATCGCGTAACACAGATCACTGTCATCATGCCATCGGGATGCTGGAGGCACGTCAAGTCTGAATATAACCCAGCAGATTGTGCCAGCAGAGGCCTAACTCCACTACAACTGGCGAATCATCATTTATGGTGGGGACCTATTTGGCTAAAGGACAACGATCTCCCACTTCAAGACCAATTCCACACAACTGTTGAAGAGAAAAAGGTCAAACAAGTTTGCGTGTCACAAAGGTCGATGCCATTAATCGGAGAACTTTTAAACAAAAACAGCTGTATGGCACGCGTAACTCGAATCCTAAGTTGGATACTTCGGTTCATAAACAATGCACGTGACGTCAACAATGCCATGCGGTCATCGTACTTAGCAACGAGTGACCTGCAGAACGCACATAATGCAATTATCAAGGCTATACAAACTAATCATTTCGCCGACGACATTGCACAACTCAATAAACATCATAAGGTGCGAATAACAAGCAGTATTTTAAACTTAAATCCATTCCTGGACAAACACGAAATCTTACGTGTAGGAGGACGTCTGGAAAATGCCAACTTAAGTCAAGAACAAAAACATCCAATTATCGTACCTTACAATGACAGGTTAACGGAGTTACTGATCGACCAAGCGCACAAGAGGACCCTGCATGGTGGAGCCAGACTAACTCTATCATATCTACGCAACAGATATTGGATTATCAGCGGTTTGAGAGCAGTGAAAAAACGACTTATACGGTGCATCACGTGTCATCGCTTCAAAACTATCAACAACAACCAACTTATGGGTGATTTACCTCCTCCACGCGTCACACCATCAAGGCCTTTCACACACACCGGTGTAGATTTCACTGGGCATGTGGAGGTAAAGGCTAACAAGGGCAGAGGAATAAAGACAATGAAGGCCTACGTAGCTGTATTTGTGTGTCTGTGCACAAAAGCTCTTCACCTCGAACTTGTCTCCGATCTCAGCACAGTGGCTTTTCTGAACGCCTTGAAACGAATGTGTGCCCGCCGAGGAAAGCCTCGTCACATCTACAGCGACAACGGCACCAACTTCGTGGGCGCAGCAAGAGCATTGGAAAAACAACGAAAGGAGGCATTACAATGCTACATAAACAATGACGTCATAACTAACATATCAGAGTGGGGCATTGAATGGCATTTTAACGCTCCTTCCTGGCCTACTGCTGGTGGACTCTACGAAGCTGCAGTAAAAAGCCTGAAACATCACCTCAAACGAGTACTTGGGGATCAAAAACTTACGTTCGAGGAATTTTCTACACTGTTGGCACAGATTGAAGGATGTCTCAACTCTCGCCCCTTGGTGGCGTTGTCAGAGAATATCGAAGACCTTGACTGCTTGACACCAGCTCACTTCCTAATCGGCGAGCCTTCTCTAGAATCACCACTATCCGCTGAGGGTAATGACATGACCTTCTCTACAAGATGGCAACTTACGGAGAAAATGTACAAGGACTTCTGGAGAAGGTGGTCTACTGACTATCTTCAAACTCTACAAACTCGAAGCAAATGGCACTTCCCTACTAAAAACTTAGAAGTTGGGGACGTCGTTATCGTCAGAGAAGACAACATTCCTCCTGCCAAATGGATCCTGGGACGGGTGTTGGAGACTCACCCAGGTGCGGACGGCCGGGTACGAGTCGTCACACTGAAAACTAAAACAAGTAATATGAAGCGACCGATTACAAAATTGTCACGCCTTCCGTTGGATCCGTCATCTTATACAACTGCATCTTCTGACGTTGACACTACGAAGCCTGCAATAAATACGCAAAGAAAACGAAGAAACAACAACGGCAAAAAACACTTCAACAACCTTTTTTGTACGTTACTACTTATATTTTCGATGTGTGTTGGACCTACTACGCAACAAATGATCAACATAACAAGGCTTAGCAGTTCAAGAGTCGTTTATTTTGACAAGGTGTCTGATGTGCAGATTATTCAAGATACGTGGAAAATGGTTGTATACTACAACATGACGACATATTGGCGGAGTTTGGACAACATACAAAACTATGTCAACCATTTGAACACATTATGCAAGAATGAAGCAGCCTATCTTACAATTTCATCCCAGTTTCAACACGAACTTAACGAAATTCAACACTATAACGATATCTTACGATCAGAACATGGACCGTCTCGAAGAAGAAGAGGACTAGTGAATGGAATAGGATACCTAGCAAACTCCCTTTTTGGTACTCTGGATGAGAGATTTGCCAATCAGTACGTGAAGGATATCAACATAATCCAGTCAAACGAAAATCATCTATTGAATCTCTACAAAAATCACACATCGATCATCGAAAGTGAATATAATCTTCTAAAAAGAAACGAGGAAGTAATGAACACACAATTTCGTATCATCGACAATCATCTCGCTGAAACGGAAAAACGCATACAACTCAGCCATGACAATGCTATGTACATAACAGCTACCGCTTTGGCCGTGAACTTGATCATTTCAAACATACGACAAATACAACAGCAACTCCTAGACCTAGTAACTGACGTGAAGGACGGGAGAGTTGACACCCATCTCATCAAGCCCAACCAATTTGAAGATCAGCTCAACATCATCTCCGGTCATTTACCAAGCGAGTTATCGCTACCCTGTGTGAACACACGCCATTGCACGCGAAGCCTATACAAGCTGGCGCGAGTGCACGTGCGCTTAACAAGTGCATACATAATATTCGAAGTGAAGCTACCGCTAATAAACAACGAACAATATGAACTTAACCACATCATTCCTATTCCGCAAATAACTGGACACACAGAGAAAACTATAGTACTCACATCCGAATACCTTGCTGTAAACCTAAAAGGGGACATGATAATACCCTTAGAAAACCGAGATGTATCATCATGCTTAAATCTGCAAGAAAACAAAATGTTATGTGCTATCAATCAACCTATTTACAACATTAAGGTAGCCGATACATTATGTGAAGCGCAAATATTAAACAATGGCGACTCATCAACATGCCGCACAAGAGTATTGGATTGCAACGACAGGTGGGTGCGATTACACAATCGTGGCGCGTGGCTGTTCTCCTGTTGCGAAGACTGCACGATGCGCATTTTCTGCCCAGCTGGAGTGACGTCACAGCACTTACACGGCACGGGGATTATGTTACTCGGACTTGGGTGTATGCTCAAGGGAGAAAGCTTCATCATTCATGCTCGCAACGACTATCACAGCGAGTTGAAACTAACAGGCAGTGAAGAAAGAATGTACATGCGTGAATCAAGCCTGAACCACATACTGACAGACTTTAATCATACATTTGGACCTGAAGATCATAAAGACGCCTTACAAGAGCTGAAAAACAACATTGATAAGGTCAAGGAACAGCAACAAACACTGAGTGTACAATCACTCACACATGACACACACAACTATGTGTTGTACACCGTAGTCGGAATTATTATTGTAGCCTTCATTGCATGGGGGACATTCCGGCTGAAAAGAAGACGTCAAGGCTGCAGCGTGAATCTTCGCGACAAGCCAGACCCCAACAATGTCGAGCAGCCAACCCAAGGACATTCATCGGAGCATGGGGTCTCGGACATCGATAGTGTGGATGCGGTGATCGCTACGGCTGCCCGTAAACTCAATAGGGGTTCATCGCCTTAAACTTTCTTCTTGTTTATAAAATTGGCAAGATGTACGAGCAAGTACATGATATTTCAACAGTTTAGAAAATAATGCTGATATCGCGCCTGCGCGCGCGACACGTTCACTATAATTACATTTTTTATTCATAAGTATTTTGAGTACAATAAACGCTCTCTACGGAAACGGACACAGTTTTAATTACCACATCCCGTAACGTAGAAGATACTACCTACATTAATATACTACATATCAATTATATGTAGAGGGTCACAAATTCACAAAATATCCCCTACAGTAAATAATAAAATTTATAAAAATAAAATAATAAATAAATAAATAAAAGGCTTTCCCCTTATTTATAGTTTTACTAATTTATACGCTCATATAATATTTGTCTTTCTTTTATTTTTACATTGTAGAGCCACGCCACAAATATGCCAGCTGCAGCACAAATTGGCCGGCTCACCCGGGGAAAGACCACGTTCTCACAGAATATCGGCGTGAAGCAACAGAATAATTCTGTTATGATTCGTGTATCGAATATGGAGGACCAGACACCCTTTCTCACTAGTAACTAAGTGTTCCATCATAGTCCTTAGGAATAACAAAGCATCTAAATATATATAACTGATGATAGACGTCTATGAGTCACAGCATCCACTTACCATCAGGTGGGTTGTGTACCCAATTTGCCACGCTTATTCTATAAAAATAAGCTTTCATTCTCTAAGTTAAGACTAAATCTGTACTAGCATTTTAACGTCGCTGTGTTTATACCTACACAAAATCTTTGTACTCTCTGTTGCGTTATATTCTCACCAAGTAAATGACTTCCCTCGGGCGTTCGCAACCACAGTGACATCTAGAGGTAATTACCGGAATCTATTACTGCATAGTCTATCGCAGTGGAGTTGGAATATAATTCTTTTCACAGAAGAATACAGGTATACTAAGGAAAGAAACGAAAGTTTGATATTGCTGATGCTAAGAGAATTCTAAAATGTTTCCATGATTTTCATTTAACCAAAAAAGTTATAATAACAGCAATATTGTCATTTGTCGCAATTTTAAGCGTCTAATTTATTTGTTAAATTTTTTTACCTCATTCTAGAATTTTTTCTGCACCTTGAAAGCGTTTTACAGACATATATAAATTGCAATGTGCAAATAAAATTGGGACCCGCGACACTTCTGCTACCAAGCTACCGAATCGTCTATTAAACAAAAAATATTTCGTGGATACGTGTAATCTCTGAAGCACCTGAGATGACTCTTTTTTCTCCATAAGGTTATAGAGCAATAAATGAGCGCATCAAAATATGAAAAGGATTGTGTCCATCTTTGGTATGAACGGAGAAAATTATTTTTAGTTTATAATTTTTCTATAATATTTAATTAATATTGCCTTCCAATGATTGGTGGGCTGACCATCGCAAGCATTAAAGAACAAAAATGATGGTAAAAGTTAGATCTGGATTTACTACACGGCGATAAAACCCAATAGCAATGCTAAATAGTCCTTTTTCATTATTTGATCGTTTTTTCTTATCGTTTGACTATGTTTTCTTTTATAGAAAAAGGGTTATACGAGCACACAGTCCATCTGATGGTAAGTGGATGCTGTGGCTCATAGACATGTATCATTTATCATTCTACATTTATCCTCATTTAAAAATCGAAATGCAGATGCGTTGTCACCCTTGACGACTAAGATGGATTGCCTCATTTCCATTAAAAAGGATCTCCGTTTGTCTTTTCCTTGTCGAGGCGAAGCATGGCCCCATCACGTAGTCCCAGAGCTTCGACAACTCATCTTACACTTTTACTTTTTTCACCTTTGTGGAGTAACCTTGGAATAAGCGAAAGTAAAAACTTGTACATCGTATCTATTTTACGCTGGTCACTGATATTCTAGCAAGCGTGCCGTCGAACCGATCCATTCAACATTAAAAACTTCCGTTAGTAGTAAAAAATATAAAATATACACGTATTATAAAATACCAAAACCTTATCTTTCTTTTAATTTTTAAGCGAATCCATAGACACACGAATAGACGTTATTACTTTATACCATTCATTGATTTCGGTGTGTTTATTTTATCTGTGATGTCAAATAACATTCCAAGCAATTACATTAAAAGGTAAACCCTTTTTCCTTTTACTTAAAAAGGTTACCTATACGCATTCAATAAAATTTTATCACGTGATTTCAAGCTTCTTTGGACATGTGAACGGTAGCGGAATTATCAATACGCATTTACTGTTTGCGTTTACCTGACTAGGTATTCCATAGCCATAATACATTGACCAAAGAGCACGTATATAAAACACAAACAAACTGTACTTTTTTAGTCTATATATCTCCTACTCTAATTCCTAAAAAGGTCATACCGTTATCATAGCTCCCATAGATTGCCTCGTAAGGGAGATATTTGCTATATTTACCACGCATGGCAACGTTGGCGGGTTTCTTTATTTTTAGTCGTTATTAGGAAGACGATTCAGGCCATCTCCTAATTTAATACCGTCTGTCGCCTCTTACGACACCCACGGAAGGATATAGGGTAGTGGGTATTCTTACACCGCCACGACATCACACGGTTATCATCTCGTGTGTAAATGAAATAATATAAACTAAACCCGTATGAGGACGCTCAAGGTGGCTTCGCTGAGCCACGGACTACGAGACGGCTATGGAGAGGGCTATGCTCGGAGTTTCTCTGCGTGATAGACTCAGAAATGAGAATATCCGCAGTAAAACCGGAGTGACTGACATAGCCCAACGGATTAGTAAGCTGAAGTGGCAATGGGCCGGCCATATAGCTCGAAGAACCGATAACCGATGCGAAAGAAAGGTTCTCGAGTGGCAGCCTCGTACTGGTAGGCGTAGTGTAAGGCGACCCCCCACTAGATGGAGTTACGACCTGGTAAGACATGCAGGAAGTCGATGGATGCAGGTGGCTCAGGACCGTGCTTTGTGGCATTACTTGGGGAAGGCCTATGTTCAGCAGTGGACTTGTGAAAGGCTGTAATGATAATGATGATGAAACTAACCCCCATGCTCAAATGCGTGTTGGCGGATTTCAGATGTCCTCAAAATATTTAATTTCTCCGAAATGCTGATTTTGTTTCACTTTAAATTGCAATTAACAAATACATTGGTGCGGGGGAGGAGGGAGGAGATTAAGCCCGGTTTGTTCGCGTACTGTGAATTACGACGAGCACTTAGCCTCGGAACTAACACACTTGTACAGAAATAATTTTATTTTCGTAATTGCAGAGATTTGTTATTAAAACGAACCTGCAGCCCTTTTTTATTTTAATTATAGTTTTTTAATTATAATTCTCTCGATCTTACTAGGTCTGGAGGTCTACATAAAGACTTTCGTGAAGTTGATTAGCCAACTTCAAATCCTGAGAGAGATGACGGAAATAACAATACGTATTTCAAATGCAACAAACCGGCAATTCTCATACCGGAAATGGGCAGCGAAGGTGCAAGGTGCCACGTGCCGCAATCTAATCCGGCTACAAGTCACTTGGTTAAAATACAGGAAACAACAAATTATGAATATGAATTCATTACATTTAAATAATATTAACCAGCCACCGAAACTGGTTTTGCCTGAGTGGAATATATTAAGATGGCGATGTTAAGATTTAAGATAATCGAAAACCACATTTATTTAATAAATTTTTCTTTTTTTTAATCTCCAAGTTTTCTAAAATACAGCCTAGATACTACTACTACTACTGCCAACACTCTCTATCTGTTCGTGTAATTTAATTACAAACGGTTTAGCCATTTTAAACAGGACCTTAGACCTTATCGACTTAAGTGGTTTTTATTCAACTTGATATCTTTACCAGTTTTAGAGTAAAAGGACGAAACGTTGGAGTAAACCGACGAATAGACGAATAGGCGGACGTACAACGAAGTGAACCTTTTTATATCATACAATCGTTCGTTTGTTCGTTTTTTTTTTTCATTTTAGGTATGAAGCCATAAAGAGCAATTCTTATTAAAACTAGCCAAAACATGTAACTAGTGATCCGCCCCGGCTTTGCACGGGTGATTTCTGGATCTCAACAGCAGCGCTACCTACTGGGTCCAAATGTGAATATTAACCATCTAGAGATCCATTCGAACACAAACCAAAAAATTTCATCAATATCGGTTCGATGGTTTCAAAGTCCATAACGGACCTGGGTAGAAATATTTTTTTCTGTTCTATCTACAAACATTAGGTAAAACATTTGAATGTCGTTGTTTGTAAAATAAATTTGTTTTACCACAAAACGGAGCATAATAATTGAAAACTAAGAAATTATCAATCAGTTTGCAACTGTGATTGGACTTCGGTTGGTTAGTTAGGTAATTTGGTAAATATTGCCGTCTTGGTGTACTTAAGTAATTTGGGGCTTCGAAGAATTGAATCACTTATAGTTAGGGTAACAAGAACCAAGAATCCGTCACTGCGGGACGCGGGTTCAGTTAACGCAGTATAAATTGCACATGAGCAATATTTGTAAACGTCCCATTCAACTTTTTTTAGTGTTTTTGATACAGAAAAAGAAATAAATGAATCAACTTATCTTCCTTACGTCAAGTGAATGAATTGCAAAAGATGTTTCATCTCCATGTTTGCGCAAGCAATCCCCTATGCAAGGGTCTTTATGGGTATCGAATATATTAGTTATATTTAACTATGAAATATCAGCATGACAAACGCAGTCACATCAATAAAAAAAATTTAAGCCGACGTTGCAGTTCTTTTTAACCTTTTTGAATCTCCGCTACACTACTACTACTATAACAAGCTACAAAATAATCTTAAAAAGCTAAATAATAGATTATATAAATAAAAATTACAAGAATACCTAATTAAAATAATTTCTACATCATTATAGACTGTGTTAATCACAAGTCGCAATGTAAAAAAAACAAAAACTTTCGCATGCTATGTATAACTGTATCAAAATGTGTTGTTCGATTGTATAATATTGATAAAATCTTTTTCATACCACGGTTTATGAAATAATAATGTTATTAATATTATTTTCTTTAAATGTAATTATTCCGTAAAAGCAAAATCATTTTAAAAAAAATTGTATATACGGACAATAGCCGTGTGGAGACAGGAAAGCTAATTGTAATGATTGTCTCGATAAAATATGATAATATGTACTAAATCGCTATTTAAACATGTAAATTTCAGGGATTCCTTAACCCTAAATGATACCGTGTAAAAGATATATCAAATGAAAAGTTGTTTTTCATGGTCGGCACCAGTCATTTAACATCAAGTAAGCAGCATTTGCCCCTATCCTAATAAAATGGCTTGTATTTTAGGTAATATTGAAAAATATTTTGCAATATTTTTTTTAATCTTATGAAAAAAATCTACTACTCCCCGTTTTAATACCACTTTGATGACCGTATAAATATCCACTACCCCATATCGTCGCGTAGGTGTCGTAAAAGGCGACAGAAGGAAATTCAAACATGGAATAGAAAGCCGGATCTTCCTGGCAAGAACCCAAAATAATTAAAAACTGCGGTTGACAACCCGCTCGCCAAGACTGTCAACTATGGCAAAATCTCCCATATGAGGCATTCTATAGGAAAGGCATATGTTCAACAGTGGACTTTTATAGGCTGTTATAGATAGATGGATGGACCTTATAATACTCCTCACTCGCTCCAGATGTAAAATATACAGACCGGCGACGATGATCCTCACCGCCTCTACAAAAATATGAAATATATTGCGATCATTATTTCACTTACCAAGCGTGTCAAACGGGCACAGTCCACCTGATGGTAAGTGGAAGCTGTGACCCATAGACATACACATTTATCCTCGATTAAGAATCAAATATGATATCATACATAATACATACATACATAAACACTCACCAACCAACACAGCGTTTTGAATTTCCATACGTGCCTTTTTCGACACATTTTGTCTCTTCACAATAGAGTGCAGAGCCCCATTTACTCTATTTCCCGCATTTACTCATCGTTCTATATCCTTATCATATCTCCCATCCCTGCTAAATACGTAACCCGAATATACAAACTCATCTACTTGCTCGATCAACTCCCTTTCTTAATGATTTCTTATATTTACGCGAACACTACACATGATTAAAACTACTTTTACGGATTTTATCGCGTTTATTTTTACTTTTTATTTTTAATTCCCGACGTTTCGGGCGCTTTCCAGCACCCATGGTCAGGGGGGACTGAGATGACTGACGTCCCGATGTCATTGTTAAACCCGGAGTACCTTCAGCTGTTTTAGTTAGTTCATTTTGCATAGATCGGACCATAAACAATAATTAAAAAAGAGTTAGTTCATTTTGCATAGATCGGACCATAAACAATAATTAAAAAAGAGTTAGTTCATTTTGCATAGATCGGACCATAAACAATAATCAAAAAAGAGTTAGTTCATTTTGCATAGATCGGACCATAAACAATAATTAAAAAAGCTGAAGGTACTCCGGGTTTAACAATGACATCGGGACGTCAGTCATCTCAGTCCCCCGTGACCATGGGTGCTGGAAAGCGCCCGAAACGTCGGGAATTAAAAATAAAAAGTAAAAATAAACGCGATAAAATCCGTAAAAGTAGTTTTAATCAACTCCCTTTCTATTCTTATTTCACAAATCGTTTTACTTTCTTCTCTTTCAAAAATCATAACCTTCGTCTTACTTGCGTTCACTTTCATACCCCTTTCTTTAAATATATCAATATAATAATTAATATAATAATCAAAATGCAAATGCATCGTCACCTTTTAAGACTAATTCATTCAACTGCCTCATTTCTGGTCAAAAAGGGTCTCCGGTTCTTTACACTCACCATACGAAACACGACAGATTTTACGCTGGTGTTCCGGTGAGAGTGTGGTCCTACACAAGTTGAGCCGACCCATTCGTGCTACAACTAATACCTATAGCTGCATCGTGGCTCTAACATGAAAAGAATATTACGATTCCTCCCTTTAAAAGGAGTATGGCCTATGTCCAGTAGTAAACTCTCTTAAATTGATGAAGAGGTTGAAAGATTTCCGTAGAATTTTTCTAGGACAAGGTCTGTCTGTTTGTCAAATTTCAATTAAATCAGTTGAGCCGTTTATACGTCCTTGATAAGCACATATCCAAACGTCTAGAGATTACTTCAAAAGTAGTAAAATAGGCACAATGCTTTCGAGTATATTATTTGCTAAAAACTGATACAATATCGTATGGGCAAAGTCTTACTACTACTAATGTTCTAATTTTATACCAAATTCTAATGTATGTTCTTCTAATGCTGTGGTATCAGTTTTTTAGATACATATCGTGAAAATGTCACTTCCTTTTTGACAAATGGCCAAGTAACGAGCTTCCAAAGTTTCAGTTTTCTATAAAATGTCGCTAGATGTCCTGTCATCGTGACTCTTGGCACTTAAAATAACTCGTAAATATTCAAGTTTGTGTACCTACACGGCAGAAAATGAAAATAAAGTAATCTTTACCTTTTAGACGACTACAAAAAAGGAAGTTGTTCTTAATTCCACTCTAAATTTTTCCTTTTTTGTGTGTACGTCACGGCGATATATTCGTCAATTTTGAACCGATATCAATGTATTTTAAATATAAATTCCCATATAAATTTGAAGAAAAATACGGAATTAAGTTTACAATTTAACTATTAAAACGACGTGCTGATAATTGTGACATTGAACTTGTTATATTGAGACAATCAATCAAAACCGGATCTAATATTCGAAGACTCACAAATACCAGAGTCGAGGGGGATTGAACCCGCGTCGATAGTGCTGCATCAATTACTCAATCAATTTTTATAAGATAATTATTTATGTAGACTTAGTCATGGATTGACGGTATAATGTCAGTGTTCCACTACCCTATTTCGTCCCGTGGATGTCATAGGAGGCGACAGAGGGACCCAACCAGAAGATGTGTAGCAGCGTCTTCATAAGAACAACTAAAAAATAAAAAAATCAACGGCAATCAAATCGTCTGCCAACCGTGGCAACTATGCCAAATATGCCTCTTGTGAGATAATCAATGGGAGGCGTACGTTCATCAGTGGACACTGATAGGTTGTAATAAATAAATAAATGAATGAGTTATGAGTAGTATTAATTCCTTTCTTTTTTATGACTCATAATAGTCCATGGCCAGGCAAAGGTCTCAGATAGTAGGCCTAGTTTTGACAGTTTCAACACAAGTTGCCATGTCAATTGATGCATTCAAGTGGTCCTTTTTTAAGATGGGCAGGCAGTTTGAACGAAGAGATAGATCCTCTAGCTAGAAATGCTTCCCTTTGTCATCTTACGTGGTAGAGACATGCTGCAGCTATATTATAGTTGTAACGCGAATGGGTCGGCTCAGCCGGGGCAGGACCACACTCTCACAGAATACCAGCGAAAAATAGCAGCGTAATGCTTTCGTATGGTGAGTGTAGAAAACTGAAGAACCATTTTACTGGAATATAGGCATTCCATCTTAGTCCTCTGGTGTGACAATGCATTTGCATTTTGATTCTTAATTGAGGGTAAATGTGGATATCTATGGGCCACACCATCCACTTACCATCAGGTGGACTGTGTTCTCGTTTGTCACCCAATGCTATGAAAATAACTACACAAGAAGCTTAGGTAATCCTGATACGCTTGTAATTTTATGCTAGGTAGCTAGTTTAGTAATTTTCACAGTCCTATAGTAGAAATATTAATATGAATGGAACGCATAATCCCTATTATGAGTTGTCACAAGATCCAGTAACAAAGCGACGGAGCCGGGAACCCGACGCGCATTGTATACTTAAACGGATACCTGTGACGTTGTGATGTCACTTTAGTATTATAGGGGTTTTATACATTGCGACCTGCGACCTCGTTATAGAATATCAATGGCTTTTGTTCCACCGTAACAAGATACCGACATTTGAAATACAAGTCGCGACTTTCTTAAGAAATTTATCTGAAGCGATAGTGGGGAAAACCTCTTAGTAGTTAAAAAAAACCTCCGTATTGGTATATTCATGAGAAAATTTTTGTACCGTTGTAAAAAATATTCCTTTGAAAAATATGTAAGACAAGGGCAGCAGCGCCTTCCTATTAAGAATAAACTTTAAGAAAATAAAAACTGTTCTTGCCAACCCGTCTGCCAAGCGTGTCAACTATTACAACTATGGCAATCTATGGCAAAATGAGACAACCTTTCAGGCCTATATTCAGCAATAGACATTTAATAGACTGTAGTGATGTCATTGTTAATTATGATGTTGATATTCCTGATAATATTATTACTGATCTATGCAACCTATGTATATCTTGATTAGACCTATTATAAAAATGGACGATAGGACGGAACGAAAAAATTTAATCTGCAAAATATCAAAATTCGATTATAATCGAAATTACGTGGCGGGGCCACGCTGCAGTTATATTAGTAGTATAGTTGTAGCACGAATGGGTCGACTCGACGGAAGAAGGACTACGCTCTTACAGAATACCAGTGTCAAATGGTAGCTTAATGCTGCTGTGTTTCGTAAGGTGAGTGTAGAGAACCGGAGACCCTTTTTACTGAAAAAAGGGATTCCATCTTGATCCTCACGGGTGACAACGGATCTGCATTTTTATTCGTAATCGAGAATAGATGTAGATGTCTATGGACCACAGAAACCACTTACCATCAAGTGTGCTGTGTGCACGTTTGTCTCCCTATCCTATAAAAAAAATTAAAAACGGAGTCATAATAGTGGTCGTTAACTTTCAGGTACTTTAGAAGTATTTCTATTACACATGATATTGCATAGAAAACGCTGACAGTTTTAACGCTCTTCGAATATATATGATAGACAGATAGCTCTTATAAAATGGATTCAATCATTTCTTTAATATATACATGAGTAACGATTTCACAGTTATGAAACCCGAACATAAATTATCCTTTCATAAAGTAATCATTCAAACTTTACCCGTTTTAATGAAAAATCCAAAATTCGATACACGTTCTTCTAACGTTTGCACAAATTTTAATCATACTCGTCCAACTGCAAGATATTAAGGGACCGTAAGAGATAGGAATCATGTTTTTTTATAATTGAAACAAATTTTAGGTAAAAAAAATCTGCGGCTTTCGCATTAATTTTTTAACAAAAAACCTATGTTTTATATTAAAATTACTTCGTGTATAAATTATCATTCGTATTATAACGTAGCCCATACCTGGTAGAGCCATTTTGCAGCTAAGAGTATGTAATTTTTGCAGCATGAATAGGTCGGGAAGGTTAGATCTCACAGAATACTAGCGTAAAATAGCAACTCTACTGTTTACTATGGTGAGTGTAGAGAACCGGAGACCTTTTTTTACTGGAAACGAGGCATTCCATCTCAGTCCTCAGGGTCGGCAACGCATCTGCATTTTGCTTTTTAATTGAAGATAAATATAGATGTCTATGGGCCAACAGTGTGCTCGTTTGTCACCCTTATGCTATAAAAAAAAGAAAGCGAAGGGCAGTAACTTCAATGATGAGAGACGTCTGGAACTGCGATCATCATTCCATCAGCCAAGCATGACGATTAAACCAAATCCTTACTTCAATAGGAGGCTTCCATGTCTAGCGATGACATTTAATGGATGATGAAGACTCATCCATTCAGCCCTTAAAAGTCACCTATACACAAGCCTCCCTCACAATCCCCTTTGCCTTTACCATGCTTGGCGAACTTTGAGTTGTCATCAGGAAGATGCTCTGCGTCACTTGTTTTTTTTTTCTGTATGTCGTCTCTCACGACAACCTCGGGACGTGGTAGTGGTTATATTTACACTAACACTACACATTTAGATAAAGGTTATGATTATTTTACTTGAGATTGCGAAGAAATATCATTTCTTTACGATTTTACTTCAATTTATAATTTGGTATCCATGCCATTTTTCATCTAAAATATCAATTTTTTAACGTGAATTTCAATAATAACCTCTCTTATCGGTGTATTGACTTCCATTTGTTTTGAGCTTAGAGGGCCGTCTATCAAAACTCATTTGAGGCTCTTGAAAAGGGATAACTCGATGTTATTATTTACCGGTTAAAAGTGCTACTATTACAAAATAGGCTATTTTAATTTGCTACTGCTAAATTTTCTAGTATTTTGAGTGAACTTTTTTTTTAAATTAACTAATAAAAACGTTCCTCTTATCTATTTATACCTACTAAAACTCAAAGGTAACACCTTAAATTAAGGGCGAACTAAATTCTATTTGACATTTTCTACCCCGAGGGACCAAAAATTTTAATATTTTACTTAAATAATTGAATTTAATAACGATTTTTTACATTTACGTGGATACTACAGATAAAATAAATTTTATTTTGCAGGTATTATCGCGCTTTATTTCAAAGTACCTGGTTGACCGAGCTTTGCTCGGTATTTTTCGCTCGATTTTTTTTTAATTCGTGTGTTTTGGAAATTATATTTAGATACAAATTACATACTGATGAAATAAAATTTTTTTTGATCTTAGCGACATAACAGAAAAAACGGAACTGGTTATTTGAATAAAAAATCATGAGTGCAATTATTTTAAATTAAATTTTCGTGTTTTTAAAAAATACTAAAAAAAAGGGCTCGAAAAAACAAATTTCCTCAAAAAAGAAGGAACATGAAAAAAAAATTAAAAAAGTCGGTCGGTCGGTCTAGGCTCGAACCTGGGTTCTACGATTCTGTGACCGACCATTATACCAATTAAGCTATTTATAATCGCTAACAATTCGTCAAAGTTTACCTTCTTATTCTAACGATATTGTAGTAGTTTTTCATTGCCTAAAAACACGGACAAAAAGACATTTTCTAAAAATAAATCCTAGCTAGATCGATTTATTATCCCCGAAACTCCCTGGATACTAAATTTTATGAAAATCGTTGTAGCCGTTTCCGATATATATATATATATATATATATATATATATATATATATATATATATATATATATATATATACAAGAATTGCTCGTTTAATAGTATAGTATAGGATTAAAAGTTAAAACTGACACGCTTAGCGAGCGTATTGGCGATTTTTTTAAAAAAAAGTTAACCCCTCATTAGGATTTTTCCCTATATAGTGGAGGCAGTTTACAAACACAAATTCCACAAGAAAAAACATCCAGACCCGGAACAATTATTTGTAGGTAAGTAAGTGTGACATACACATACATACAGGACATACTTGTTCCGTGCGGGATTCGAAATCGCGGCCCTCAGTGCCGCAACTTAATGCAAAGCCAATGCGATACGGAGCCATCAAACCCGTGGGTGCACACACTGCTGTGTTCCTGTCTGTAGGGTGTAAAGAATCCGTATAATTACAGGTTTTGGGGCATTCCATATAAGTCTTCAGAGGTGACAACTCGTCTGGAGCCTTTCCTTTATTTGAAGTTGGTTGCAGGTGTTCATAAGCTGCAGAAGCCACTTACCATCAGGTGGACTTTAATGATTTCCATGATGATTACTAATATTCACCAAGGTGGTCTTTAAGTTTGTTTTTATAAAAATGACATGTCGCACATTAGACGCTACTCCTATTCGTGTGTCTTTTACGTCTGACGTAAACAAGATGGATGTACTGCCATTTTTATAATATAAGATTGGCATATCGCTTGAAAGCACTCACAGTCACGGGGGACTCTCTTCATACATGCTAATAGTTTAGAACTAAAAATAACTGATTCTGTATTTGCATGCTATTTATCATTGTTAGCAAAAGACGATTGCACTAGACAAATTGTATGATCTTTTTATACCGTGATTCTTGCAAATAAAAATTTATGATTTATGAAAAAAACACTTTTATTTATTTTTACAAAACGTCATTTCCTATTTGTATACATCCGTCTATCTATTTATCCACTTGTCTTCATTTGTTTACATATTAAAATTTTAAAATAAAACATATATTTACCTCTAATTTCAATAAATTAAAATTTTGTTAAATGTTCATAGCGTGTTGCCTGACTGATTTTCCACGTGGACGATGGTGAATACAATGCTCGGAAAGCCGACCGCCAGTGCCTTGATCATAGTGAACATGATATACTTTGAACAAGTGCAGTTGTCATCCAATGAGGTGATATTTAGTTTTTTGCGTCCCTAGGTATTTTTTTTATTTTTTTTTATAGGATAGGATGACAAACGAGCACACAGTCCACCTGATGGTAAGTGGTTGCTGTGGCTCATAGACATCTACATCTATCCTCGATTACGAATCCAAATGCAGATGCGTTGTCACCCGTGAGGACTAAGATGGAATGCCTCGTTTCCAGTAAAAAGGGTCTCCGGTTCTCTACACTCACCATACGAAATACAGCAGCATTAAGCTACTATTTCACGCTGGTATTCTGTGAGAGCGTGGTCCTTCCCCGGTCGAGCCGACCCATTCGTGCTACAACTATACTACTAATATAACTGCAGCATGGCTCTACCACGTTGAAAATAATAAAAGATAATAATAATAATGGCCTCCAGACCGAATTTCGTTCACGGCGGTCAGCTTCAACGGAGACTAGCCATTGGCGCAGGACAGGATTAAAATATACACTTGGGCACGTAAAGGTGCCGCAACCAAAGTTGCACTCTCTATTCCCTCACTTTCATAGTCCAATGGGACGGTAAACCAACACGACCTGAGACAGATCAGGCGCAGAGCCAACGGCCTTACGTTCTTTCAGAGACACGGGGGTGAGACACCGCCAACTTCCTGACTGCGGGCAGCTACTGAGAATTTCTTGGCGCAAAATTTCAATAACTAATTTTTTATGCTGACCTGGGATTCGAACCCAGGACCTCGAACGAGGCAGATATCCCGAGGTTTTTACGTGGTAGAGCCATGCTGCAGTTATATTAGTAGTATAGTTGTAGCACGAATAAGTCGGCTCGACCGGGGAAGGACCACGCTCTCACAGAATACCAGCTAAAATAGTAGCTTAATGCTGCTGTGTTTCGTATGGTGAGTGTAGAGAACCGGAGACCATTTTTACTGGAAACGAGGCATTCCATTTTAGTCTTCAAGGGGACAATGCATCTACATTTTGATTCGATTACGAATCAAAATGCAGATCATATATCATCCCATAGTCATCTACATCTATCCTCCATTAGGAGGATAGATGTAGATGACTATGGGCCACAGCATCCACTTACCATCAGGTGGACTGTGTGCTCGTTTATCACCCTATCCTATAAAAAAGGAAGTATAAAAAGAGAAAGTGTTTATTACAATTAAACTGGATAGAAAATTGGTACCGACGATGAGTAAGAAGTGACCTTAAAAGTTTGCACGCGATACTCGAATTTTAATTAAGTCCATGCGAAGTGGACGACGGAATGGGGTTGCAGTGTGTCGGCTGCAGACCAACACTGGTGACAGGTAGCAATTAAAATGTTAGAAAAGATTTTTTCCATTTCAATTCAAAACAAACCATAGTGAATTATTGAACTTCAATAATTCACGTATAAGCTCGTTATGTGAACAAAATTTTAAGGAACCTAACACCAATGTGCGGTAGGGCCATGCTGCCGTAACTTGGAGCACGGGGAAAGATAACGCTCTCACAGAATATTAGCGTAGAATTGTAGTTTGACGTTGCTTTTCTGTAGAACTAATAGACAAAATTGGAGTCTCTTTCTCTGGTAACTAGGCATTTTGACATATCCACATAATCCTTAAATAACGCATCGGCATTTTGGTTTTTTAACGAGTGTAGTGGTCCATGTGCCACGGCATCCACTCACCATTAATTATAGAAGTTTTGGTTAATAATGCACATAGAATACTATAATACATACATAATAGAACGGGGGTGTGGGCGGAGCTCGTGTAGCCACTAAAATGCCACTAACACGTCAATTCACACGTATAAATGTCAACACGATTGTAACTTCAAAAGTTACAATCGTTTCCAAATTTCGCATGGAAATTATTTAGAAAATGCCAAATTGCACGCTATTTACAAATAAATATGTATTAAAATCCGTCTGTCAACACAGCGAATCAGGTTTGTAGTAGTTATTAACCGATAATACGACGTAATTACTTGTATGTGTGCTCCCGGCGACGCCGAACCTCGGTACAAAATAAGGTTGACAGCCATTTTATTGTGTATTATATTATTCTATGATACTGCATATAAAATTTAAATAATTGTTTTAAATAAGAATAATTAAAAGTTTTGGATCAATCGTATTAAATAACCATATATTTTTCATTAACACTCTATCACTTAGATTTACCAAATCGATTTAAGTATCATCCACTCTCTGACGCACGGATTCCATCAGGTGCAAAATGTTTACTTTCTTATCGAATTACTCGAGCCATCGACCTTAAATTAAAGAAAGTACAAATTGAAAATTTGTGAAATGTAACATGATACTTACTCTCAAAAAATCTAATGACATATAATCGTGTTCTGAATTAACCGACTTTTTTTAAATTGATTACATGTAAGTGACTCAAGACCGCACTTGGTGACAACATATGGTGGAAATATATTTTCAGCAGTACATTTGTGATAGTCTGTAATGTTGATGATGATAATAATAATTTGAATGATATAAAAATAATATCTCTGTAGTAATTTCTTTTATTTATGCGAATCCTGTACATCGATTTAAACTAATTTAACCTTTAATTAATTCTGGCTACATTCCGCTTTTAGTGTTGAAGCAATTCAAGCAAGTTTTGCACGATTACAATCTTAGGCCATTAAGTCTACATTACAGTAAATTAGTGAGGCAGGCTACAGTGTGATACATTAAAAAAGTACTGTATGAAAACTGTAGCCTGTCTCTAAATTTGATAATTTTTAAAACACGTGTTAAGCTTTACCTCTTTCAATGCTGTAATATTTTGTCCTAACTATTCTTTATCGAGGTAACAGATACTTTAAAGCTATTTACCTTCTGAGGTTATTATTTTCCTTTACATCTGCATCGTAAAAGAAAATCGACAAAGAAATGGGATACAAAATACAATGCGAACACGCGTGAAATTTCCTGAGAATTGATCTATTGTGAGAAAATTCAAGCAATAATCTTTTGAACTATCTTCACCTTTTTTCAAAGCAATAATCTTCTCAATTATCTTCAAGCGTTACGTATATTATAAAAAAATATTTAGTTCCTTTAAAATATTACACATATCTCATATAAAATGTGATATTTTCGTGGAGAGGTGAGAGAGATAGTGGGACCAAACCACACGTTTACTTAAAAAGCAAACCGGTAAAGCAATAAAGGTCAAAGTAGAGTAACGGTAGAGGCGACAACTCATCAGTAGCGAGGCAGTCAAAAAAGCGCATCGTCCGTCCCATCGGATTATGAGAGTGAGGGAATAGAGAGTGCACCTGTGTTTGTACATACACTTGAGCACTATGTCCTGTACTGCGCCGATGGCTAGTCTCCGTTGAGGCAGGCCGCCGTGACCAAAATTCGGTCCGCAGGACATAATATTATTATCATAATAGCCGCTTATCGTCAGGTAGTCAACTACTGTGGCCCATGGTTTTATTAGCTTGTAAGACTCCGTTTCTACTAAAGAGTCCGTCTGGGTATATCTTCCCATTTCTGCCGCAGCTTCTCACCACACACAGTTCTCACAGCTAACCTTTTAGGACAAGTATTGCGCAGGTTTGGCGCAGGATCCCGTACAAGCTAGTTTTTATTTTTATTTTTAGCCGATTTAAAAAAGGGCTTAAAATTCTATTGTATGCTGTTTAACATGTATGCTACGATGATATCTCCACCGGCTGTGGTCCGATTTTGATGATCGTTTTTTTTATTAAACAAGTTATACTTCAGGGTTGTGCTCATACAAATCTGAGAGACAAAATAGGGTATGAAGTTTTAATGTAATTACTTAGACAATACTGGGATTGTAGTAATCCTAAGACCGCTCAAAAGGTTTAAAAAAATAACTTGTAACAAAAAGTTAAAACCGATTTCAAAGAACTATAAAACAAAATAATTTCACATTCTCAAGTCAGGCTTTCATCAATCAGTATTTATTAGCACTGAATTCAGAATTAAAATTATTTTATTATTTTTACTTCGGCTAGCTTAAGTATGCTTCTATTTTTATTAAACGTTATCTTTAAATTTCAGCATATCACAGTCTCAGTTCACTTTCTTTAGAAGTTCATTTTGTTTGAAAAAAATAACTTCTATATTTTAGTCGTCTGCAAATTAGTAATCTTTTAATTAATTAAACGATGATTGTTTTTGGTTGATAGTTGGCTAAGAGCATATTACAATCATCACCAAATGCTTTTATAAGTCACTCTCACAATCCTCACAATATTTAACTCTCACAATATTTAGACCCACCAAATAAACTCGGTTTTGTTTGACATTACAGTATTTATTTGTAATTATTCCTCGGCAGAAAAGAATTACTGTCACCTTAGTAAAACATAAGTTACAATATTTTACATAAAAATATCATCATCATCATTACAGCCCTTCACAATTCCACTGCTGAACATAGGCCTCCCCCAAGTAATACCACAAAGCACGGTCCTGAGCCACCTGCATCCATCGACTTCCTGCATGTCTTAGAAGGTCGTCACTCTATCTAGTGGGGGGCGCCCTACACTTCGCCTACCGGTACGAGGCTGCCACTCGAGAACCTTTCTTCTCCATCGGTTATCGGTTCTTCGAACTATATGGCTGGCCCATTGCCACTTCAGCTTACTAATCCGTTGGGCTATGTCGGTCACTCTGGTTTTACTGCGGATATCCTCATTTCTGAGTCTATCACGCAGAGAAACTCCGAGCATAGCTCTCTCCATAGCTCGCTGAGTGACCTTGAGCGTCCTCATACGGCCAGCAGTGAAGGACCACGTCTCAGATCCGTAAGTCATCACTGGCAACACGCACTGGTTGTACACTTTAGTTTTCAGAGATTGAGGTATACCTGACGAGAATGTGTGTCGTAATTTCCCGAACGCTGTCCAGCCGAGTTGAATCCGTCGATTGACCTCTCATTCGAAGTTGGACTTACCTAGTCGGACTATTTGTCCCAGGTAAACGTACTCGTCAACAACTTCGAGCATAGTGCTCCCAACAACTACTGGCATAGGTGTGACATGGACATTAAACATGATCTTTGATTTGTCCATGTTCATCTTAAGACCTATCCGTTGGGAGACACCATTGAGGTCATTGAGCACAGTGCTAAGGTCCTCCAGCGATTCCGCCATAAGGACTATATCGTCGGCAAATCGAAGGTGAGTGATGTACTCACCATTGATGTTAATACCGTATCCTTTCCAGTCCAGTAGCTTGAAAACGTCTTCCAACGCAGCGGTGAAGAGTTTCGGGGATATAACGTCACCCTGTCTTACACCTCTCTGCAGTTGGATAGGTTTCGAACTCTGGTTCTGTACTCGGATAGCCATCGTAGCCCTACTATACAAACACTTCAGCACTTTTATATACCGACAGTCAACTCGGCACCGCTGAAGGGACTGTAGCACCGCCCAAATTTCGACGGAATCAAAGGCTTTCTCATAGTTCACATACGCCAGGCAAAGTGGCAGATTGTACTCTTCGGTCTTCTGTACAATCTGCCGCAGGGTATGTATGTGGTCTATGGTACTGAATCCTTTTCGGAAACTGGCTTGTTCGGGAGGCTGGAAGTCGTAATGACTCTCGAAAACAGCACGTAGACGCGGCTCGGAAGGGAAATCGGTCTGTAGTTCTTCAAGAGAGATTCAAGATTCAAGAGAGATTTCTTAAAGAACAAGACCACCGCACTTCTGCTCCACGGCTCTGGAGTAGTGCCACCATGGAGGACGGAATTGAAGAGCTTCTGAAGGACTTCAAGTACCGGTGTTCCACCCGCTTTCAGAAGCTCCGCTGTAATTCCATCCTCGCCTGGGGCCCTGCCGTTTTTAAGGTGCTAGAGAGCCTTTCTAATCTCGCTCAGACTGACGTCCGGGATATCATCGGAATAGTGTCGCGTAAGACTTGCTCTTGGATCGTTACTCAAACTTGCATGTGGCTCCAACGATGATGTGTACAGCTGCCCATAGAACCTCTCAATCTCACTCAAAATCTCAGGTGTTTCGGAAACAATGCTGCCACACTCAGTCTTCAGCTTTGACAGTTGATTCTTTCTGGCAGACTGATCTCTGGCAAAGACTTTGGAGCCCTGGTTCCGCTCGATCGCTTCTTTAATACGAGCAGTATTAAAGTAGCGTAAGTCTCTCCGGATGCATTTGGAGATCTGTCTGTTCAGTTGCCGGTATGCTGTCAAATCTGTTGACGATTGCAGCCTCATCTCCCGTCTAACAGCCATGAGATTAAGAGTGTGATCGGAAAGTTTTTGTGTTCTTCTACGGCGGGTCTTGCAGAACTTAATTCCGACCGCATGGACAGTTTCCACGATCTTGTCATTCATATCGTCCACTGCATTGCAATCTTCTAGGCACTGAAAGCGGTTACGTAACTCGAGCTGAAAAGTTTTGGGATTCTGGATTAGAGCACGAGGGGGACGGAGCGTTGACTTCATTAGACGAGACCTCTCCAACTTAACGTTTAGGTTCAGTGTGCCTCTAACCATTCGGTGATCGCTGCCGGTTTTCACCCTTGCGATCACTGAGACATCACTGAACAGTTGGCGTCTGGTAGTCATAATGAAGTCAATCTCATTTTTTATCGAACCGTCATTTTACATAAAAATATAGCGTAGGGAAGATATTGCGTAAGTATTAAAAGTAAATAATGAAGGAATAACTTTTGTCAAGAGCGAAACTCAGGAAATTGTATGGCAGAATACCTATTGCATCCTGCGTGAAAATCGCGCTTGAATACTAAACAAAGTTAATTTATAAGAAGTTGTGTACATAGTTGTGTTATACTAGTCACTATTTATTATTTAAATTATGAACAGAGTCATTGCATCTTTATGTTAATTAAGCAAGTCAGTGTTAAATTGGTTTCGTGAGATGAATAAGCTCCTTTATATTATAAAACGTTAAAACTTTAAACGGAATATTTGAATTGGTAGAACTATTTGTACTTTCGATGCGAATACGACATTGTTAAATAACAGCATTATGCTGTTATTTAAGCGTGTATGTATAACTACTGTGTTTCGTAAGGCATGTGGCGAGAACTGGAGATCTTTTACTACTAACGAGTCTATCCATCGTCGATCTCAGGGATGCATTTTCTCTATAATTATAAATAAAATATAGATTAGAATAAAATATAGAGATTTTCAACGAATTCGCATCACACCGGATAGTAAATCTCCACCATAATCCATGAACATGTGCAAAATTTGTGAGATACCAGATGCGTCCCCGTTCTTATATCAAGAAGTATTTTTTCTTGGAATCATATCGCTGACAGTAAATTCCACAATGTTGTCGTGAGTGGCAGGTAGTACTGCTGTATTTTCCAACTATCAAGTTGATGTGGACGTAATTTAGATATATGCACGGCATCGAATTTAGATATACATAATATACAGGATTATTTTTCAAAGAATAGCCAAATTTCAAACCTAAGTCCAAATATATAAATATATAATATACCGTTAATATAAAATATACGGTACACTGTTACTGCAGTTTTTATAAATACGAGTAAATAAGGCTTCTACTTCTATATGAAATTATCCCAAATTTAATGTGATTAATGGGCAACAAGGTTTTGTCTACCGATCGAAATTTACATAAGTGTGCGTGCGCATTTAAATCAATTAAAATAATGAATTACCACGTTTTTGAACTTAAAAGATAAAAAGGACAAAATTTATGAGATTTTTTATTTAAATTTTGTTCACCATTCACGTATATTACTAATAAGTAATAGAAGAAAATTACGCATATAATTTAACGTAACGTACGGTTCAGAATGCCTTCTCTGCAAATTTTTCCGGTTATTGCAAAATAACTCTGTATAATCGTGAGATCACAAGATATCGTGAACTATTGTAGAAGAACTTTCTGTAGTTGTTCTTTTGTAGAAAAGATGGAAAACGAGCTCCCGCTTACCTAATTGTAAGTGACCACCGCCGTCCAAAAACAATTGCAACACCACTTGAATTGCAGGTGCGTTGCTGACCTTTTAGAAAGAAGTAAGCTATTTAGATGAAGATCCCTAAGTGGTACCGGTCCGGAAAAATCACCGGTAGTAAACGGAATCCACTAAGAGGTTGTACAAGTAAGATAACTAGTTAAAATAAAGACAAAAAAGTATTCAATTATCTGTCTACTGGGGTCCAACGGACAATGGTCAGGTTCTGAACGACTGTAATTTTTAAAATTTATTTGATCTTTTTCTTATGATCTTATAATATGTTCAATCTGCTTGTGTATTATTACTTTTTTAATTCAATTCGAGTAATGTAACGTTCGCCCTTGACCTTAATTCTCTCAACATTAAACAATATCCTTACAACTTGGAACGAATCCAACTTAAAATACCAGCGATTCTAAGAAAAACATCTTAAGGCTATCGGGATATAAAACAAGATGACCGCAAACATACATGTCATTATTATGTTAAGAATAATTTACATATTATTTATTTCTATTTGGTACATTTTTACTTCGATGTATACATTTTTAAGCATGGGTTATTTCGAATAGTAATAATACTGCTTGTAATGTAATGTACTGTTACCCATTTATTTCCTCTTTTTAGTTTTATAAGTTTTTTTTTATGTTCAATTGGTTTATATGTGATGGAGCCACGCTGCAGCAACGTGTATATTATGATTGGTATGGGTTGACTCGTCCAGGGAAAATCCACGTGTATCGGATAGATATAACTACAGTAAAGTGGCCCCAGCAAGAAATAACTCAGGTTTGAAAAGCGAATAAACGCCTTATATTGTTGTAATATATTATAGTAATAAATTTTTCCATAGAAGTAAGGGTGACAAACTTTATGGCTGATAAAGAAAAAGTAGAACAATAGTGACAAAGGAGCACACAGTCCATATGATTGTAAGTGGATGCTGTTGTCTGAATCAAAATGCAGATACGTCATCATCTCTAAGGATTGAGACGTAACCAGTAACTAAGGTTTAAAGTCTAAGTGATACTATTATATGCTGATATTCTATGCGGACGTAGTTCTTCGCTGGATAAGATGTACGATCTGTTCCGCAGCCGTAATAAATGCAGCTTTTTCACATTTAAAAACTTAGATTATAATTAATAACCGACATAAAAAAGAGGTCATTCCCATTTTAAAAAAAATCTTTGTATATACGCGGATATCTTAGCTAATTGTAAACTAATTTGGATGATTTTTTTTTATTAAATAGGACATAATTTAAGGTACCACCCTTAAAACATGACTTATTTAATAAAAAAATTTGATCTATATTAATTCAGAGAAAAAACTCCATACTTGAGGGTGACAAAATAGGGAATGAAGTTTTTAATGTAACTATTAAGTTGTTATTTTAGTTACAACCTTACGCTTGCAAGCTTTCAGTAAAAATTAAAAGCTACTAAGAACTAAGAGGAATTAAATTAATTCACATTCTGAAGTCGAGGCACTAATTCTTCAACACAATTTATCTTAGCTTATTTCTTTATATATACTATATCATATAATGTTAATAATTTAAATAAAACTCTAAGTTAGAGATAAAAATAAGATACACAGTGTACAGTGCGGAAAATATAAAATGAATCGGAAATAATTTAGGATAATTTTTTCTCAAAAATCATTTTACAGTGTATGGTGAGTTTTGACGTTTGTTTCATGTTATAATTTTCTAAAATCTCATTTAAAATAAATGTTTCCAATTACATTAAAAGTTTAATTTTTAGATTTAAAAATTAAACTTTTAAGATGAGTACGCTTAAGAGTACGATACACACGAGATGATATGGGGGTAGTTGATTTTCTTACGCCATCGCTACATGGCAAATAGCTAACTGCAATTTTACGTTCTATATTTACCATGCGCTTGGCGATAAAAGCAACTTTAATGAAAGTAACAGTTTGAGCGTTCGAGCATCCAGAAGAACCTTGATAGTTCCCTAACATACACTGGAGCAGCATAGCGGTTTCTTCTGCTTTATTTTTTGCTTTATAAAAATAAGCAAGAACCTGCACCGTGTATAAAGAAATTTACTTGTAGGGTTGTGATATTACAGATATCACAAAATAGGAGCTTAATGCCGCTGTATTTCATATGTTAAGTGTAGAGAACCGGAAACTTTTTTACTAAAAACAAGGCATTCCATCTTATTTCTCAAGGGGTGACAACATATCTGCATTTTGATTCTTAATTGAGGATAAATGTAGATATCTATGAACAACAACGTCCTCTTACAATCATAGACTATGCCCGTTAGTCATCCTTATTCTATAAAAATATATTCTTACTATACATATAACTCTATTCTGGTAAATATTAAAAAATATCTGAATTGATAATTCTAATCAACAAATATCTTGCAATCCTTCGTTTGGAGTTCATTAATTCAAAATTAAAATAATACTAAATTGACATAAATTTAGTATTATTTTAATTTTGAATATTAATTTATTATTAAAAAAATTGTAAAGTTTACTATAAAAATGTATCTTATCGTTATTGGTAAATTTATGTATTTGCACTAATTATTAATAGAATTCTTTAAAACT
Source organism: Parnassius smintheus behrii (assembly GCA_036936625.1). Classification (NCBI taxonomy): domain Eukaryota; kingdom Metazoa; phylum Arthropoda; class Insecta; order Lepidoptera; family Papilionidae; genus Parnassius; species Parnassius smintheus. The sequence continues at coordinate 17,855,249 of JAUPFT010000021.1, read as the reverse complement.
GTGTATTAAAAAGTGTTTTATACCGCACACATTATCCTATATCTTACGTTACCGACGGCGAGAGATATGTTACTGAAACACGATAATGAGTAAGCTCAAACAAATTATTCCGCTACTCATAAATTCATTTTTTATTGTTTTTTACTTAAAATATATAATTTGTTTAATTACTAATGAAATTCAAATAAAACGTCAAAAGAACACTTCGGATTAAGCTTAGAGTTTATTGACTCACCTTTAAAATCTATAAAATACGCCAATGCGTCAGTTATTAAAACCGAATGAATAGTTAAGTATCTATTATAAAAATTATTCCCTTCTGAATATTACAATAACTCAATGAAAAAAATTCTTCTAAGAAATCCCTTGCTACAAGATACAGCAGAACTTTTCTTTATAAAAATCAATAAAATAGAATAAAGACGTATTTATTATATTTTTTATATAATTAATACCATTAGTAAAATAAAAATTGTTGACAGAATATTTTAATCACTGATTAATTTATTCAAAGGCAACTCATAAGTTTCATTTATTAAATAAAATATTTTAATGATGAAAGTTTTAGTTTTTGAATAAACGTGTGATAAAAATCGTCATCAGACGATTAGTTAAATGTTACGAATGTTTAGACATAAAGCGCTTTCTTAGATTTCCTTTTCTTATGAGTATATAATAAATAAGGTTAAATTGTATCTGTTGGGAGTTTCTTGCTGCTTTTTCTCACAAGGTCTCCCGCAGCAGAATTTTGTTGAAGGGATGGTGCAGTTATTTTAATTTTAAAGAGCGATTTGGAGAAGCCAAATTTGAATTAAAATGTTAAGACTGTATGATAATTTAAGTTTTTCGTTTTAATTTTTTTATTATATTTTTATTACTGCATATTTATCAATTTTATGCAACTGAATGATTTAATTTTGGCTTTAATTTTGATACTGAGACAAAATTTCAAAATTTCAAAGTGTCTCACTAATTACATAACATAGGTATAAATACATGATTCACTTAGATTTTCCTTATTGTTACATAGGTTAATCTAATTTTGTGTATTATAACCCAAAAACTTATAATTGAATTAAAGAAAAAAGAAATTTATTTTTACAATTTTTATCACTTTTGTTAAATGCATATTAGACTGTTATATATTATAATCAGTTTAACAACTTTTTGAGACCTTAAAATTCGAATAAACACATTAAGATTATAACATAAAAAAGTTTACATACCCGTAATTCACTCGAATTTTCAATCACTTTCACGCGTTTCAAGTTAATGCTCGGACTTGCGTAGAACGTCTACGGCGTAGCAAGCGCTCTACAGTTTTGGTGTCTGTAGCCGTATCCCGGCTATTATATCTGCGCGTCCCATGGTGACGTCACTTGGATGGCGACCAAAAACCACGATACGTGGGACGGGAGTACAGTTACATACATAAGCTATCATGATTAGGATAGTGGGAAACTTATTACTCCAAGTTAGAAAGCGCTAAAATTGAATCTGCATAAATATATTGGTATCAAAATTATTATTTTGTAGATCTTATTAAAAAAAACAATCGAGAAATTACATTAATTAATTCTTTACATCAAAAAGTCCGTTGTCTTATCTCTCGCATAGATTGCCCCATAGTGGATATATTTGCCATCGTGGTAACGCTTGGCAGTGTTTCGGTCAACCGCAGTATCTCTATTGTGATTAAATTGTTTTCAGAAAGGTGGTGCTGCCATTAACCTGTTTCATTTTTTTTTGTCGCCTTTTGCAAAACCCAAGGGTTAACATGGTGTAGTAGGTTATTTTACGCTGCCAACACACGGAAATAAGAAAAACAAGCCAAAATATAAAAAAAATTATACTGTTTAGAATCATATTATCATCTTCGTACGCATATTAAATTAGCAAGATAAAATTAACATGCATAAAAATATTTTCATCCTTTAGGTTTGCACGAGTACGTCATGTTGTTTATTTATTCTTTCTTTATTGTAAGATATTGTAAAGTAAGAGCTACAAAAAACAAGATTTAATGCCATATGGCATACTTCACAAGTCAACGTTGGGAGAAAAAGAGAAATAAACTTTTATTTCTTCATCTGTAATGAAGTTACAAAAATTGTTTGAATTAACCAGAACAAGTTATCATGTAAATAAAAAAATTATATATGCGTATTTATATAAATGAACATTATTGTATGTAATATATAGAGATATGCATATTACATATATAATATATAGAACAAAATAAAAATGAAAGGTCAGATGTTGTTTTCCTCACGATAATTTTTGCGGTACAGCTTTTAAACGTATTCGTTTTCGGTGATTTTCATTATCAACGAACAGGGCGTTTCAGTGCAGAAATTGCCCGAATTGTAAATGAAGAAATAAAGAAACCGATGCTACGCTGTGGGATATGAATCTTAAAAACGTTAGAAAAACGAGGTTCAAGGTCCAAAGCTGAATAAAGAAAAAAAATATTATAATTTTTTTTCTTTATTCAGCTTTGGGCCTTGAGCCTCGAAAAGAAGAAAATAATACTAATAATTGTGTTTTTCTGTTAATGACTATAAAAATATTTTTCTTCTTGTATATTTACATATTTCTTAAAAGATTGATGAGTGAGTAAAGATATATACTATATTTTAAAAGTTACCTTACGTCATTTCTACATTAATTGAATTATCATTGATATTTAATATATTATCAAACAATTCAATTATTTACATATCGCTGTGTGGTGGCTCTGTAAGAGAACTCATCACCTCATTTCATCGCTTGGATGTTATAAAAGGCGTCTGTGGCCGTGGAATGAAAAGGGGAGATCTCCCGCCGGACAAGGAGTTCTGCCCGGAGAGTGGCCAACACTCCGTGTGATAGTTCGGAAATATTATATATATGCTGTTTATGATTCGGAATGTTGATAGCGTGATTTAAGCTTCGGTGTGTTTCGCTTGCGGCGCGACGACAGCGGCAGCGCTGTCGTCGCGCCGCGTCAATCCCAGAAAAAATATCATGGCTTCCGATAACCGGTAGTACAACCCTCTTGTTCACGTCATGCGTGGGTATGGGATATGATACAGCACACTTCAAATTAAAACAACAGTAACTAAAGGGAAGAAGCTAAGTTTTATCGATACCACCATTTTTTTTTTTGGAATCACACCAGACGCAAAGTTTCAATAGGCCCCTACATATCAAAACTAGCAATCAGACTTAGTTATGCAACATATGCTGTAATAAAGATTAGAAGTCTTACCAGTGTTGAAACAACTAGACTTGTTTACTTCAGCTATTTCCATAGCATAATATCGTATGGGTAATAATGACAATAATAAGAATTAAGGTCTTTCAAATCTAACAAACTTCAACCAATTTTTCTCTGTGAATATACTGTTACGTTTACTATCAAATTCTAAAACGCCATTGAAATGGCGGTGAAAGTGACCTGTGTCTTTCTGTGTAGGCGGTAAAAATATTGTGAAATTTGTCTCTTTATTGAAACGATTTCTTGAAGAAAGTTTTCTTTTAAGCAACTCATGCAAACGCCATTACTCACAAGTTTTTGTTACTTTTTACTTAATAGTATTTTTCTTTTTAATGAGTAATAATATGCCATCACTTGATCACATATTCAGGAAGTTTAAAGATAAAGGTGACCCAAGTAACAACTGAAAATTCTAAAAAAAATTCGCTTGCCCATCTGCTCGCCAAATGTGGCAACTATGGCAAAATCTAAAAATAAACATATCTACTGAGGGAAGAGGTCTTTTGTTAGTTTAATTTATTTTCTTATTATATTATATTTATTTAATTTATTTATAACAATATGTTTCGAAACATATAAATATGCTAATGATGGATTTTTATTATATTATGGTTATTATAACCAAGTAGTCTAGTCGACACATTCTTAAAACCACCAATTTGCTATTATTTTATGAAAATCAACGATTTTCAAAAAATGACGAAGTTATTGTTTTCATGCCGATTTTTGAAAATCGATTTCTCATCATGTAAACATGTAAACATCTCATAGTAACGGAGTGTTCGGTCGAAAAACGGTTTTTGTCATCTGTAAGAATATTGTTGAACGTAGATTTTGGAGAAATCCTCAAAAATTCGAGTATTTAAATTTTCAAAAAGTACTTTTATTGAAATTACTTCGATACACATGTTTTGACCAATTGTGTAATCTAATCAACTCTTTTACCCAAAAAACGACATCGACTGCAGTGAACCACATGAAAATTGATTGATTCGTTGGAGAGATATCGTTGATGAAAGAAATCTCGAAATAGTGTTTTTTTTTTCAAAATAACTTGAAAACTTTCCGTGAAATAATTTTTTTGTAATACGCTTTTTGTTAAGCTGGAAAATTTTCGTTGACGTCCGTAAATGACATCGAAATCGGTTGATTTGTTCGTGAAACATTCAATTTTGAAAAAAAATAAAAACTTAGTTTTCTAAAATGATAACGTCGAAGTGGAATTTGAAGCGCTTTATATTAAAATTAGCGGGAAGATCCAGAGATGGCCTGGAGGGTTAACCAGTTTTTCGTTCGAAGTTGACTAAAGTAACAATTCCTTGCCATCCGGTGGAATGGAAGTTCGTTCATCACTTCGATTTAAAAAAGAACTATTGAAAACAGGCTTACGTGTTAAAATACAAGTATTTATGTAAAACATTATCCAACAAAATCGTATTCCGTGCCTAACATTGAAAAAACATAAATTTTTTTTATTTGTGACTTAGTGGTTAAATCAGACTAAAAAGTCGAAAAAGATAGTCCTCGTTCACATCCTAGTCGGGGCCAGTATATATGCTTAAAACGACAATTATTGGTTTCGGGATTTGTTGTGCGATTGTGATTATGTACGAGTAACTATGACGGAAATTGTAGTTGGCTTCATTTCGAGGTTTGAAGTGTGATTATTCTATTATAGACTACACAATGTCTGTAACAACAAAAGAACTTATCATCTCTTTATGGCCTCAGTTTAAATTCTCAAGTTGAGTACAAACACTCAATAGGAGACAAATGGCCTCACAGTCCATCTGATGGTAAATGGATGCTGTGTTCTATACACCTAGGTTTCTATTCGATTAAAATCACATTCAGATAGCTTATTACGCTTGAGGACTAGAATTAAATGTCACGATAACATTACAAAGATTATCTGGTTTTAATCACCTTTGTAGGATTTTTTGACAGCATTGTCCTTCCTCAATTGAACCTTCCTAGGTTGTAGCTGTAATACAGCTGCGTAGTGGCTCTACCACATGAGCTTTATCCGTATTGGTTCTTACTTAATTCATCTAACTATCATAAAACAACCAAAACCGGAAATGCGAATTTATGCAGTAGCACTGTAATGGAACTCTTGATGGTGTTGTAAACAAGTACCCCGATCACATGTTCATATGGTCGTATATCATATATCGATTGATTAATTAATCAATTGATATATGATACACCGTGCTTTGTGGCATACCTTGTGGGAGGCCTATGTTCAGCAGTGGACTTGTGAAGGGTTGTAATGATGATGATGATGAATTTTTTAAAATAACTTCAGTTGTGTCAAAATAAAAAAATCATTCGAATAATTTTTTTAAGCAGAACTCCATTTACCAATAACACAATTATGTAATATTAGTAATATTTTTAATTACTATGGATAATTATACAAGTTATAAGTTTAAATAAGAGTTGGTACTATTATACTTAAAATTTAAGAACAAATAATTTTTATTAATTAAATTATGCAAACAAAATAATTTCATATAATACTCTGCACCTCATTATGTTCTCATAAACCCTTATGGATAGGCTGAAAACTAAGGCCTTGTAAAAGACTTCAACGAACATCTCGAATATGTTACAACCATTTTTTTAGTTTTTAATTTGTTGTTTTCTTTGTTACTTAAAATAAATAAGTTGATGTAGTGTGACGCTGTATGCCTTTAAAAACCCCATCAGCCTAAACTCAGCAATCAGTCTCCGTTATTTTAAAGGATGCATTTCGGAGAGTATGCGCAGGTCTTTATTCCTCCCACCACTTTCCACCATCGGACAGGACGATGGTTATCAGGTCTTATTTTCTTTGTTGTTGATATTCGAGTAGTAAATAGGGTTTTTTTTGCGTTAAGACAGCGCCATTAACTATGTGGGGCTTTATCATTTACCATTAGGTGGGTATTGCTGTTAAGCACTGGCATATAATTAATAAGGAAACGTCCTTACAGTGCCGTATTCTTGGTGAAGTGGAGCACCAAAAACATGGTGCTCTTCTGCATATCTAAGAAGTATCACATTTAGTCAAATTTCACCAACAGGTACTGGAGCAACGCAACAGAGGAGACTGGGGCTCAGCAGTGAAATTTGGGTTCAGTATTTTTGAATGGGTTTTCACTTTTTGTACGTGGTAGAGCCATGCTGCAGTTATATTAGTAGTATAGTTGTAGCACGAATGGGTCGGCTCGACCGGGGAGGGACCACGCTCTCACAGAATACCAGCGTGAAATGGTAGCTTGATGCTGCTGTATTTCGTGTGGTGAGTGTAGAGAACCGGAGACCCTTTTTACTGGAAACGAGGCATTTCATCTTAGTCTTCACGGGTGACAACGCATCTGCATTTTGATTCGTGATCGAGGATGGATGTAGATGTCTATGGGCCACAGCAACCACTTACCATCAGGTGGACTGTGTGCTCGTTTGTCACCCTATCCTATAAAAAAAAAAAAAAAAAAAAAAAAAAAAAAAAAAAAAAAAAAAAAAAAAAAAAACTAGAGCCATATCTGTCAATCAAAACCGTGCAATAAGTACTGCTGAGGATGACATTTAGAGAAAAAGTTAGAAAATATTATGACATATTAATTAAATATAAGGAGAAATATAAAGATAAGGATTTGCCCGAATTACATACGAAATAAAATTTTACTGTCCTATTTATTGGTGGCGTCAGGGGTTATAACACCCACGGAATGTTATGGGTTAGTGGATTTATCCACTACCCCGTAACATTCCGTGGGTGTTGTAACATTGGCCTTCCCCGTAGATTGCCTCATGTGGAGGATATTATCAAAGTTTTCCAGTGTATGTAGGTGAGCTCAATATTGTTTTGTGAGCACATAGAGCAGCTCATAGGCAAAAGCTGTCGAACTGTAAATGCTTTACATTCTCTATTTAGTTTAATTGTGAGATAGGATTCTGCAATCAACAATATTAAATTAATTTTATCTGAATACGGCCCTGATGTAGTGTATTGCATAACAATATTTACAACGCACATTATCTTTATTTTTTTTTTCTAGGATTTTTTTAATAAAATAGTAGTTATTGTGTAGCTCATTTTGTGACTAATGTTTGTGTTTATCGAAAAAGGGATCCTTGTTTATTTTTTTAATTTCTCATTAAGTGAAATAATGTATTCCTTTTGAGAAACAAAATTTCTAACCACACACTGATAATTCAGATATAATATAAAAAGTTATTCAAAATCGTTATCAGTATAAGTAAATTATAAAATACAACAATATAATATCCAATTATAACTTTCAATTTTTATCAACAAAAGATATTCCTGTTACACAGGGATACAAAGTTTTCTACAAAGCAACATAATTTTAATAGGAGTTTCTAGTGTCAAGTTACTACGACCTGGCGCCTGACTGCCCAGCTATAACGTCCGTCTCAAAACAATAACTTAATAACTAATTATTATCCACCCTGTTAGTGACGTATTATCTTCACTATCTGTAAATTGAACTACACGAAGAATATAATGGCTGATCTTTGTGATTTATAGCTTCATAAATAAAAATATAAAATCCGTAGTTTTTAATTAATTTCATTTGTGTGAATTAGTATACGGGGTAGAAGAGCTTCTGGCTCTAAGGGTGGGAAATAAGGGAAGAACACATAAACACATATTAGACTCTTGTTTAAGTGTGATGATGATAGTGCACGACTGTTCTATTTTTGTCAAATATTTTGAATCGTAACGTAACAATTTTTTATGTAGGTAACATTAGCCAGCGTTTGACTACCAACCGAATGATAAGCACCTAATGGTCAGTGGTGATGAAGCCGAACATGACACCCACCTAATGGTATGTCAATTCAAATAAGTCTATTCTATACACTTATGTTATAATTGGACGGAAAGACTAGCAAATTATTCCACGCCTTTGCTGTAGGTATTATAAACAAAAAAACAATTTGGTTCAAATGCGTGGTATGTTGGCAACGAAGGGGTTGAAACCATTCGAGCGTCTGGTGGTTTTTATTCTATTTTTAGCTTTAGACGGGTATCTTAACCATTTTACTAGCATCTACTGACATAGCTATAGGAGTGTTTAATTTGTAGTACTTAATGTACGTATTACAAATGAACTGATTGTTTTATAAGTAGCAAACGAGCATACAGTCCACCCGGATTAAATGGATGATGTTACCCATAGGCACCTATATCTATCATCAATTAAGAATGGAAATGCAGATGCTTTGTTACCCTTGAAGACTAAGATGAAATGCCTCATTTCTGATAACAAAAGTCTCATGTTCTTTTAACACTCACCATATGAAACATAGCAGCATTAAACAGCTATTTTTACGCCAGTATTTTGTGAGAAATTCGGTCAAGGTGACCCATTTGTGCTACAACTAAACCGTAGTAGCTACAGTGTGGCTCCACCACGTATAAAAAATTAAAATATATTTTTCTTTAAATTTCGCAAGCACTTTTTATGAATGGATTTTCAATGTCATTAATTTTAATATTGGTAAGAACTACTTCGCTCATATCTGTTCAATGAAATAATTTTCGTTAATAAATTTTCTTTTTTAACAAGTTTCGTGACGCGCATGATACTCCAGACAGGTTTGGTGACGACTCCAGACGTTGAGCGTGTAATGGCGGTGTGAGAATATCCACTAACCGTATAGTCCCGTCGAGCTCGTAAGTAGCGACAGAGGCAAACAAAACCCGTTTTTACTGGAAACAGGTCATTCTATCTTAGCTCTCAGACATTTTAGCATCTGCATTTAAATATTAATCGAGAATAGATGTGGATGTCTATGGGCCGCAGAATGCACCTACCGTCAGGTGGACTGTTTGCTCGTTCATCACCCTTTTTCTGCAAAAAACAAACAAACAAGGAGATGGGCATCAGGGTCTTTCTAATAATAACCATAACTGTTGCAACTATGGCAAATATCCTCCGTATCAGGCAGTATATTAAATGAGTAATATTTAATGAATGAATCAATGTAAATGTAAACAAATTCAGGTCTAACAATTAGTATTTCCAGTTTTTCCTAATTAAATAGTTTCCTTACATACTTCCCACGGAAAGAAATGAGGTGATGTTTCTATCATCCCTTATTTATTATTCTTATACTGACGTCGCTTACATACCAACGAATAATAATTATAGCGTAAAGATACTTAATACGTAGCAGACCCAAACAAAGCCTTTCATTTCTATAAATCCTTTTTGTTGCTTTCATAGCTCGTAGTGAATACAATTTACAACCGGAATAAGTTCTCCAAAATAAAAGCAACTAACAATAAACTGTAGTTTGTAAACGTTGTACTCATTATGATATAAAGCACTATTTCTCAGCTTGCTTTTTGGGTAGTGTAAAAGTTTATTGAGGATAACTAATTATAGTAATAACTAGGACGTCCCTTTCCGACTCTGCCATTCACTTCTGCACTATAAATTTTCTTTGTCACTCTTTCCTCATTCATTCTTTCCACATGACCAAACCACCGAAGCATTCCTTTCTTAATCCTGGTCAACACATCATCTTGCAAACCACACTCTTCTCTTATTACACGTCCTAGGCGAAAATTTATCGACCAAATTGGCGATTTATTGAAAACGGGCCAAATTAGGAGTACCCTTAACCAACGAGCATGTATGCGTAGGTAGGATGTGAAGGAGGCAAGAGAGGTGTGTCAGGATCGTGCCAAATAGAAGTCTGTAGTCTCTGCCTACCCCTCTGGGTGACAGGCGTGAGTGTTTATGTATAAAAAAAATAAACTTAATAATAATGTAATTTTCATTCGTTCATCATTCATAAGAGAGACTATCAAAGTCCTCAGTTGAACATAGTCTCCCCATAGATTGCCTCATGAGGATCCCCCTTAGTTGCCATAGCTGCCACGATTTGTAGGCGGGATGGCAATCACAACTTCACTAGGCAAACGCTGCTGCTGCCCTTATTGTATCTAGGCTATGAGTATGAACCTACCTGTATTTAAATAGATATAAGTTTTTATTATGTATGGTCGGTATTTGTGAGGAGAAATAAACATTATTATTATTATTATTTTATTGTAATGAAATTAGCACTGATATCCTACGTTTAAACACGAATAGACCGAAATGACTCACACGACACCGCGGCATGCCACCGCATGTCACGGCATTCCACACTGCCGCGGTGCATGCCGCAGTAACATAAAGTACTTCATGTTGTTAAAGGAATGTGACTGCTAAGTAATTGAAACAAGGTTGAATTTAGCCCGTTGCGGTGGCAATCTCTGCGAATGGCGTGAACGCACGGTGCACAAGCGCGTCTTGACTTGTTTGGCTTGCTCGGGACGCCACAGGATCCTTGTACATACCGAGGTGTTCCTCGCCACGCCATGCCATGCCATGCCGTCTGTGGGCACAGCCCCATAATAGTTATAAAAATTGTACTTCATTGTGTCGTATTTATAACTAGCCTCTTTTAACGTGGTGTTATATACATTTAAGAATAATAATTAAATATCATTAACTTCATAAATATTTCGATTAATCAAAAGAAAAACAATCTCGAAGTTTTTCGGACAAAATATGTCCTAGATGACTCCTGCTCCTGGCATTGCTGTGTGAAATAAAAATGTTCATGAATTAAAAATGGCGAGTCATATCCTAATGACATGAAAATAGTCCCTCGGTTCAATTAAAAGCAGTTATTTCTATATTGCAGCTAGAGACTCAATTTTATTTATACATATGAATCATGATTTTTAAGGTTAAATATAGTTTATGACATGATTCTGCTATGAAAATAATATTTAGGGAACGAACTGGAGGGGCGGAGTTCATAATCCACACAGTTGCAGAGCAAAGAAACGTAACTGTGACGTATAGCCGGCTAAATCCGAAATTATTCTTGCTTGTAGATTACTACGTGACCCTGACTAGACGTGAGGTGGACACATTGTCGCTGCGGCTTAGTTCTGACGTCTAGCAACATGGTGTGATTTAAACCTTATTGTATCGCCATCACAAAGCCAACACGTTCAGCTGTGTTGCTTGAATGTTAATAGACATGTCTAATTCATTGAAAGATGTGACACTAACACTCAGAGAAATGTGACATCCAACGAGCAGTGGATAGAAAATAGAAAGTAAATTTCACTTCGTAAGGTTTTTCTTTTTCTCTTTAACTCTAACTTTTCATCATAAAGCAACAGTATCTGCCGTACTCAAACTCGCTTACTGAAACATTAATTTATTTTAACGTGAGTTTTAAAGGCATAATGTTTCATTGCCGTATATTCTGTGTTTTACGTGTCTATGTTTTTTTTTACGTTTTTATGTGAGCCGTGGTAGCTCAGATGGTTAGCGCTCGCTGTAAATTTCACTGTACACGAGCAAACCGGGTTCGATCCCCGCCGGCACCAATGAAATTGTTAATTGCAATTTTAAGTGCTGATTTACCACGTGCTCGGCGGTGAAGGAAAACATCGTGAGGAAACCTGCAGGTCAGAGAAATAAATAAAAAAATATATTTCGAAGACATGTGAAGTTCGCCAACACGCATTGGGGCAGCGCGGTGGACAATTCCTTGCCCTAAAACCCTCTCAGAAATGAGCGGAGGCCTGTGCCCAGCAGTGGAACGTATATAGGCTGTAACTTTACTTTATTTTACTTTACTTTACTATGTTTTTACGTGGTAGAGCCACGCTGCAACTATATTATAGTTGTAGCATGAATAGGTCGGCTCGACCGGGGAAGGACCACGCTCTCCCAGAATACCAGCGTAAAATAGCAACGTAATACTGTTGTGTTTCGTATGGTGAGTGTAAAGAACCAGAGACCCTTTTTACTGGAATTGAGGCATTCCATCTAAGTGACAACGTATTTGCATATTGATCCTTAATTGAGAATAAATGTGGATATCTATGGGCCACGGCATCCACTTACCATCAGGTGGACTGTATGCTCATTTGTCACCAGGTACTATAAAAAATTCTCAGCCGAATATATTCCATCACTCAATATTTTTTAAGCTGAAGTGACCTTACAACTAAACTTACCGTCCACTTGATGGTAAGTGGCTACCCCATAGATACCTGCAACTGACTTTGAACAAAGAGGGATACAGATCCGCTATCACCTTTAAGGGTTAAGATGGAATGCATCACAAGCTATAATTTTACTGGTTCTTAACACCCTCGGACTGAAACACTACAGTGAAGGCACCGCTGCTTCAGGGCTGAATTGGGTAAGAGGGTGATACATACACGGATGGCAGAAAAGGAGTTCTACCATCAATAAGACCACCAATACCACCAAGAGTATCTGTTCTTACTATAAAGGAAAGTTTTCTAAATAGATTTAAAATAATAACATAATGGTAAGTGGCAACGGAGGAAAATAAAAGAGAAGATTGGTTGTAGCGTTTTCTTTATAACAAACTCTTATATAAAAAGTGCAGTCAGACCGCCTGCTGAGCAAGTAAACTCCACAAAAATCTACCTACGATACAATCTGCGGGGAAGACTTGCGTTCAGCAGTAGACTTTGATAAACTGTAATGAACAAATGAGTGGAAATTAATAGAAAGTTTCTGTTCTTAGAAATAAAAGGAGTCTGGAAGTCTATATACGTTCCAGACAAGTTTCCTCTTATTTATGAGAACAGGAAAGATTTCGCTGTTCGGCTCCAACGCCGGACTTGACATGAAAGTTGATTGTTATTTAAATATCTCAGGGATACCAAATTGGAAGGATATTTTTTGTGGCACTTTATTATCGCAACTTTGTGAAATATCAATTGTGAGACAGCTTGATAGCGCAGTGATGCTCAATTTTTTCACGGTGAATCAAAAAAATACATTTTTTATAAAAATAAGAACTGAGATAGGTCAACAGCTAAGCGATATCCGTAAATTTCACGCAGGCAAAGAGCCGATTCTAATGAAATTTTCAATTGCTATTAAGTGCTGATTTACACCATCCTCAGCAGTAAAGGAAAAGTCAAAGCCATGGAAAACCAGCAAGTCGGAGGAATTAAATATTTCAAGGATAAGTGACGCACGCCAGAATCCATTGGAGCAATGCGACGGACTGTGTTTGATAAATATAGAAAAATAATTCACTGGCGCTGCGAAGAGACGACATCCCTTTGCATTTTCTTTTCATCTACCACGGGGAGTGCTCTGAGGATTGTTCAGATTAATCCCAGCCCACAAATTTCAAGAACGCACATAGCGGCAAAACTCCCGATACCATCCACACAATCTGGATGCTTGGCGGTCCACCAGTGTACGTTTCACTAGGAGTTTTTTCCGCGTATGACCTATCTGTAAAATATTTTACCACCGGCAATTTTTCCGGACCGATACGACTTAAGGACCTTCAAGAAAAGAGCTTACTCCTTACTAAAAGGCTAGCAATGCACCCGCAATTCTCCTGGTGTTGCAGTTGTCCATGGGCGGCGGTAGTCTCTTAACATCAGGTGAGCCGTATGTGGCAAACGCCTCTCCTATAAAAAAAGGGGAAGGCCTGTGCACAGCAGCCGACATATATATAAGTATACTTACTTTACTTCGTATGTGAACAAATTAATAAAATGTTTTTTTTTTTAAAATTAAATCCAGACCTTTTAAGAAATAAGGTCTACACAGTCAATGGACTGTTGCCCCCGCAAAGGATAAAAGTTCACGAAGCGTGGAAATAATGTCTGCAATAGTGATATAATGGCTGTGTTTAGCAGAAAAAAGCCCTAGGAAGTAAAATGGCTAAGCGGTCCGTGGCGCAGTGGCTTAGCAATGAGTTACGGCGCTAAGGGCCGCGGTTCGAATCCCTCACAGAACAAATATTTGTATGGCATACAGTTAATTGTTCCGGGTCTGGATGTGAAATTTATGTTAGTAAACTGCCCCCACGATAGAGGAGAAAATCCTAGTGTGGAGGTAACGTTTTTAAAAAAGAAAAAACAATGGTCAATTACTATTTTCCTCTAGGACGCTAAGTTAGCTTTAACCGGGGAACCTAACCTAATTTAAATATATATTTGTAAAGTATTCATATTAAAAACTTACCAATCATCATGAAATATATTTGGAGTGACATTATTATTTATTTTAATATAACTGGAAACTAATTGCACAAAACAACTTATAAACTCTACTTTTAAACCATAGAGTTATTATGTACTGCGTATTAGAGGCGACACTGCATACAGCTACTGTGTTCCACTCAACTGCGGTGCATACACCGCACTTTAATCAGTCACTCGCTAGGCTCTTATAGAGTTGTCACGTGTTGTGTTGATTTAAAAAAAATCTCGATTAAAATATGCCGTCGTGTATACTTAGATATTTCACAAATAATTCAAGAAATGTCAGTAAAAATCAAGGAATTATTTTTCATCGGTTAATAAGATACTTAATCAATAAAAAGTATTATAGATTAATAATAAAACAAATAATTCCTAAGACGCCATCTCGTGTCATGGAATATAGATTATGAAATTAATATGTTCATATGCGACATTTCTGTGGGTACTTAAGTATAGGACCAATATATTATTATACACATTTTTTTTGTAGGAATATATATAAGTTATTATAATTTGGCAAACTTTTCATGTTTAAATGTGCTTATTATTCTTTTATTTTATTTTTAGTTTTCCACATCAAAGTCAAAGTGGTAAAAATTCGTCCATTTTTAACTCTTGCGAGCCTAGCATTTACGAACGACTTTTATTCTAATTAAAATAAATATATTTGTAATTTAAACGTTATATTAATAAGTTTTGTTAAACATGCATTTAGTATGTTTTTTTTTTTAAATTTGACTTAGATACCTTTTAAAATATTCAGATAAAAATATCATTAAAATGTAATTGTGATATAATATTATGTAATATTATAATAAATAAGCAAATATAATATACAGAATAAATGATAAAATTTAAATATTGTTCTCGATATAATTTACCTATTTAACAATACAGTCTACTATTACCTACGGGTCATTCTAATTATGTTTATTCTATGATAAAAAATCAACCGCGCGAACACAGAGTAGCGCACATTTTTTCTTTGAGATAGCTGTTCTAGTACGTAAGTACATATTACTTCAATGATTTAAACAAACAAAATAAATAAGCGAAATGGCGGATTGTGTCATCGCTACCGAAGTTAGCAAACGTGTCCTGGCCGAAAACTGTATAGTTTGTATTTCAGCGCTAGTAAGCGCTTTCTAGCGCTTTTTCTGCTAAACACAGCACATATTTCGACGTACACAGTGTACAATCATTTGTTCTGAAGCGCTAGCTATAGAAGAATATTCTGAGATCACATTCTGTTATATTATAAGTATTATTATACTAACTTTGAATTTGGTGTGTTGCCTGATTTAATGGAACTGGAGACGCCAGCAACTTAAGGTATCTTCGATAAAGATTTAGTGGACTGTAATTTTGGTGCATACGGCAAAGGGGAAAATAAATAGGTGGGATGGCACGCACTGACCTGATGAGGGCTGCCGCGCCTTCCTCCTGGAGTGTCTGCTATACAGCGAGCTCGCCACGTGGTTCGGCGCACACGCACTCTCGGAACAGTCTCGTGAAGTCCCACACTCTCCACCTTTGCCCTTACGGGGGCGTCTCACACTTTTATGAGTTACAAAGACACAATGTCTGATGCGGTGAATATTAAACATAAACAGGAGAACTCAATGTTCATCCTGCGCGGTTTGCGGTTAATATATATAAGACGCGACGGGTGGCCGTGCGCTGCGGATGGCGTAATATCACTTAGTATAATGACGCGCGCCGAGATCCTCTTTTTCACCTCGGCGGCAGCGCGTGCGGTAGGAAAGGGAAGGAAGGAAGGAAACAAAAAATATGCACTAGTCATGTTGATAAAGTAGATATAACTTAGGACGAACTCAATGCGATATGTAATGTAATGTTGATAAAGTAGATTGTTAACTGGCGTTACCATTTCCTCCCGCCCTTAAAGGGTCACCTTTAAAAGACAACCGTAATATAAAAAGTAAAAGGAAAACAAATAAATAAGCGGTATATAAAGTGAGAGGATGCGCTCAATGCGCATGTCTCATCTACTAACCTTACTTGGTAAGCGAGAAAATGTATACATAAATATAATATTGCGGTTTAATACTTTTTTAATATATATAAGTATAAACTTAATTCCTAATTTAGATAAATAATTATAATCAAAATAATCATGATTTATTGTCTTGGGAGAGGGCAAATACGAGCAACAGGACGGAGATATGTTCCCTTAGTAGTTCTCACGGTCACTACTCGAACTACGCCATCCTTCGAAGGATGAACAGACTCGACAATCGCTAATGGCCAAGCAAGGGGCGGTTCATTATCATTTATCACAATTACAACCATTCCTGGTACGATAGCCGTAGACGGGGTGTTCCACTTCTGACGAACTTATAATCCGTGAAGGTATTCCGTCCTCCACCGGTCCCAAAACGACTGAACTAATTTATCCAGTAAAGAATGCCTGTGTAACAGACTGGTAGAGTCAGATTTGACTTTGGGTGCGGGTAATGACAATAAAGGTGCGGTATTCAAAAAATGACTCGGAGTAAGAGCTGAAGGCTCTGCAGGATCAGAACTCAATACTGGCAAGGGCCGCGAGTTTAGCAAGCACTCAATTTGCGCAAGAACAGTATTAAGCTCTTCGTATGAAAGTAACTGATGTCCGATAACTCGGAACAGATGCATTTTTACGACTTTGATCATACTCTCCCAGGCGCCTCCAAAATGAGGAGAGTTGGGACAGATGAACTTCCATGTTATACGATTCTCAGCACACTCTTGCTCAAGCTTTGGGCGGTATTCAACGTTTAGAAATTTATAGAGATCGGGAAGATACGAAGCGGCACCTTTAAAATTCGTTCCATTATCCGAATATAAAAACCGAATCGGCCCTCGTCTAGAGAGGAAACGTTTAAGCGCAGCGAGGAAACTAGAACTACTAAGATCTGTAGCGATTTCTATATGTACAGCTCGAGTCGTGAGGCATGTGAAAACACATAAGTACGCCTTCTCGCTGCGTACACCACGACGACGTACAGAAGTGTATGCGATAGGACCGGCATAATCGCAGCCCGTGTGTGTAAATGCCTTAATAGCTTGTCTTACACGACTATGGGGAAGATCAGCCATCAAAGGGTAAGTTGGACGGGGTCTAAGCCGGAAACATATATTACATTTGTAGACTCTGCTTCTCACAGTGCGGCGTGCGGAAAGTATCCAAAATTTTTGACGGAGCAATGACAATAACAATTCAGGCCCAGCGTGTAAATTTTTAATATGATAATAGTCAATGATCATGTTCACTACATGATCACTGCGCGGGAGTATAATTGGATGTTTTTATGTGTAATCTAATGCGGAGTTCGAAAGACGACCACCAATGCGGATTAAACCATTCTCAATAAAAGGCCTTAAACGATTGAAAGCGGGCGAGCAAGGTTTGTTACCTTCAATATTTAAATATTCCACTGCAAAATGCTGTTTTTGCAGGGCGCGGAGGATTATAACCTCAGAGAAACTGAGATCATCAGCAGTCACTACAGTAGTGTTGCGGCGGGGCAATAATTTAGCAAACTTACACACGTACGCAATTATACGTAGAAGTTTACTCCAAGAAGAGATGCGGAGTGCGAGCTCATAAATCGCAGAATTACAGACGGATGTGCACACAGTGTGCGACAAAATCTTCTTCTCAGGCATATTTGCAATAACCCCATTGTCTAAAGTACGAAGAGGCCATTGAGATGGATCTAACGAAGTCCACTGAGGCCCATGGAGCCACAGGGGGTTTGAAACTAATTTATTTGGCGTAACGCCACGTGAAAGTATGTCAGCGGGATTCTCAGTACCTGCGACATGATAAAAGTTATCAGCGCGAATATTGTCGGTAATCTGAACAACGCGGTTTGCAACAAAGGTCTGCCACTTGTGTGGCGAACTCTTTATCCAGTACAGAGCTACTTTTGAATCTACAAAGGCATAGACTGATATTGCAAGGTCAAGAGAATAATTGTCGAGTACTCTGCGAAGCAATTTTGAGAGTAAAACCGCTCCACAAAGCTCAAGGCGTGCAATAGATAGTGGTTTCGTCGGTGTGACTTTAGTCTTTGCACAAATCAACTGGACGGTGTTACCATTGACGCTCTTTACATGTATGTAGACTACGGCACCGTATGCGTGCTCGCTGGCGTCGGAAAACCCCAGGAGTGACGCAGTACAGTTTTTGGATACACCAACATGTCGCGGGATACGTAAATCATTAAGAGCTGGTAGTTCAGCACAGAATTGCCTCCACATCTTAATAATTGGCGGTGGTGGCATGTCGTCCCAATCTAAATTAAGTTGCCAAAGCTGCTTTATTAACAATTTGGCGTACGCGACTGTGGGAGCAACGAAACCCATTATGTCCCACAGGCGAGCGACAGTAGATAAGATGGCGCGCTTAGTGCACGTCACATCAGCGGGAACAGATATCTTAAAATAAAAGGCGTCACTATCGGTAGACCAATGCAAGCCTAGTATTTTATGTGGCATTGATTTATCGAACTCTACTTCTCCTGTAATTTTATGGGAAGTAGGGAGGTCATCTAAAACAGATTGACGGTTGCTATGCCATTTTATCAGGTCCCATTGGGCACCCTTGAATAAGTCCATCAGCTGCCGAGAGGTCTCACTGGCCTCGGATTCACTGGGCATAGAGAACGCGATGTCGTCCGTATATAACGAAGTAAATGCGATACGACTCGCAAGCGGATACTTTACGCCGTCGTCATCAATGAGCTGTCTTACCGTGCGCAATGCATGGTATGGACTCGAAGTTAAACCGAAGCACACGCGATTGAAGTGGTATAACACAAGTGGGTCTTGTGGACGGAAGCGGTATAGGAAGCATTGGTAACGACGATCAGAATCGCGAACAACTATTTGCATAAATTGTTGGCGACAGTCGGCTGTCATAGCGATTGGATGTAAGCGGAAAGTTAAAATTATATTGAACAAGTCGCCTTGCAAATTTGGTCCTGAATGCAGAATATCATTTAATGATCGCCCAGTGCTAGTCTTACTGCTAGCATCCAGGACGATGCGCAGACGCGTTGACTTCTTATCTTCGCGTAAGACTCCATGATGCGGTATGACATATATTGGAGCGGGTTCATGAGAGTCATACGGCGGTGCGGGGGATATATAATTTTTAGCTAAGTATTCCTTTATGACGTCATCATATGCTAACCTTAATGTAGGCGAGGCTTGAAGTTTCCTCTCCAAGCACATGAATCGTCGTCGAGAGGTTTCATAAGAATCTCCGAGAGAGTAAACGTCATCTTTAAATGGCAGGCCAACAATATATCTACCAGTAAAAGGATCGCGGGATGTCGTAGATTTATAAAACTCTTCACATTCAATGTCTGAAGGACACTGAATGGGCGGTGCGGAGGGTGGCTGTTCAAGCTCCCAAAATCGTTGCACTAATTTGTCAACGATAGGAGACTCTAGAACTGAGCAGCACGTTAAAGAATGATTTACCTGAAGTGTCGGCACTGAGCCCATAATAACGTAACCAAATACCGTACTCAAAGCTGAGGGCCCGGACAAGTCGTTAGACGAATAAATTACGTCTGGACACAGTAAGTGCGGGAAAAGGGATGCGCCTATCAAAACATCAATTTTATTAGGCATGCTATAACATTCATCAGCGAGTCTTATGCCATGGAAGTGTGATAAGACAGATGTGTCTACCACAGCGGTGGGCAAAAGGTCGGTGATTTGATCAACAACTAGCGTTGAAATATTGAAGTTAATATTCGAGTCGAATCGTGAGAAAATTTTAATATCAATCGATTTCGATTTTACAATTTTTTCAACTCCACCGAATCCCTTTACTACAGTACATTCGGTATCGTGTTGTTGAACGCCTAAACGATGACAGCACTCTTTAGTCATAAAATGGCTTTGAGCCGCGGAGTCTAATAATATACGAATAATTTGTTTCTCTCCCTTAGCATCGTAAGCAAATACTTGAGCGGTTGATAATAAAACAGTTCTCTGCGAACGACTTGCGCGCGCGGAAGGCGGTGAACGTTGAGAAACATTCTTGAACGAAGTACACAGCGCGACGTCTGAACGCGCACCTGCGGTGAGGGGTGGCGAGTGTGCGGGCGCGGGGGTTGTAGACTTCAGTGTAACTGGCTGAAGCGGTGGAGAACGCGCCAGCGCAGGGGAAGCATTATCGCTTCTGCGGTGGAAGTGCAACAATGTGTGATGTTTAAATTTACAAACTCGACAACTATAATTTGAAGAGCAACTAGACACTCGATGACTTAAACTGAGACAATTCACACATGCATTGTTACTCTTTACGCATTTAAATCGTTCCTGCGGCGTCATTTTATTAAAGTCTGCACACTTAAATAGGTGTTGATGCACAATATTATCGCACAGACACTTTGAGCAAGTAGTCGTCGTGCTTACGTACGCCTGATACTTCGGCGACGAAGTATTATTACAGCGACGATTATTACCGTTACCTCGTCGATTGTTTGGTGCGCTATTAGAATTTGTACTAGAATCGGTGCATTGCAAAACTTTGGAGCGGGTCTTAATAAAATTTACTAAATCATCAAAGGTAGGTACCATCGAGTTATGACTATATTCGAAAGAGCGAATGGTATCCGGGTCCAGCTTCTTAAGAGCGATATGAAGAACAATTAAGTCCGCGAGATTATCTAACTTTAAGTTTTGTAAAGCGCCCACTGCACTTATAAAGTTATCAGTAAATAAATCAAAATTATTTGCGGTGGCCGATTGCAACGGCTTAAATTCGAACATCTGATTAATATATGTAGATGCTAGCATACGCCGGTCTTCATATTTGTCAACGAGTGCTTGCAATAAAATTTTATAATTTTCAGCGCAAGGAGTTATACCTGAGCATACAGATAGGGCTTTGCCCGTTAGTTTACCTAGCAAATAGTATAACTTTTCAGCGTCGGTAAGCGATGTGTTGTCATGGACGGTTGATTTAAAGCTAGCATAAAATAAAGGCCATGAGCGAATGTCACCCGAAAATGGCATAAGTTCGATAGGCGGAAGTGTGAACCTGGCTTTAGATGGTGTACTAGTACTTTGTGAATTAGATTGCGAATATTGTAAATAAAGCCTATTTATTCTACCGCAAAGAGACTCAAACGCAATGAGGCTGTTATAATCAGGTTTAGCAATAGGGTTTATTTTTAATAAATGTGAATTATAATTATCTAAGACCTGTTTAAACTCAATACGTAAAGCATTAATATTAGAACTTCCATCAAGAAAACGCTCCATCGTGGAAGTGTTTATGTGGGTGTCCGAGGACATATCATATATTTTTTGCACTATTTCAAATAAAGCATCTCGTTTAGCTAACAATAAAACCAACTCAGCATCAGGTGTGCCCTCATTATCCGAGGAATCGCTATTATTCGATGCTATTTGTTTTTTAGGCGGCATTACAACTTAAGTTATGCGGCAAAAATAATATAATTATAAGCGGGTAGTCTGTAAGCGACCTCGCTACGTGGTTGAATTATTAAATATTAGTTTCGTTAACGATGAACTTTAATTGTTAACTTTTATAATAATTATGAAGTTATTTACAACGAATATAATGCTTAAATATATGTGCAAATAATAAATGTAATTTAACAGTATAATCTATAGATGTAGTTAAAAGTTGATGACGTGATGTGAACATACAACAAATAATTTATATAGATAATTATATGCTTATTCATTCTATAAATATAGTTTTAAAATTACTATGAATGTCACCTATTAGGACCTATTCTAGTGTTCTAATAAAGGCGGGGTTAATCCGAAGTCGGATTAAAATATAAATAATTAATTATATAAACGCTTATTACGATAACGATCTAATAAGGGCGGAAAGTCAAGGTCAATCCAGCGAGAAGTGACCATTAAAAATGGAGACGCCAGCAACTTAAGGTATCTTCGATAAAGATTTAGTGGACTGTAATTTTGGTGCATACGGCAAAGGGGAAAATAAATAGGTGGGATGGCACGCACTGACCTGATGAGGGCTGCCGCGCCTTCCTCCTGGAGTGTCTGCTATACAGCGAGCTCGCCACGTGGTTCGGCGCACACGCACTCTCGGAACAGTCTCGTGAAGTCCCACACTCTCCACCTTTGCCCTTACGGGGGCGTCTCACACTTTTATGAGTTACAAAGACACAATGTCTGATGCGGTGAATATTAAACATAAACAGGAGAACTCAATGTTCATCCTGCGCGGTTTGCGGTTAATATATATAAGACGCGACGGGTGGCCGTGCGCTGCGGATGGCGTAATATCACTTAGTATAATGACGCGCGCCGAGATCCTCTTTTTCACCTCGGCGGCAGCGCGTGCGGTAGGAAAGGGAAGGAAGGAAGGAAACAAAAAATATGCACTAGTCATGTCGATAAAGTAGATATAACTTAGGACGAACTCAATGCGATATGTAATGTAATGTTGATAAAGTAGATTGTTAACTGGCGTTACCAGGAACATAGAAGTTTATCTTTATTTAAAGCTGCTAGTGCATAATAAACTCCACTAATTTCTCTACTATTATTAAAATTTTGAAAACCAAATCTTTTTAGGTCAAATATTAAATTTTTTGAACATACATAAAATACATATACATAAACACTCACGCCCGTCACCCAGAGGGGTAGGCAGAGACTACGGACTTCCATTTGACACGACCCTGACATACCTCTTTCGCCTCCTTTACATCCATATATCTACGCATATATGCTCGTCGGTTAAGGGTACTTTTAACGTGGCCCATTTTCAAAATATCGCCAATTTGGTCGATAAACTTTTTTCTAGGGCGTCCCTTCCCGACTCGGCTGTTCACGTCTGCCATATAAATTTTCTTTGTCACTCTTTCCTCCTTCATTCTTTCTACGTGACCAAACCACCGAAGCATTCCTTTCTTAATCCTGGTCACAACATCATCTTGCATACCACATTTATCTCTTATCACGCAATTTCTCACCCTGTCATTCAGATTCAACCCTAGCATACTCCTTAAAGACCGCATTTCTACCGCATTTATTCTACTTTCGTGCTTCTTCTGCCACACCCAGCTTTCACCACCATACATTAAAGTAGGGACTAACACAGCATTATGAATTACCATACGTGCCTTTTTTGACACATTCTGGTTCTTCACAATAGAGTGTAGTGCCCCATTCACTCTATTCCCTGCATTTACTCGTCGTTTTATATCCTTATCATATCTACCATCCCTGCTAAATACACATCCCAAATACACAAACTCATCCACTTGCTCAATTATCTCTCCTTCTATTCTTATTTCACATACCGTTTTGCTTTCCTCTCTTTCAAAAACCATCACTTTCGTCTTACTTGCGTTCACTTTCATTCCCCTTTCCATTTTTTGAACATAAACAAATATCTGCATAAATGTCAATTTGGATTTTCATGGGGATGCCCAAAAACTGGCGCTAATGTAAAGATAATAAAACATATTTCTGTGCATGTGAGAATTTGGAATATGCTTTGGGTATATTTTGTGCCCTTTACAAAGCCTTCGACTGTTTTCACCATGAGTAATAATTCAGGAATCTTCAGCGTTATTGCAGTGCTTAAACTTATTATTTTAAATTTAATTAATATAACGCAGACAGTTATTATTGCTGGTAAAAGCACTTCCGGGTCGTCTGTTAACTGAGAAAGAGGCTCAGAGCCGTGCCGAATACTGTATAGCGCAGAGAGTAGCTTGAAGGAACAGGAGGCATTATTATTCCAGTGCTGCGATGAACCTTGTGAAGCAAGATGGCTTGCAGGATATGAAGACTGCAGACGATATCTGCTCGGGAGCGAATGAGTGGGGTATTTTATGACGATGATGAAGCTTGAAGTTTCCGAAGGTTGTTGGTTGTGTGTTCAGATTACGTCGGGGTCACCACTGTGGCCGTGGAAAGAAAAGGGGAGATCTCCCGCCGGGCAAGAATTTTCTGCCCGGGGAGCGGCCAACGCTCCATGTGAAAGTTCGGAGATGTTCTATATATACTGTTTATTTATTTATTTATTTGCCATTACATTACGTAACATTGGTGCGTCAAAATTACAATTACAATTATATAGATATAATAATATAGTTAAAATTACAAATTATACAATCACAATAGTATAATTAAAATACATCTCATTTACAGTACATTATTCTACGTGTGAAACAAGTCAGAAAATGAACATTGCTTAAATATTCTTCTATGTTGTTAAAAGCGTGACCTAAAAAGAATGTTTTTATCACTTGTCGGAACGCATTTAGCGGAAGTCTTGTTATTTTTATTGGCAATTTATTGTACATTTTAATTTTTATTGCAAAACCCTGCTTGAACACTTTGACTAATCTGGTTCTTGGAACAACTAATCTTTCGCGATTTCTAGAATTGTAGTTGTGTACGTGCTTCTTCATTGGTAGTTTACTTTTTTCCTGGTGCACTTCTAGAAGCGATCTATAAATATATAACGAAACGACAGTCATAATTTTCGCTTTTTGGAAAGTGTTTATGGTTCGGAATTTTGATAGCGTGATTTAAGATTGGGTGTGTTTCGCTTGCGGCGCGACGACAGCGCTGCCACATTTCAAAACTTTTGATAAAGCTGTGACAAAGTCCTTTTACACTTATATAATTTTTATTATAATCTAATAAAAATCTAATTTAGGATCTATAACGATTTAAAATTGTTAAGCACCGCTCTCACTTTTATTTTAAAACTTTTAATAAAGCTGTGAAAAAGTCCTTTTAAACTTGTATAATTCTTATTATAATTTTTTTAATTAAATTTAAGTCTTATTATATTTTTTTACGAAGTGAGGTTTTTTTAAAACAATATTTAACCATTAGGCTAGTCTTGGTATTACTCTCGAAGCAAAACTTCAGTGAGTTTCAACTCCATATACTTAAACTAGAAAGTGTACTAAGTTCTGTAGCTTATGCTGAAAAAAGATAAGTTTTACTAGTGTTGAGAGAGGTAGATTAGTTTATTTCAGTTATTTTTATAGCATTATATCTTATGGCATTTTGCTATAGGAAAATGCATCTGAAATAGAAATTATGTTTTAATGTTGTTTGTAGAAGAGGCCCATAAGAGTCACTTCTAGCTCTCAAAAGTCTCTCAGAGCAAAATAAAAATGCTAATTTTGGCCTAAAAATTTAATTTACGTTTACAAAAACTAAGGTTTTTTAAAATAAAAAAGTGATGTATATTATGTAAACATTAAAAACAAAGACCTGGTACCAGTCACTGGATCCCAAAGAGTTAGTAATTCATTCATAGAGCATTATATACCCTTTTATAACAAGGTCCCAGAAAATATACAAGGTCTCTCTAATATGAAGTTCAAATATTATATTATAATTTAGATGAATACATAGTTGATAATAACCCCTGAGAATGAGGTGACCGCTTCCAAGCTGTTTCTTGAATAACTTTTATAAGAAGTTTGTACAACCTGTATTCCTATTGTATAATTTTACTTTGAAAACAAAATGTTAATATTAAGTTTATTGCTGGTTCTTCTATGGAACGAAGTTTTTTTCTGAACCAGTAGCTTACCACTAAAAGTTTAGTAAAAAATTACATTCAATAAGAATTACTAGTAATCTTTCGTTATTACAGCCCTTCACAAGTCCATTGCTGAACATAGGCCTCCCCCAAGGAATGCCACCTGTATCCATCGACTTCCTGCATGTCTTATCAGGTCATCACTCCATCTAGTAGGAGATCGCCCTACACTTCATCAACCAGTACGAGGCTGCCACTCAAGAAACTTCTTTCCCCATCGGTTGTTGGTTCTTCGAGCTATATGGTCGGCCCATTGTCAGTTTACTAATCCGCTGGGCTATGTCGGTCACTCCTGTTCTGCTAGGATGGAGGATATCCTCATTTGTAAGTTTATATAGCATAGTCCCGAACATAACCCTTTCTCGCTGAGTGACCTTGAGCGTTCTCATACGGCCAGCAGTAAAGGACAACGTCTCAGTTCCATAAGTCATCACTGAAAACACGCACTGATTGTACAGTCTCATTTTAAGATTTTAAGGTAAAGCTGACGAGAAAATGTGTCATTATTTACTACTTACTACTGCGGATATCCTCGTTTTCGAGTCTATCATGCAGACAAACCACGAGTATAGCCCTTTCCATAGCTCGCTGAGCCACTTTGAGCTTCCTTCTACGGCCAGCAGTGAAGGACCACGTCTCAGATCCATAGGTGATCATTGGCGACACGTACTGGTTGTACAATCTAGTTTTGAGGTTTGAGATATGCCTGACGAGATGTGTCGTAATCTCCCGAACGCTGCCCAGCCGAGTTGAATCCGTCAATTGCCTTCTCGGCCGAAGAAGGCCTTACCTAGTCCGACTATTTGTCCCAGATAAACATATTCGTCAACAACTTCGCGCTTAGTGCTCGCAACAATTACCGGCATAGGTGTGACATGGACGTTACACATGATCTTTGTTTTGTCCATGTTGTAGCAGCCAGGCTAATCGGCAATAAATAATATATACCCTGCTGCTACCATAAGACAGAAGGCGAAGAAAACATTTATTTCCTAACTATCCCCGGCTACTGAGATACTGTGGGCTGCATATTTGCTCGCCGACTACGCGCGCGGTTTTTTTTTTGCGCCCGAAGCAAATATAGGCAACCCGAGAGAACTAGAGATCTCTAAGCCGTATACGAACGCGACCCTCCTTGGCAGAAAGGAGGGCGCACTACGCGCGCGCTCCGTCATGCACAACTTTTATAGCCCGGTCTAGCGACGTAGATACGATACGATAACACGAGTCTCACGCCGGCAAATGGAACGTACATAATAGTTGTATTTTAAATAATCATTATTGGTCATAAAGATTATTATGATTTGATTATATATGGTGTATGTACTGTAATTGGCTAGGCAAATAAAAATTGTTACTATTGGTTAACTAACGACGTAGCCGGACATATAAATATAGGCTGGGTCGACGTAAAATTCATTCCATATTCCATATTCCGTATTCCATATTCAATACTCGATACACCAGTCGTTTGCACATAAGTAGTAGTTTCATTTCTCCGCCACTAGACCACTCGGAGTCTGTTAATAGTGGACCGCTTATCCCCACTATTACAATGTTCATCTTAAGACCTATCCGTCGGAAGGCACTGTTGAGGTCATTGAACATAGTGCTAAAGTCCTCCAGCAATTCTGCCATAAGTACTATATCGTCGGCAAAACGAAGGTGAGTGATGTATTCGCCATTGACGTTTATACCGTATCCTTTCCAGTCCAGTAGCTTGAAAACTTCTTCCAATGCAGCGATGAAGAGTTTCGGGGATATTACGGCACTCTGTCTTATACCTCTCTGCAGTTTCGTACTTTGATTTTGTACTCGGATAGCCATCGTAGTCCTTTTTTTTTCAAACATTTCAGCACTTCGATATACCGACTTGGCATCGCTGAAGGACTGTAGCACCGCCTAAATTTCGACGGAATCAAAGGCTTTCTTATAGTCCACATACCCCAGGCAAAGTGGCAGATTTGTGCAGAAGATCTTCGGTCTTCTGTACAATTTCCCGAAGGGTTTGGTCTAAGGGCCTGCAGTGGCGTAGCAAGGGGGGGCGGGCCGCACCAGGTGTCACCTTTTTTGGGGTGATACCCACCCGGTCTCTCAACTTTAAGAACATTGTACAAACAAAAAAATGACTAGCACAAAATTTCTGTTTCGGAGATTCCTCATGCTTCATGTGAGAGGAGTTTCAGTAAATTAAAATTAATAAAAAAACTATTTGCGGGTAACAATGACCCAATCGCGGCTTAGCAATCTTGGTATATTAGCCATCGAACACGAGGCAGTACAAAATATAAATTTCGATGAAGTTATTGCTGAGTTTGCAGTTGTCAAAGCTAGAAACAAGAAATTTTAATTGTATAACAATTCCTTTTCTGTCTTAGTTATTATTGTGTTTTGTTATTTCTTCAATATTATAAATAATAAATGATCCAAGTCCTTTATCATATAAAATGTATTGCTTTTTACTTTCGATGGGGTGACACCACCAACTTCCGCATCGGGTGCCACCCAAGGTAGCTACGCCACTGAGGGCCTGTATGTGGTCTATGGTACTATAGCCTTTTTGAAAACCGGCTTGTTCGAGTGGCTGAAAGTTGCCGAGTCTGCGTTCAAGACGATTCGTTATGACTCTCGAAAACAGCACATAGACGCAGTTTATAAGTGATATCTGCACTGTAGTTCTTCAAGAGAGCGTTGTCACCTTTATTGAAGAACAAGACCACTTTCGAAAGAAAATACTGGGTCCATACCTATATTCGCCTCGCTAGACTGAAATTTAGTTATGTATGTTGAATGCTGATGTGCCTTCGGATGTTAGTTGTACGTTTTTGGGAATATCCGCGTATTTTAGTGCGGTCCGGTCTGTTAATTTCCGCTGTTCTTTGAGGGGCTTTTTGTACAAAGCACTCTAAGTTTCTCATTTGAATTATGCGATACAGTTATTAATTATACATTTTTAGTATAAAAATTCCACCGTAGACTGTTCTTTGTTTACACAGGCACTTACAGTTTCGTTTTTAATCAGAAAGTTACTATTTTTTTAGTTTATCCTTGAGAATTCATTCTTTTGGGAACCTTTTTGCAACGAATGTTTTTTATCAGAGAGCGTACAATATATGATTAGGTGGAGCAAAATAAATGACTGTTCCAATACGAAAAATTGACAAAAATACAACAGTAAAGTCGTTGAGAATGCAGATTTTAGTCATTTGTGAAAACGTTTGTGAATGCAGTTGAAAGAAATTCCGTCTGGTGTTGAATCTTTATCAGAAATATATTTTTATTTTCGATTTTAAATGCAAAAATGGTGATTAAATAATCATTACTGATAATTATAATGACGTTATTTTTTTTTGCTGTAAACACCCACGGAACATTATAATAATCATGTTCCCCACAGCCTTGTCGACGCTTAACACGACTACTCGTGTTTTTTTTTATTTAACAAGCGTGACAAACGAGTACACAGTCCACCTGATGCTAAGTGGAAGCTGTGGCCCATAGACATCTACATCTATCCTCGATTACGAATTAAAAAGCAGATGCGATGTCACCCCAGAGGACTAAGATGGAATGCCTCGATTCCAGTATCATACAAAACACAGCAGTATTAAGATGCTATTTTACGCTGGTATTCTGTGAGAGCGTGGTCTTTCCCCAGTCGAGCCGACCCATTCGTGCTACAGCTATACTTCTAATATAACTGCTGCATGGCTATAATCACATTTATAATATATCAAATTCTATGTAATAAAATATTTTCGAAAAACGTCATCACAAAATGTTATATTGTAATGACTTTACAAAATGTCATTATTGAACAAAATGTAGAAAGAAGATCCAGTTACGAAACGGTTAGAAAAGAGCGAGTTGCTGAGGAGTTATTAAATAATGATCAGGAGTCAGTTAGACAGTCGATACCTGAGCGTTTGCACTACCATTATGGGAAGAATCTTCTCTCTACCACACGTACGTAACGAAGAACCGTGAATCAAATTACAAAATTTGATTAACGTTTTTTCGATAATATTAATACACATTAATTTATATAGCCTTTTCATCAAATAACCGTCCATTTTTTTTGGTTTTAGCTTTGAGTCGTATGGAATATTATTTATTGTATGATGGCGGTGTAATGGACGCCACACACGGTCAGTTAAACTGATCATTCCAACTGATCAGTTCAAACTAAAACTGTTGATATTTTATAAAATATCGGATCTTCGATATTAATACATTTATAATGATCGATATATCGAAAATCCACTATTTTGAAAAATATCAACAGTTTTAGTTTGGTCTCATCAGTTGAAATGATCAGTTTTACTGACTGTGTGGGTTCCATAAGAGAATGAATCCATCGCGCCATTTCGTCCCATTGGTAACATAGAAACCGACAACTTGAAATGCCATAAGATCTTATATCTTATATATTACCTCTTCACGCCAGGCGTAAAACGTGTAGACCGGCGACGGTAAGGAGCATCAAAGATCATAGATTATACATATTAATAGAAAATAGGAAGGCATGTCATTATATTAAGAAAATATACGTGGTAGAGCCAAGCTGCAACTATATTGTGATTGTAGCACGAATAGCCCAGCTCAACCGGGGACCACACTATTTTAGAATACCAGCGTAAAATAACAACTTAATCCCACTGTATTTCGTAATGTTAACGTAGAGAACCGGAGACCTAGTTGCACTAGAAACCAGGTATTACATCTTAGCCCTCAGGTGTGACAGCGCATTGTACATAAATCTAGATGTCTATGGTTCACAACGTCCACTTACCATCAGGTGAACTGTATACTCATTTGTCACCTATATTCAATGATAAAAAAATCAAAGACGCGAAACATCTGTTACATACTGCTATCGGCAATGCAAGCCAAGTGTGACAATTAAGGAAAATCCTTTCTGCAAGGAAGAGAATGTCCATGTTCAGAAATGAAATTTTACGCTCCGATTAATTAGATTTAATTTTAAGTTATCATGGGTTTCGTCAAAAAATAGTACTACTGCATTAGAATAGTATTTGTTAGCGGTATTTAGTTAATTAAGCCTTCAATCCCCATAAAATCCCATGCAGTCGCATGCATCCGTCAAATCCCGAGCGGTGGCATGCGACCGCACGAGCCCACAGCAATTTAAGCGGTTAAAACTTATATTTAGAGACTACTTTTCTGTGAAGAAGTTTGGCATTATAAAATCTATACAAAATTCTCTATCCTGTGGTCTAAACAAAAGTCAGGTTTTACTTCATTACAAAAAGACTTTATTGTATTTTGATAACAAAAAACGGGTACATACCAAGGGGATGTCGGCAGCGTGAAAATCACTATTTTTTAACTTTTAACTTTATAAAACCACTTGAGATTTGACGGAATATCGCCGTGGTCAGATCCGACCATTTGGGGTTTGAGAGGCTAACTGATATAGTAAGTCATGCTGTAAGAGTTAATAGGGATAAAGGGATAAGGTGTCCTGCCGCAATAAGGGATCAGGGCCGACTGGCGCTGGTGTGGAGTGTATGTGTGCGAAAGCGTTTCCGTGGCTTTGCCGACATGTAACAGAGGATATCATAGGCTTGATTCGACATATCATGCCTTTGCCCTCGCTAGACTTGTGTGAGGGAATGTGTACATTCCCCAAAAGAATTGTAAAGCGCAAAATAATATTTAATAATAAGAAAATATACCAACTTATGTACAAAAAAGAAGGTACGAGTATCAAACGGGCACACAGTCAACCACACGACAAAAAAACATGTTGTCCACCGGAGGGACTTAGGCGGAACCCCTCTTTATCAGTAAAATGTTACTCTAGTTCTCGACGAAACAAAGCAGCATTATACTACTGCTAATGCTTTTTAGGCTGATATACTGTGGTGTTCCGCCATTTAGACCAACTTATAGTCTTTGCATTATAGCATAGTGCGGGTGACATTTTATAGTTTAGCATGTCTAGAAATGGTACAATGTTAAATTGATTTTAAAATGGCTATTAACGATAAACAAAGCAAAGCAAAAATTATCGATTAGCTATCGATAAATAAATTAAAATGCATGTCAATTTTATACAAATTATGACAATATAGTTCATATTATCCTATGTATAATTTGAAAAGAAAATTATCTCCTATTTTATGATATTTGTTTATGTTAATAGTAACATTTTTTTAACATTAAAACAAATAAAATGACTGCCACCCGTGATTTTTAGCATGACGTTGACCACATTTGCTGCTTTTTAAAGTACTAGTGCTAGCATCTTTCGCTATAAATGTGTATTGGTGTTCCTAGGTCAAGTAGGTCAGATAACGGAATGGAAAGTAAAGATAGTCAAGAATTTGTTTTACAAATCTAACAAAATAAAAAATAGGCTTTTTGTAGCCATTTTCGCCGCCATGAGGTACCTATATTAGTATTTGTGACACAATGCGTAATGTAATAATTTTTTACTTTTTAAAAAAATGACCAATTTGCTTTATAATTATTTTTGTTTTGATTCTGATTGTTTTGATGATTATTTTTGTTCAGAGCTAATGAACAAACAATGTATCGACAAACATCGGAAAAACTGCATATTCGTCTATGTGCGTTTTTCTATTTCGGCAAATCAGAACTTGACTCATAACGATTAGCTACCGTTAGACTCAAAATTTTCTGAATGACTTATTTTTATGTTGTTCTGAAAAAATTACTAAATCTTATGAACTCAGAACGCATCTACTTCACAAAACCCTCAAAAACGGCTTCAAACAATGAAAACACACATTCAATTCATAATCAAATTACAACCTCAACACCCAGATAAAATCCTTGCATCGCACGCATAATATCACTTTATTTATTAAAAACGATATTACCTATATATCGCGGAGAAGTTTTTGGCCAAAAACCAAAAAGATTTTTGTGCGTTCATGGACTTGGAAAAGTCATATGACAGAGTGGATAGGAATGTGCTGTGGCAAACACTGAACTCATTTGGGTTGAGGGCTGGCTTGATACAGGCATTGGAATCTCTTAATAGGGACGTGAAGTCCATTTTGATACTGTGATCTGTGACGCAGACGCGGCGTGCAACGCGTCGTTGTAGACAAAACAGTTTTGTTTTAAATGTGCGACGCATCGTAGACAAAAAAGTTTCATTTTTATTTTAAAGCAGACTTGTCTATGTGAGGTAAGACTGTCTTAAAACTGGCGTGACTGCAATCTGCGCTCAGTATGGAGTATGGTGAGAAAATACGAAATGTCAAAGCTAAAAAATTTAGTAACGGCCACAGTAGCAGCTTACAGATGTATATTCAATTTGTTGTCATAATTATCGATGGAAGTACAGTCGAGATTACTTTAACCTGTACGCCAAGCCATGCTCACTTTCGATCGCGCAATACCAACCTTACGCCCGCCAAGTAGTGATCGAATTAGATCAGAATTATGTAAACATGTCTACCTATGAAAAAACTATTTTTTCGTTTTAAACAAAACCAAAGACACTATGCAATAGATATTAGTATCAAAGACAAAGATATGCTCTTTTATTTTAAACCATAACCTGGCAATGTTTCTTAGAAAAAAAAAAAAAAGAAATCACTCTGAACTTCCGGCGTTCCACGTGTCACTTTGATGAAGTTGCTCTGTCTTTTTTATAGAATTTTATATTTGTGTCTGGACTAAAAACGAAAGTATTATACTTTTTACATTTCTTGTAATATAGTCAACACGTAGATATATAATTTGTGGTATAAAAAGTGAAAAGTAAATTGCCAAAAGTACTTCAAATTCCGAAAGGCCTGTTTTGGCGGGCGGGTTATAAATGTGTTATTTTTCAAATTCTCATTTATTTTTAGTGTAAAATGTAAGTAAAAATAGTTTTCCTACATATTTTGAAATAACATGACGTTGTATTTATTTCAAATTCACACGAACATATTTTAGAAATATTGTTCGAAATGTCACAGATAAAATATTATTTTATTTTTTTTTTTTAATTTTTTAATATTTTAATATTTTGGTATGAGTAACGAATGGAAACACATAAAACATAAAATATACATATTTCCAAACAATTTCATATAAATTTCTCCAAAAACAAAGGTGTAGAATTCAAATTAGTAGTAATTTTGTCACTAAAATTGAAGTTTATACTACTATTATGCTATACAGTGTAATTTATATACTTTATTACAATTTCTAGCAACCAAAAATAATTTTATTCGATAGTTTATACATTCAACAAGACTTCCTGTAAGTTTTATCCATAAATATTGTCTCAAAGTGAAAATATAGCAAAATTGCAAAAAATTTCCTAACCTAGAAATTTTCCCGCCAAAAAGGTCCCGAGTGAACGGGAGTGTAACAATGTCGCGCGCTGTCAGAGCGTAGAAGCGAGATCAACAAAATTTCGGAATAAACATAAAATTATTTAATTCCTATTTCTTAATTTTACCCCTTTCTCTATTTATTTGTTTATTGTATTACGTGAATCGTAAGCTACTTAAATTTAGTGTTAATGAATATGACGGTATTGCACCATATAAAATAGAATTATCGTGCTTATTTTTTGCGATTGTATTCACTTAACAGTTCTTACATCCGATTATGTGGCACATCTCTAGTCATAGATAATATTGTATATACGGAAATCTCTAGTGGGTAATTAAAAAGTTACCGCTAGTATGCGTAATACGCAACTGCGCACACATCTAAAATAAATTAAACTTTTATAATTTTATTAGTATAAAAAACTACGTTAGGTGAGATTTTTAAGTTAATGTTATATTAATAATAATAACTGAATATAAAAAATAATAAAAACAAATTCAGTGTTATTTTCTCGTAATTCTTACATTGTCGTAATGTTGGTAACGCACACAAGCTATGTTCTAGTGACCTCAACTTGTCAGCCGCACCATGCTACAACACAAAGGCTATAGGTATTTTCAGAACTTTCTCACTATTACGGACTAAGATGGAATATCTTATTATAAATAAGAGAGTCACATATCAAAGAAAATACAACAGCAGTTCTTCCCCGTTCGAGCCGATCCAATGTTGCTACATCCATTACACACTACAGCCTGAACTTACAATAAAAGAAAATATTAATTTAAGGATGAAAGTTTCTTCTTTGATCCGAATATTAGCTTGACAACTCGGTGGCTAAGCATTTGGTTTCGGCGCTGCAGTGTCACGGGCTCACGGGTTCGAATCCAGCACGGAAAAAGAGTTTATATGGCCTACTATTAATTATTCCAAGTCTGGATGTTTGTAATTATACAATTTTGTAGGTAAAGCTCCTTCACGGTAAAGGAGAAAATCTTGCTGTAGAGGTAACTTTAAATAATAATAATTATTGTTTTGTATTCGAACCCTAACCAAAGCTTAACATTATATCTGGAACTAACGACTTAGCATTGAAATATTGTACTAAAATTAAGTCATAGAATCAATAATAAGTAGGTATATGACTTATATACTCGTTTTTCATTTTAACAGTTTCAATAAAATTATCTCCAACAGTTTCGCATTCCACCATTGACAAATGTGTCTCGAATGGTATCGGATTCCATCTTTACGATCGACCATTATTTTATAAACCAGATTATTATCTTCTACTAACATACAGAGTGGTATTATGTAAGGAGAAACGGTCACACTTTTTTTTAAATATGGGAGAGCAAAGCCCTATCGGGTACTTTTATAAAATATTGTGAGTATTTTACAAGCGGGAAATGATTAATAAATAAAAGTAAGTAAGTAAGTTACAGCCTATATACGTCCCACTGCTGGGCACAGGCCTCCCCTCATTTCTGAGAGGGTTTTAGGGCTAGGAAGTGTCCGCCGCGCTGCCCCAATACGTGTTGGCGAACTTCACATGTCTTCGAATTTTTTTTTCTTATTTCTCGGACATGCAGGTTTCCTCACGATGTTTTCCTTCACCGCCGAGCACGAGGTACATCAGCACTTAAAATTGAAATTAACAATTTCATTAGTGCCAGCAGGGATCGAACCCGGTTTGCTCGCGTACTGTGAAATTTACAGCGAGCGCTAACCATCTGAACTACCGCGGCTCTTATTAATAAATAAATAAGGAATTAACTGATGTGAACACAAGTGGAATAGGGACAATTACCTATATACCTAGGTTTAAAAAGCAAAAACCGAAGACACGATTTGGTGCGCACGAGCAAGGTATTTACAACGGCAGTCGCACATTTTTACGTGGTAGAGTCACGCTGCAGCCACATTATTATAGTTGTAGCACGAATGGGTTAACTCGACCGGGGAAGTAATGCGCTCTTACAGAATATTGGCGCCGAATAGCAGCTTAATACTGCTGTGTTTCGTATGGTGAGTGAAGAGAACCGGAAACCCTTTTTCACTGGAAAGGAGACATTCCGTCTTAGTCCTCAGGTGTAACAACGCATCTGCATTTTCATTCTTAATCTAAGATAAATGTCTATGAGCCACACCATCCACTTGCCGTCAGGTGGACTGTGGGTTCGTTTGTCATTCTTATTCTATAAAAAACATGGATTATTTGGTTTTCTCGATCCTCATTTACACAACTTTTGCAACGGTAAAGTTAATGTATATTTTTTAACATCATATGAATGCAGATAAAAGCTGTCTCTTCATATTGTATATTGTTCATGGATATAAATAAAATAAAAATATTATATAGGTGTGGGGGAGGGGGTTCGTTACAGTACGCGTTTGTGTACGTGATGATAGCCGTGTAGTTACGGTGAACGGTTGGTTTAGTAAAAAATATGATAAACACTCTGTAAACGCTAGGAACAAACACAAGCTGATTATAGATAATAGAGAGTGATACCAGTTTCTCGACTCCACAGAGACAGTAATTCATTCTTGAGGCAATTTATACTCTATTACAACAAAGTCCGTTAAAAAATCCAAGGTCTCTCTATTACCAAGTTTAAATATTTAACTAAACAGAAACTATAAAAAAGGGTTATTATAATATAATTATATTACATGGTTCAGGGCTCCAAAGTCTTTACCAGAGATCTGTCTGCCAGTAAGAGCCAACTGTCAAAGCCGAAGACTGAGTGTGGCAGCATCGTTTCCGGGACACCTGAGATTTTGAGTGAGATTGAGAGGTTCTATGGGCAGCTGTACACATCATCGTTGGAGCCACACGCTAGTGTGAGTAACGATCCAAGAGCAAGTCTTATCCAACACTATTCCGATGATATCCCGGACGTCAGTCTAAGCGAGATTAGAAGTGCGGTGGTGTTGTTCTTTAAGAAAGGCGACAACGCTCTCTTAAAGAACTACAGACCGATTTCCCTTCTGAGCCGCGTCTATATGCTGTTTTGGAGAGTCATTACGAATCGTCTCGCACGCAGACTCGACGACTTCCAGCCTCCCGAACAAGCCGGTTTCCGAAAAGGCTTCAGTACCATAGACCAGATACATACCCTGCGGCAGATTGTACAGAAAACTGAAGAGTACAATCTGCCACTTTGCCTGGCGTATGTGGACTAAGAGAAAGCCTTTGATTCCGTCGAAATTTGGGCGGTGCTACAGTCCCTCCAGCGCTGCCAAGTTGACTGTCGGTATATCGAAGTGCTGAAGTGTTTGTACAGTAGGGCTACGATGGCTATCCGAGTACAGAACCAGAGCTCGAAACCTATCCAACTGCAGAGAGGTGTAAGACAGGGTGACGTTATATCCCCGAAACTCTTCACCGCTGCATGGGAAGACGTTTTCAAGCTACTGGACTGGAAAGGATACGGTATTGACATCAATGGCGAGTACATCACTCACCTTCGATTTGCCGACGATATAGTCCTTATGGCAGAATCGCTGGAGGACTTAAGCACTATGCTCAATGACCTCAGTAGTGCCTCCCAACGGATAGGTCTTAAGATGAACATGGACAAAACAAAGATCATGTTCAATGTCCATGTCACACCTATGCCAGTAGTTGTTGGGAGCACTATGCTCGAAGTTGTTGACGAGTACGTTTACCTGGGACAAATAGTCCGACTAGGTAAGTCCAACTTCGACCGAGAGGTCAATCGACGGATTCAACTCGGCTGGGCAGCGTTCGGGAAATTACGACATATATTCTCGTCAGGTATACCTCAATCTCTAAAAACTAGATTGTACAACCAGTGCGTGTTGCCAGTGATGACTTGCGGATCTGAGACGTGGTCCTTCACTGCTGGCCGTATGAGGACGCTCAAGGTCGCTCAGCGAGCTATGGAGAGGGCTATGCTCGGAGTTTCTCTGCGTGATAGACTCAGAAATGAGGATATCCGCAGTAGAACCAGAGTGACCGACATAGCCCAACGGATTAGTAAGCTGAAGTGGCAATGGGCCGGCCGTATAGCTCGAAGAACCGATAACCGATGGGGAAGAAAGGTTCTTGAGTGGCAGCCTCGTACCGGTAGGCGTAGTGTAGGGCGACCCCCCACTAGATGGAGTGACGACCTGGTAAGATATGCAGGAAGTCGATGGATGCAGGTGGCTCAGGACCGTGCTTTGTGGCATTACTTGGGGGAGGCCTATGTTCAGCAGTGGACTTGTGAAGGGCTGTAATGATGATGATGATGATTACATGGTTAATAATAACCCCTGACAATGAGGTGGTCACTTCCAAGCTGTTTCTAAAATAAATTTTGTAAACATTTTCTGATCATTGACATTTGAATCTTTTTTTAAAAGTCCCAATAGGTTTCTTGCTGGTTCTTCTCAGAACAGAAGTTTTTTTTCGAACAAGTGGTAAAATAGGAAATTGACTTTTGATAAGAATTACTTGTAATCTATATTGAATAAATTTAAAAGAAAAAAAACAATAGACCATAATATCTAGAAAAAAACTGTAGCAGTGACGAATATCCTCCTAAATCATTCTACGTGAAGGCCCATGTTCAGCAGTGGACTTTGATAGATTGTAATGAATGAATGATAATGAATGGTATGCTGATGAATAGTGTTCATCAAGGAGCCAGCGGAAAGACTCGTTTTGAGTGTAAGTTTTTGGTGCGAGCCGTTATTGCCTTCGTTTTGACGTTTGACGTTCGGTTTCGTTTATTTTTTTCATAGAAATAATATGTATTACGTACTAGAAAAGACGTCTATCTGCTCAAACTTACTTAGTCTGTGTTATAAAACGGTACTCCTAGCCGTGTTGTGGCGGTGTAGGAATATCCACTAACTAATATTATCCTATGGGTGTCGTAAGAGACAAGAAATGTCGAAACAGGTGATGAGTAGCAGCATCTTCCTGGCAACAACTCAAAATAATAAAAACTGCGGTTGCCAACCGTGGCAACCGTTCGCCAAGTGTGGCAACTATGGCAAAATCTCCCCTGTGAGGCAATCAATGGGGGAGGCTTATGTTCAGCAACGGACTTTTATAGGCTGAAATGGATAGAAGGTGCCTCTCCACGCGCTCCGCCCTGCCGCACCGATTTTGTTGACAGTGTCTATTCCAGTACGTAGTGCATATTTGTGCAATGTTTTTTTGCATCATTTATTCATCATAGCCAGTCGAAGTCCGCCGAACATAGACCTCCCGAAACTTGCTTCATAATCATAAAGGGGATATTTGCCGTAGGTTGCGATTGCAGTTTCGCCTTTTAAAATCGACGTCAAAATAAATATTGAATTTTTTTTAATGAAACATGCTTTAATAACTTGTTAATACACAAAAGTAAAAAGTTGTAAATAATTTCATTTTAATTGGAAATTTTATACATCATATCAAAATTATATATTTTCTAACCTTGAAACATCATACCATATATTAAATATTTGTCTCAATGTATTGCAGGCTCTCAAACAAAAGCGTCTTACATTTTAACAGCAAGAGAGAGAAAAAAGATAGTGATCCACAAGAGAGTGGTACAGTGGTCCGATCCACTTCAATGGAAGAATCAATGAATTGCAATGTTGCAATGAATTGTAAAATTGCAAGGGTTCGAAGTAAACTTGGAGCAGTCCAATTATTCGATTTGAAGACCTGCTACTGATCTAACTCAGCTTAAAGCCACGTAAGATTGACCTGCAGCAATGAGTTTTGAGCCAAAATAAACAGCATGAATGGCAGCGCGGTGGACAATTCCTTGCCCTAAAACCCTCTCAGAAATAAACGGAGGCCTGCGCTCAGCAGTGGGACGTATATAAGGCTGTAACTTTCCTTTTTATTGAATATCGATTACATGGATACTTATTGAAAGTCATTTACCACTGGTTCGGAAGAAACCTCTGTCAAACCCATCTGCACTTTTATAAACATTAATCTTCTTCTGATATATAAAAAATTATCTTTGTTTGTTCGTATTTTATATCCCACCATATCGTTTATCAGAATTGCGGTAAAATTTTTATCAACTTATTGCTTACACTAACACGAAAGTTATAGGCATAGTACAATTAATTTAAAATAGATGGCGCTCGTGTCTCACCGATAAATTTATTTTAGTTATATATCATTCAAGTGCAAGGAATGTAATCATCATTCCTAATTAAACAATATAACCCTTGCAAATGTAAAACAATATTTCCACAAATATTTCTTCTGTGACAGCAATGCGCCGGGTACCAACTAGTCTTTAATATATAAAAATTAAGTACCTGGTTGACCGAGCTTAACTCGTTCTTTTTTTAAATTGTGTGTTTTGGAAATTATATTTAGATACAAATTTCATACATATGAAATATGAATAATATATTTTGATCTTACCGACATAATAGAAAAAACCTGAACTGGTTATTTAAATGAACAATCATGAGTGCAATTAGTTTGATTTAAATTTTCATGTATTCTAAAAAAATACTAAAAAAAGGGCTCGAAATAATAGATTTTCTCAAAAAAGAAGGGAACTTGAAAAAAAACCAAAAAAACCAAAAAAATCGAACTGAAGACAGGATTTGAACCAGGGTAATACATTCCGCATGCGACTGTTATCCCAATTGAGCTATTATAATCGTTAACGTGCTGTCAAAATTTACCTTCTTACTCTAACGGTATTGTAGCAGTTTTTCATTCCTTGAAAACATGGATAAAACGACATTTTCTAAAAATGAATCCTAGCTAGATCTACTGCCCCTATAGATTTATTGCCCCTGAAACCCCCTAGACACAAAATTTTATGAAAATCGTTGGAGCCGTTTCCGAGATCCCGATTATATATATATATATATATATATATATATATATATATATATATATAT
This sequence comes from Parnassius smintheus behrii, assembly GCA_036936625.1. Classification (NCBI taxonomy): domain Eukaryota; kingdom Metazoa; phylum Arthropoda; class Insecta; order Lepidoptera; family Papilionidae; genus Parnassius; species Parnassius smintheus. The sequence goes on along the minus strand of JAUPFT010000021.1, from coordinate 17,814,080 downwards.
ATATATATATATATATATATATATATATATATATACAAGAATTGCTCGTTTAAAGGTATAGGATTTTTGTTTGTTCATATTTTATGCGCTGCGATACCATTCATCAGATTGCGGTAAAACTTTGTCAACACATTGCTTGCATTTTGCACACTGCGTCCGCGGAAGATATAGGCATAGTTGGACCCAGTATGTAGCGGTGGTGTAGAATCCAGATATCACACGTGCGAAGCTGAAAAAATCTAGTACTGAACACAGGCCTCTTCCAAAGATTGCCCAAAGGAAGCATTTTGCCATAGTTGCCACGCTTTACGGTGGTTTGGCAATCGCAGTTTTTGAGATGTTATCAGGAGGATGCTGCTGCCCATCTTTTGTTTTAGTTTACCTCTGTCGCCTCTTACGATACCCTCGGGACGATATTTGATATGAGATTTAGTATAGAATAATAAACAATTTTTGTTTATTAAAAAAAATATAAACTTTTTGATAGGTCCTGCCTATTTTCTGAGGCATTGTTGTAAAATCATATAGGTACTATAAAGGAATAACTGACGTTCCTTGCACAAACGAGTTAATCGTAGTTAAATTTAAAAAAAATCGCTTCATTTTCATTATACTGCTGTTAATCGAAGCTATGTTACTTTCTGGATAAGATCGGTAAGATTTTATTCTACTTATTATATACAACGTGTCCCAAAATTCAACGATAAGCCAACACCGGAGGATAGACCTGCCCCTGACTAATCGGGGAAAAAAGAAAAAAAATATCCCAATTATATTTTAAGTTATATAAAAGAAATGAAATTCTTCAGAAATTGAGACCGTTTATGATATTTTTCACTACCATGACCACAATTTTTTAATATTTGTTTCTTTTTTTTTTAATAGGCAACCTGAATAGCACTGTTATCTACCACAATTCCTAAAAAATCCAGAATAACTCTTGTTTTATCACGAAAATTAATGAAACTTATTTTATTTCCTAAATTTTTTGAAGACTTTTACTTTTAACCAAATTTAACTTATCGTGGTGTAAAAAAAGTATGAACACTAGTATGGCAAGTTTTTTTAAAAATTGACGCAACTAACCAACATTCCAAAATGGTATAATACTCTAGGAAAACAAGTTATAAAAAAATATGGGCCTATTATTTCTAAACAGGGGTTCGTTCCAAATGACGGACGGGTGTAAGAAAAGTATTAGTTTTTGAAAAATGTTTAATATTTCAAAACAAATGTTACAAACAGTTTCACGTGTAATTTATTAAGTTATTAACATTATAGCAAATGTTCGAACTGTTTGCCACCAGCATTAATACATGCACGACATCGCCTTAAAAATGGTCGTTTTATTTGTCTTGCATATCTTCTGTTATTAATGTAATCAGCAGCCTGAGTGATATTTCGACGAAGCTCGTCGTTGAATTTTGGGACACGTTGTATAACGCAGTACTTGACTACAATGCCACCGGGTAGTAAGTGGTGATGAAGGCCTGGATTGTGATGGATGGAATCGTACTGTATTATCGTAATAAAAGCCTAATACATTCACTCTTGCTATTTTTAAACACCCAGGTTGTCATCTGACGGAAAAAACAGATGTCAGCAGCTTATTCCACTCCATTACAGTACGCATAACAAAAGTGTTTTTTGTGTATTTTTGTACTATAACCTTAACGAAAATAATCTTATATTACTTAGTATAAGCGTGTAACATCGTACAGTCCCCGCTCCTCATGAAATAGTGCCAAGAACGCTGCTTGCGCTTCCTTGTTGAATTGCAACGTGAAAGATTATCTCAACCCTTGTAAGATAATAAAATCCTCCTCCGGCCTCTTGTCACCAGTGGTGGCGACAAGACTCGGTATTTTTATCTATATTGCATGTTTTCTAGTTTCCATTCGCCATATATTAATTAAACATCTTGGTTAGAATTTTATTGATATGTTACATGGCAAAGAAACTATAGAAAGTACCTACACATCTTTGTTAAAAGCAACTATCAAGATGTTTTCTTATCCATCTTTTTATTATTATATTTTTCGTATTATTAGAATTATTTCAAGAATATAATTTACTTTAAAATCAATTAATTTCGTCAAAATTTCTATAAACTTAAGAACCTCTAGAATTATTTATAGAATTATTAATGGGCATCATTTTGCCATTCAAGTCATTCAATATCCATATCAAGCACAAAGGCCAAAGTCGTCTTTCTTAGTTAATATTTTTCCTTGGAATTCTAATAACAAAATGTCAATGCTCCTTTGCCAAATGAGCGTCATCCCTTATTATGTGGATAATGTTTACAATTTATAAGTGTTTTGTTCTAGGAATAGGCAACATCATGTTTCTCGATTAAAATTAAGACATTAATGTACATAGATAAGGAAAATTAAAAAAAATACATAACCACTCACGCCTGTCACCCAGAGGGGTAGGCAGAGACTACAGACTTGTGGCGGCGCTGTCGTCGCGCCGCAAGCGAAACATACCGAAGCCTAAATCACGCTATCAACATTCCGAATCATAAAAACAGCATATATAGAACATCACCGAGCTATCACACGGAGTGTTGGCCGCTCCCTTTGCAGAACACCTTGCCCGGCGGGAGATCTCCCCTTTTCCTTCCACGGCCACAGTGGTGACCCCGACGTGATCTGAACACGCAACCAAACACCTTCAGAAACTACAAATTTCAAGCCTTCGTCATTATCCTCAAGAACCCCCACCATTCACTACTGAGAATCTTCTTCTGCAGTCTTCAGTTCCTGCAAGCCAGTCCAACTTGTCTTCATCTCGACTCACCGCAAATTTATAAAGCAGACTTCTGGCACTTGCTCCGGCACATCGTTCTCACCGGCATCACTTGCCAGTGCGTAGTACGGCATGCATTACACATCGGCATATTATTCGCACCGGTGTCACTTGCCCTTACGCACACAGCATGCATTCCCCACCGGCATTAAAAGGACACAACGGCAATCGGACTGCACTATCGACCTCCGATCTGAGCAGGGGGGGTGATGTGGAGGCGCTGTCGTCACGCCGCAAGCGAAACATACCGAAGCCTAAATCACGCTATCAACATTCCGAATCATAAAAACAGCGTATATAGAACATCTCCGAGCTATCACACGGAGTGTTGGCCGCTCCCTGGGCAGAACACCTTGCCCGGCGGGAGATCTCCCGTTTTCCTTCCACGGCCACAGACTTCCATTTAGCACGATCCTGACATATCTTTCTCGCTTCTTCGACATCCATATACCTACGCATACAGGCTCGTCGGTTAAGGGTACTCTTAATTTGGCCCATTTTTAGTATATCGCCAATTTGGTCGACAAACTTCTGCCTAGGACGTCCCTTTCTGACTCTTCCATTCACTTCTGCAACATATATTTGCTTTGTCAGTCTTTCCGCATTCATTCTTTCTACATGACCAAACCACCGAAGCATTACTTTCTTAATCCCGGTCACCGCATCATCTTGTAAACCACACTCTTCTTTTATCACACAGTTTCTCACCCTGTCACTCAGATTCAGCCCTAACATACTCCTTAAAAATTAGTTCATTATAAAATTATTTTACTCGAGAAGAAAATTACTCAAATACGAGTCACGTTACGTTGTTGTACTAGCAAGCGACCCCCTTAGATGGAGTGCCAGCCTAGTGAAACACACAGGTAGACGATGAACGCAGGTGACTCAGGACCATATCTGGTGGCAATCTATGGTTGAGCTATGTTCAGCTGTGGACGTGTGATGGGCAGTAGTGAGTCATTATTTCTATCTTTGGCATATATATTCTTGAACTATTTTTAAGTCTAAGACCAAAATTTTATAACAACACTTCTGACCTAATTTTAAGCTATTGAAAAGGTCCATAAAATTAATCGCTTACTAGTGTAATAGCTTATGTATAATCAACTTTTGTAAACATGTAGTAGCTGTGTAAGAATATCCACTACCCCGCATCATCCCATGGGTGTCGTAAAAGGGTGTAATAGCTTATGTATAATCATCTTTTGTAACCATGTAGTAGCTGTGTAAGAATATTCACAACCCCGCATCATCCCATGGGTGTCGTAAAAGGGTGTAATAGCTTATGTATAATCATCTTTTTAACCATGTAGTAGCTGTGTAAGAATATCCACTACCCCGCATCATCCCATGGGTGTCGTAAAAGGGTGTAATAGCTTATGTATAATCATCTTTTTAACCATGTAGTAGCTGTGTAAGAATATTCACTACCCCGCATCATCCCATGGGTGCCGTAAAAGGGTGTAATAGCTTATGTATAATCATCTTTTGTAACCATGTAGTAGCTGTGTAAGAATATTCACTACCCCGCATCATCCCATGGGTGCCGTAAAAGGGTGTAATAGCTTATGTATAATCATCTTTTGTAACCATGTAGTAGCTGTGTAAGAATATCCACTACCCTGCATCATCCCATGGGTGTCGTAAAGGGTGTAATAGCTTATGTATAATCATCTTTTGTAACCATGTAGTAGCAGTGTAAGAATATCCACTACCCTGCATCATCCCACGGGTGTCGTAAAAGGGTGTAATAGCTTACGTATAATCATCTTTTTAACCATGTAGTAGCTGTGTAAGAATATTCAAGACCCCGCATCATCCCATGGGTGTCGTAAAAGGGTGTAATAGCTTATGTATAATCATCTTTTGCAACCACGTAGTAGCTGTGTAAGAATATCCACTACCCTGCATCATCCCATGGGTGTCGTAAAAGGGTGTAATAGCTTATGTATAATCATCTTTTGTAACCATGTAGTGGCTGTGTAAGAATATCCACTACCCTGCATCATCCCATGGGTGTCGTAAAAGGGTGTAATAGCTTATGTATAATCATCTTTTGTAACCATGTAGTAGCTGTGTAAGAATATCCACTACCTCGCATCATCCCATGGGTGTCGTAAAAGGGTGTAATAGCTTATGTATAATCATCTTTTGTAACCATGTAGTAGCTGTGTAAGAATATCCACCACCCTGCATCATCCCATGGGTGTCGTAAAAGGGTGTAATAGCTTATGTATAATCATCTTTTGTAACCATGTAGTAGCTGTGTAAGAATATCCACTACCTCGCATCATCCCATGGGTGTCGTAAAAGGGTGTAATAGCTTATGTATAATCATCTTTTGTAACCATGTAGTAGCTGTGTAAGAATATCCACTACCCTGCATCATCCCATGGGTGTCGTAAAAGGGTGTAATAGCTTATGTATAACCATCTTTTGTAACCATGTAGTAGCTTTGTAAGAATATCCACTACCCTGCATCATCCCATGGGTGTCCTAAAAGGGTGTAATAGCTTATGTATAATCATCTTTTGTAACCATGTAGTAGCTGTGTAAGAATATCCACTACCCTGCATCATCCCATGGGTGTCCTAAAAGGGTGTAATAGCTTATGTATAATCATCTTTTGTAACCATGTAGTAGCTGTGTAAGAATATCCACTACCCTGCATCATCCCATGGGTGTCGTAAAAGGGTGTAATAGCTTATGTATAATCATCTTTTGTAACCATGTAGTAGCTGTGTAAGAATATTCACTACCCCGCATCATCCCATGGGTGTCGTAAAAGGGTGTAATAGCTTATGTATAATCATCTTTTGTAACCATGTAGTAGCTGTGTAAGAATATCCACCACCCTGCATCATCCCATGGGTGTCGTAAAAGGGTGTAATAGCTTATGTATAATCATCTTTTGTAACCATGTAGTAGCTGTGTAAGAATATTCACTACCCCGCATCATCCCACGGGTGTCGTAAAAGAGTGTAATAGCTTATGTATAATCATCTTTTGTAACCATGTAGTAGCTGTGTAAGAATATCCACTACCCTGCATCATCCCATGGGTGTCGTAAAAGGGTGTAATAGCTTATGTATAATCATCTTTTGTAACCATGTAGTAGCTGTGTAAGAATATCCACTACCCTGCATCATCCCATGGGTGTCGTAAAAGGGTGTAATAGCTTATGTATAATCATCTTTTGTAACCATGTAGTAGCTGTGTAAGAATATTCACTACCCCGCATCATCCCATGGGTGTCGTAAAAGGGTGTAATAGCTTATGTATAATCATCTTTTGTAACCATGTAGTAGCTGTGTAAGAATATCCACCACCCTGCATCATCCCATGGGTGTCGTAAAAGGGTGTAATAGCTTATGTATAATCATCTTTTGTAACCATGTAGTAGCTTTGTAAGAATATCCACTACCCTGCATCATCCCATGGGTGTCCTAAAAGGGTGTAATAGCTTATGTATAATCATCTTTTGTAACCATGTAGTAGCTGTGTAAGAATATCCACTACCCTGCATCATCCCATGGGTGTCCTAAAAGGGTGTAATAGCTTATGTATAATCATCTTTTGTAACCATGTAGTAGCTGTGTAAGAATATCCACTACCCTGCATCATCCCATGGGTGTCGTAAAAGGGTGTAATAGCTTATGTATAATCATCTTTTGTAACCATGTAGTAGCTGTGTAAGAATATTCACTACCCCGCATCATCCCATGGGTGTCGTAAAAGGGTGTAATAGCTTATGTATAATCATCTTTTGTAACCATGTAGTAGCTGTGTAAGAATATCCACCACCCTGCATCATCCCATGGGTGTCGTAAAAGGGTGTAATAGCTTATGTATAATCATCTTTTGTAACCATGTAGTAGCTGTGTAAGAATATTCACTACCCCGCATCATCCCACGGGTGTCGTAAAAGAGTGTAATAGCTTATGTATAATCATCTTTTGTAACCATGTAGTAGCTGTGTAAGAATATCCACTACCCTGCATCATCCCATGGGTGTCGTAAAAGGGTGTAATAGCTTATGTATAATCATCTTTTGTAACCATGTAGTAGCTGTGTAAGAATATCCACTACCCTGCATCATCCCATGGGTGTCGTAAAAGGGTGTAATAGCTTATGTATAATCATCTTTTGTAACCATGTAGTAGCTGTGTAAGAATATTCACTACCCCGCATCATCCCATGGGTGTCGTAAAAGGGTGTAATAGCTTATGTATAATCATCTTTTGTAACCATGTAGTAGCTGTGTAAGAATATCCACCACCCTGCATCATCCCATGGGTGTCGTAAAAGGGTGTAATAGCTTATGTATAATCATCTTTTGTAACCATGTAGTAGCTTTGTAAGAATATCCACTACCCTGCATCATCCCATGGGTGTCCTAAAAGGGTGTAATAGCTTATGTATAATCATCTTTTGTAACCATGTAGTAGCTGTGTAAGAATATCCACTACCCTGCATCATCCCATGGGTGTCCTAAAAGGGTGTAATAGCTTATGTATAATCATCTTTTGTAACCATGTAGTAGCTGTGTAAGAATATCCACTACCCTGCATCATCCCATGGGTGTCGTAAAAGGGTGTAATAGCTTATGTATAATCATCTTTTGTAACCATGTAGTAGCTGTGTAAGAATATTCACTACCCCGCATCATCCCATGGGTGTCGTAAAAGGGTGTAATAGCTTATGTATAATCATCTTTTGTAACCATGTAGTAGCTGTGTAAGAATATCCACCACCCTGCATCATCCCATGGGTGTCGTAAAAGGGTGTAATAGCTTATGTATAATCATCTTTTGTAACCATGTAGTAGCTGTGTAAGAATATTCACTACCCCGCATCATCCCACGGGTGTCGTAAAAGAGTGTAATAGCTTATGTATAATCATCTTTTGTAACCATGTAGTAGCTGTGTAAGAATATCCACTACCCTGCATCATCCCATGGGTGTCGTAAAAGGGTGTAATAGCTTATGTATAATCATCTTTTGTAACCATGTAGTAGCTGTGTAAGAATATCCACTACCCTGCATCATCCCATGGGTGTCGTAAAAGGGTGTAATAGCTTATGTATAATCATCTTTTGTAACCATGTAGTAGCTGTGTAAGAATATTCACTACCCCGCATCATCCCATGGGTGTCGTAAAAGGGTGTAATAGCTTATGTATAATCATCTTTTGTAACCATGTAGTAGCTGTGTAAGAATATCCACCACCCTGCATCATCCCATGGGTGTCGTAAAAGGGTGTAATAGCTTATGTATAATCATCTTTTGTAACCATGTAGTAGCTGTGTAAGAATATCCACTACCTCGCATCATCCCATGGGTGTCGTAAAAGGGTGTAATAGTTTATGTATAATCATCTTTTGTAACCATGTAGTAGCTGTGTAAGAATATCCACTACCTCGCATCATCCCATGGGTGTCGTAAAAGGGTGTAATAGCTTATGTATAATCATCTTTTGTAACCATGTAGTAGCTGTGTAAGAATATTCACTACCCCGCATCATCCCACGGGTGTCGTAAAAGGGTGTAATAGCTTATGTATAATCATCTTTTGTAACCATGTAGTAGCTGTGTAAGAATATCCACTACCCTGCATCATCCCATGGGTGTCGTAAAAGGGTGTAATAGCTTATGTATAATCATCTTTTGTAACCATGTAGTAGCTGTGTAAGAATATCCACTACCCTGCATCATCCCATGGGTGTCGTAAAAGGGTGTAATAGCTTATGTATAATCATCTTTTGTAACCATGTAGTAGCTGTGTAAGAATATTCACTACCCCGCATCATCCCATGGGTGTCGTAAAAGGGTGTAATAGCTTATGTATAATCATCTTTTGTAACCATGTAGTAGCTTTGTAAGAATATCCACTACCCTGTATCATCCCATGGGTGTCCTAAAAGGGTGTAATAGCTTATGTATAATCATCTTTTGTAACCATGTAGTAGCTGTGTAAGAATATCCACTACCCTGCATCATCCCATGGATGTCGTAAAAGGGTGTAATAGCTTATGTATAATCATCTTTTTAACCATGTAGTAGCTGTGTAAGAATATTCACTACCCCGCATCATCCCATGGGTGTCATAAAAGGGTGTAATAGCTTATGTATAATCATCTTTTTAACCATGTAGTAGCTGTGTAAGAATATTCACTACCCTATCCCATGTACTATCCCATGGGTGTCGTAAAAGGGTGTAATAGCTTATGTATAATCATCTTTTTAACCATGTAGTAGCTGTGTAAGAATATTCACTACCCCGCATCATCCCATGGGTGCCGTAAAAGGGTGTAATAGCTTATGTATAATCATCTTTTTAACCCTGTAGTAGCTGTGTAAGAATATCCACTACCTCGCATCATCCCATGGGTGTCGTAAAAGGGTGTAATAGCTTATGTATAATCATCTTTTGTAACCATGTAGTAGCTGTGTAAGAATATTCACTACCCCGCATCATCCCACGGGTGTCGTAAAAGGGTGTAATAGCTTATGTATAATCATCTTTTGTAACCATGTAGTAGCTGTGTAAGAATATCCACTACCCTGCATCATCCCATGGGTGTCGTAAAAGGGTGTAATAGCTTATGTATAATCATCTTTTGTAACCATGTAGTAGCTGTGTAAGAATATCCACTACCCTGCATCATCCCATGGGTGTCGTAAAAGGGTGTAATAGCTTATGTATAATCATCTTTTGTAACCATGTAGTAGCTGTGTAAGAATATTCACTACCCCGCATCATCCCATGGGTGTCGTAAAAGGGTGTAATAGCTTATGTATAATCATCTTTTGTAACCATGTAGTAGCTTTGTAAGAATATCCACTACCCTGTATCATCCCATGGGTGTCCTAAAAGGGTGTAATAGCTTATGTATAATCATCTTTTGTAACCATGTAGTAGCTGTGTAAGAATATCCACTACCCTGCATCATCCCATGGATGTCGTAAAAGGGTGTAATAGCTTATGTATAATCATCTTTTTAACCATGTAGTAGCTGTGTAAGAATATTCACTACCCCGCATCATCCCATGGGTGTCATAAAAGGGTGTAATAGCTTATGTATAATCATCTTTTTAACCATGTAGTAGCTGTGTAAGAATATTCACTACCCTATCCCATGTACTATCCCATGGGTGTCGTAAAAGGGTGTAATAGCTTATGTATAATCATCTTTTTAACCATGTAGTAGCTGTGTAAGAATATTCACTACCCCGCATCATCCCATGGGTGTCGTAAAAGGGTGTAATAGCTTATGTATAATCATCTTTTTAACCCTGTAGTAGCTGTGTAAGAATATCCACTACCTCGCATCATCCCATGGGTGTCGTAAAAGGGTGTAATAGCTTATGTATAATCATCTTTTTAACCATGTAGTAGCTGTGTAAGAATATTCACTACCCCGCATCATCCCATGGGTGTCGTAAAAGGCAACAATGGGAATCTGAATCATGAGATGAGCAGCAGCATCTTTCTGATAACAGGTGAATAAAAATAACAAACTACTGTTACCAACCGACTTGCTAAGCGTGGCAACTATGGGGGAGTCCTTTATACAGCAGTGTATTTCGATAGGCTGTAAAGATGGTAAGGAAGTAACTTTTAACTCATTGCAAAATGTGGCAAGCGTGGCAAATATTGCGTAAAATTTACAAGGTTAAAACATGGAGTTAAATCAATACACCAGATCCGCCGCTGGGTTCGAGAAGCCAGGTGCATCTAAGTTCTTATTTTTCCAGGGCCCATAGTCTTCGCTTAATGGATTCCGTGGGAGTACTTGGCGCAGGTGGAAAGGAAGGCACCATAAGAAGGCACACCTCACGTTACGGTGCGCCTTGCCCAGTGGCATAACTATACCGTTAGAAGCCCGTGACAAATTAATCGGATGGCGCCCGGTTCAACCCAATATTAAGAAGCTTTATATGTGGCATAGCCATGCAGCAGCTATTTTGTATTTTTGTAGTATTGTTTTAGCACGAATGAGTCAGCTCGACCGGCGAAGGACCACACTCTTACAGAACACCAGCGTAACCACATGAAACACAGCAGCGTTGGGTTGCTGAGTTTCGTGTGGTGAGTGTCGACCGGACCGGAGATTCATTTTACTGGAAACGAGGCATTCTGGAATTGATGCAAATGTCTATGGGTCACAGCAACCACTTATCATCAGGTGGGCTATGTGCTCGATTGACATCCTTATTCTAAAAAAAAAGTTTAAAGTAAAGTATCCACATAAAACGCTATTGTAATTAGTTGATTTTCCAGTAAGTTTTAATTTAAATAGCGTACTAGAGTGATATCACAATTTTTGTTCTAGTAAAAAATGTTCTGTTGCATTTATATCGTTTTTTCATCTGGTTGGGCTGTATAAACATATAAATGAAAATGATAAAAATACATTAATATATTTTATATAATATGTTAAAATAACTGTATAAATAAAAATACATATTATATAAATATGACCAAACAGAAACAGGGAAAGGAAAAAAACAAACGGGTGATGCAGGTGGTATCGAGGAGCACCTTTTGCATTTTAACCTGAAACAGTCTGTCACGGAGTCCCAGTCGCCTGAGATGACCCGAGAGACTGACAGAGATTAGTCCGTTCATAGAAACGACTACAGGAATAATTTCTGTCGGCAGATCCCTCATATGTCGCCTCGTAATATTTCAGTCGGACAATATAGTTTTGAGTTGATTATAATATTTTGAACGTAAATAAATTATATTGTGTTTGTCCTAAAATATAACCTTGTGAAATTCCTCTATAAACGTGGAATATATTAGCTTTTGTATCACAAGAGATGTTAGAAATGGCTTAATAATGTCATACAAAAATAAAATTATGTTTTCAACATGCCCATTTTAACTACAGTTACAGTTCCCTAGGATTTAATTGATTTTTAGCAGCTTTAGTGGTGAAATAGGCCTTACTTTGCCAGTCGTTTTACCATATGGAAGGCAACATCATCTATATTACAAAGAAGAATTTACTTGGTAAGTAACATTTCAATCTAAAACAGTTAACGTAATTATTTACTTTATTTCAAGAAGTCTAGATGATATTTTAATTTAAGGTGTTTCTAATCGTCCGAAAATTAGATGATTATTAAATATTTTTCTTCTTTTTTATTCAATTAAAAATGTAAATCTTAGAATTATTTTATATTTAGGTGTGTTCTAGGTTGTAAACCCGCTTTATTATAGCTATTCTAGAACAAATTAGTAGTATTTATTCTAGAATAGTATTATTATTTATTATATAGTATTATATATTATTCTAGAATTAGTAGTATCCAGATATTTCGTTTGCTTATTATCTGTCTCGGCTTTCGTGAGGTTCTCGTCATACGGAAAAAGACCCATACAAAGCGATATTTAAACGGTGAATCTCACCACCATCCTTCACAGTTAGCTACCGTGGGAAATCTTTGTTACAGAGAGCACGAGGGATCTGTGACAGCAAACACCTGATCGCCGAGCTTCAGCACGTCAAGCAAGTTCTGCACGACAACAAGCTTCGGGTCCCGCGCCTACGTCACAGTGACCGAGTGAAGCCGGCCACAGTCGAGCGTGTGCCTGCTGTACTATCATATGTCAGAGGTGTCACAGACAAGATTGGCTATATCTTGAAGCGAGCTTCTATTAGAACATTCTACAAGCTGCCGAAGAAGATTAGTCAGTTCTTACCATCCGTCGAGTGTCATATTCCTCTAAGAGATGCAGGAGTGTACAAGCTTGATTGTGAATGTGGTCTCTCTTATATAGGACAAACCAAAAGATCAATTAGGACCCGCGTAAAAGAACATATAGCTGATGTGAAGCATCAACGTTCCGGGACGTCTGCAGTTTGTGATCATATCCTAGACGGCCCCAACCATTACATCAGATTTGATAGACCACAAATCCTCGCGAAAGAACACCGATTCCTACCAAGGATGATACGTGAGGCTATTGAAATTAAAAAACATCTTAATTTCAATAGAGAAGGAGGCTGGGTACTACCACCTGCTTGGGATACTATAAACAATAAAATTAAAACTAAACACAAGCATACCACTGCAAGACCTCAGGACATAGTCAGTTCATTTTGCATAGATTGGACCATAAACAATAATTAATAAATCAAGTAAGTTTGCCTAAGCATTATTTAATGATTTTTGTGATTGTGGAAAATGTATCTTAGTTATTAAAATTACCCCACACCTCCCTTTGTAACTTACATTTAACGAGGAACTGTATATGTAAATATTATAATGCACCAAAATAAATGAAATCAATTATTATTGAATAAAAGTCTTTATTGAAAATTAAACAAATACGCTACGTAGTGCCGACCATACAAAATTAATAAGGAAAACTCATTATAACACATAAAATTCACTCTGAGATCAATATATTTTTTAATTGAACAATTATTATTGCTGTCGCAATTATAAATCACACTATCATCTTCATCACTTACTTCGAAAAAAAAATATTACTCACAATTGTGAGTAAATTAATTATTAATAAAATATTAAACATAGTAAACAAACCAAATACAAAATAACAGCAAGATTAACCTGCTGTGCAAAGTGTGAAAATATTTGACACAATCATAAGTATCACTGTAATTATTATAATAACAACACTTATAATTATTATTCTCGCAACATAATCAGTCCCTAGAAATAATCAAGATATTTTACATATCAAAAATATCTATACATATAATTAAAACATATAGTAAAACAGTAACGAAAGAAAAACTGTACATTGAGAATTTTCGAGAAAAAATTAGTGGCTTTTGTTAGAAAAACGTAACTGATGATAAAAAGTGACTTTTTACAATTTTTGTCTGTTTGTCTATTTGTCTGTGTGTATGGTACGGCTTCACGCCAAAACTACTGGATAGATTGAATTGAAATTAAGCAAAAATGTTCTTTGTTTACCAAGGAAGGCTTTAGGCTACATATTATCACGCCGTATGTTATAGGAGGTAAGCAATATTGATTTTAAAAAGTTTTTCTTCGTAATTGAATGCACAAAATAATCATTTAAAGATTATTTGGTAAATACAAATTATTCTTACGATAATAAACCGAAATCACGTTCATTTTTTGCTCCATATCGTGATTTACAATACTTTAATGCACAACCAGGCATATTTTCATTAAAAATGCTGTGACCACGCGCATGTATTACACCCTCTAACGAAATGTAGCAATACTACACTGAATATTTACTTAGAAAACATTTTAGCTATTTCCCAGTAGGTGACACTACTAAACATAAGGTTAAAATCCTATGTAGGTACATCGTTAATCACTAACGTATTTGTAAATAAATAGTGACGTTACTGGATAACAGAGGGCACTTATTACAATAATGATTTTTCTTTCTTCTCGAACAATATACTAGAAATAATAACATTTAAAGATTATTTGGTAAATACACATTATTCTTACGATAATAAATCGAAATCACGTTCATTTTTTGCTCCATATCGTGATTTACAATACTTTAATGCACAACCAGGCATATTTTCTTTAAAAATATTTTTAAAATTATAAAATGAATGCGTCTTGACCTTTTGACGATGTCACTTAGACTAAATGACAAAAATCGGAGATATATCATATAGGACAAAAGTTACAGATGACAATTTTGTTACTGATGTCCAGTCTATTACTACTACCTATTTAAATGTCTTTGACTATCATGAAGTCAAGTCAAACTTTTGATTCTAAGTTATATCTTACCAACAAAGAGATTTAAATATATGTATATACACTATAGAGCAGACATTGGAAACATTTTTATACAAAAGCTGTGACCACGCACATGTATTACACCTTCCAGCGAAATATAGCAATACTACACTGAATATTTATTTAGAAAACATTTTAGCTACTTCCCAGTAGGTGACACTACCAAACATAAGGTTAAAATCCGTTGTAGGCACATCGTTAATCACTAACATATTTGTAAATAAATAGTGACGTTGCTGGATAACAGAGGGCACTTATTACAATAATTTTTCTTTCTTCTCGAACAATATACTAGAGATAGTAAAATTTAAAGATTATTTGGTAAATACACATTATTCTTACGATAATAAACCGAAATCACATTCATTTTTTGCTCCATATCGTAATTTACAATACTTTAATACACAACCAGGCATATTTGCTTTAAAAATATTTTTAAATTTATAAAATGAATGCGTCTTGACCTTTTAACGATGTTACTTAGACTAAATGACGAAAATAGGAGATATATCCTATAGGACAAAAGTTACAGATGACAATTATGTTACTGATGTCCGGTCTATTACTACTACCTATTTAAATGTCTTTGCTTACTAAGCAAATTTGTTGTAATTAATTGATTTAAGTACGTAATTCTTAGTTTTGTTCCTTGCTGCTGTTACTATATTTTTTTAATGCAAAAATAATGTACTTGTCTGTTAAATTAACTACAATTTAGTTTTAATTCATGATTTAATTAATTCATTTGGGTAAATAATATGTAGTTTCCATTTTCTAACTAGATGTCGTTGGCGTTGAGTTAGATCGCGCTATGGTTTCGTCCCCAAAAAGTGATGTTATAGGTGCCGATGGGCCGCTCTCATCCTATTGAAACGGCACTTACATTTGTTGTCTGTGTTGGTTGATGTGTTTAATTTTCCTGCGAATAATTATTATTCTACTTAACAGCAATTCTTACGTTAAGTACGTTCAATTACTTTTCATTTTCATTGTTTTGAATATCGTTAGTATCGGACTATCGGATTAAGAAGGAATTTTCAAAAATTCCTTCTTAATAATTTTAGCTATGCCTTTTAGAAAAAGATCAAATCTGTCTCGAAACTCAAGGATTTCTAAGATGCGCAGGTTAGTTCGATCTTTCGAAATCGACGCAGAGCGTGAACAACGGCTGGGTGCTAACCGTGAGCGTAATGCACTAAGTTTGTCCGCAGAAACTAGGACTTTAGAATTTAAACGAGTTCGCACTACCGCTTCTCGATCTCAGGAAAGTGTGGAACAACGACAAATGCGTTTAGCTATCGACCGGGATCGTCATTCTTTGTCTCGCGCATCCGAAACGGTTACACAGAGGGATCAGAGGTTGAGTCTTCAGAATATCCGCTCTGAGACTGCTCGATCACTTGAGAGCAGTCAGGAGCGTGAGATACGACTTGCGCGTGACCGAGAGCGTCATTCTTTATCTCGCGCTTCCGAAACGGAAACAGAGAGAGAGCAGAGATTAAGTCTTCAGCTTTTCCGCACTGAGACTGCTCGGTCGCTCGAGAATAGTCAGGAGCACGATACACACCAAGCAAGCGATCGCGAGCGCCACGCAGTATCTCGCGCTTCGAAGACTTACAAGCAGAGAGACTCGCGTTTAAGCTCCCAACGTATTCGTACTGCCACATCTCGATCACTTGAGAAACCTGAAGAACATGAGACGCGACTTAGTGCAGACCGCTCACAGCATGCTTTAGCTCGGTCTTTGGAGACAGACGAGCAGCGCGAGCAACGCAACGCACTTGCTCGGCAAAGATATCACGACATGCGTGTTGAAGTGTCTGTTCATTTCACGCAAGAACGTGAGCGGATTCAGGAAATTCGGGCAAGTTAGTCAGTCGAACAGGGTGTGGCCCAAATTGATCTAGACCGTATACGTCGCAATCTTCGCAATTCATCCTCATCTGATATTGAGTCTATGATTTATGATCTTGAAGAGCAACCGTGGTTCAATAAAGAAAGGAGCGCGTTTTCCTATAATCCATTTATTAATTACATCGGACACGGAGACATTGGCACTATGTCTGAGGTTTGTGCACACCGTCACGCGCGTAAGTGGAAGGGAGAGACTAAGGGAATGTGTTGTGCGTCTGGAAAGGTACGACTAAACTCTATGCAAGAGCTACCGGAGATCTTCCGAGTTCTTTTGAATAGCGAGCATCCCAAATCGAGCCATTTCTTAAGCAATATTCGAGCCTACAACAGTGCTTTCCAGATGACTTCATTTGGAGCTCATCAAGTCACTGAATCTGGATTCATGCCGACTTTTAAAATTCAGGGGCAAATCTACCATCGGATAGGTTCCCTGCTTCCCACCGAAATGCCGAAATTTTTGCAAATATATTTCATTGCAGATTTTTCTGAACAGGCTAATGTCCAATGCCGACACATACCTAATTTAGACTTGAGCCTTATAAGGGAATTACAAAACTTTCTGCATAGTGTCAACCTATACGTTACCGATTTCAAAACCGCTCTGTAATCGGTGCCTGAACACGAGCGCGATAATTTTAAATTCGTTATTAGCGCAGACAAAAGACCGACCGCAGCCCCTCCAGGACGATATAACGCACCAACGTTAAACGAGGTAGCCATCCTCTTGGTTGACCAGGATTGCGACAAAAGAGACATTGTTTTATGCACACGTGATGATCGCCTACAGCGTATCAGCGAGACACATCGCGCTTATGATACCCTACAGTATCCCCTAATGTTTTGTCGTGGAGAGGATGGCTATCACTTTGCCGTATACAATGTAGACCCGCAGACAGGTGCCCCAAATTATAACCAAAAGACTTCCGCCCTCCAGTTTTACAGTTACATGATTCAGCTCCGTTCCAACGACAACTCTCATCTCCATTATTACCGTGCACTCTTTAGTCAATTTCTGGTAGATGAGTATGCGTGTAGTATGAAACGGAGCGGTTGGTGTTCATTAGAACGAATCAACGGAAACTAAGGGCGGAAAACTACGTGCACCTAAGGAAGGCCATACGAGAGGACTCTAACGCGGAAAATATTGGACGGATGGTGATACTCCCTTCCACCTTTACGGGAGGTCCGCGGTACATGCACGAGCGGACACAGGACGCATTCTGTTACGTGCGCAAGTACGGTCGACCGGACCTCTTCATCACCATCACTACCAACCCTAAGTGGCCCGAAATAACCAGCGAGCTCTTAGCAGGGCAGGTGCCACATGACAGGCACGACTTGATTTCTCGGGTGTTTCATTTAAAATTAAAGTGCCTGATGGATCTTCTCACAAAAGAAAAACTATTTGGTGCTACCAGATGCCACATGTATTCGGTAGAGTGGCAAAAACGCTGCTTGCCCCATGCGCATTTGCTTTTGTGGTTGAAAGATAAAATCAGGCCCAACGAGATCGATGATGTCATAAGTGCTGAGCTACCAGATCCCAACGTTGACCCCGTTCTGTATCAAATTGTAAAGGATCACATGGTGCATGGTCCTTGCGGAGCCCTAAATCGCAATTCTCCTTGCATGAGGGACGGACGGTGCTCAAAAAGGTTCCCGAAGCGATTTAGCAGCAAAACACTTACAGGTGAGGATGGATACCCTTCATATCGGCGTCGATCTTCTGCTGAGGGTGGCAGTCATGCCGAGTTAACTATGCGTGGCCAGGCAGTCGAGATCGACAACAGGTGGATAGTTCCATACTCACGTGTACTTTCCAGGACGTTCAGTACCCACATTAACGTCGAGTCGTGCACAAGCGTACAGTCCATTAAATACATCTGTAAATACGTCAACAAAGGTCATCAGGCATCAGGCAACGTTCGCTTTACAGAGTACTGACAGGAATGAAGTGACCAAGTACCAGTCTGATCGCTACATCAGCACTTCTGAGGTGGTTTGGCGGATACTGGCCTTCTCCATACACGACAGGCATTCAACAGTCATGCATTTAGATGTCCATTTAGAGAATGGCCAGCGCATTTATTTTGACCCTGATAACGTTGCAGCGAGATTGGAAAATCCGCGCCAAACCACTCTGTTGGCCTTTTTCAGACTATGTGAAGGGGACAACTTTGCTAGATCACTCACCTATGATGAGGTGCCGTCGTACTACACGTACGACAAGCAAGGAGGTGAATTTAATCGACGTAGACGCGGACACGCCGTGGACGGGTTTCCGGAAATTTTAAGGACACCGCATTGGGACGGGTTTACAATGTGCACCCAAATAATGGCGAGTGCTATTATTTGCAAATGTTACTGCACACAGTGCGGGGCCCAACATCATTTGCGTTTCTAAGGACAGTCGATGACATTCAGTATCCCACATACCGTGCTGCTTGCGTAGCACGCCACCTTCTCGACGGTGATCAGCACTGGGACAACGCACTTGAGGAGGCCAACATTAGTGACAGTCCCAGTCGTTTGCGACATCTGTTTGTCGTCATGTTGGTGTTCTGCGTTATTGCAAATCCGCTTCTGTTGTGGGAGAAATATCGGCATGTTCTGTCCGAAGACTTCCTAAGAGCTCCGAGATGCACTACTGGAGATAATACTGAGGCAACTGATGAGCACGTTCTAAACAGTTGCCTTAGTTCACTTCAAAACATGGTCATTTCGATCGGCGGCAGTTCTCTGGTGGATTATGGGCTACCGTCTCCACAACATCTGGATGTACAAGAGCGTGGAAACAGAGAGTACAACTCTGAAATAAATTATGATCCAAGAGCTATGAGTACCATCGTCAATGACCATGTCTGTAAGTTTACCTCAGAGCAAAAGCAAATTTTCGACACCATCCTTGAAAGTGTTGGGCTCGGCCAAGGTAAAATGTTTTTCTTGGATGCTCCTGGTGGAACAGGGAAAACATTTGTCACTGCTGGCATTCTCGCAGAGGTCAGGAGGCAAGGCAAGATTGCCATTGCAGTAGCATCGTCAGGAATCGCCGCAACATTGCTTCCTGGTGGCAAAACAGCGCACGCAATGTTTAAGATTCCCATAGATTTAGAGAGTAATGAAATACCTGTTTGTGGAGTGTCACGCAACAGTGACAAAGGGCACGTGCTTAAAGATTGCTCTTTAATCGTGTATGAATGCACTATGGCGAACAGAAAAGCAGTAGAGGCGGTAAACAGGACTTTGCAGGACATCCGCAGGAACCAGCAAATGATGGGTGGCGTTACAGTTCTGTTTAGACAAACGCTGCCTGTGGTGACGCGAGGAACTAGGGCTAATGAGGTGAATGCTTCGTTGAAATGCTCTTTCTTATGGCCACATATTCATAGGTTGCGCTTAACGATGAATATGAGAGCACAGCTTGGCGGGAATGTACACGCCCATGAATTTTCTGATGTTCTCTTAAAATTGGGTGAGGGAACGTTACCAGTAGACAGTGGCCAGGTGGCCACCTGAGATACTTGGGAGAGTGGTGTCCACCTTAGAAGATTTGATTCGCCTGGTGTACGGGAACATCAATAGGATACCGAACCAAGATAATTCTTGGGTGTGTGAACGAGCCATTTTAACACCCAAAAACGACCAAGCTTCTACGATCAATGAATGCATTCTCGCCGAAATTGAGGGAAATGAAGTGATTGAAAATGAATTGAAGTGAAGACACATTACCCCGTAGAATTTCTCAATTCCCTCAGTGCAAGTGGACTGCCAGCGCACACCATTAAGCTAAAGGTCGGTGTCCTGATTATGCTTCTTCGGAATCTCACTCCGCCAAAACTGTGCAATGGGACCCGGCTCAAAGTCATCTCGCTGCAGAGAAATATCATTGAGGCGGAAATTCTAACGGGTTGTGGTGTCGGCGAAACAGTGTTTATACCACGTATACCACTGATTTCCCACAATTACCCCTTTCAATTCAAGCGCGTGCAGTTTTCTGTGAGCGTGTGCTTCGCCATGACAATAAATAAGTCGCAGGGGCAGACACTGAAGGCTGCGGGTGTCGACCTCAGGACGAGCTGCTTTTCACACGGACAACTGTACGTGGCTTGCTCCCGCGTCACCAGTCCTGACTCGCTGTACATATTGAATGAGACTGGGGAAAAACAACGAACGTTGTTTACACAGAAGTGTTACAGTAAATTACAACACTTCTGTTATTCGACGTCACTAAAATTTCCTTATTAACCTGACGTCTTTTACCAGTAAATTAACTACATAACTTTCAAATTTGAGTTTACTAAGCTAAATAGTTTTTGAGGTAGGTATCTAAGCTTTAGTATAAGTATGGGATGCGTCTTTTGAGTGTTTCTGTAAATCTACAAACTATCACTAACTATTATTAAAATAAAAATAGAATAAAAAATAGTTATGCGATCCGTGGGCAAATCCACGTGTACAGCTATAGTTTATAAAGTATTTTTTTGTAGTGCGTTCCGCACCGGATCGGTGAAATATACGGGATGAAAAGTTTTTTGTTGTATAGGTGTTAAGTCTAGGCAACATATAGCAGAACCGCAACAGACCAGCTAAAGTATAAGAGATATAAAAATGGTGCCATAGCAAAAAATATTCCACGTGAAGAGTATTTTCTGCTGTGAGAATAAATTTGAAGATCTGGAACACCTGTTGTGGAACTCCAAAGCCCAGCGACATTATAACATATATAGGAATGACGTCTTAGCAAAAGTTGTTTGGTCTGATGGGCATTTCCTGTTGACTTACAAAAATGAAAGATCTGGAACGTCTCGAATTGTTTGGCGCATCGCGTTGTTTTCCCGTCCCCGAGCTCTTTGAATTTGATTTTGACGACCCCGTTGTCGCTGGCATAAGCAACAGGATCCGCGTACGAAGTCGCGGGCAGAAGCTAGTAACAATATAAAACAAAATCGATTTGCAACAAAATACGAATTGCAACATGAGATCTTGTTAGTTACTCAATCTAAATATTAATATCACAATCTTCAATGTCTGATTCCGGTAGACAATCTTTAACATTTGTTGCGCGTGGAATGTTCACAAATTCATGTTTGAAGCAATTAGGAATAACTTTGTCCACGCAAAGTTTGACTAAATCGTCATATTTAGCTTTTAATATGGCAAGTTGCGATCGATAGCAACAACAACAAGGTAAAAGAGATACCTTGGTTTTAGACTGAACTTCAATATCAAAGGAAGCCGCAGTATGATTCACAGATGTTTTATATTTAACGCTTTGCTTGTCTTTTCTGAAAGTCATAATTCGGATCTTGCTTATTTTTCCAGTTAAGTTGCCTTTATAATATTTATCACTAGTACTATCCCATCTATAAAAATCTTCATAACTCAGTCTTTCTACCTCGAAAGGCGCTGGTTCTTGTCCAGCAGTTGCAAAAACTGTAAACCATTGTGATGGTGCGTAAACAGTTGTATTCTTTAACCTGTTTTCAATAATAGCAAGCACTGTATCTATGGGCATGTAAGTGTGCCCAGTCAAGAGAAAGTTTATTTGAATAGTGCCGATATTTTTACACACCTGTAATGATTAATGCAACATTGCCAACACAGTACGGTTACGGTTTTGGCCCGGACAACAGTCACAATACAGAAGTAATTGAGTGACGTTTCCTCTGGCATCTACCGATTGAATATATTTGTGTAATATAGATGCAATCTCGTTAGCGCCACGCTTACCATTGCTCTCATCCCAAAACTAGCACAAAGAGTTGAAGGATCATCCTTATGAATATTTTTGTGAACTTTAAAACGGGCATAACTTTCTTCTTTTTCTGTTTCATACTCTTCCTTTTCTCTTTGCTTTTCGGGATTATTATTATTTTCGTATTGAAGACACTTAAGGCACTTATCTTTTTTAGGTACATGGAATCCAATGTTAAAATTATCTTGAAATATTTTACGAAAAATTCTATCACTTACTACGTCCACACCCTGACTCACGTAATGCTGCTTGTAAAGTTTATACAAGTTGGTGACATTTTTGTATTCTTGGGGAAGGTAAACTTTGCTTGAGTCTTGACGACAATAGTGCGAAGGTACAGCTGGTAAATTTTTGATGAACCTGTCAACGGTATTTATAGTGGATTTTTTAGTCTTATTTGGTGGCTCACATTTCCCTCTCATATCTTCTCGTGCACATCCCCAAGAAGCATTTTTTACTATACTGTAAATTGTTTTATCAGAAATGTTCAGAGTGGCTGCTAAAAATTGTTGGCAAACAAAATTAAATATTCTACCTTCTCCTTCGTTATTGAAATATTTGATAGTGTAGTTGCGCTTATTAGAATCGGTGCGTTTCCGTATAATATTTTCTTTTTGAGACAGGGATACTAACCAATCACGGCGACGTGTTTTGTCAAGATTCCAAAAAAAATTATATAAGCTTTCTCTTCTTTCTTCAGACAGAGACCCACAGTCATTGCCACATTTCTTGCCAGAACAAGGATTAACCAATACAGTTTTGTTGGTACAACGACACCCTTATTTGTTATATATTGTTGACCAGTGTAGAGTATTTCGTAAATAAGACACGGGTAAGCGGATTGACGGTTTATTCGCGACTGTTCGACGAGCCTTTTACAATCAATCACTTATGTATTTAATGTACCCTCATTACAATCCTCCCCCCTTAATTAAGACTTACAATTAGTTATACATATAAGTATTTTATACTATACTGTTATATATTAAAGGAAAAAAAATCTTGAAACTATTTAAAAAAAAGAAGTATATAAAAATAATATAGTGCGATGGTAACTACTCTTTATATCGGAGGGGGGGGGGTTATCCAAACGGCACTTGCGTACCGGCCGGAAGACCTGGGGTGGCGTTGCGGGCGGCACAGGCGACGTATGAGCTGATGGAGCACGAAGTGTTGACGTTTCCCTTGCCGTATCTAAGCAATCACTCTTATCTATTATTTCAGTTCCCTCCGGTGCTTTTGATTTCCTCCCGGTGTCTGTTACGGCAGGGTTTATTCTAGGCGCATTAATTTCCTCTGCACCGGAGCAAGACAAAGACTCGGAACTCGAATTTGGCTGACTATTACTACTACGGGGACAAATCAGTGAACTCCTAATTCTACGTTTTAGCTGGTCGATATGCTTATGTGACTCCTTACCTATAGTGTCTAAAACTTTGTAGTCCGTTACGCTCAAACATCGCGTCACTATTCGCGAAGCCATACATCATCACCCGGCTGCAGGCCACGTTCACCAGTGGGAGCGTTCTCTTTCTGGTTTATTTGAGTTTTAATAATTTTATTCTCAATATCCGGTCTAAGTACGTCTAGTTTAGTACGTAATCTTCTTCCTAACATGAGAGAAGCGGGACTTTCGCCCGTAGTACAATGTTCGGTATTTCGATAATGCAATAGGAAAGTGTTTAAAAATAAATTTATATCTTTATTTTCCCTCACTGCCTTTTTAATAACTTTCTTGACAGTGCGTACTGCGTTTTCCGCGGCACCGTTTGAAGCCGGGTGGTACGGTGCGGTGAAAACATGTTGTATACCATTATTTGTTAAAAACTGAGAAAATTCCCTACTGGTAAATGGCGGCCCATTGTCTGATACTAATTGTTTAGGTAGACCCCACCTAGCAAAAACTTCGGAAAGTTTAACTATAGTGTGGCTAGCTGCTGTACTCGGTACATAAAAAACCTCTAGCCATTTAGTTCTGGCATCAATTATTACCTAGTAAATTTTATTGAAAATTGGCCCTAAAAAATCTATGTGTCTACGAGACCAAGGCTTAGCTGGCCATGGCCACGTGCTTGGAGTGTGCCGTTGGGGCGCGTCCGCCTCGGCCGCACACACGACGCACGCTCGGCACATCGTTTCGATTGCCTCATCGATCCCCGGCCACCACACATAGCTTCGAGCTACCGCCTTCGTTTTGACGATTCCCATGTGGCATTCGTGGAGTTCGTTTAACACCCTACCCCTGCAATTCTCCGGTATGACTACTCTATGACCCCCATGATACACCCTAGTTCTTCGTATAGTTCCTTTTTTCGGTTAAAATACGGTTGCAATGATTTGACCTCATTATCGGTGGGCCAATCTTCTCTTAAGTATAGTATAATTCTACCTAAAATCGGATCGCGCTGGGTTTGTTTTTTAATTTCATTATAATCCAGTAACATTTCACTTTGAGCGAAATGTAAATACGTTTGTTCAGGTAAATCTAAACATTCGTTCTTTGTGGATTGAACCGATACCGGTAGACGAGATAAGCCGTCCGCACCGTTCTGTTTACTACTAACGTACTCTATGTCATAAGAGTAAGCGGATACCGTAATCGCCCAACGCTGCAATCGGCTCGCAGCCATTAAAGGAATGCCATGTTTTGGGCCAAAAATACTGACAAGCGGCTTGTGATCAGTACGTAAGGTGAACCGTCGACCATACAGGTATTGATGCAATTTTTTTAAGCAAAAAACAATTGCTAAAGCCTCGCGATCAATTTGTGAATAATGTTTCTCCGCGTCGCTGAGAGCTCTCGACACATAGATCACCGGCCGCTCGCTTCCCGCTGCGCCGGCGCACGGCTGAGTGAGCACGCCTCCTATACCTCGAGCGCTAGCGTCACACGTCAGTATTAACGGTTTGTTTTCATCGTAATGCAATAATACTTCAGCACTGGTTAAGACTTTTTTAATTTTTTTAAAAGAGTCCTCGCAACTTCTGTCCCAGTCCCAAGTAACACTCTTTTTTAATAAGCCGTAAAGTGGGGCTAAGGTAGTACTTAAATTTTTAATGAACTTAGCGTAAAAATTGACTAATCCTAAAAATGATCTTAAGTCCGAAACGTCCTTGGGGCGCGGAATTTTTACTATAGCAGCTACCTTGTCAGGATCTTTTGAAATAATATATCCTAAATACTTGACCTCGTCCACCATGAATAAACATTTATCTTTCCTCAGCTTCATTCCGTTTTTATGTAATCTACTAAGCACCTTCTCCAATATTTGTAAATGCTCTCTTACATTAGAAGAACCTATTATTATATCGTCTAAAAATACTTCTACCTTTTCGATATCGTGAAAAAGATTTGACATTATACGCTGGAAAATTCCTGGACTTGATGACAACCCATATACTAGCCTGTTATACGTAAATAAGCCCCTATGTGTATTTATAACGCTAAGGTTTTTAGAGTTATCTAGTTCGATCTGATTGTAGGCTTGTGACAGATCGATTTTAGAGAATATTCTAGCGCCATTCATACCTACTAACAAATCATTAATCCTAGGCAAGGGAAATCTATCGACCAGCAATACGGGGTTCAGCGTCACTTTATAGTCAGCACAAATTCGGAGCCCACCATCCGCCTTACGTACCGGCACCAGAGGTGTAGCCCAGTCAGAGCTTTCCACGGGTTCAATAACCCCCTCCCGAAGCATCGCATCCAGCTCAGCATCCACGCGGTCCTTGAGCGCGTAGGGCAAAGGTCGTGCGCGGCAGAACACCGGTGTCGCCCCTTCCCGGACTCGCAGCGTCGCCTTGCCGCCCGCGAACCGCCCCAAGCCGCCGGAAAACAACTTGTTATATCTGTCGAATAATAATGACAAATTATTGTTATCAAAATGGTCATCCAGCACCATGCTGTGGAATGTCGGAATTTTAATTTGCAGTTCCGACAGCCACTGTCTACCCAACAATGAAGTCGTGCCCCCATCTATTACAAACAGTTCTAAGTGCTTTGTTATATTTCCATATCTAACTTCGGGCTTGATGATGCCTAAAGGTTTGATTCGACTTCCATCATAAAATTTTAGAACCAGATCGAACTTGTCCATAGGTCTAGTGTAAAAATATTTATTATAAGTCGCTTTACTTATACAAGACACTGCCGACCCGGTATCAATTTCCATATTAAGTTTAAATCCGTCTAATAATAATGTTAGGCTCACCGGTTTATAGCTATTTAAACATAGATGGTGTAGATCCTCCCGTAACTCCGTTTGACTTTCCACGGATGGTGGCTCGTCGTCCGCTGACGGTGTCTCGCACTCTGCCGCCTCCACATGGTACATGTGGCGTCGGGAGCCCGCATTTCCCTTGTACTCCCCTCGTTTGGGACATACCCGGCGTAGATGACCGCTCTGTTTGCATTTACCACACACGAATTTCTTATAGCGGCAATCATCACTTCGGTGGTACCTCGAACCGCACGCGCTGCAATATAGCGCATTGCCGCCGCCATGTTCTCGACCTTTAAAAGCCCTCGGTGCGCTGTCCTGCTCCGATTGACATTGCCAAGGCATTCGACAGAGTCTGGCACGAGGGCCTTATCTACAAACTGTACGACTTAGGCCTCCCAGATCGTCTAGTTCGCCTTGTAGCCTCCTATCTGAAGGATCGTACCTTTCGTTTTAGACACGAAGGCACGCTATCCTCTACCCGTCAAATAAAAGCCGGTGTCCCTCAAGGCTCTGTGCTTGCTCCCCTCCTATACATACTATTCACCAACGACATCCCTATCCCGTCGAATGGTGTCAAACTAGCCCTCTTTGCAGATGACACAGCCCTTTACTCCAAAGGCAACTCATTACCACAGATTCGGAACAAGATCCAAAAGTCAGTAAGCGACCTAGGAGCTTGGTTCCAAAAATGGCGTATCGACGTAAACCCGGAGAAAAGCTCCGCCGTTTGCTTCGAATATAAACGACGTCGTCTCACCACCACTCCGCCAATCAGGATGTTAGGAACCCCTGTCCCATGGCAAACTAAAGCCAAATACCTAGGCGTCACCCTTGATGCAAGGCTCACTTTCGAGCCCCATATCAAGAAGGTTACTCGCACCGCACGTTTTTACATGGGTAGGCTCAACAGCATGTTGGGCAGACACAGTAAAATGTCCCTCCGCAACAAGCGAACCCTATATAAGGTCTGCATACGACCTGTCATGACCTACGCGGCCCCCATTTTCGCACATGCTAAACCCAAAGCCATCAATGAACTACAAATAGTTCAAAATCTATTCTGTCGTAGGGCCACTAACTCGCCCTATTATGTCCGTAATGCCGACCTCCATCGAGACCTAGAGCTCCCAACAATCCAGCAGTTCCTCAAATCACTCTCTGAGAGATTTTTCAAAGCCTCAGAGTCCCACCCAAATCATCTCATTCGTGAGACAGCTGCCTATGCAGCCCCTATCCACACTCGCTATAGTGTGCGCAGACCGAGAAACTCTCTCTCGGACCCCCCCAACAAGCTTTCGGCTGACCTGAACTGCCTCCTGGCGGCTCGGGCCGAGCCTAAATAACACATCCATTAATCTGCCTTAGTTAGGCATTCTTCTAAGCGGCTTTTCGCCGCTTGCGCCCTCCTTTCTGCCAAGGAGGGTCGCGTTCGTATACGGCTTAGAGATCTCCAGTCAGATCGTTAAGCCATTTCCTAAAAGGTGGTGTTTAGTGGGTAAAAGTCGCCACATAACCACGCAGCCGGCTGCGTGGTATGCTATGAGCATTCACCACCTCCCTCCCCCGCTTTCCGGAGGGTTGCCCATATTTGCTTCGGGCGCAAAAAAAAAAAAAAAAAAAAATGTCCTGCTCCCGCGTTCGAGTGCGGCTTGTCGATGACGTCACCGCATGCAAGGCGCTGTCCGCGCCGCTACCGCCGAGCCCGTCGCCGCCGCCCGCCTGCTCCACCGCGGCCGAATCCCGCTCCGCCGCCTCTAAAGCGCAAGCTATTCTCACGGCTACGGAATATTTCAGATTATCTTCTGCGAATAATCGTTGACGGATGACATCACTTCTTAGGCCACACACCAATTGATCCCTTAAATTGTCCTCTAGAGTTGAATGAAACTCGCAGTATTTCGACAATTTTTTAAGTTCGGTTATATACTGCGGAATCGTTTGTCCGCTCAACTGTCTTCTTTGTCGAAAACGATATCGCTCCGCCATGAACGAGGGTTCCGGTTGAAGATGTTCCCGAAGTATTTTTACCACTTCTTGATACGATTTATCTCCCGGTTTAATCGGACTTGTTAAATTACTTAATAATTCGTACGCTTCGTCTCCCATACCGGCGATTAATGTCGGCAACCACATTTCGTTTTTCACTGC
Source organism: Parnassius smintheus behrii (assembly GCA_036936625.1). Classification (NCBI taxonomy): domain Eukaryota; kingdom Metazoa; phylum Arthropoda; class Insecta; order Lepidoptera; family Papilionidae; genus Parnassius; species Parnassius smintheus. The sequence continues at coordinate 17,785,446 of JAUPFT010000021.1, read as the reverse complement.
ATTTACCGTAAAGTACATTTCTAGTATCTCCACATATAAAGTCCAGTTTCCTGTTTTGACGTTGAATTCACTCACTTTGCCGATTGACATTATATTTAATATATGCGTCCACGTAATTTACCGAAAAATAAAAACAACTTAATCCTCGTCGCCACTGTAGTGTATTTCGTAAATAAGACACGGGTAAGCGGATTGACGGTTTATTCGCGACTGTTCGACGAGCCTTTTACAATCAATCACTTATGTATTTAATTACAACCAGAATATTTTTTTGACTGTTCTCTTCTTGAATTGGATTTTTTTATTCTCCTCGCAGATTCTCCGACTACATCATCTTGGGTATTGGTATCGTCTTTGATTTTTGACCCCTTTTTGGTGTACCTTTTATTTCTTTTAACTTTTTGTTCCTCTGACAGCAAATCATCTTCTGATGTTATTCCTTCTTGTCCTTCTGACCAATTATCTGAATCAGCTACGTAACCATAAAAAGTAGAAAAGTCTTCTTGATCTGACATATAGTCAATATATTTAATGTCTTTCTTGGATTTTCTTTTACCAACTTTACTTTTAATTGGATTTGATACGATAGATTCTTTGCTTGGTCCTGCCGATGTAGACGGTACATCATGATCTTACGTAAGTGATGTATATTGTGTGTTTATCTCAACTTGGTGATGATTCAAAGTCGGTTCTTCAATATCTGGTTCAGCAGTTAAAGTGATATTAAATTCGTGATCAACCGATATGCTTGTAGCATTAATCGATGCAGTTATTTCAGTGTGATCTGTTGCGGTGCATATTAAACTATCGGCAAGAACCGGAAAAGCTAAATCTTTCGAAGTGTCAATGCTGATAGAAGCTGGCTCTAACGGTTTGTTAAACTGCTTTGTATTGCTATTAGTTGACCAAGCCGCAGACTGCAAAAAAAATCAATTCGATGATGTCAGATTTATGCTGAGTATTTTTACTAAGTGAACTTACAAGATAAACAAATAGGTACTGAAACAAATCATAAAAAATTGGTTACTTACTGTGTTTAGATCATAACTCAATCGTCTTCGACACTGCGGAACATTCCTTGTTATGCCGGCATTGACCAACGCCATCTCGACTATGGATGAACTACGTCGTTTCCGCTCGCGACTCATTTTTTGCTGCAAAGTAAAATAAAATTGACTATAAATGAGTACCTACTTTATTCTATCTAAAACGTAATAGAGTTTAAAAATAATCCGAAACGAAATGCTGTTTTGAAATAGGTACTACCTTTGCATAATTTGATTGAATACTTACCATGTTTCATTTAATGAGTGCCAAAATGTAAATGTACGTCCTCCCTAAGCGACGGCGGGCGCCTGAATAAGAACCCATATAGACGTGTCACGACACGTGTCGCGATATTTCGCGCATACCTACACGACGTTTTTTAAACTCGAGCAGTTCCTTAGCGACGAGAAAATAAATTTTGCGTACGGGTAAATTTATCTACGCGCCATACTTAGCCATTTAGCAAATCCAGTAGGACTATCTAACCGACATCATTAATATTAACCTTAAACAAATAAAAATATCTAAGGATAAAAAAGAAATATTATGTTATACATGTAAAAATACCTAAGCTCTAATATTCTTAAACTTTTTTTCAGGTTAACTTATACAAATGACACTGTCACAAAATAAAATAACAAGTTAAAATACATAACCACATAAATTATAATTGCTTTGTGTAGGTTAAATCTACTAAGTGGTTTCAAAGGAAAATTTCATAACGAGTAAAAATACGTAAATACAAATAAATGAAAAAGTCAATACCTGAAAAACCGACTAAGTTCATATTCCTAGTTGTTAGAATGTCGTAACTGCTGGATATTCTTAAAATCACTATTTTTTGGTCGTTTAGTAAATACAAAATGTAGATTTGACCGAAATCATACAATATCTAAGCGACAATAAAACTCGTCGTAGAACTGTGAGACCTAGACCAAACGACGTAGAAAAATCTGGCGGTTCGAATGGTAGGGGGAAGTCCCCTAAGCCCGGACGGCTCCTAAAGCCGGACAGGATCTGAATCAGTGCGAAAAAGCGCGCCAATTTGTTGCTTGAGTCGTGGTTAGAAAGCGTTTCCCAAGTGAAGTGTGGGGGGAGCGTGTCAATAGTTAGTGCTGACTCGTTCGACGTGGAGTGTGTAGCAAATTTTAAGGTAAGTAAAAATTTTGTTCGAAGTAATTTTTTGGGTTCTGTAAACAGTATTTAAAGTATGGGATGATAATCATTGTTATTAATTATTGTTGCTATTGTACTAATCTGATATAACCCAGGTGTTTTTTTAAGATTCATAACACATAATGTGAATGAGAATTTTTCTTGTATGTACCTAAGGGTCCCTAAGTTCGGACACTCTCAAAGTCCCCTAATACCGGACAGTTTTACAGTAAGTTTATTTTTGTTGTAGTTATTATTTTTGTGTTTTGTTTTTCAGATTCAACATGGATAAACCCAAACCGAGTTGTGGGAATACCCCCAAACATGAAATATTGAAAAATGCTCAGTTAGCTACATTTGTGATTTTTGCAGGTTGTGCAATGAAAGTTTTGTAATTTTTTAGAAACCGTTCCTAATTATGACCAAAGTTAATTACAATTAAGAATAGTTTTCTTTATAAACAGCTGATTTGATCAATTTTAATAGATATTCTTACGAATTGTTTGTTAAAATAATGTTTAGATTTAAAATTGAACGAAAAGTTGGCTGTCCGTCATTAGGGGACCTTTTTAAAAACGTCTTTTTTTCTATGTTAAATGTTCCTTAGTACCTACTACATTTAAAGTAAGATTTCAGGCTGTTGATATATCTGTGTTGATTAAGTATATAGTTGTGAACTTATTAAAGTGAAATAAACAAATGAGACTATTATACGTTCTTTTTTATTTTTATTGTTCCTTAAGTGTCCGGTTCTCGGGGACCTCCCCCTATATATAACTCATTTTACGGATTTATGTCGGTTATTAAGGATTGCCTTTCAAGCGTCTTTCTGTTCAGCAAAAGTGTTAATTACATCGTTAAAGTTCAAATTTCGGGTTATGGAATGTTTGTTAGATAAAATAGCTAAGTTGCTTAAACTTTTTTCATACAATTTCTAAAATGAGTATTGTTACGAGCTTAGGGTTCGTGACAATAAAAACTGCCGATTGAATTACCAAAATTGACACTTTAATTTCCAAACACACTAATAATTATTCGCACTGATCACTTTATTTCACTCCGAATAGCCGCGATCTGGGCAGTGTTGAATGTATCGTCAATTCAATACTGCCCAGATCGCGGCTATCAACGGCTTTATATAGGGCTCTTCTACCGAAACATCCAGAATATTCCAGCAAATACCGGTCCCGGCCGACTAAGTGCGGAAAGTTCGAGCGTGGACTTTTCTAGAAAGCTTAGTTCCTCTGTTAGATAATAGATGGCGCTAGTGCCATCACCTGTGGTGCGCAACAGTATTTATCAATTTCGATTTTGAAAATGATTACTCGGTACTACCTTTAGTCACTGATTAAAAATAACAGAAATGAGTTGCAACAATTCATGGAAGCTTGAATAAATAAAATGATTATTTATGATTCATAAATCAGCAAGTTTTACTATAGAAGATGACGTTTCTATTTCATATCTAAAAGCGGATCTAAAATTGAGAAATTCCTTGGAAAACTAAATAGATATGTCTTTTTTACTGGGTGATTTTTTTACCCTTTGGATAAAAATAGGGTGTAACAGGTGAACGGAAAAAATCCTGTGGCACTGATATTTTACAATCTTTTTATTATACATTAACATATGAAATTGATCTATCAATAAATACCACTAATTTGAAATAAACTTTTGATACTAAAAACTTAACAACAAAATTTTTGAACTAAATAAATAAATCAATTAACGATGATGGCTCATACACGACAGAATATGTACACTTTAACAAGCTTTCATTGACGAGTGTGAAGAGTTTTAGAAAAATCCGGATTTATAGATCATTTTTTGACTATATTATTTGCTTGAGTTTCGAAATTTTCAAATTCATTTCGGGACTTCAAGATTCCGGGTAGACTTCCAAGCGCTTTGAGGCATTTGAAAGATCGACCCTCTACACTCCATAATCGATAACTTTAGATTGAAGTGTTTTAGATTGCGCATCTATGGTATGTTAAGTTTTGCAATGAAAAACCAGTAAGATGTAGTTTTCGGTTATTCTTTAGTAAAAATAGCTTCATTTCTCTCATCTGCTTTGGATTTTAATAGAATAGTTTTTGTAACTGTTTTTTGAACTTCAACAAACCGAACTTTTAAAGCAAAAATGATATCGAATCGTCATGCGCATCTAGTTTGATTTATGTTAAGATCATCCTCCCTTTCCGGTTAGGGCACCGCGGCATTTTGCCCGGTTAGCCACCATATTGTTATACCACTAGTCTTGCCTTTCCTGATGACAAATAGAGGCAGGAGTTGTTTGGTTGTTTTTTTCCGAATTAGGACCGCCAAGAGGTGGCTGGCGCTGGTGGGTTTGTGTGAAAGCGTTCCAATGCTGTCGATAATCAAGTTAATATAACCCACCATTGCGTTGGAGAGGCGAGTTGGCTTAACCAAACCACTATCGAAGGTATGAACTTTTAAGATTGATGCCGCAGAAGTAAAACTATTCTTATCTGCTTCTGGAATAGGCAAGGCATGCTTTTTAGGTGTCTGTAAAGTTCTCCATTCAGTCTTAAAGATTATTATTCTAATAAGTCCGATAAAAATAAGTTATTAATTCTGTTGGAAAAAATTTTTTGTAATGACTAAATTTTAATCTTATTATATCTATATCTACTTATATCTTATAAATAAATTTCAAGTATAATCAAATTTGTAAAAAAAATTAACAGATTATGTATACGCTTCATCATTAGGCACAGCTCTCCTCTCATTCTCGAAAGTGTTTTAGGGCCAAGAAGAATCCACCACACTGCCTCAATACTTCTGTTTTTACTGGTTGTCTAAATTGAAATCTAAAATTAAATCAAAACCACTCGCGTTTAAAAAGCTAACTCAATTTGTATCAAGTTAAACTCAACAAAAGTCGGTTTGGTAAATCAAGTTAACACATATTTAGTTGGTGATTATATTTAAGTAATGAACTGAACTGAGTAAGAAACTTGATCGGTGGTGGCGTAAAAGTGGTGCAATTCTGTGTATTATAATAATATGTCTGCACATGTGAACTATTAATGGAAACAACCATATAAAATGCTTCGATTGTGATACAACCTCAAGATAATGTGTCTGCTAAGGTGCTTTGAGATACTATCATTATTAACTATTTGCTTCTGTCAAACTTCCGTCGAAATCTCTCAAAAACTTCACAATGTGACGCATTTTTAGGGTTCCGTAGTCAACTAGGAACCCTTATAGTTTCGCCATGTCTGTCTGTCCGTCTGTCCGTCCTCGCTTAATCTCTGTGACCGTTAGCACTAGAAAGCTGAAATTTGGTGCCAATATGTGTATCAATCACGCCGACAAAGTGGTAAAATAAAAATTGGAAAAAAATGTTTTATTAGAGTAGCCCCCCTATATGTAAAGTGGGAAGTGATTTTTTTTCTAATTTCAATCCTAACGTGTGATATATTGTTGGAACGGTATTTAAAAATGAATAAGGGTTTACTAAGATTATTTTTTGATAATGTCAATAATTTCGGAAATAATCGCTCCAAAAGTAAAAAACAATGTGTTCACCCCCCTCTAACTTTTGAACCATAAGTTTAGAAAATATGAAAAAAATCTGAAAAAAATCTGAAAAGTAGAACTTTATAAGGACTTTCTAGGAAAATCATTTTGAACTTGGATGGAAAGTCGGAGCACCTGCCGCGGAGCGTGCAATGTTGCACGCTCCGTGTACGCGCACGTACCCACTACCGGAAGCAGTTGCAGGAGCGCGGAGCGCTGCTGGAGCGCGAACATAATGGATACCCACCTTTAAACTCATAAGAGGAAACACTTATTGTGACGGACGGGAAACTATGGAACCCTACACTGAGCGTGGCCCGACACGCTCTTGGCCGGTTTTTTTTAAAACAAATTATTAAAAAGGATTATTTCTTAAATACTTGACACGGGCAAAAGTACAATAGTATGGAGTGTAGAAGTAAGGAGTGCCAACTCCCATAGTAGAATAGTTGAAAAAGTGGCCACCTGTAAGCAGTAAATAACAGTTCAAAAACTCTCCACAACAGCGCTAAAGTAGCTACTGGGATGAAATGAACTTAGCAGTTGTCGACGGTTTGAAGTGTGCTGCTAAACTGCTTAGTAGCTTTAAAATCTAAAATAATCGTGTTTAGTAAATATAACTTCGAAAAAGTCGTCTATTCTAATAATATTTTTCGACACGTTCTATAGAATTTAGCCCGTAGCTATAGTGGTGCCACCGGTTAACGGTTTTCTATCGACACTTTTTTAATACACAGTCTGTTCTCCTTACTTCTATATCATACACTCCATATACCCATATACCGTAGACAGAGAAACCTATAGACAAATTGACGCCTTCTTTCGCATTCGCACACGAAAAAGATAGATTTATGCATACGTCTTACATAGAAATGAGATAGAGCGGTGTGATTGTTTGTCTCTTTCTCCGTGCCGGTTTTTTGTTTAGCAAACTCTACAGTTTGCTAAACAACTTTAACAGCGTAGCGATTTAAGGAGTTTACGAGTTGGTTTAAGTGAGAAAAAAGTGTTTTGTGAGCTTAAGATTGGTGAATCTTGTTCAGTTCAGTTCTTAGAACAATTAAAAATTTTATCTAAATGTGTTTAAAAGTCATAAAGATAATTGTATAACCTAAAAATTCGTTATCGTCCTTTCTTACTCGAGGCCACGCCGATCATTGGTCTATAGGTTTCTCTGTCTACGCCATATACAATAGTAAAAGTAAATAGAAACTAAAATGTTGGGTTGGATGGTTGGTCACCCTGCTTAGTTGTCAATTCAATTTTAATTGTCAATTTGACATTTTTTTATTCAAAGTCATTCTTGTTTCTGCTTATTTCTGTTTCTTGTTGAATTGCTTGACGCTATTCATAGAGGAAAGTAATATAGACGCTATTTAAATTACTTGTTGACTTGTAGTTAGTACGAAAATGGTAAGTAAATCCTTAAAAAATTGTATTATTTTTAACAGATACCTAGTATAATTATTTTATTTCCTAATGTAGTAATATTGAGAAGCCCAGTTCATATATCAACATGGTTTTTTACCGGATGACTTGTAGTTTTACTGTCGTAATGATCTGTGCCTGCATCGAACTATAATTTAGTACAGTTTTTTAGATGTGGTGTTTCTAGTTTTCACGTGTTTCTTAAATAGGATGATTATCAACTTATTTTGTTCTAGGGTACTAAGTTAACCTTAAAAATATTCAAGTCCGAAACTCGGGCTAAAATAATAACATAGAAAGTAATATATACCGAAGTAGCGTATATTCGCGCACCTGCAGCTTACCATATCATGCTGAACTGTGTAATAATAAAAGTTAAAAACATATTAATGAATGAACGTAATAATAAATGTAGTCTTTATATTTCTTAGTATTCAAAGTTTTAAATTAAATGAGGTCAAAAACAGAGATTACACAACATAAAATATGTTTTTAAACATTATATTCAATTCATACAAATTAAAACAACTATTTTTTCATGTATACAATGTACCTCTCCTTTCTTATTCCAGTTCCGTAATCAGTATGATAGTGATGTCACTGTTTGGAGCCCTCAGGGTCGTCTCCATCAGGTGGAGTATGCTATGGAGGCTGTGAAGCTAGGGTCTGCCACTGTAGGCTTAAAGAACAAACAATTTGCCGTCTTAATTGCTCTGAAAAGAGCAGTAAGTGAATTGTCAGCATATCAGAAAAAAATCATACCCATTGATGATCATATTGGTATATCTATTTCGGGGTTGACTGCCGATGCTCGTATGTTGAGGTTAGTACCATATAAGTAATTTGATGAGATGAGCATCTCATGTGAGAAAGAATGGGAAACTTAAGCAAAAGATTGGCTAAGAGGGATGAAGAGAAGAGAAGACTTTGCTCAGTAGTGAAATTGTAGTGTATACATATATTTATGCATTAATTATTCTTAATGAGGAGAGACTGCTGCATTGGTATAGTGGATGTAGTAGTGCGACTGCTGATCATGAGGTCCTGAGTTTGAATCCCGGGTCGGGGCAAAAAAGCAATTATGGAGTTTTTCTGTCAAGAAATTCTGAGTAGCTGCCCAGAGTCAGGAAGTTGGCGGTGTCTCACAACCCCCCCCCCCCCCCCCCATACCTCAGTAAGCACGTAAAGCCGTTAGACCTGTGCCTGATTTCTCTCTCTGGTTGTGTCGGTTTACCGTCCCATCAGATTATTAGAGTAAGGGAATAGAGAGTGCACTTGTGCTTGCGCATACGCTTGGACACTATAATCCTGTACTGCGCTGATGGCAAACTTCCGTTGATGCAGGGTGCCGTGTCCGAAATTGGGTCTGGAGGACATTATTATTATTATTCTTAATGAAGAAAGTACTACAAAAATAATAACATGGCATTATATACCAAAGAAATAATTTATTGATTTTTTAAGATTTTTAAAACCATAGCACCTAAACATATGTTCATGTGAACATTTTATGTATTTTATAGCTGTTAGCAGCAATCTAAAGCCTAATAAAGGGCTGGCAACTCATCTGCGATACCCCTGGTGTTGCAATTGTTCATGGAGTATTTATTCACTTACCATTAGGTGAGCAGCATGCCTGTTTGCTTATAAAAAATATTATGATTACAGTCGTTTCATGAGGACAGAATGTCTTAATCATCGGTATGCTCATGATGCAGCAATGCCCGTTGGAAGGCTTATTGCTCTAGTGGGCAATAAAATGCAGATCTGTACTCAGAGATATGACAAGAGGCCTTTGGGTGTTGGATTACTTGTTGCTGGATATGATGTAAGTGTTAAAGTCAGTTTTTAATTGTTTTTTTATGTGGTAAATGAAAAAAAAGTTACTCAATAAGTATTATTTATAATCCATATTGAATAAAAGTTTCTGTTTTAATTCAAATATTATTTGATATATTAAATATACTTTATAACTTTATTTATAGAAGGAGGGTGACAAATGAGCTCATAATCCAACTGATGCAAATTGGATACAGTGACCTAAAGATACCTACATCAGTGTTGATAACCACTGGCCCATATCTGTACTGAGTATGTTATCCAAAATACTTGAAAGTTTTATATCTCAGTCTCACAAATTTTCTTAAACATAGTAATATTATTTCAGATAACCAATTAGGCTTTGTAAAAGGTAAATCTACTCAAGACACAACTTTAATCCTAACTGAGATGCAAAGCATCTTGATAATACATCGAAAGTTATAGGTGTTTTTCTTAATTTGTCATTGTCTAGGCCTTTGACACTGTCTCTGTTCCCCTTATTCTTCATAAGATGGAATAGATCGGCGTACTAGGGATCCCTTTGGATGTATTTCAATCTTATCTATCTAATTGCACGCAGATAGTTAAAATCGGTGATTATACCAGTTTACCTACTACTGTCTCATTCGGTGTACCACAAGGTAGCATACTAGACCCAACTCTCTTTCTCGTTTATGTAAATACTTTATACACACTTACCTTGCCTATCTGCAAAATCATTTTGTATGCCGACGATACAGCTTTAATTGTATATGGTAAGGACTGAAATGAAACCTAATAAAATACAGAATATGTGCTTGGTAAGGTCATGTAGTTGCTTATGCTTAGTAGTAATCTATAGACACTTAAGGTGAACAAAACAAGATATATTACCTTCAGGCACCGTGTCAGTACCCAACCATCATCGGAATTTTATCTCAAAGCAAATACATGTAAACAACATAGCATATGCAACTGCGCAATACTAACTTGTTCCACTAACATAAGATAGCTCGGACTTATCATAGACTACTGCCTATCTTGGTCAGCACATATAAGCAACTTAATCTGCCATATTAGAAAATTAATTCCAATATTCAGAAAATTGAGGAATTCTGTTGATTTTAAAACATTGCTATGTGTTTACTATGCCCTTGTTCAGAGTTTACTACAATACTGCATTCTAACCTGAGGTGGAATTGGAAAGACAACTCAACTCCATGGTATCACATACAGAACATGCTCAGAGAGCAATTTAAATGTTATGCTAGGTAAATCACAAAGATTTAGCACCAAATTTATTTTTAAGGAATGTGCTGTACTTACTGTATATCTTTTTGACATGTTTTTGTCATGTCTTTTATACTGCATGAGCACAAAAATACATTTTTAACCGAATTTAAAACATAACAAAAATAATATTTGTATAATGACCTCATGGAACTGCCCTAGCCCATCTTCAATATTATATCACTAGCAGTTATTTATATAATGTAGCAGATAAACAGTATTTACCATTTGTCCCTTAAATGTAAGGACAATGTTCTAAATTGGTTACTAAACCTTAATTACTTGGAAATAAAGAAGTTAATCAATATTTAAAATTTACTATACTACTAATTTACACAGAGAGACGAACACACAGGTTTGTGGTAATTACCAAGTTTTCTCATCATTTTTCCGTTTTTATCTTAACATGTTTGTGTATTGTTTTTTTTTTAATAGGATAGGGTGACAAACAAGCACACAGTTCACCTGATGATAAGTGGTTGCTGTGGCCCGTAAACATCTACATCTATCCTCGATTATGAATCAAAATGCAGATGCGTTGTCACCCATAAGATGTAATGCCTCATTTCCAGTTGAGAGGGTCTCCGGTTCTCTATACTCACCATACAAAACACAGCCACATTAAGCTGGTATTCTGTGAGAGTGTGGTCCTTCCCCGTTCGAGCCAACCCATTCATGCTACAATTATAGTTTTAATATAACTGTAGCATGGCTCTACCACGAATAATTGTACATATAATTGTATAGCAAAATGATCTTTTTTTAAATTTGTTTTGTACTACTCAGGGTGTAAGACGCTGACTGCTGTAACACAGTTTGTACTAGTATGGCCATTAACGCTAAAATAGATATAATACATAAGTGTAATCTGTCAAATAAATTATTATTATTAAAAAAATATATTGTCAATTGAGAATCAAAATGTAGGTGTGATGCCCTGAGGACTTAAATAGAATGCCTTGTTACTAGTAAAAGGGGGTGCCTAATTCTCTTTATTCACCATACAAAACAGCAGCATAAGCTGCTAGTTTCTAATAGGATTCTGTCAGGATGTGATATTACCCTGATCAAGCCATTAATTTGTGCTGCAGCCGTGAAATAGTTTGACAATGCAGGTGCAGTAGTGCGATAACCTTATTTCACATAAATTAAAAAAATTATGGTCATGTAAAAAATTTACCAACACATTGGGCCCTGTGAGCCCTGCTCAAAAAATACACTCATAGTTGAAAGTATTTTTATTTCATTAATATTAATGAAATCTTTAAAAATATGTATCTTGATATCAGTAAAAAGATATGTATTCTTTTTATTCATGATGACAGTGTACTGATATGATGGGTTCAGAAGATACAGGATTATGCTTTGTGGCAATTAATGGAATAGAATTGGTAGGACTATGTTTTATAAGTTTGCTGATACGTCTCAAGTTGCAAATTATCTCTGAATAAATAGATATATTATACAGAAACTGATAAGTGCTAGTATTGTAGCTTTCATAGAGGGGATGCTCTATTAGGCTCTATACGCGACTGAGGCGTGAGTGGGAGGCAAATGTTCAACAGTGGACTTGTGATAAGCTGTAATAGTAATTATAGTATGTAGCTGTAGTGGTTTAAGTTCATATCTTTGTCGTATTTCATTATAAAGTTCTGCATTAACAGGTTGTTATACAATGTACTACAAGAAATCCATAGTTTATAGCCATAAAAAGTAAGATATTTTGTAATTCACCTTTTATGCTGCACTTTTTTGCCAGTCAATATGTATGAAATTTAGCATTTATTAATATGTGTATGAAATTTAGCATATAAAAAATGTCTGCTATCTACTAAAGACAAGTTCTTAGCATTTCTCACAGTGGCTTAGGGTAGATATAGTGTGATGGATATGAATTTCAAGCAGAATAATAACAATATTTTTTTAATTTTTAAATTCCAGGATCAAGGTCCTCACATCTATCAGACATGCCCATCGGCGAATTACTTCGACTGTCGCGCGATGGCCATTGGGGCGCGTTCTCAATCAGCTCGCACATATCTTGAGAAACATCTGTCAACTTTCATGGACTGTGATCTACAAGAGCTAGTGGCACACGGGCTAAGGGCTTTGAGGGATACACTACCAAATGAATCTGAACTGAACACTAAGGTTAATATATCATTAATATAATATAAATATATCATTGTAACAAGAATTGTTTGGTAGTTGACAAAACTATGCTCAAAGCTGTGACAAGAATGTTTATCTAAGCCGAACTGTCTGACTAGTATTGTATGTGTACTTGTATGACAAGCACTAATTCATACAAAATAATGAATGACATTATTTATTTTCTGCAAATCTGTTTGGTGGCGATCTACTTCATTCATTGATCTGTCAATAGGAATTGCAAAAAGTAATTTGCAAATTGACAAAAAAGTTGTGTTTTTTCATATCATTGTTTTTGTCAAATATAATTTGTTAATGTATATATACAATTTAACACAACAAGAACTACCTTTCAGTGGTGAAATTCTGGTAAAATTCTTTGAATTAAGAAAATATTCGAGTGATTTGTATAAATTATTTTCAATAACTATTTATTAAAATCTTTATGTAATAAAAAAGGTTCTGTTTCTAATTAACTTACACTATTATTCCCAATATTAATCCCAATGCAATATTTATAATTACATCAAAATATGTTATTTTCAAAGCATTTGAGCATAATATTCAGACATTAGTATCACTAAATAATTTGTATTGCATGCATAACACAGCAACAGGAATAGGAAACAAAATGAGGAAATTCCGAATATTTCTTATGGCTTTCAGTAGATGGCGTTATTACTATTATCATCATTTTGTTTTAATGCCAGATATAATAGTAATAACATAGCACAGACTTCGTAATGAATACCCAGGTCTGCATAGGATAATGCTCGTACATATAAAAAGTTGGACTGGCCCCAACCTGTGCACGTCACTGTGCAAGGTCACTCATCAAGGTATGAAGAGAGCTATAGTCTGAGAGTTTCTCTGCATAATAGAATTCATAATGAATATATCTACAGTAGAACCAGGGTAACCAACATAGCCAAACACATCAGTAAGCTAAAATGGCGATGGTCCAGCTATAATATTTGTAGAACCGAGAAATGTTCTTATGAGGCAGTTTCATACTAATCAAAAAATAGGACGGCCCCCCACTAATTGGTGTGGCGATCTATCGCGACATGAAGGAAGCGTATCTTGAAAAAGAAGTCTCACTGGGTTTCTTTCTGGTTTAACCTGTAAACTCTAAATACCACGTAATATTGATATACTCCCGTGCGCTCACGACCGCGAATGGCGGAAAGCGGAAAATTTTCCCTAACTTACAAATTTTGCAATATTTTCACTTTGAGACAATATTTATGGATAAAACTTACAGGAATTCTTCTTGAATGTACAAAGTATCAAATAAAATAATTTTTAGATGTTAGATATTGTAATAAAATTCATAAATTACCCTTCAAACACATAGTACTAGTAGATACTTCACTTTTAGTCACCATAAATCCACATATGACACACTCAAATATGTTTCGACACAAATGAAATATGTTTTGAATAGCTCATTTATATTGTTATTTGCAATAAACATATACAATTAAATTCACAAAACACAAAAAACAACAAATAAAATAAATTCGAAGAAATGTATGGAGCAACACGCAACAATGTGACGTATGGAACGCCGGAAGAATAGAGTAACTTATTTTTAGTTTTTTCTTAGTAACATTGCCAGGCAAAGATATCAAGTCATAGAGCATATATTTGTCTTTGCTTCTATTATACATTACCTATTGCTTTTGGTTTTTTTTAATTAAAAAAAATCTTTTTCAAAGGGTAGTACTTGTTGTACACATGTGTTCATCGTGCGAGCGAGCGTAAGGTGTTTAGTTCTTGTACACAATTGTACCTCGCGAGAGCCTACAGGACCCAGTGCAAAGAAAAAAATTACAAATACAAGGAAAAGAAATTACTTGCAATAAGAATTATAATCTTAATTATTTATATTCTATATTCTATTTTTTTGTTTGAGAAATTGATTTATTTTGCACCCATAATATCCCAGGGCAAAGAAAAAAATTACAAGTACAAGGAAAAGAAATTACTTGCAATAAGAATTATAATCTTAATTATTTATATTCTATATTCTATTTTTTTGTTTGAGAAATTGATTTAACATAGTTGTTTATATTTTGCACCCATAATATCTTCTCTGTTACCCTGAAGGTAGAATTGTAGAAAATGCCTTGTGGCATTAAGTCCGCTTGTGAAATAAGTAAACAAATATAGAGAATCGCACAATTTATTATATCATCTAAGAGCTATAATTTCATAAAATTCTTGAAAAATATTTAAACATTATTTATGATTTTTATATTACTTGTTCATCAGTATCGGGGCCCAATGTATGACGTTACAAATAAAGAGGTCTCTTTATTTGTGACGTAAAGACGTGAAACCTCTTTATTTGTGAAGTCATTTCCTTTATCAATATGAATTTTTTGATAATTTTGTGTTTTAAATTTATTGCAGAATGTGTCAATAGCGATAGTGGGTCCTAAAACACCACTTCGTGTGAGTGATGAAGCAGAGCTGACTCGATTCTTGGCCCTAGTGGAGGGAGAGGAGAGGCGTGGTGGAAGCGGCAGTGCAACTGGTGATGCTGGACCAGCTCCTGACAGAGCACCGGGGGACGACAGAGACCCTCAAGTGGCAGTAAGTGGGGAATTGACTTCTTAGGCTATTTTGAATATAGCAACAACTGACCATTGTACAAAAAAGTTATCAACAGTGAAGAATACATTATCCAATGCGAAGGTACTCGCTATTTACTTGTTCAGTAGTCTCCAGTATTAATAGATTAAATATCCAGAAAATATTGAATGCCTACTCACTGGTCTATTATTTTATAGAAACATTTTAACTATTTTATATACGTAACTAGCTTGTACACGCTCGCTTCGCAGGGTGCATGATAATATTTTATTGTGGAACCTGGATGTAAATTATCAAGAAAATTTATTTTTGATGGTATTATCGTAAAATCCGTTGTTACTCAAAATTGATGATAAAGAGCGTCAACATTGCGAAATGGGTAACTATACTAATTTTCAAGTCAATCAGGTGTAGTTTTAGAGATCTCGTGATGAGTCACTCAGTCATATATATATATATATATATATATATATATATATATATATATATATATATATATATATATATATATATATTGCAAAGATAAATAGACAGGTAGCTTAAATTTTTAAAATTTGATTTTGGTGAGATAAAATTTTTTTTAATCGTTAGATTTCGATATATCCGAAATATGCTCACTAGTTAGAAATAATATCGACTGGTTCCCTCAATATTTTCGCCCTAAAAATTTAAGACCAAAATAAAATTATCCACAGTTACATCAAAATTACAAATCGTAAACACCGGTCCCTATGCAATGTCAAAAAAATATATAGCAAAATTCCAGAACAAATCAGAAGCATTAAAAGCATTAAAAAAATTAAAAAGGAAGTTAATACATATTTAACGAAAAAATGTTATTACTCATTGCAGGAGTTATTTAGTGATTGAGTAGGAAATAGGAAATTGAAACAAATAAATAATGTAATATGATCCAATTTATATTTAAGTTAATTGTAAATATTCCTTAAAAAAATCATTTATAATTCTATAATGTGAATGTAATGATAATATTAATAATTGCCTATATTTGCAGTGCCCTTGCAGGGTTCTTGTTTTGAACATTTTTTTTTAAATATAAGACCAAATGTACAAGAATAGCAAATAAATTGAATTGAATTGATATTGAATGCTTTCTAAACACTAATTTCGTCAATTTTCGTATCGACTCCGTGGCGCAACGGTAGCGCGTCTGACTCCAGATCAGAAGGTTGCGTGTTCAAATCACGTCGGGGTCAAAGCTTTTTTACAATGTTTTATTCGCGCTTATTTATTAACACGCGTGGTTAAAAATTAAAAAGTTCTAAACTGTTAATATACAAAATCTTTTAAGTTTTAAATTTGGCGGCGACGTTTCTTTCTAACTTTCTTCTAGCAAAATTATTTTGTCTCGAAAACTTTTATCAATAACAATGTTTTCGCTATACATTTCTATAGCGTAATTTTATAACTTTAATAAAAATTTTATAGTGTTAAAAAATTTCAAAAAATTTAGTGCTAGTGATTAAGGTACTGTCCTAATTCAATCAGTACTAGCAAGGTAATTAAATCGTATTGTTGATTGAATTTAATCAAGAATTCGATACCAGTAATAATTTCACGATAGTTCTATAGTTAAGGCTTTCATTATTCTGTACCTTTTGACTTGACTAAGCAATATCACAAACTCAATGTATCAACTAGAATGTCATCTTACAATAAAAACCCTTAGCGTGGATTTTTTTCTTTAAATTTATTTAAAACCACCCTCGAGGTATGGTCTATTTAATAAGAAAGAATCATTTGGGCTGGATCAGCGGTTTCCAAAAAATCAGTGAACATACAACAAACACATACATACAAACATAAAAAACAAGAGTTTTGATTTAATTACCTAAACACTATCACGTGAAGTGAATTTAATTTCTTAAGTGGAAGAAAATCTATGCTTCCATCATAAATAATTTTAAAATGCCGTATTATTTTTTTTAATTAAACTAATTTCAACTCGTTTAATTTAACTTGTTTTTATTTATTTTTAACTTATTATTTAAACATTTTGTATAGGTAGCGTGGACTAACTAAGTCATCGCGGGACGTCAAACGCCTTAGTGCATGATCATGTTTAGTGAGCATAGGTGCTGTAAAGCACCCGAGACATTGGGAATTAGAAATGAAGTGAATTTATCGCGATAAAATCCGTAAAATTAGTTTTATTCAATGTCTAGTATTCCTGTAAATATAATAATTAATTACGTATATGTTTTCTTTTGTTTTTAACAATAATATACTGCCATCTATCGGTCACTGGAAGAATACATTTGTCGATTAGCAATTTGCAACACTCGCAAGCGAGGTTGGCGTTTATAGAATATAGAGCAAACCTAATACGACTATAATTTACCAGGTCGCAATGGACACGGAGTGATAACCGAGCGATTGCAGGAGATTGCAGCAGAAGAAGGAGTAGAAGATAAGGAAAATCACGTACCTTTATTCTGCATCTTTAATACCGCTTCGAAAACATATAACCACGATACCTTTTTACCTTTCTGTTTGCTTTTCTCTAAAGGATTGCCTTGGCCAGCGCTTAGATCTGTTGTTGTTGCATGAATTTTGTCCTAAATACATAAACAATAAGATCTAATTTACGACTTATTACGGCCACTCGACTGAATAAGCGCTGGCCAGGGCAGCATATTAACGAAATGTTATACTTACCACTATTATATTACTTGTCAATTTCTAAATAAATATTGTGTTTATTTTATATTATATGCGTTTCTTTTTGATTTATATCTTTTGTCGCTTTCATATTGTTATATTGTGAAGTAGTTGTTCCTCACGACTTCGTCCGCGTGGAATTAATTACAATTTAATTATATGGGTTTTAATTTTTTTTTGCGAGGAATCTTAATTCTTATTCTAAAATAAAAGTAGCCTAAGTTATTCCTTATAACATTAGCTATCTACCAAGGAAAGTCCCGTCAAAATCAGTCCAGCGGTTTCGGAGATTAGCCGGAACAAACAGACGGACAAGAGTTTTATATATATATATATATATATATATATATATATATATATATATATATATATATATATATACATACAATTTTAATTTGTTTAGATTAAAATTGTATTTCTATTAAAACAGAAATTCTTTTTTCTTCTTTATTCGTGGTAGAGCCAGGCCCCAGCTATACAGTTGAATGGGTCGGCTCAATCGAGAAGGGACCACGCTCTGACAGAATAGCTGTGTAAAATTAAAATAGCACCTCAACGTGTTTCGTATTTTGAGTATAGAGAACCGGAGACCCTTTTTGTTCTACCTTATCTATTTTTATTTATCCTTACTATTTCTATACTTAAAAATGCTTCGATTTCTTTTACAAGCCGTTTTGCAATAAGTTAAAAACAAGCCCACGTTTTAAAACAAAATATCAACTATTTAAAGCTCTTTAATTTTAAGTCATCCTAAGTTCCTGAACGAATAGTTTGTAATATAAACTGTTTTTACATTACTTCACACGTAATAAAACGAATCTTTACGAAGAACGAAATGTTTCTTGAATATAGAAATCCGACATTAGTCATCAGGTGTGACAACGCATATCTGCATTTTGATTCGTAGTCGAGGTTAGATGTATATGTCAACAGACTAAAGCGTCCTTTTTGTCATCAGGTGAACTTTGTGCTAGTTTGTCAGCTTTATTCTGAAACAAAATCAATCCGTAAAAAGTGACTCATGGACATGGGCCTCGACCATTAGGGAGGATTTACCTTCATCACGCTTAATCAGCCGTGAGGAGCCGTGGTAGCTCAGACGGTTAGCGCTCGCTGTAAATTTCACAATACGCGAGCAAACCGGGTTCGATCCCCGCGGGCCCAATGAAATCGTTAATTGCAATTTTAAGTGCTGATTTACCACGTGTCCGGCGGTGAAGGAAAACATCGTGAGGAAACCTGCATGTCTGAGAAATAAAATAAAAATATTTCGAAGACATGTGAAGTTCGCCAACACGCATTGGGGCAGCGCGGCGGACTATTCCTTGCCCTAAAACCCTCATAGAAATGAGAGGAGGCCTGTGCCCAGCAGTGGGACGTATATAGGCTGTAACTTTAATTTACTTTACTTACGCTTAATCAGCAGAGTCTAGACAAAGTACCAGAACTCTCACCTTTAGCGTCGCCGGTCTGCGGGTTATCTACATTCGTTAATGGTGATTGGAAACAATAAAAATGAATGGAAAGATCTCAGGCCAGGCCCTCTGCTTGTTAGTTTTCCATATAACTATGTAGTGGCGGTGTAAACAAATAAACTACTACTTACTACTAAATTCAATAAACTACTTACACGACAGAGGGACCTGAAACATGGAATGGGCAGCAGTATCTTCTTAAAAACAACTCAAAATTATTTAAAAAAAAAACTGCGTAGCAACCGCAGTTTTTCACCTGATAAGATTGCTATTTTTTTTAAATCAATAATAATAATAATAATGTCCTCCAGACCAAATTTCGGTCGCGGCGGCCTGCCTCAACGGAGGCTAGCCATCGGCCCAGGACAGGGTTATAGTGCCCAAGTGTATGCGCAAGCACAGGTGCACTCTATAATCCCTCACTCTCATAATCCGATGGACGGTAAACCGACACGAAAAAGAGGGATCAGGCGCAGGACCAACGGTTTAACGTGCTTTCCGAGGCATGGGGGTGAGATACCGCCAACTTCATGACTCCGGGCAAGTACTGAGAATTTCTGGACAGAAAAACTCAATAATTAATTTTTTTGGCCCGTCTGGGGATTCGAACCCAGAACCTCATGATCAGCAGTCGCGCTACTACAACCACTAGACCAACGAGGCAGTCTTTTAAATAACTATAGAAGTAACGAACGAACTTACAGTCTACCTGATGGTAGGTAGATACTGCGGGCCTTGGACATCTGCACATGCGGCTACAGATTCATTGTCAGCTTTGAGGACTAAGATGGAATGCCTCAACGCCTTTATTTATACTATGGTGGTTCTCTATACCCTTTAAGAGGATTGTGAAGTTGTAAATTAGTCATACAAAAAGCGATAACGTTTTTCCTCCCGTAAACATAGTCTAATTTTCATAATTTTTGGAAATGTAGATATAATAAAAGATTAGGTCCGTACGTTTTTATGCAAATATTGCGAACTATAAAGTTAATGCCATCTAAATATCTATATTTTTGACTTAAAAACATCCTCGCGCGTTTTTCATAACTAAACTGAATTACTAAAAAAGGAAAACGTGCATATCTAAATTAAGGTATACTGAATCTAATAAGACCAAAATTGTCTCATTTCGTTAAGATTTAGGGGAGTGAAAACGTTAGACAAAAAAGTACTCCTACCACTTAGTCAAAGAACTATTACAAAAATCCCCACTACAAGGCAATCTATGATATAGGATCAGCAGTAGATTTATGATGGGGCTGTAATGATGATGATAAAAGTTCCTATCAACCTCATGATCTGCCATCGTTATCAATACTGGAACCTGGACCGTTATTTAATATTTTAAACAGAGTTTTACCGTTATTAGAAAATAAAAGGTTATTATTACATCAAGCCCTTCCCTTGTGGAAAAATGATCCATTTTTTTTAGAACGTGATTGTCTTAACGCCACAAAGTCCACTGAACAGATAACAAAGAATACATAAGGAGTAACTGTTAACGACATTCCCGGAATATTGCTCGTAACCATTATCGATTTTATCGAGGCTAAGTACTCCATTCGTAACAGTTTCCTGGGATATTTTACTTATTCACAAATTGTTGATTTCTTATTTGTTTGCTTGTATACTAGAATAGAAAAATATTTAATGATTGAGGTATTGTTGATATTTTTTAAAGTAGCTGATTGAAAACACAAATATGCACTTCTGTGACGTTCAAAAGTTATCAATGCTGAAAGAACAAGATATATACCGTACCGCGCAAACAAAAATATTCTCGTCTTGCTTTTCATCTTCGTTTAAAGGATGCTATGACAAAGACGAGGACAGTAACAATACATGCAGTATTAAAGACAGAAAACAGGTTATAAATTATAATGTAGATATGGTAAATAATAAGCAAGTGTTCATAACTTGCTTATTAAACGAACCTTTTAATTTCAGAGAAATGTCTCCATCAGTTGACTATTTGAGGACTAAATATATTATAAAATGTCAGAATTTAGACGTCTAAATAAGAGAGTAAAAGAAGTTGTTGAAAGGAAAAAGAAAGAAAGAACGGATAAGAATGATAGAAGGATATCTGATAATTTCCAGGCTAACACAAAAATGTTCTGGAAACTCGTAAGAACTGCCAGGGGAAATACAAAACAGCCTATATATAATAGCCTATATATATAATAAATGCTATAAGAGACGAGAATGGAT
Organism: Parnassius smintheus behrii; assembly: GCA_036936625.1. Lineage (NCBI taxonomy): Eukaryota > Metazoa > Arthropoda > Insecta > Lepidoptera > Papilionidae > Parnassius > Parnassius smintheus. Next base: position 17,764,054 of record JAUPFT010000021.1, on the reverse strand, counting down.
GTATTCTGAATGATGAAGTTTCGAATTTAAACAGATGGAAGGAATACTTTGAAAGCGAATTTATGAGTGAGGAGAAGTGTGAACTAAATGAAATAGAAATTCCGAAAGAAGATGAAAGAGATAGGGAGATAAGTATGGATGAAATAATGAAAGCAATGAAAAGCATGAAAGCAGGTAAGGCAGCTGGATATAATAGAGTATCACTCGAGATGCTAAGGGCTGGAGAGGGAGTGGTGGCAGGCCTGATGTACACCTTGTTTAATTTATGTTGGGAATTAAAACGGGTACCGGACGACTGGTGTAAAGCAGTTATAGTACCAATATATAAAGGAAAAGGGTCACAGCAGGACTGCAAAAACTACCGCGGTATCAGCTTGCTTAGTATTGTGGGTAAACTGTATGCTAAGGTGTTAATTGAAAGAGTTATGAAAGAAACTGATGGAAAAATTTGGGATGTGCAAGCGGGTTTTAGAAAGGGAATGGGGTGCACAAATCAAGTCTTTTCTATGCGCATGATTGCGGAGAAGTTTTTGGCCAAAAACCAGAAAGTTTTTTGTGCGTTCATGGACTTGGAAAAGGCTTATGACAGAGTGGACAAGAATGTGTTATGGCAAACACTGAACTCATATGGGTTGAGCGCTTTATTTTTTATTTTTTATTTTTATTAAGGTCTCTTTATAGGGACTCTAGTGCTTGTGTCAGGATCAATGGGGTCTACTCGGACTGGCTTGGCATCCAAAAAGGTGTCAGACAGGGCTGTGTAGCTTCCCCTTGGCTGTTCAACCTATTTATGGACCGGTGTTTGCAAACTTTGAAAGATGAAGAATGTGGGTTAAGAATGGGCGAGTTAACCGTCAAATGCCTTTTGTATGCCGATGATCAAGTCATATTTGCATCATCGGCAGCTGAGTTGCAAATGATGGTTACATTAATGAACTGGGAATTAAAAGAAAGTGGAATGAAAGTGAACGCAAGTAAGACGAAAATGATGGTTTTTGAAAGAGAAGGAAGCAAAACGGTATGTGAAATAAGAATAGAAGGAGAGTTAATTGAGCAAGTGGATGAGTTTGTGTATTTGGGATGTGTATTTAGCAGGGATGGTAGATATGATAGGGATATAGAACGACGAGTAAATGCAGGGAATAGAGTGAATGGGGCACTACACTCTATTATGAAGAACCAGAATGTGTCAAAACAGGCATGTATGGTCATTCATAATGCTGTGTTTGTCCCTACTTTAATGTATGGTAGTGAAATCTGGGTGTGGCAGAAGAAGCACGAAAGTAGAATAAATGCTGTAGAAATGCGGTCTTTAAGGAATATGCTAGGGTTGAATCTGAATGACAGGGTGAGAAATTGCGTGATAAGAGATAAATGTGGTATGCAAGATGATATTGTGACCAGGATTAAGAAAGGAATGCTTCGGTGGTTTGGTCACGTAGAAAGAATGAATGAGGAAAAAGTGACAAAGCAAATTTATATGGCAGATGTGAACGGCCGGGTCGGGAAGGGACGCCCTAGAAAAAAGTTTATCGACCAAATTGGCGATATTTTGAAAATGGGCCACGTTAGAAGTACCCTTAACCGACGAGCATGTATGCGTAGATATATGGATGTAAAGGAGGCGGAAGAGATATGTCAGGATCGTGCCAAATGGAAGTCCGTAGTCTCTGCCTACACCTCTGGGTGACAGGCGTGAGTGTTTCTGTATGTATGTATATATTATAAGTGATTATAAATTTATTAACTTTTAACTTCATGACAGTTTTATGTCGGTGAAATTACACAAAACATTTCGTAAACATGGTAACCCTATCGCTTAGCAACTAGAGACCGGGGTCAGCATTTATTTATTATTGTACGACGAGTATCATTGTTATCTGAGAAACCATTTCAGTCTGAGCTCGATTACCGGCTTAGAAAGAGTCTATCATGTATCGACTAGCATTTTTGGTTTGCTTGAAAATAATTTCTACCTCTTTCGCCTTAAACCTCGACTACTTAGACCCTACAGTATTACAGACGAGAACTTCGCCTAAGGTACAAGAAGATGCTGCAACCGCAATCATAAGTAAATACTTAAGCCAAGTGACAGTTAAAGTTGATCCTCTTTTGTTTAACAATAAGAAAGATGTATTTTCTCTGCGTACATTCGACGGCCAGTTGCATATTAGAGCGAGCACAGGCGTCGCTGCAGTTTGGGGCTTCAACTACTATTTGAAAAAGTACTGTAAGAGCCAAATTGCATGGCAAGTTCAGAATGTCCTGATCCCGGGAACACTTCCAGAAGTCGACGAAGTTGTGGAAGCAAGCGATAGGTTTCGCTACTACCAGAATGTTTGTACAGCATCTTACAGCTTTGTGTGGTGGAATGTCGATCAGTGGCTTGCGCACGTGGAGTGGATGGCGCTAAATGGCATCAACTTGGCGCTGGCACCAGTCGCCCAGGAAGCGGTTTGGACTCGCATTTATAAACAAATAGGTATGACAGATGATGAAATAGACGAATACTTTACCGGACCAGCGTTTCTCTCTTGGCTACGAATGGGCAACGTGCACGGATGGGGAGGTCCGCTGCCAAAATCGTGGCACGATCGTCAAAAGAACATTCAAGATAGTGTAATCGACCTTATGTTTCGTCTCGGGATTATTCCAGTTCTACCAGCCTTCAACGGCCACGTTCCGAGAGCTTTTGCGAGATTATACCCTAGAGTTTCGTTTTACTCAGTGGATACATGGAATAAATTCAGTGCTGATTACTGTTGTGGATTGTTTATAAACCCTCGAGAACCTCTGTTCAAGGAAATCGGTGAAAAGTTTTTAAAAGCGATGAACATCGGCATGGGCACGGGCCACATTTATACGGCTGATCCTTTTAACGAGATTGAAATACAACCGTGGTCTACATCTCTCGTTCAAGATACCGCGTCGGCTATATTTTCTGTGATGTCAAGTTTCGACAATAGTGCAGTATGGCTTGTTCAGAACTGGATGTTCGTGCATAACCCTATTCTGTGGCCATCAAGGAGAATAAAGTCATTCCTAACGTCCGTTCCAAACGGTCGAATGTTAATACTTGATCTTCAATCCGAGCAATGGCCACAGTACAATCTTTATCAGATGTATTACGGGCAACCCTTCATCTGGTGCATGTTGCATAACTTCGGTGGTACTTTAGGCATGTTCGGTAACATGCAAGCTATTAACAGAGACGTCTACGATACGAGGTCAAGCATAAACAGCACCATGATTGGAATCGGGTTAACTCCCGAAGGCATTAACCAGAATTATGTCGTATATGACTTGATGCTCGAAACAGCATGGCGTAAGGAGCCAGTACAAAACCTTGACAACTGGGTAGCAGACTATGCGGAAAGGAGATATGGGTGCAACGCGACGTCCAGCGCTTGGAGGTATTTATTGAAGAGCGTGTATAACTTTGAAGGACTTAATCGGATTAGAGGTAAATATGTCGTAACTCGACGGCCTAGTTTGAGGATAAAACCATGGGCTTGGTACAAAAGTAGCGATCTTTTCAACGCATTCAAGAAGTTTGTTTTCGCGGCTAACTCTGGATGTGACTCACCTGGTTTCTATCACGATCTAGTTGATGTTACGAGACAAGCTTTGCAGTATCGAGCTGATCAACTCTATATGGATATTTTAAAAGAGCGATCTTCTAGCGTGTGGGTTTTTAATGCTACCATTGTCCGGTTTATCGACCTAATGAAAGATATGGAGACGATTTTAGCTACTAACAAAGATTTCTTGTTGTCTGGCTGGTTATCGGCAGCTCGAGATGCTTCTAATGGTATGCCATCTTTGTATGAATTAAATGCTCGAAACCAGATAACATTATGGGGTCCTAACGGAGAAATTACTGACTATGCTTGCAAACAATGGGCTGAGGTCTTCCATTATTATTACACACCAAGATGGTCATTATTCTTGTCTATGGTATTAGACGTAAAAGTACGAAACGAAACCTTCGATGAAAGGGGCGCTCAGAAAGTTGTCAGGACTTCTGTTGAGGAGCGATTCCAAACCGTTGGTATTGACACGTTAAGTTCAAACGACACCAAAACAATAGCGTTAATTCTTTACGAGAAGTGGGCATTTGCGTCAGAACTTATCGATTTACCTCTGAATGTCATCAGAGCAAGCCCTCAAAAGAGAACAACGCTCGCCGATGTAGACTCCACTGAGAGCGAATCAGTAGATCAGCCGACAGTGCTGCAACTGCATTCGACAACGCCCACCAGTTAACTTTGTGAATACGCATTTGGTTATATTTTAAACCAGTCCTATTTTACTCCTGTGTCCCCCCATTATACTATCTATATGTCCTATTTTTCTCCTACTTTATTCTAACATTGTCTATAGTTATATATCGTAGCATAGGAAAAAAATTGTGCTCGTAATTTGAAGAACAAAGTGAAACTTCTTAACGACATATCATTCTTATTTTATTTTATATTTTACATATGAAGGGTAAGTAATATACTCATGCAGCCCCGGCAGTGAAACGTTACAAGAAAACGTAACGGTTTTGTTCTTGAATTCTAATTTCTAAATACTAATTTCTTTACTACGTCAATAAAGAAGTTTAATTTCAATAATATAATTTAAGATATTAAATTGGCTCGATAGCAAATAGATAATCTAATTAGTATACGTTGGTCATGAAGACTGCTATTTTATAATTTTAAGATTTAACTTTGTATATAAAACGAACGTTAAATAAATAATTTAAGTCAAATTAAGGCAATAACCGTGGTAGCTCGAGGGAACGCTGTAAACTCGAGGGAAGCTGTAAACGCTGAGAGAAGTTTTAAAGGGGTAAAAACTAAACCACTTTTATTCTTGTTTCTATTTTAATGTTTTTTTTATAGCGGTAAGTGGTTGCTGCGGCCCGTAGACATCCACATCCATCCTCGATTACAAATCAAAATGCAGAAGCGTTGTCACCCGTGAAGACTAGGATGGAATGCCTCGTTTCCAGTAAAAAGGGTCTCAGGTGCTCTACACTCACCATACGTAACAACAGCATTAAGCTACTATTTTACGCATGTATTCTGTGAGAGCGTGGTCCTTCCCCGGTCAAGCCGACCCATTCGTGCTGCAACTATATTACTAATATAACTGCGGCATGGCTCTAATTTGAAAAATTGATACTAAAAAAAATCTGTAAAAATATTCACCATCGCAATTTTTACGCAGGTGGAGCATTGCTACAATTAATTTTACTGTACTCAACTCGGCCGGTGTAGGACTATTATATTGAATGCCAGCGTAAATAGCGTCGTAATGCTTGCGTAACGCCGTGTGCACAATAAATTTTATAAGAACCGGAGACCCTGTCATTTCAATTGGTTTGGTCATTGCCTTTGAGTATTCAACCAATGGATAATACTCAATTGGTTTAATACTCAAAAGGTAATTTCACAGCGTACAGGTCTGGTGGACTTTTTGCTTTTTAGTCATCTCATCTTCTACAAAAAAAATCCTATATACTTGAAGAGCAACTAAATCTGAATCCAAATCATTGACCTCTATATTACTAGTAAGCAAATATTACAGTTTTTGCACGAATAGTGACTCGAGTCGATACGATTAACAATGAGTGTCATAGATGGCGCTTTTATAAGAAATAAATAAATGCGTTTATTCCAGTTTAAGAATGCAGTACAACAAGTAAAAAAGTACCGTAAGTATTTACCAACATTATAAATTTAAGAAAATCCACTTTAAAAATGTTTTTGTAGTAAATGTGAAAAGTACCGGTCTCAATGATAGCTCTGGTTTTCAGTCCAGTCCATAATATAAAGACTTGTCGATGTCAAAAAGGCTACATTCTATAACGCTAGATGGTGCTACATCCAAAATTTTATATTGCACAGAAATTCGGTCAGAAAACTGTGGGTTGTGAAATAAGGCACCATTCTACAACTTTTAATTTTAATTTACTTTTATTTCAACTGTCAAAATGGCGTCGATAAAGCAGCGTTCTTTTGACAATTTATTTTGCGCCCTCCTTTCTGCCAAGGAGGGTCGCGTTCGTATACGGCTTAGAGATCTCTAGTCAGATCGTTAAGCCAATTCCTAAAAGGTTGGGTTTAGTGGGTAAAAGTCACCACATAACCACGCAGCCGGCTGCGTGGTATGCTATGAGCATTCCCAACCTCCCTCCCCCGCTTTCCGGAGGGTTGCCCATATTTGCTTCGAGCGCAAAAAAAAAACAATTTATTATTTGTTATTTGATTGACTGATGAAGAGCTATCGTATCACAGACCCATCTATGCAAACAAGGTTTTGAGTTATAAGAAAGTGGCCGTATTAATCGGATGACCATCTTACCCTCACGTACTATATAGTTTATTTTACTTTTTTTAATGTATAACCTAATCTAATGCACAGTTTTGATAGCCATGGTTTTAAATATTACATACAATAAATCAGTATCGATTTACTGATAAACATAGTTCTTCCCACACCACCACCACAGAGCCACAGAGACCGTGGTAGCTCAGATGGTTAACGCTCGCTGTATATATAACCGAACGCGAGTAACCCGGGTTCGATCTCAGTCGCACCAATGAAATTGTTAGGTATGTAATTGCAATTTTAAGTGCTGATATACCACGTGCTCGGTGGTGAAGGAAAAACATCGTGAGGAAACCTGCATGTCTGGGGAATAAGAAAAAAATATTTCGAAGACATGTGAAGTTCGCCAACACGCATTGGGGCAGCGCGGCGGACACTTCCTTGCCCTAAAACGTATATAGGCTGTAACTTTACTTTTTTATTTTTATAGTTCTTCCCAAAAATTGGCTTGACTCACTCCCTTCTTAGTGCGGAGCTGCCTTGCATTGCTTTCGCTGCTGGTACAAGGCCATCGCTTGAAAACATTATCGGTGCTTAAAGCCTGTATAGTTTTCGTTTAACTAACTGCCTTTTTATTCTAGTGATGGTTCGGCTGTTGATTATGTGGTCCCGGGTTCAAATCCTGGAACGAGCCAAAAACCAGTTAAGTATTGGGTTTTTTTTTGTAGTGAAATTCTCATTTCTCCTTAGCAGCCCGAAATCAAAAAGTTGGCGGTGTTTGTTTCAGAAAGCAAGTAATGACATTGGTCCTGCGCCTAACCTCCCTCCGGTCGCATAAGATTACCCATCGGTCTTTGTGAGGGAATAGGGAATGAATCTTGGCTTGCACATACTCGTGCACTGTATCCCTGTCCTGCGTAGATGGATAGTCTCTAATATGATTGGCTGCTGAGACCGAAATTTTGCCTTTAATAATAAAAGGCATTATTATGCCACTAAATCACTTCAGTTTCCTGTGACTTACGGCCTTGTTCTTGTTTGAACCACGGACATCAAAGTTGCGGATTTCGTCACACAGAGAAACTCTGAGAATAGTTTTCAGCTAGCTGAGTGCTTTTTTCAGAATCAGAATCAGAATATTTTTATTGCCAATAAACTGTGTATGTACAATTTGCGGGTGACATTGCAATTAAATGTTACACAGTTTACCCACGTCGGGTATGCATTAATTAAAAAACCCAACTTAATTTAAATTATGTATTAACCATTTTTTTAGTTGTATTTTAAATTTTGGCAAGTCCATGGCTTTTATATGAGGTGGCAGATGATTAAATATTTTAATACCTGTGCAAAAGGTGCTCTTATAATACGTATAATTATTTATTGTAGGTGTACATAAATTATGCTTATATTTAGTGCGTATTGGACGAATTCCCATTAGATTTAATCTGAAAATAGTTGCCATTCTGTTTGATAAAAAGGGCTATTTCTAAAATATAAATATTAGTGAGAGTGAAAATGCCTTTTTCTTCGAATACATTTCTTAGAGTTTCATCTGAGTACATATTATAAATGATCCGCAGACATCGCTTTTGCGGAATAAATGTTGACTGCACGTTTGTAGAATTACCCCAGAAAATAATACCGTAAACTAATAGAGGGTATACCTGGCCGAAATATGCAGCCCTTGATACATCAACGAAGGTTGTTTCTGCTAATATGGATAATGCGTAACTGTAGCTAGAGATTTTTTTGTTTATTTTTTCAATATGAGATTTCCAATTTAAATGACAGTCTATGGTGACTCCAAGAAATTTAATGTTATTAACTATTTCTATTTGGGTGTCTTTATCTGCTATATTTAAATTTAAGGAATTTGTTTTGTAATTTCTGAATTGAATTATTTTAGTTTTTGTTAGATTAACGTATAAATTAATTTGTTTAAACCATTCAACTGTTATTTTTAAGGTTTTATTTATGTTATTTTCAAAATTCATTGGAGTATCAGGTATAAAGATAGTTGCATCATCAGCGAACATAACACATCTATTGTCAGTGATATTTAGCAAGTCATTCACATAAATTAAGATTAACAAAGGGCCCAAAATACTTCCTTGTGGCAAGCCTAGTGTCATTTTAGCTGGCTTGGACCGTACTTCTTCAAAAGTTTTACTGACTTTGTCAAATTTTTCAATTGCTGTTATTTGCACTCTATCTTTTAAATAGTTTTTTAATAGTTCTAATGTTAAGCCACGTACACCTAATTTGTCAAGTTTATTTAATAGTATATCATATATAACACAATCAAATGCCCTTGACATATCTAAAAACAAACCTACACAAGAAGTTTTATTATTTAATGATTCCCAAATTTCCTTGAGTATTTCATAGATCGCAAGTGTAGTGGATTTATTTTTCTGAAAGCCAAATTGATTTTTACTTATTATACTATATTTATTGAAAAACTCTATAAGTCTATTGTAGATGACTCTTTCAAATATTTTCGAGAAGTTAGATAAAAGAGCTGTGGGCCTATAGTCTTTGACATTACACTTTGAACCTTTTATGAACAAAGGTTTTATTTTTGCTGTTTTTAATTCATCTGCAAAGGTACCCGTTTCTATCATTAAGTTCAATAAATAAACGAGAGGGTCATTAATATACTCTATAGATTTTTTTAATAATTTTGATCGATATGTCGTCGTGGTTGCTACTTTTTATATTTTTGAGGTTCATTTTTGTTTATTCATTTGCATCAACGGGTGATAAATATAAGCTATTTATATGTGTAGGAGGTAGATAGTAGGTATCTGAAGCTTGTGTTTGAGCGTTGATGGTAGCAAAATGAGTGTTAAATACTTCAGCTATAGAACTTGCATCCGTGATATTATTATCATTAATAGCCACATTTTTAATAGTTGTTTTGAATATATTTCGTGAAGTGGTCTGCCCTTTTATTAAGTACCATGTAGCTTTATTTTTGTTGTTACTATTTTTAGTGGAATTGTATATTTGATTTTTGTTTTGCTAAACGCGTAACGGATTTTAAAATTTTGCAGTATTTTTTATAATGCGGTATTAATTAATGTTTCTTATATTTAAATATTTTCTGATGTTACTTTCTTTTAGTTTTGCATGCTCTTTTAATGCTAACTGTCTGCCAATTTGATTTTTTCAACAAAGATCGTAAATTAATTTGAATAAGCTAATGAAACTATTATACGCCTGATTGACATCACGATACGAGAAAACTTCAGAAAAACTTAATTGAGAGAGATATTTTAAAAATATATTTAAATACTTATTTTCATTTCTTCTATATACATACCAATATTTTTCAATATAACCTTGATTACATGGTACGTTTATGTATTGGGCAGAGTGATCGGATAAGACAAAGTGTAAAACTTTTGAGCTGTAACCTTTTATATTTGTTATAATATTGTCCATGCAAGTTTTCGGTTTTGTTGTTATCCTAGTTGGGTCATTTATTGTTAGTTTTAAGTTATATTTTAATACAGTATTTTTAAAAACTGAACATTTTAGATTATTTTCAAGTAAATTGATATTAAAGTCACCAGCTATTATTACTTTTTTAGTCACATATCTTGAACGTACAGTAATTCTATGTAATAACAAGTGCAATGTTTTTATAAAATATTTCAAAACTTGAGTCTTGAGATTTCTCATAGAGAATGCATTAAATAAATTAAAGCTGTGTTCCTTTAGTAGTATAAGAGTGATCGCAATGGACAGGGAGCTTCAAATTCCTTAAAAGTAATAAAAGAAACTTCTATAAATTTTAGTCATTGTATATTTTTAATTGTTATGTACACCTATTACAGAGTATTAAACATTTTAACAGATTTTTCTATATACAGATTGAGATAACAATAATTATATTTGGATATGTTTACATTTTTATTGTTATGTAATAATAGAACACAGTAAAAGATTTTATAAGAATACAGTTTTAGAAAACAATACGTAAGTATTTCTATAGTTTGCTTTTTATTGACTAAAGTTGTTTTGCTGATAAATTAAAAAGTTATGATATCGTTTTGATTTTTACAATAATCGTCATTAACCTATGGATGATGTAAGTTTCGATTTACACAATAATCTTCAATTTTTTCGGATAAATTATATAGCTTAGATCATTAATGGCAACGCTCTCTATCCGTTTGGGAAGTTTGTTTTTTTATAGGAGAGTGGGCAAACGAGCATACGGCTCACTGCGGCTCACCTGATGGTAAGTGATAACACTTACCATCAGGTGAGCCGTATGCTCATGAACCGCGAGCTCATGAACCGGTGAGCCGCCCCCCATGAACAACTGCAACACCAGGTGAATTGCAGATATGTTGCCGACCTTTTAAAAAGGAGTAGACTCTTTTCTCACAATCGACTCAACCATTCCATTATAAGATCAGACTATGCTAAAATTTTATAATAGTTATTCATGTCTTAATTACATGCAAATAAACATAGAATACTATAATACACAATAGAATGGCTGTCAACCCTATTTTGTACGTGGATCGGCGTCGCCGGGAGCACACATTCAAGCAATTACGTCGTATTATCACTACTACTAACCCGATGCGCTGTGTTGACAGACTGAGTAAATTTACACACTTTAGACTTTTGATTAATGTTCAAAATCATCATTAAAAAAATCGTTTAAATTTTAATACATATTTATATGTAAATAGTGTGCAATTTGGTATTTTCTAAATAATTTGCATGCGAAATTTGGCAACGATCGTTACGTCAAAATACATCTCGTTTTGACATTTATACGTGTGAATTGACATGTTAGTAACATTTTTGTGGCTACTCGGGCCGCGCCCACTTGCCCGTTCTATTATATCTGTATTATAGTATTCTATGCAAATAACCCTCTGAGTTCGATAAAAGGCAGTTGATTTGATATTACAAATATATACTTCAATTCTTCTTTTACTCTTCTAAGCCAGCGCATAACTACAATCCCACCTGATGGTAAGTGGTGGTTTAGGCAAAGACGGAAGCCTATTCACTCTTGCCTTGAAGACACTCAAATTGTAATCGGATGAAAGACGAATGCTGGCATCTTATTCCACTCCTTTGGTATATGCATAACGAACGATGCAGCAAACAGTTTGGTTCAAATGCTTGGTAAGTAAACAAGGAAAGGTTTTTGAAGTTCAAAATTAATTTATATGTATTATAGATAATCAACTGAAAAAAAGTACTTCTTAATTAAAAGTTACAGGAGCTCTAAACGAGCCTAACGTCACATGATCAATTTGACTAGGCCTAACTAATTTATATAAAACGTGATTGGTGGTTTTGTAGTACATTTTTGGTATTTGATACAAAATATAAATATGTTTTTTATCTTCTATTCTTACAAAATTAATTGGTATACATTAAAATTACACAGACTATCTTAGCACCACTTCTGTTTGTCTATCGTAACTTACAGTCAAGAATATATAATATACATTGCATATACTACATTCACTAAATTTTATTACATTTATATTGGGGATACTTTTAATTTGGAATATAATCACTTTCAGGGTTAAACTGGAAGGCTATCTAAGTATATGGTAATTTCAAAGTATATCTTTGGGACAAATTTTGCACCACGTTAATCCTATGTCATACGAGAGTATCTAAAACGTAGCCCGTCGGCCCATAGTTGAGCACTGGATGATTGTTAGGTTGGTCTAAAACAGGAACATAGCTTTCTTGCAAAAGAATAGGCTGCCGACTGGAAGCTTCGTTCAACTTTCTTTCGAGGACTGCGTTTTGTAATTCTTCTTCTTCTAGTTCTAAAGTTAACTCGTCCACCAGTTTCATTCTGCTCTCGATTTCTCTGTCTACTCGTGCAAGTTCTATTGCATTACTCTCCATTTCTTGTTCAGTCTTCGCTAACTCTTCTTCAATTTTATCAATAAGCATACCAACTTGTGTAACATTTTCGCAGCTGTTTACTTTATTTTCGTCCATATACCGCTTCACTTTTGCAGTTAACCTAACAACAAGTTCCTCTTCTCGGTGTAACCTTTTGTTTATTATTGCTAATTTTTCTAAAAGTTCAATTTCTTCTCTTATCCGTGACAGTTCATCAGCTGAAACATCTGAATCTGTGTCCGCATGAGTTTGGATAAGTCTTTCTGAATTCACTTGACAAATGTCTGTCAGTTCTTTTGTGAAGTAGTGCTCTCTCATTAGATGTCTTTCTCTTCTGGATTTATGCTTGGTGTGTCTTCTTGGAGGAGTTCCACTACCGACACCGACTCCACTGTCGCTGTTCCCGGCTTGGCTATCGTTGACTTCACTACATCGACCAAGGTCCCGAAGGTATGACTCAAGCAAGTAGTTGGTACCGTGTTTTTCCATTCGATTTTTGTGAGTTTGATCTTCTAGGTGATCAATAACTTTCTCTTGTTCTCTGAAATAAGAGTTAAAAATACATTTGTTATTTTAAAAAACGTTATGAACATGGATAAAGTTTTTAACTTAGTGTGTGATAAATAATAAGGACCGAGTGATGAATTGAGCGACATCAATATCTTCATTACATTCTATACAAAATGTAAAACGTAAAGTAACGGCCTTTATATTATGTCCCACTGCTGGCCTCTCATTTCAGAGAGAGATCAACAATTTCATTCGTTCTGGCGAGGATCGAACCTGGGTTGCTCACGTATTACGCTCTTGAGCTGATACGTTTTATTACATATATACAGTCTATTCTGTATTATAACATATCCCTGAGTCAGTTGTATATATCGACTTTCTGCACAACTAAGCAGGTCGTCGCTCCAACTGGTGGGAGGCCGCCATTAATCTGTTTACCGGTGTATGAGGTTGGCATTTAAGAGTCTTTATTCCTTGTCGACTAAACTCGCTTAAAATATACACCATAAGATTATTACGAATTTTCAGTGTCACTACAAAGCGTAAATTTGCGTAAAGGCACTGTAACAATGGTTATAAACTCACCTAAGCTTATCTAACTGTTGATGAATAGTTCTGCTTTGATGTTGGATAATAGAGACTAGTTTAGCAGCAGGGTCTTCGCTACGAGCTCTCGGTGGCGGTGTGGCGGCTCGGACACCTTTCCTGCGACGCCTCCTCACACCTGCGCGGCTTCCAGCGTCACTGTCTCGCCCAGAATCGTCCTCGCCGCCACTCGACAAACGTCGGAGTGAAAGTCGAACCTGTTATAACCATTAATATCTATGTTACTACTGTAATTACGGAGACTATTACATATTTATCCTGTAAACTTTTTAGTTATGATCATCTGACGTAATTTGCACACCTCGTACGTGAAGCGAGAGAAGTTAGTTACTGTCGATTTTACAAAGTCAAGCTTCCCGCTGTTATTAAATTTGGTACACTATTTTTATACCGCATTAATACATATAGAAAAGCACATTAATTTTAAGAGATTATGAAGAAATATTAACGAATAAAACGCCATTATTTCAAATTTGTTTTCTATTTCATTTGAAATTGATTCATAGAAAGGTTTTTAACTGAAATAAAAAACCAATACTAAGGTATGCCACTTCCCCCCCGAACGGGTTCCCGCCTTGTCGTGGCGGGGGGGCTTAGTAGCCGTGGCTTGGTCGGTCCACGGTGAACAAAGAGGAACCCACGTGGCTGGCCCGAGGTGAAGGGCCGGCCTGAGGTGGCCACTCCGAGTGGGCTTGGGGAGCCCACTCCGGAGGTGTTCTGGTGGACTGCAGCGAGTGGGGACTCGCGCACCCTCTACCGCTGCAGCCGAGGTGGAGTCGCGGAGGAAGAGGAGTGTTGGTATGGCGATGCGCCACTCGCCCTATCCTTCGCGACTCAAACGGGGCCGCACCGTTGATGCGGTGGTGGTGGGGCTGCGGGGGGAGAGGATTGTCGGTATTGCGAGGCGCCGCTCTCCCTACCCTCCGCAGCCGAATCTTGGTTGGCGGCGGAGCCATAGACCAGATCCGCCGCTGGGGTCGGGAAGGCTAGTACTTCTAAGTGCTCGTTTTTCCTGGCCCCATGGCCTTTGTGCATCGGACGTGGGGGTGTCTGTTGCACAGACGTAATTGGAGGCCGTGGAGGAAGGCGCGCCATGTGTTCTGGTGCGCCTTACCTGGGAAGGAGAACGGGGAGGAATTTTCCTCTCCCGAGGAGGTGCTGCCGTGGGGCGGCAGGCGCTAGTAGGGCCGCGGATGTGTGCGAAAGCGTTCCCGTAGCCCTACCAATATGCGACAAAGGTGGAACAACATGGGGTTTTAGTCGGTGCGAGTCCGACATAACCCGTCCTTGCCCCCGCGAGGCGGGTATGCGTAGGCATTTCCCCATGTAAAAAAAAAAAAAAAAAAAAAAAAAAAAAGGTATGCCACTTCCGACCTAAAATATTTTTAGCTCTGAACTACTGAAACGCTGAGGATGGTGAATATAAAATTTTCTACAATAATATGTATAATATATGCTTTGAAAAAAGTGCTACAAACAGGTATTATATTAAAGCACTTGAACTTGGATCACGTCCATTAAGATCAAAGTTTATCCATTAAAGAACAACAAAATGTTAAACTTCTACAATTTGTATAATTAACAAATCATCGTTTTCATACAAGTAAAGACTGTAAGGGTGTCAAGGTGACAAGCACACACAGTTCACCTGATATAATAAGCCTGACATAGTAAGTGGTTACTGTGTTCTAAATACGTTGTCATTGTCACCCTTGAAGATCAAGATAAAATTCCCCGTTACCAGTAAAATGGGTTTCCGATTCTCATGACATGGTGTCGTTAAGACCGTGGTTTTCTACAGTAGAGCAAACCTATTTATGTCGATTCTGCAACGCTTAACGCGACTTTTCTTAATAAATTACTTCCTCAATAAAATAAGTGTTAATGATCTGTTATTAAAACTCAAACTTTTGAAGAGATTTTAATGGTGTTATGGTAAAGGGAATCATCGTGAAGAAACCTATAATATAGATAATATTCATTATGGACCAATAAATTATTTTTATTATCAACGCAACATAATTTTGTGCGAAATACGTTTTTGACGTTCAACAAAATAAAGTTTAAAGTGAACATTGACAAACAATTCACCTATGGAAAGTGGTAATAAAATCCTATGTAACCAATAGGTATTAGGTCGGCGAAAAAGTTACTTCCTATTTTGTTTGTATAAAATTAAAGAAAAATCTCTTTGGTACTGTCTGAATCTGGCTGTTTTAATATAAATACATAAAGGACTTTAAAAAAAAAGAAAAATAAAAAGTAAAAAACACTTTCCCGCCAATTTTTCATTTTTTGTCCGCCAAAATAAGTGAATCTAACGAAGAAATTCGATACATTCGTTCTGAAGTGTTATTACAAAAAAATGCAACTCAAGCCGCGAAGAAAATTTGTGACGTTTATGGACCTAATGCAGTGTTAGTAAGAGTAGCACAAAGTTGGTTAAGCATTTTCAGTCCGGGAATTTTGATGTCAAAGAGCAGCTCACTCTTTTCGCCTTCATACGGATAAAGTCTATGCCATTTTAAAAAAAGTAAAGCAGAATCAGCATAGGTATTTGTAGTTAAGACATAGTCGAGGAATTGAAGATTGACCACACAATAGTTTTGACCCATTTAAAAACTATACAAGCTCGATATTTGGGTACCACACGAGCTCACTGAAAGGAACCTAATGAATCGTGTACTCATTTGCGATTCTCTATTGAAACGTAATGAAACCGAACCATTTTTTTAACGTTGTTTTGTAAAGATTGATCATTAGTGATGAAAAGTGGATTACCTATGAAAAGAACGCGCGAAAAAGATGATGGTCAAAGGGTAGTTAAGCTCCACAGGCTGTAGGTGAAACCCGGATTTACATGTAAAAAGGTGATGCTGCGTGCATGGTGAGGTTGGTAGGGCATCATTTATTATAAGTTGTTACCGTCGGACAAAACTATCGATTCGGATCACTACTACCAACAACTAATGAGACTCAGGCAATAAATTGAGATAAAACGGCTGGAATTGATCAACAGAAGGGAGTGGTATTTCATCATGATGACACCAGACCACACACATATTTGGCCATTCAGCAAAATTGAGAGTCTGGTTGGGAAGTGTTAATGCATCAATGCAATTTCTCCTGTTTCGGTACCTTCAGAAATCTTTGGGTAGTGTTAGGTTAATATCTAGAAGGGACTGTCAAAAGTACTTGTCGCATTTTTTTGATCACAAATCTCAAGATATCTATAGGAACGGGATTATATCACTACCTACAAGATTATCGAACAAAATGGCACATATATATAACAATAGTAATTAACTGTAATTAAACTTAGAAAAAAAAATGTTTTGTATGTGTATATACAATACGTAGAAACCTTTTCCCGACCTATTATTAATATATCGCCACATTATCTTTGGCTTATATCTGTTACGTTATAAATTATTGCATAAATGTAATTATTTATACCTAGTATAAGTATAGAGTACCAACCTCATGCCTGGCATCTCCCCAAGCAGCCAGCACGTGTAACACAGGCGCGTCAGGCGGTAAAGGTCTCTCTACACCACGCCACCTCTCCGCCAACACCCATTCGCCATGGTCGCTTAATCCAGCACCAGCTGTTGAAATTAATTTTTAGTTTTCATTATTAAATACAGCTAGCCAGCTATTTCTCATAACTTCACATGAAAAAGGAAATTTCGTTCATGATTTCAGAGCGTTATATACCTTCTGGAGCATCTTGCAGTACTCGGACAATATCGGCGCAAGTCGTGTGAGGTCGAACGCCTCTAACCCAGAGCTTCTGACCTCGCGCTATCACCCCCACTTCCTCGTCGCTGTAGTCCGATGACGATGCCTCCATGTTACATCCCCTGAAAGTAAATAATTAAATAAATCCTATTAATAAATTACATATATTCGATACAAAATTTTAACGTAGGGCTATTCATCATCATCGTCACAATCATTATTACAGCCCTTCACAAGTCCACTGCTGAACATAGGTCTTCCCCAAGGAATGCCACAAAGCACGGTCCCGAGCCACCTGCACCCGTTGACTTCCTGCATGTCTTACCAGGTCGTCACTGCATCTAGAGGGGGTTACCCTACCCTTCGCCTACGAAGCTGCCACTCGAAAACCATTCTTCCCCATCGGTTGTCGGTTCTTCGAGCTATATGGGCGGCCCATTGCCATTTTAACTTACTAATCCGTTGGGCTATGTAGGTTACTCTGGTTCTACTGCGGATATTATCGTTTTGAAGTCCATCACGCATAGAAACCCCAAGCATAGCCCTCTCCATAACTCACTGAGCGACCTTGAGCGTCCACATACGGCCAGCAGTGAGGGACCACCTCTCAGATCCATAAGTCATCACTGGTCTATATATATTAATCTTGTTTTCAGGTTTTGAGGTATGCCTGACGAGATGTTTCGTTATTTCCCGAACACTGACCAACCGAGTTGAATCCGTCGATTGACCTCTCGGTTGAAGTTGGATTTACCTAGTCGGAATATTTGTCACAGATAAACGTAGCTGTTGACTAGTAACTACATCAGAAACTACCAGCTTAGTGCTCCCAGTAACTACCGGCATTAGAGCTTTAATAATATATTATGTACTGTAGTATTATATGTAGGGCTGTTATTACAATATATTTCTATCATTGTTGTAAATATTTTACTATGTATTTTTTTACGTTATCAAATATTAACAGGCGTTTTTTCCAGCGTATATTCTTGAACGAAAGCTTGCTTTAAATTAAATATTAGAATGTAGCGACTAGAGTCAACAATGGCGGCCCTTCTCCGCACTTCTCAATTTTCAAAAATGTATAAAAATATAAATCCCGTAAGACACTTCTTTTGTTAATATATGGCATATTAGGTATCTAGTACCCGGTTGACCGAGCTTTGCTCGGTATTTTTCGCTCGGTTTTTTTTTTAATTCGTGTGCTTTGGAAATTATATTTAGATACAAATTACATACTGATGAAATACAAATAGTATTTTTTGATCTTAGCGACATAACAGAAAAAACTGAACTGGTTATTTGAATAAAAAATCATGAATGCAATTAGTTTAATTTATATTTTCGTGTTTTTAAAAAATACTAAAAAAAGGGCTCGAAAAAAAAATTTCTCAAAAAAGAAACAAAATTTGAAAAAAAAATTAAATAAGTCGGTCAGTCGGTCTGGGCTCGAACCGGGGTATTACGATTCTGTGACCGCCCAATATATATATCAAGCTATTTATAATCATTATAAGATGTCAAAAGGGGGATGCCCATATTAGGCCATAGAACGCCCAACAATGTGCATTTGTTAAAAAAATATATCTTTATTTATGGTTATTAATCGCGGTATTCATTTATCCTAAAACAATGGGAATATTTTTGCACAAATTAAAAGTACCGAAAAGATAAAAATAAAATTAGGTAAATACGTAATTCATTAGTCTGTGAATAAAATAAAAAATGTTGCCAATCACAAAAATCATTAAAAAATCGATTCCCCTTTTCGATCGATTACTTATGGTGTCATTATTACAATGCTTATAATATGATCTTTCGATAATTATTACGATGTTATGATATAGGTTTAAAATAACCGTTGACAATGGATATTTATCCAAAGCAGTCGATACGCAACCGTTATTAACCAAATGTTTACCGACTACAGACGAAAAAGGATGGTTATGTTTTTACTGTGTGTGCGGATTAGGCTATGTTGAATCGTTTTTTGCTATGGTGCTTAAAACGTAGGATGCATTTTATTATTGAGGGAGCTACTATCAAAGAATATTTTATTCGCTTAACTCGTAAAGTACTTGACCAACTTTAAGAATTCTTTCACCACTAGATTGTTATGTATAATTTTAGATATCTAATATAGGGTTAATTTTATTATAGAGGGTGCTACTTTCAATGAATACGTTTTTTGGCTAATCTCAAAAATTACTAGACCGATTTTGAAAATTCTTTCACCATTACATTGCTAATGAGGGCGTTAGCTGTGTGATAAATTATATTATTGAAATAAATAATTGTGAGATTAATATTTTCTAAATAAATAAAACTAAATACCTACCTAAGATGTTCAAATCCAATTATTATTTTTACAATTTAAGAATCGTATTTACACACTTTACTTACTCAGATTGATTATTGTAGATAAAGAGGTAATAAACCTAAAGTAAAAGAGCTCCGCTTAAACGAAAAAACTATTTATTAGAATAAAACTAAATGTTGAAAAAAAGTGGTTCAGTGCGAGTCGGACTCGCAGGCCCATGAAGAGTTCAGTAGTAACAAGCATATATTTTAAATCGAGTCAAAATACCACTATCATTATCGCCAGCAACAAATTATTTTGTTTTTCATAGTGTTTGTATAAATAACAAAGTTGTTTTTGCGGTTCCTTAAAATGTGCTACTTGTATCAAAAAAAGGACTATTATACATTAAAGGGGTTTCTGTGGTTTATTCATTACCAAAGAGAAAAAACTTATTGCGCAAAATAGGTTTTTATTAATTTCAAGTCATCAAAAGCGGCAGTCAACAGTTAAAAACTAAAACAACCGTTGTTATAGGCTCGGTTGAATTCATTGACAACCTTCACATTTATAGTTATGATAATTAAACAAGCGAATTACTAGCTGATTTACAAAGAATTCTTTAGAGTATAACAAAACGCTACTGCACAAGTTAACTGTTAATCTTATCTGTTTTTAACATAACATTTAAAATGGAATCATGTTATGATAATTCAAGAAGTTAATTTCCAGCTGATTTACCACGAATTCTCTAAAGCATAACAAAACAATACAGCACAAGCTAACTGTTCTTAAAAATACATTTGAAATAGAGTTTCAATAAATAAAGGAAATTATATTTTAAAAAGCGTGCAGAACTTAAAACGCGTCAAAGATTATTCTTTTTATGATATTATTAATCGAATAAAAATCGATATCATTCCATAGATTTTATGACAGTTAAGTGGCAACATCGTATCCGACAGGTAGGCCGCTGTCACTGTTATGTCACAAGAATTAAATTACGTGTTCTCGTGTTATTGTTTTCTACATATTTATTTATCTATGATTGTTTTGTTGTAAAAGTAAAATGCAATTGTTGATCTCTCAACAATTGGTTCGAACACAGCAGGTAAATAGTTGGTACATATCACGATGTGATATGTCTTCCTCTAAGAAATGCTTTATAACTGAGTTTACTTGAATAATATCAATATAATAATTGTAGCTTCTTTATTAGGTACAAGTTTCGAGTACAGTGAACGTGTAGTGTGGCACTCGCAAAATGCACCAATAGTTCGTCTTGAACATCTATACATCAGCTGTGGCACTGACACTTATGAGAATAAGATCACACACATTGTTTGTCTTCGATTTTCCACGTGAGAAACTATTTGCGCTACGTGAGGTAAGTGTTTAACATGTTTAACATTTCTATTTATTAAATGTGATCCATATATCTGATAAATATACATGCTTTTACACTGATTGTATATCAACTCAAGAACTTGTTTTATTTTTTCACATCTGCCCTAGCTATATCTGACAAACATACTAGCTTATTTATGAGATTGACCAGTTTTATCAACTACCAAGAAAGGAGACGGTTGATTTTTCATTGTTTTTGGACTGCTGGTAGTCTGTCAGGCCTTAATTATTAAATAATATAGGGCATTAAATCCGTCCTTGTGCAGTAACATTTAACTTGATAAATATTTTATTTATGTTTGAGTTTGAAATAAATCTATTTTATTTTTATTTTTTCACTTTGACTTCATTTTTTGTATTTTACATTATTTCAGTTGTCATGCCGTGTATATCATAATTGCTGGCAATGAACTGATAGAACAGCATCATGTTCAACTGCAGAACGGGAACCATCTGAATCATCTAGTCCGTCCTCGTTGCAATCTGAAGTGAGTAATGTATTGCACCCAGAACAACAAAGCTTAGATCATACATCACACAGTGTACTGCTAACTAATTATATAAAAGCACAATGTTTTTTACCAGGTTGTAACAGTTCCATCAGCATTGCAAGTATGTCTCTTTTGTGATTAACTACATTTTGCGATAACAAACATACATAGTGACAAGTACTATGTATGTGTGTTATACTTGGTAGAGCCATGCTGCAGTTATATTAGAAGTATAGTTGTAGCATGAATGGGTCGGCTCGACCGGGGAAGGAGCACCCTCTCACAGAATACCAGCGTGAAATAGTAGCTTAATGCTGCTGTGTTTTGTATGGTGAGTGTAGAGAACCGGAGACCCTTTTTACTGGAAACGAGAAAATGATCTTAGTCCTCACGGTTGACAACGCATCTGCATTTTGATTTGTAATCGAGGATAGATGTGGATGTCTAAGGGTCGCAGAAATGTCTCCAGCAGATGGTGAATCTCAGTTAATGACAAGATATGCTAATAAATCCAGAGCCGTGACTATGTGTCGATATGGGTAGTAGAGGTGGTGAATGGCATTTTTAAAACTGAATTTAAAATATTTCATCAAAATTACTTTAACAGGGCTTCTACACATTTGATGATAGACTGCTGTGGCTTCTGCTATAGTTAATAAATTCCACACAAAAATAAGGGACAGGGATGATGCGGCTCAAATACTTGAAATAGTTCATCAAAATATGGAGACAAATAATGATTTTTCTGAGTATGCTAGGGAAAACAATCTAAATAGAGCTAGGGCAGGCAGACTTTAGAAATATAAATGTAGACTTTAAAATGTTAGGGAATTTCCTGTTTTAACTTACAGCGACTTAATATTAATTGCTTGTGTCACATACCAATTAAAGCAAGCTCGCTACTATTATGGTGAGCATATAAGATTTAATGGTTGCTACCGGATAGAACTCTGTAATAACCAGAGGAGCAGCATTATGGAAGGAATAAAGTTAAGCCCTAGCTGATCTTTACTTAGGGCTAGAATTGCAAGTCATCACTATTAGTCGTAAAGTGTATTTTATTATATAAATTCTATATAATATCTAATATATAAATTCTTTTTTAGGAAGGAGGCTTGGTACTACCACCTGCTTAGGACCCTGTAATTAATGAAATTAAAAACCCAAGCATACCACTGCAAGACTTCTAGACACAGTAAGTTCATTCTGTAGATCGGACAATAAATAAAAATTAAAAATCTGAAGGTACTCCGGGTTAACACTGACATTGGGACGTCGGTCACCTCAGTCTGCCGTAACCATGGGTGCTGGAAAGCACCCGAAATGTCTGG
The DNA here is from genome assembly GCA_036936625.1 of Parnassius smintheus behrii. Classification (NCBI taxonomy): domain Eukaryota; kingdom Metazoa; phylum Arthropoda; class Insecta; order Lepidoptera; family Papilionidae; genus Parnassius; species Parnassius smintheus. The sequence goes on along the minus strand of JAUPFT010000021.1, from coordinate 17,741,441 downwards.
AATTAAAAATCAAAGAAATAAAACGCGATAAAATCGATAAAAACAGTTGTTAAAAAAACTGCATTTGTGAAAATAAAAACTTCACATATTTTCAAAACCCCGACTTTTTTTAAAGCAATTCCTTTACCATTTCATTGTTTTAATTGCATATTATCATATCTATATGCTTTTATATGTGGGCACTCATGGCCGAAGTGTCTATGAAGACTGGGCATTACCCTTTACCTTCTTATTCTAACGATATTGTAGCAAATCTTTGGAGCCGTTTCCGAGATCCCGATTATATATATATATATATATATATATATATATATATATATATATATATATATATACAAGAATTGCTCGTTTAAAGGTATAGGATTTTTCAGAACTTGCATTGTAAGAGCTGTTTCAGTTTTTTATAGAATAAGGGTGACAAACGAGCACACAGGCCACCCAATGGTAAGTGGATGCTGTGGCCCATTGACACCTACATTTAGTCTCAATTAAGAATCAAAACGCAGATGCGTTATCACCCCTGAGGACTAAGATAGAATGCCTCATATCTAGTAAAATAGGGTCTCCGGTTCTCTACACTCACCATACGAAACACAGCAGCATAAAGCTGCTATTTCACGCTGGTATTATGTTACAGCGTAGTCCCCGATCGAGCGGACCCATTCGTGGTACAACCATAATATAGCTGCAGCGTAGCTCTACCATAAATGTCAGTTTTTTGTAGTTTTTTCTGGAAATTATTTAAAAAGTTAATGCCGGGAACCGATTTCCCAAATGCTGCCCACTAAAATATGCTTTTGCTAGGACATTAAGTGTAGTAAGTATTTAACTAATTCTGTATGTATTTAGGAAAAGATCTAGAAAAACTCCAATTCATTAACGAAGCTCCAAGCAAAAATGTGTAGTTATTATTACAGAAACGACGATGTTTTTTCAACAACGAGCTACTAGTTTAAAAGTTTGTACGACTGTGGCGCCTAGACGCGCCTGGCACGTCTGCTAATGGGGGAACAAAAGGAGGCCGGCTATGCCACCTTATATCAGGAAATAAGAACTTATAACCAAATTATACAAGGTAATTTTTATACTTTTTGCGGAAGGTTTAATTGTAAGTAAAAATTTGTTATAGACATTAAATATATTTTATCTGTACTCGTATATCTGCACCAAATATCGTAAACGTATGTTGTAGATACACACCTATATATTCTATGATAAAATTTTACGTTGCAGTATGTATATATGCTGCAACTATATTAGGGACGTAGCACGAATTGGTCGATTCGACAGGGGAAGGACCGCGCTCTCACAGAATACCAGCGTATAAACTACTCAATGCTACTGTGTTTCGTATGGTGAGTGTATGTGTTATATGTGAGACCCTTTTTTTTACAGGAAACGAGGCATGCCATTTTAGTCTCCAGGGGTGGCAACGCATTTATATTTTAGAACGTGGTCACAAATCTACTCTGGGCGAGCTCACAAATCTACGTTATGTATTCTTTTACGTCGCTACCAGGGTACAATAAATGTACAATACAAACTTAAATTAGTTACCTAGCCTACAATAAATAGAATATAAATTAATTCGTTAATATTTTTTGGCACAGCATAGCGTGTTTCTATTTCACTATAACCCAATAGAACAACGTATTAAACTACGAAATAAGCCTCGTACTTATAATAAAAAATCTGCATTCTCCGTTTTCTGCGAAAACATTAACATGGCGTAGGTTATTTGAGCGGGAATTTCGTGACTTGGCGCCATTAGGCGTTTCCGTTAGTCTCCCCTTTTCAACTTCACCCCTTATCTCACCCCAACCCCACTGGCATTTAGGGCAGGTACCACGCCTCGTAGGGTGTATTTTGGTACACTTCTAATTGTGTTAAGTTATAACATATAACGGAGATTGTTGACTGATCGTATTTTCTAGCATAAAAGTCGCTGTAAATTAAATATTAAAATTAAAATCTCATATCTAAAAGAAGGCAATGAGCTACACCTCAGTTCCCATTGCAGTAAGTAAGTAAGTTAACTATAATACGAGAAGTGTTTTTATGAATAGCTTCTGCTCCAGTAAAGCTTTTGTTACAGACGATTTAATTCGGCCCGTTAAACGTCTACATTCAATTGGAAATTAAAAACCAGGTTAGCCGAATTGCTTAACGTTAAAAATAAATTTTAAAAGATATTATTACAATTTACAAAAATTCTCAAGAGTTATTAGAATTAAATCCTATTGAATTAGTGGATAAAATACGTCTGTTAATAAATTTTTCTCAAAGAAAGTTGCATCGGTTGTTTCGGCGAGGTAAGGTAGGTTTTTACTTTTTGCGGAAGAAGGTTTAATTGTAAGTAAATTTATTATATATTTTATCTCTACTCGTATATTTGCAATAAAGATACCTAAACGTATGTTGGGAATACATACCTACATATTCTAAGATGAACTTTTACGTGGTAGTATGTATATATGCTGCAGCTATATCGTGGTTGCAGCACAAATGGGTCGGCTCGACCGGGATAGGACCATGCTCTCACAGAATTACTGCGTAATATAGCAGTTTAAATCTGCTGTGTTTCGTATGGTAGGTGTAGAGAACCGGAGATCCTTTTTACTGGAAACGAGGCATTCCATCTCAGTCCTCAGGGCTGGCAACGCATCTGCATTTTGATTCGTAATTGAAGATAAATGCAGATGTCTATGGGCCACAGCATCCACTTACCATCAGGTGGACTGTTTGCTCGTTTGTCACACTTATTCTATAAAAAAGAAAAGATCCATTCATGCTATTTACAATATCAGACCAAGGTACTCAAGCAGAGATATTTAAAAAAAATATCTTATCGCTTCCTAGTTCACCTAGTTTACATGGTAGAGCCACGATGCTACTATATTATAGTTGTAGCACGAATGAGTCGGCTAAATGGTGTAGGATCACGCTCTCACAGAATACCAGCCTAAAATTGCAGCTCCATACTGCTGTGTTTCGTGTGATGAGTGTAGTGAACTGAAGACCTATACTGGAAACGAGGCATTTATTCTTAGTCCTTAGGGGTGACAACGCAACGCATTTTGATTATTAATCGAGGATAGATGCAAATGTCTGTGGGCCATAGCACGATAATGTCAATGCTGTGTTTTTCCTAATGTAGTGGTGTTGGGAGTAGTGGTGCTGGGATTAGTGGTGACGGAGTAGTGCACGCAATTTAGCGAGGGCGGGAGGTGCTCTTTAAACTAGGTAAGACAAACCATTTTATTATATTGAGCGGATTTTTGTGAGGTAATTCTTACCAACTTTAATATAGTGGATTTCCGCAAAGTAATGCCTTACTTACTTACTTACTTACTTATCGTCACGCACAATCCCTAACGGGGTAGCCAGAGAGAACAGATCGCCAGGTGTCACGATCCTTACATACCTCTTTCGCTTCTTTCAGGTTCATTAACTTCTTCATACATGCACGTCTAGGTATCCGAGTACTCTTGACCCTCCCTTCTTCGAGCAATTTGCTCACATGGTCTTCGAAAGTTAGTCTCGGTCTACCTCGACACCTTTTAATATTTACTTTCGCTCTATATATTTTCTTCACCATTCGGTCTTCACTCATTCGTTCAACGTGTCCAAACCATTGGAGTACGCCCCTATCAATTTTTGTGATAAGGTCATCTTTCAATCCTGCCATATTGCGAATCTCTTCGTTTCGCTTTCGGTCGGCTATGGTAACGCCACACATTTTACGAAGAGATCGCATCTCCACTGCATTCAACTTGCTTTTATGCTTCTTCTGGCATACCCAGGTTTCGCTGCCATATAACAAAGTCGGTGCCAACACTGCGTTATGTATTGCAAGGCGTGCACTCTTCACCACGCCTTGCCTTTTTATTAATGCATTCAGGGCACCATTGACTTTGTTTCCGGCAGCGACACGCCTATCCACATCTAAATCACATCTTCCATCCCGGCTGAAAGCACTCCCCAAGTATACAATTTCATTTACCTGTTCTAGACATTCCTGATTTACCCATATTTCACATTTCGTTCTCTCTTCGTCCTTTTCAAATACCAGAACCTTAGTTTTATTAGCATTCAAACGGAGACCTTTAATTTCACATTCCTCTTTCATACACGTGACTAATGCCTGCAGTTCTGCTTCTGATGGTGCAATAAGCACTGCATCATCAGCATACAGCAGACAATTAACTTTTATGTCACCCAATTTCACACCCAAACAGCTATCTTTCAGCTTCTGTAAACAGCTGTCGAGATACAGTATGAACAGCCAGGAAGACATGACACAACCCTGTTTTACGCCCGCTTGGACGCTAAACATGGGTGACAGGTCATGCCCTACCCGCACACAGGCTTTACAGTCATAGTAAAGTGACTGCACAGCCCTTAACAATCGACCATCTACACCATATCCCGGCAACAGTCCCCACATTTTCTTCCTTATAACCTTATCAAATGCTTTCTCCAGATCCACAAAAGCACAGAAAATCCTCTGGTTAACACTCAGCAGCTTCTCCGTGATCATGCGAAGAGAAAACATTTGATCCGTGCATCCTCTTCCAGGTCTAAATCCGCATTGTGCCTCCCATAAGAATCTTTCCGATTTCTCTTGCATCCTGCGTGTCAAAACCTTCGAATAAACTTTACTTGCTAAACTGGTCAAGCTGATCGCCCGATAGCTCCCGCAGTCAAAATGTGAACCTTTACCTTTATATAAAGGCACAATGACCGCGGATCGCCAATCATCCGGGACATCTCCCGTCCGCCAGCACAAATTGCACAGCAGATGAAAGCTGTCCCAGACGCGAGGCCCACCGTACTTGACCATTTCAGCAGTAACTCTGTCTAGTCCCGCAGCCTTACCACATTTCAAACTTCGAATCGCACGTTCAATCTCTTTCATGCTGATGACCTCAGTGTCATCGAGGTCCGTGTCTGGCGTGCCAGTCACGGCGTCACCCCCGGATCCTTCACTAAGATCATGACACGCATACAATTCTCTATAAAATTCACTCCATCGCTGCATGACGTCCGATTTTTCTGAGAGGACGTCATTGGTTCTCGAAAGCACTTTGTTCATTCTTAAAGCTGTCGCACCACTCCGGGACCTTCCAACCTCTTTCCAGAAGAGTTTGGAGTTTTCCCTAAAGTTGTGCGACAACCTCTCGTCCGCTTCTATTCTACACCTTTCACGTACTTCCTCAATCAATGTTTTCGCATGAACTTTCTGCAGCTTATATCTTTCTTTCATCTTCTCTCTCATATGCTCATCGTTACTAGAGGCTAAGTAGTCTAACCATGCTTTTTTCTTCTTTTTTACAGCTTCTTTCACTTCGTCATTCCACCATGCATCTCTTCTTTTACTACTACCTCTTTTTGTCGTACCACATACTTCTTCCGCTGCACTTACCATTCCATCCCTAAGGTTCTGCCATATTCTCTCCACACATTCTTTCCTGCCATCGATGGTGTCAAGCTTTTCGGCTACCCTCGTGTGATATTTGTCCCTAGTATCCGCTTACTGAAGCTTCCAGCTTCGGATGCGACAGACCGACTGTGGTTCTGTTACTGCCGTCCGGTGGCGCCAACCCGCGAACAAACCCTGATTTTAATAATTATCTCAAAAAAATTACTTTCAATAATTAATGTCCTCCAGACCAAACTTTGGTCACGGCGGCCTGCCTCAATGGAGACTGGCTCAACGGAGAAAGATTCAACGGCGGAAGACAGGATTATACTGCCCAAGTGTATGCGCAAGCAAAGGTGCATTCTCTATTCCCTCTCTCATAACCCGATGGGACGATAAGCCGACACGACCGGAGAGAGATCAGGCGCAGGACCCGCGGCTTTACGTGCAGAATATCAGCGTAAAACAGCAGCTTAATGCTGCTGTGTTTCGTATGGTGAGTGTGGAGAACAGGAGACCCGTTTTATTGAAATCGAGGCATTTCATTTTAGTCCTCAGGGGTGACAACGCATCTGCATTTTGATTCTTAATCGAGGTTAAATGTAGATGTCTATGGGCCACAGCATCCACTTACAATCAGGTGAACTGTGTGCTCGTTTGTCACCCTAATTCTATAAAAAATTACAGCCCATTAAAAGTTCACTTCCGAACCTCATAGCTCGGCTTATAAAAGATAAATATCCCCCATAAGGCCATCATCCATATTTCAATCACACATTTTTTTTTTATAGGATAGGGTGACAAACGAGCACACAGTCCACCTGATGGTAAGTGGTTGCTGTGGCCCATAGACATCTACATCTATCCTCCACTACGAATCAAAATGCAGATGCGTTGTCACCCGTGAGGACCAAGATGGAATGCCTCGCTTCCAGTAAAAAGGGTCTCCGGTTCTCTACACTCACCATACGAAATACGGCAGCATTAAGCTACTATTTCACGCTGGTATTCTGTGAGAGCGTGGTCCTTCCCCGGTCGAGCCGACCCATTCGTGCTACAACTATACTACTAATATAACTGCAGCATGGCTCTACCACGTATAAAACAACTGTCATTATTAATGAAATAAATATTTTTTGATTTTTTTTGATAATTGCCACGCTAGGGAGGCGGATTCGGCGGAGAAGGTTTCATCAGAAAAATACAGCTGCCCATCTCCTGTTTCAATTTTGCTCTGTCGCTTCTTACTATACTCACAGGACGATATTTGATGATGAATTCCCCTACTCTGCCACTACACGGTGATGGTTTGTACCAGTGGGGAACCCGTGTAACCACGAAAATGTCACTAACATGTCAATTCACATGTATAATTACTGTCAACACGAGATGTGTTTTGACGTTACAATCGTTTCCAAATTTCGCATGCAAATTATTTAGAAAATGCCAAATTGCACACTATTTATAAATAAATATGTATTAAAATTTTAACGATTTTTAATGATGATCTTTAACATTAATCAAAAGTCTAAAATGTTTAAATTTACTCAGTCTGTCAACACAGTGAATCGGGTTTGTAGCAGTGATAATACGACGTAATTGCTTATATGTGTGCTCCCGGCGACGCCGACCCTCGTACAAAATAAGGTTGATAGCCATTCTATTGTGTATTATAGTATTCTGTGGTTTGTACATAATAGTGATTAAATCGACACACTCTCATCTCCTACCCTCATTTTTTAAAATTATGAACATAAAATGAAAATTACACAAATTTTATTCAGTATCATATGTTGAACGTTTTTGTTTTTGCCCCATATGAGACAACAATGGGGTGGGGGTCTATGCTCAGCGGTAGACTTTTGATAGGTTGTAGTGATAGATAATATGTTTAAATTATTTTTTTGGTTCAGGCATCGTATTTACACCTATGTAAATATTTGTTTAAGCCTCGACTAACGGAGGTTGTAACGCGTTTAACTATATTTCCTCATAGATCAATTCTCGACTCGTTTTCCAGATGTCAGGCAGGATATTGTGGTACACTAAGGTAGTAGTTACAAAGTAGGCACTCAATCGACCCGTCGGTATTACGGAGTAGTGGTGTTCACGCGACGCCTACAGCCTGATTGCCGACTGCACGGTAGCTATAGTGATGTGTGCGAGCAGTTTTATCGATTTCCTTTCATTTTAATTTAAACATTTTACTAAATTGTTTTCTTATTTTTCTGCAATGTGACACAATATTATTAATTTTCCCCTGTGTCATAGAGGTGTTTATGATGGACAAACATCCATACCCGGTACATTTATTTATGGGTCATACAAATACTTGGTCTCAACGGGATTCATGCTTGCGGTGCCTAAATTCCTGGTATTAAAATTTATTATAAAAGTATGATATGTATATAGAAAGTCATTTTCATTTGTGAAAAGATGTATGAAGACTGTGTACAAGTACTCAAAAAAGTGTCATGTAAACAAACATTTATTACCTTATCGTATGTGTTACCATTCGTGAACGATTATAGGTTACCATTTTTATTGATAAAAATAAATGATCATAAATTTAATGGAATACCTACCTATAAAAGTCCGTAAGAATATTCCGATGACATCTTTATAATTAAAAGGATTTCTTGTAGTAGCCAAGTGTATATATCGCCGTAAATAGTACATCGCATTTAGGTTCAACTGCTTATTAACTATTTCAACCATTGACTTATATATTACATTTCAACTGAATAACTCGATATCGATATTGTTTTTTATTTTATTTTATTCATCATCATGGTTACAAGCAAATTATCGGTAGCCCTCGCTCGGTGCGTAGTGCCTACCTAATTACAGGAGTGGAGAGCCGCAGCTTGCCTCGAGCACGCAAGGACGTGCAAAATTACCTAAGACACACTGCTACTGCGTTCATCGAATGTTGAATGATTCTCTATCGAACGATATTTATAACATAATATTAATATGAAAGTTATACCTTTGATTTTGAATTTTCATTTTTGTAAGCGCTAAAACTTTAATAAATGACAATAGATTGAATAAAATCGATATGAAACCTTTAAATTTAACTATCAACATAAATATTAGATTTCCGATATTGTAACATTGATAAACACAACAATATGTACATATATTTTTTCATGAACTTATGTAGTTAGAGATCACGTTGAATATAAAGAAAATTCAAATGAGATTTTTGGTGGAGACATTTTTATTTTTAATTAATTGCTGTTAAAGGAACTTTAAAAGGAGGTTATCATCTGCTGTTACTGATAGAAAATATAAGTAAATATATATATATATATATATATATATATATATATATATATATATATATATATATATATATATATATATATATATATATTCATTCACTCATATATCTTTTCCCCTAATAAAAATAAAAATTTCAGAACGCATTCGAAAATTGGATTTTCTAACTGTCCGTATATAATATGAGTATTAAATAAACAAAAAAAAAAACATGTAAACAAAGGTAATATAGGTTTCAATAATCGAGAACTCTACAGGCAAGTTTAATTTGTATTTAAATGAACCAAGACAACAATACGAATTGCTGCTGCAATTTAAGCTTTTTGCTTTTTAAAGTTTGTATGGTTTTTATGTCAGTTAATATAGCATAATAATATATTTTAACTAGACGCTAGTGTACGTCTTATACGTTGTTGGTAATTAGGATTTTTAGTACCACTGTTATTTATCTTAGGAACACCCCAATTATAGAACATCTAATAATTTGTGTATAAAGGTTTGTTTACTTTTTAAACATTTTGTAATACTAGTGCACTTAAAATTAAACATAAACAGAAACAGAAACTTTTTTATTCAATGTAGATTATAAACAATACTTATTGAAAGTCAATTTTTTCATTTACCACTGGTTCGCAAAAAAAAACCTCTGTCCTGGGAAGAACCAGCAAGAAACCCAGCGGGACTATTTTTTTTTTTCAAATAATAGCTTACAATCATGTTTACAATTAACAACACAAGACAAATTAGAAATAGCTTGGTAGTGATCACCCTTCCCAGGGGTTATTATTATCCGTAAATTCCTTAATATTATAATAACTCTTTTTATACAAACATAGTTTAATAAAAATTTTGAACTTTGCGTATGACAAATTTTGTATATTTTCTGGGATTTTGTTGTAAAAGCGTATACATCGCCCCAAGAATGAATTACTGACTCGGTGGAGTCGAGTCACTGGTACTACTAGCTTGTTTCTGTTTCTAGTATTAACAGAATGAATATCACTTATTTTTGCAAAACTACGTTTATTCTTGTGTACGTACATTACATTTTCATAAATGTATTGAGTGGCCAGAGTTAATATATTAATTTCCTTAAATTTTTGTTTCAGTGACTCTTTTAGTTTTAAATTATATATTGCTCTAATGAGCGCCATTAGAGCAATATATAATTTAAAACCAACTCTGTAAAATAAATATAATTTCAGTGTCAGTCACGTGTCCCCATAGCAAAATACCGTACGACATAATGCTATAGAAATAACTAAAGTAAACTATTCTAGCTGTTTCAACACTGGTAAGAGTTCAAATCTTTTTTACATATGCTGCAGAACTAAGTCTGCTAGCTAGTTTTGATATATGGGGGAGCCATTGAAACTTTGCGTCTAGTGTGATTCCAAGAAAAATGGTGATATCAACAAGACTCAGTTCTTCCTCATTAAAAATTACATTCGTATTAACATGTTTGACATTAGGAGTTACGAATTTCATACGTTTAGTTTTAGTACCATTTAAATGCAAATAATTAACATTAAACCAATTGACTAACTTAGCTATAGCATTATTTACTTCGTCGTAATTTAATAACTATCGTTTTAATTTGAAAATTAATGAAGTATCATCAGCAAATAATACTATATCATGGTTATCCCTTACTATGGAAGGTAAGTCATTATTATATACAAGAAACAGAAAGGGGCCGAGAATTAAGCCCTGAGGCACGCCCATTTGTACAGTCGATCCGGAAGAACTCATACTCATATTAATGACAACTTTTTGCGTTCTGTCACTTAAATATGAAATAATTAATTTAAGAGCATCACTTCACATCATAGTGTTGAAGTTTCCTGATTAATGTTTCGTGGTGAACACAATCGAAGGCTTTGGATAGGTTACAGAATATACCCAAAGCATCCTGTGAATTCTCCCACGCATTAAAGATATATTTAATAAGCTCAACACCAGCATCAGTTGTGGAGCGACCCCTTGTGGAACTGAAATGATTTTTATGAAGTAAATTATTTACATTAAAAAAATTTGATCATGAATAATTTTTTCAATGAAGAATTCATGAAGTATTGGCAGTATAGAAATAGGTCTAAAATTAGCGGGGTCCAATGTAGTACCAGATTTAAATAAAGGTATTACTTTACTGTGCTTCATTAAATCAGGAAACACACCAGATTTGATAATAGTATTAAAAATAATAGATAGTTGAGGTGCAATTGCATCTATTATAGACGCATTAACTTTAATGGAAATCCCCCACATATCGGTGGTTTTCTTTATATCAATAGTCTTAAAATATTTCAGAATATCTTTTGATGACACTTTATGAAATGTAAAATTCTTTGTACACGCATTTATATTTTGTTTAAAAATTTAATATGATTAGTAAACCATAATATCATATCATATTTTTATAGAAAAACTAGCTGTTTCCCGCCACTTCACGAATTTATTAATAAAATTATTTTATAATTAAAGAATATATTTTAGTTTTTTGCGCGGAACCCTAATATTTTTTCTAAAATATAAGTAGCTTTATTTACTCGGTAATTTTGGTATCGGTTAGGACTAAGATGGAATGTCTGCTAACCAGTAAAAGGGTCTTCCTTGCTTTATACTCACCATAAGCAACACAGCAGCATTAAAATCCTACGGTAGCGTGGTCCTACCGCGGTCGGTCGACCCATTCGTGCTACAAGCGTAATAGCTGCAGAGTGGTCCTACCACCTACTGTATTGCAGCTATAAGTAGTTATTTTTATAGCTTAAAGATGACGAGCACACAGTTCACCTGATGGTAAGTGGATGCTGTGGCCCATGGACATCTGCATTTGACCTCAATTAAGAATCAAAATATCCATATTTTACGTTGTCACTCGTGAGGACTAGAGTGGAATGCCTCGTTTCCAGTAAAAGGGTTTCCGGTTCTCTACACTCACCATACGAAACACAGCAGCATAAAGCTGCTATTTCACGCTGGTATTTTGTGAGAGCACGGTACTCCCCCAGTCGAGCCGACCCATTCGTGCTACAATTTTTTTAGTATAGCTGCAGCTTGGCTCTACCACGTAAAATACAGCTGCATAGCTGTAGCGTGACTGTATTGTGTACGCGTAAATATCTTGGTACTTCATGATTTAGATCTTTTGCAATAACCGGCCAAATTTGCAGAGAAGGTTCAGAATGAGTAATATAGGCAAATGATAAAGAAAAATTAATTTAAAATAATCTCAAACAATCTGGCCTTTTTATTTTTTAATCCAATTAATCCGTGGTGATCCATTATTTACTGCGCACGCACATATTCGCAGGGGTCGATTGAGAGGCAAAAACAATGTTTCCCATAGATCAATAATTCAATTTGGGAGAACTTCAACTAAAAGTAGAAGCCTTATTTACTCGTATTTTCAAAAACTGCAATAAAGGCATATATATATATATATATATATATATATATATATATATATATATATATATATATATATACACATATATATATATTTGAACTTAAGTCTAAAATTGGCTACTCTTTGAAAAATAAGCCTGAATATCATATTATTTTTAGGCTTATGCACTTTCAAAACCCCTTTATATTACACATAATTAAAATAGTTTGTTTTACTTTACAATTTTCAAATAAAACTATGCTTAAATTCGGTCACACCTTTAAGATACTTTCTGATGGTGAAAATAATAATTCTCCTATTGTATTACACTTCTTTTAAAGTTTTGAAATTTAAACTACTCTGAATAAATATGTTAAATTGGCAATCAAATTTGCTTTTATCCATTAATATCGGAAACGTTGCGATATTCGGCTGTATCTTTGTGCTTAAGTATATTTGAACCATGTAACTCCTGAATTAGTTAGCATTTTAAAACGATCTTATGTAATTTTTTCTTTAATTTTAATTTATTTCTTTTTTAATCCATTAATAGTTGCACATTAGCAACAACGATAAGAATCCATTTACGTAACGTGCGCCCACCTAAGTGAATAGGTCTCTTCCTTTTCACGCTTTTCGGTTCGGTCTTTAGCCACTCCCTTCTTATCAATATCTTTTCAGAGCAAGTTGTTATAACGAGGTGGTTTTGTTTCTAATAAATATCTGTGATTTTTTTTAAATATTTCATTGAATAACCACAGATAACTTTGAAAAGATTGATAAAAACATATTTGACTGCTGTAAGATGTATATTATTTGTGAGAGAAACAGAATACATAATTTAACTAGCTGGTCCGGCAGATGTAGTTCTGTTCTTTTCGGTAGGATGCGTGAATTGCCCTCCAAATCCATTACGGATTATTTATAGTATAAATATAAAATAACTCAAATAAAGCGTTGCATATCGGGTTGAGAATTTACGATTTTCTTTTTTGGCACTCAGCTAATATATTGTGAATATATGTTATTTTGGTCCATAAATATAGTTTGTTAATAACTTAACTAATGGACCACCTAACGGATCCTAGCATAGCTATGAACCATCGTCAATATTAGGTGTGAATATATGTGATCTATCTATCAAGTCGTTCAGAAGTTACGCAATCAAGCACAACATAAACATATCCAAATATTAGGTGTTTAGATTAAATTAGTTTTTCAAATTTTATCGCTATTAATAATAAATTATTGTTAATTTACATTTCAAGTACTTACTCTGTTTAGCCTTCTTCTTCCGATACAAGTTTTTCAGTAAAATGTTTCTCAAAATCCAGAGTTTTTTAGCATAAATAAGTATGCTTCGGTTTGGATTTTTTAATTTTAGAATCTCAAGTGGAAGGAAAATATGTACGAGTAAAACTGTTCAAAATCGAATTGACGTGATTCATTTTAGTAAAAAGCGCTTTCATAACAACATATCATAAACCGGCAAAATACAGTATTGTAGCGTAGATGTAGTTTAAGTCTGGACCTATAACTCGAATTACATAAAAATATTTACTCTTACACAGTCGAAATCTTAGAAATTACATTATTAAATACATTCACAATGTATATATATCGGATACTGGCAGACAACACACAAGGCAAAATATGTGGTATGGAATTTATTTATCTAAATAATAGCTAAATCACAAATGGATCGTCGTGGGTAGGATCAAGCTCCTACAGAATAACAACGCGAAAAAGCAAAATAATGTTGTGTTTCGTATAGCGAGTGTAGAGAGAGTGTAAATCGAAGGAAGTAGTAATAAGGGTCTCCCCTTATTACTACTTCCTTCGATTGTAACAAGCACACAGTCCACCCAGTAGTTAGTGATTACTATGGATCATAGACATCGACGTCTATCCTCGATTAAGGAAAAAAATGCAGATGCGTTATCACCCCTGAGAACTAAGATTGTATGCCTTGATCTTCAGGTCTGAAGGGGTTCCGAAACGGTCTTGCGGCTTGAAGTAAGCACGCAATTTCTGCTTAAGTCAAGCATGATTAATCCTTTACAATGTTCAGTTGTAAATTCGAAAAATTCCTTATACCTACTTGCTCAAGCGGCTTGATGTGCTTGATTCACAAGCTGCTTGACCAAGTAAAACGAAATTACGTGCTTTCCGTCAAGTTGCTTGATCGCCTCGTAAAAACATTAAGTTGTTTTTTGCAATATCAATTTAATTAATAGATCTTTATCAAGAGCTCAATTAAAACAAAACTCTAAATATGTTCATGAGTATCGGTTATTTTAGATTTTTCGACGTTTCTTTTAAATCTTCAATTTTATGTTTACTCAAGCTCTATCTAAGATACCGCGCTACAAATCTCGACCTATATTAACCGTAGATTTCTTAGAATGGATTTCCGAAGCGAAGCAACAAATTACATATTTAGCCGGCACGGGCCAAATTGCCACCGCTATTGAGTTTCTTCTGAGAATTCGAAACGATTTAAGACTGCCAGAATTATTAGCCAGTTGTTTTAATTTTTTAGCTTAATTGCCTGTTTCGTGAATGAAATTTCCTCTAACAATTTATAATGTTTTAATTTTGATGCATAGCTTTACAAATCTTTTGTGCATATGTACTTTTTAGGGTTGGTCTGTCTGTCCGTCTGTCTGTCCTCGCTTAATCTCTGTGACCGTTTGCACTAGAAAGCTGAAATTTATTACCAATATGTGTATCAATCACGCCGACAAAGTGGTAAAATAAAAATTGGAAAAAAATGTTTTATTAGGGTAGCCACCCATATGTAAAGTGGGAAGTGATTTTTTTTAATTTCAACCCTAAAGTGTGATATATTGTTGGAAAAGTATTTAAAAATGAATATGGGTTTACTCAAATAATTTTTTGATAATGTCAATAATTTCGGAAATAATCGCTCCAAAAGTAAAAAACAATGTGTCCCCCCCCCCCTCTAACTTTTGAACCATAAGTTTAGAAAATATGAAAAAAATCTGAAAAGTAGAACTTTATAAGGACTTTCTAAGAAAATCATTTTGAACTTGGATGGAAACAACAGTGTTTGTACAAACTCATAAGTGGGAACACTTATTGTGACGGACGGGAAACTGGAACCCTACACTGAGCGTGGCCCGACACGCTCTTGGCCGGTTTTTTATCAATTTGTATTTAAATTGAAAGATAAAAAATATAGATTAATTAAAATATTCTATTTAATATTATATTACGTAAGCATTAACAAACTATTACTGAGTTTATTTTACAACTTTTTTAGTTTTACTTTTTTATTTTTTAATGGTTTTCACAAAGAGAAGAAACGGAAAGTCAAAGGGTTGTCGGCATATTGTGTCAAATAATAGAATTCATTGCGGGATTTGTGCACATCACTGTGTGTACTAGAGCCGTGGTAGCTCAGATGGTTAACTCTCGCTGTAAATATAACAGAACGCGAGTTCCCCGGGTTCGATCCCCGCCGACACCAATGAAATTGTTAATTGCAATTTTAAGTGCTGATTTACCACGTGCTCGGCGGTGAAGGAAAACATCGTTAGGAAACCTGCAAGTCTGAGGAATAAGAAAAAAAACTTTTCGAAGACATGTGAAGTTCGCCAAAACTTCCTTGCCCTAAAACCCTCAAGAAATGAGGGAAGGCCTGTGCCCAGCAGTGGGACGTATATGTATATAGGCTGTAACTTTTTAACTGTGTGTACTGGTATATTACGGTAAGTAACTAGCGGGTGACGAATTTAATGGGATTCAAGCCAACTTGTTCATAACATACAATACGTATTGGATATTTTTTAAGATAAACAGATTTTTGGAAATCCAATTACACTTTCTCATCCTTAAAATAAACTACATTTTGCAAGTCACTTTAAATTGATATACTGTTAATAATGTCATGATTATGTATTAAATTTCATGAAATAACTTGCACCGAAATTGTCACTTACTACTTTTCGATTTTATAATTAAAAAAAATCAAAATGTAAACAATACGGCTACAAAAACGAGTTATTCTGGCGTTAAAAACTTCTTAAGCTGATACAACTGTTTCCAGATTTGTACGTAAAAGATAAACGACGTGGAAGTTAGATCACTGGATGAAACACAAGCAAAAGATGCTTAAAGTGCTTCTAGACGAAATAGTGAATAAAATCAGATACTTCTCCGTGTTAATCTATTATTTTAAGTATAAGCATACCTATATATAGAATTTTAAAACAAAAAATGTACTTTTTTCATCGAAGATATCTCAGCGGACATTGCCAGGAATTGAAGTGGCTTTTTTGTTTATTTTGCATCAGAAAAAAATTAATACGTATTAATGTTTTATAAATGTTTTCTCAACATGTACTAAAAATAATTAGACTTTTCTTTTGTTATAACTTGTAAACGGTTTTATTGTGGGCTCACTGCAAGTTATACGTGTAAATAATGATTTAGTGTTATATTTACGATGTTTTAAATGATTTTGATTTTGCGCAATAACTGCATCATATCAGTAAATTTAAAATGTTGAAAGGTCAAAAAGTACTACAGCGACGCTCTAAGAGCTAGTTTTTGCCGATGAAGGAAAAGAATGTAAGAAAATCTGCATATATGGGAAATTAAACTAAAATATTTTGAGAACATGTGAAATCCGCTAACATGTACAACATTTTTTTTAAGGCGGCCGACCTTCCTACTCTAACACCTACGGAAAAAATCAGACATGAGGGAAAAATTATGTCCATCGATAGCAACTATTTAGACTGTTATCCTTCGCAACATTAACTATGTAAATTAATAATAATAATTAATATTATTAGCATAGTCAGGTGGACTCAATCCGAACTTAATGCCCTGGATAGAAAAGTCCGCACTACTATGACGTCCCATTGGATGTACTATCCAAGCATGGTAGGAGTGGCTTTTTAAGCACACTCACCATGCATAACCACCACATGTACAGCCTCCGTAATTACTTCCAGACGAGATCGGATGATCTATTCCGTAAGGACGTCATTTCTTGTGATAAAGGGCTTACCCTTCTATCCTTAGCCAACGAGCAATAGCAATAACAGGTAGTACAGAGCATTTCCAACCGGGAGACCATATGGAAGGAGAAGGAGCTCCATGGAAGGTTCTACAAGGCTCTGCATGACCCTTTCGTAGATACGGTCGCTTCCCATCACTGGCTACGGTTTGGTGACCTCTTTGGGGAAATCAAGGGTTTTATCTGTGCAATTTATGATCGGGTTATTAAGATCAACAATAATTGTAGACACATCTTTAACGATGGCACCGTTAACATCTGTCAAACTTGCCATCACGGTGAGTCACTAAGGCATATCATCTCCGGTTGGTCGAGTCTTTCTAATCTGAGTACTTGTATTGACACAATCTAGTACCCAGGATTCTACATCAGGAGCTCGCTTTTAAATACGGTCTAACTTATTAATTATTCCTGTAGTCGTTTCTGCAAACGGGCTAATCCCGGTTAGCCCCTGGGGTCACCTGAGGCGACTGGGGTCTAATGCAGAAGGCGGTGCTCCTCGATACCGCCTGCACCGTCCGCCGATGTTTTTTCCTTTCTCCCTAACCCTCGCCGAAGAACGCCTCCGCTGGCGAGGGCTTCCATCTGGTTATACTTATATTTATTTATGGTTTTATTTTCATTTATACATTTTACTATGCTAACTTATATTTATGTATATTTATTATTTTCATTTATATATTTATACAACCCAAATAGTTGAGAAAACTATATAAATACCCCACAATTACAATTGCTTAACATTCTTTTTTAAATTAATTTTGAGCAATACTTTTACTTTCAAATATATTTATGGTTCAGAAATTACATTTGCAATATGACTAGAATAATATACCAGTTAACGTTTCCACTTTAGGATTATATCTAGTATTATCAAACCCATGTTTTTCTTAGATAATGAACAACAAGCAGCATTGTCTACAAAATTGTCTCCCATCAGTCTCTCAGCGACAGCAAAAAGTTGTTAGGAACACAGGTCAATGACACAGCTTTTTAACGTAAGCAGCGAAATACTTCGCTGCTATGCTTGTTATTAGATTTTCCAAAGTGCGTTAGATCCAAAAAATAACTTTGCTACGTGTACTTAATGCACGCAAGTGAGAACATAAATTTTCGTCTTTAATTTTTATTTTATTTATTGAAAATACATAAAGCCATATATTTTAAAGACAATGTATAGTATATTAAATTCAAATATATCAAAAACTATTAAAGAATTTCATCGAGCAGAAACATGACTACGTTTTCGTATTTAAAACTTTTAAAAATCTATTGAGGTAAAATGTACCTAGATTTTCGAAAATAACTATAAAACAATTTTATATACGCGTTATTTTTTACTTTGAAATAAAACTGATAATTCAGAAAAAAAATTATATAAAAAAGCAAGGTTATTTGTACTATTGTTTTCTATTTAAATTTTTGCATTTGCTTTATAGTATAAATAACACATACCGTTTTTTTTTCATCAAAAGTTACCTACGAAGCTAAAATATTAAGTTTCAATTATACTTATCTCAAACTTTAAGTTCTTGTAGTTTTGTAGTTACACGATGCATGTTTGTTTAATTAGGATTATTATTAAATTAAACCGTGTAATAATTATAATGAAAAGTTATGCAGTATAAAGAAGTTCACTTGATTGATAGTGAATAATTTATCGATCTTATCGATACACGCCCAATCTTAACAACGTTGTTAACGGAGAACTTGGAACGATGGATCTGACATCTTTTATAAACAGATGTTCGCTCTCCCGGTGATAGAACAAGTTGCGGACAAGGATTATCCTAACCCGCCCTCTCTTTACACCTCAGGTAATCCTATAATATCCGAAAATAAAAGTGAGTGCTTATCTTTTCTTCCAGCTCCAGAATCTTCTTCTCAGTTCTCAGGGTGTATTTGTTAAACGTTGTCGATTCGAGTCGTTGTAGGTGGCAAACGAACCTCTTCCACCCTCTTAGCACCTTCTTTACTTTAAGCTCTAGCTACGAAATCGTCTTCTGTATCTAGATATAACAATCCACTGTGGATGATAAAATAAAACCTTTACTTCAACAGTACAGTAATAGGCTGTAGTTGAAGTTAAGTTCTGCTACACTTGTATAATAACGTAAAAACTTTCCGATCACTCTCTTAAACTCTATTTGCTAGAAAGGAAATGAAACTGCAGTAATCAGCAGATACGACAGTATTTAAGTAACACAGATAGTTCGATTGCATATAGTGAAACTAAAGCAACTTCATCATATTGCGTATTTAAGGTGCAATTGAGTGAAATTAAGGCTCCAAAGTCAACTGTAGAAAACCTACTGTAGCAGCTTTATTTCCATGACACTTTGAAATTTTCAGTAAGATCAAGTAGCTGCTAAACACATCGTCGTTAGAGCCACACGCAAGTGCGGGCACCAGTCCAAGAGCAACAGACCCAGATGTCAGTCTGCAGAATTGCTCTGCAGCTAATTTCCGAAATGGCTTTAATAACAAAGACCACAAACGCTTTCCTTGTCAAATTGTTCAGAAAACTGAACAGTAAAATCTGCCACTTAGTCTTGCGTATGTGGATTATGAAAACACGTTTGGTTCCATGGTAGCTCGGACGATGCTACAGTCTCTTCATTGGAGAGTTTGTGCAGTAAGGCTCTGCTGGCTATTCCAGTACAGAACCAAAACACAAAACCTATGGAACTAAGGAGAGGTACAAGAGAGAACGTAATAATATATCCAAAACTATTTATTGCTGCATTGAAAGACGTTATCAAACTACTGAAAAGGATATCAATGGCGACTATATCACTCACCTCGATATGATGTATTCATTATCGTTGAATCAATGGCGAAACTCATAACTATGCTCAATGACCTCAATAGTGTCTCCCAACGGATAGTCTGAGGATTAATAAAGACAGGGCATAGCATGGATGTTATACATGACCCATGCTGGTAGTTGTTGGGAGCACCAGCACCAAGTTGTTGACAAGTTTACTTTTCAACAATGATTCAACAAGTCCAACTTCTACCAAGTGGTCAATCACATGTTCTCGTCACGTCAAATTTGAAAACATGTAATTAGTGTAAGATACTCATAATAATCAATTTGAAGGTGCTCTTTGTATACAGTGTGTTTATGGTTAATTTGTGGTTCCATTTTTATAATGCTAGAGTCCTCTCTCTTATGTTTTGTTATCTATGTTCTATATATATTTTTCAGTCGTCAGTTCATGAGATCATGCCTCTTGGTAGAGAGTAATTGTGTTCTGTAGTTCATGCTGAAAGCTCATATAAAAATAAACGTTTTAGACATCTTGAAATCTTTCTCGGTTTTATTTAATTTAAAGCCTTATTTCAATAATCATAATCAGTGCGTGTTGCAAGTGATGATTTGAGACTTGTTTCTTCAATACTGCATTGCTATTGATATGAGGAATCTCAAGCTCGCTCAACGAGCTATGGAGAGGGCTATTCTCGAAGTTTCTCTGCGTGATTAATTTGTAATGAGGATATCCGCAGCAGGGCCAATAAGCTAACATTACACTGGGCCACAAATAAAGCTAGAGGAACTGATAACCGATGAGGAAGAAATATTCTCGGGTGGCAGCATTGTACCGGTAAGAAAAATGTAGATCAACGCCTACTAGGTAGAGTGATGAACTAGCACTAGTCACACTCACTTGAGTGATGCAGGATACAGGTAGGATGGGTAGAGGTGGCCAATGACCATGATTTAATGCGTTTCTGGGGGGAGGCTTATGTTTAATAAACTTGTGATGGATAATAATGATAATGATAACAATGCTTTTAATTATGTTTATTCACTTTTAAATGTATGTCCTATTTGAATATTTAGTCATATGTATGTATTAAGTTTCGCACGAGTCGAAAGCGAAGCAAGTGAGATTGGGCATTACTGTCGTTTTGACAAGGTCAACCGCACTAAATCGTGAAGAAAAGCACATTAATATTTGCCTTTTTTATAAGAAAACGAGCATGCGGCTCATCTAATGGTAAGTAAATATCGTCGCCCATAAACCAATGCAACACCAGGGGAATCGCAAATGCGTTGCATTTTTAAAAAACAGTGGGCTCTTTTTAAAAGAGCTTATGTACTTATTTTTTTTCCTTCATACCCTTTTCAAATGATCGTGCGCGAAGCGAACATTCTCAATGCACTCGCAACATAAATTTTGTTTCGATTCTCTCTTTTCATTCAATCAACGAATTTTAATGTATGTAAGAAAAATCACGCGTTTACGAGAAATACTAGTTTAATGTCCTATCATTCGACTCGTAACTAGTTATTTGTATACAAGGCTGTAGTCATACTGTAGTTATAGTCAATTATTGTAAACGTGAAATAACGCCCATACTTCCTTGACCGATTGAGCTTACAAATAACGCGAGAACTAATGGTACACCAATGATTATACACAAAAATAGTAAAGCAGATATAATATGAAAAATATTTTTTATATTTAAATTTTATCATCCAGATTAGATTAAAAAAACATAAATTCTATATATCTGTACACATAAACGTAAAATTTATAAAATTTTCTCACAACAACCTTAATAAAGTTGCAGCTGGCACTACCATCTATAAAACTATAAATACTGTTGCAGTATAACAAATACTACTTCATCCTGTCGTCTGGTTTCCAAAAGTTAACCAGTGAATTGTTTTAATACATAAATTTGGAGGTATATTAGCCGTAGCTACCACGCTCGGCAAGTAGGTTGTACGTTGCACTTTTATTTTTTTAAATACTATCAGGAAGATGTTGGTGTAAATCTCCTGTTTTATTTTCACTGTGACGTCACTTACGACACCCACGCGATGATATGATGTACTTAGTGGATTCTAGCCGCTGCCGCCACACGACAACATAATATAATGAGTTAATTTTGAAGAATGAAATGTTTTTTAAAATGTCAATTAATATAGACAATACACAAAGTAAAAAGAACACCGTTACATTTAAAGAGTTCACAGGGGCCTAATGTAAGCTGTCTCATTAGTTGCGGATTACGAGAGCCAACTTTATTAAAGCAAAGGTAACAATGAACATAGAGCCAGTCGTGATAACTGTTATTTTAATATGTGAAAAATGGTCTAGAGTTAAGAGTCAGCGGATTATTATTTTCACTTTAAAATATAAGGATTTTACTATTATTTTATAATAGTATAATCGGGTGTCGCGTTGTTGAATTTGGATATTTTGTTAGCATATTTCAATCAGATATAAATTTTTTGAATTCGCTTACATATTACGCGGATCTGTTAACTATATTTGTAATGCCGGCCGGCCATATAGCTCAAAGACATACGGCCACATAGGAGAAGAAAAATGATCGTGTCGTAGTTCCCAAGGGTGACAACGCATTGGGGCAGCGCGGTGGATATTTCTTTGCCATAAAACTCTCTCAGAAATGGGAGGTCTGTGCCCAACAGTATGTAGACTGTAACTTTTAACTTTACTTTTTGTTTGCAAAACCAAATTGTATTACCTTTTCTTAATACATTAATGTTATTAAAAATAATGATATTAACAAAAATAGCGATTGTATCATTAGTATAATATCAGATACTATCGCTTCAACTTATACCTTATACCACAATTTTAAGGTTATTCGTTTCTTTACGATAAAACATTCGAACCTGAAGCTTTTATCCGATTAGCTATTTATTATTATAACTTTTGTTGATATAACACTTGAACAATCTCATAAAATTCCCATTTGGTTAAATTTCAATGATTACTTTAATTATAGCGATAATTACACAAAAGACAACTTAACAAGGCGATAGGGAACTTTTTCTTCCTGGATGTGCATCTAGGTTGTCTTTTATTTCTGATGTCAATTAGCAGTTCATTCCTATCGTCTTCAAGTTTGACTTTTAAGACAGCCAGTATAAAAAGCTGTGAGGCATTTCATATTAGCCCTCAGAAATGACAACGCACTCGTAGCTTTTGATTTAATAATAAAATAGAATAATATTCATTAAATATATATTATGAAGAGCCGTGTTAGCTCAGATGGTTAACGCTCGCTGTAAATATAACAGAACGCGAGTAACCCGGGTTTGAACCCCGCCGGCACCAATGAAATTGTTAATTGCAATTTTAAGTCCTGAGTTACCACGTGCTCGGCGGTGAAGGAAACATCGTGAGAAAACCTGCATGTCTGAGGAATAAGAAAAAAAATATTTCGAAGACATGTGAAGTTCGTCAACGCGCATTGCGGCAGCGCGGCGAACACTTCCTTGCCCTAAACCCTCTCAGAAATGAGGGGAGGCCTGAGCCCAGCAGTGGGACGTATGTAGGCTGTAACTTTACTTTACTTTACTTTTTATATATTATGAACCGTGTAGTGGTGGTGTTAGAATGCCCACTATCCCATATCGTCCCGTAGGCGTCGTAGGAGGCTACATAGGGATAATGAAACAGGAAATGCGCAACAGCATGAGCTTTGCCAATGGGAAAGGCTTGTGTTCAGGGGGGAATTTTATAGTCCGTATGCAATGGATGGATGGAGTGGATGAATATATAATATAAAATAATACTTGTGTCATAAAGTGAGTTAATTTTTTTTACTTCTACTACTTACTAATTTTTTTACTTCTACTACTAATTCGAAGAAACCTCCGTTCTAAAAGAAAAACGGCAATAATTTCATCACGACTCTTCTTTAAAGTAACATTTTACAAATAAATTTTAATATAAAAATAATTATAATTCTTAATATAATTATTTTAGAAAAAATAATTGATCTCATTTTTAACCAGGTGCAGTGTTAGCTTAAAAGAAAAACATCAACAATTTTTGTCTTTCTACTCGGCTGTACACGTCTCCAGTTATAAACCTTAATTAAAGTTAGAGGAGTAATTACAATGAAAATCTTGATGCACGCTATATTATTAACAAAGTTACATTGTTTAGTATAATCAATGCTATCTCTTTATTTCTTACATAACTGTACGAGACATCTGTAAAAGTGCGTTGGCTTACCTACAACGTAATCTTCATTTATTCGGTGTATGATCTCTTTGTCTTTTTATGTTGCAAGTATTTTCCACTACTGCACTTACCGTCGTTGTTGATCACTGCTTTGACTTTCACCTTTTCTATATCTCTTCTGACTTTTAATCTTGTAGAAAGTTGAATGAAAACCGCATCAAGCTAAGGCATCAGGAAATTCACGGGTATTCAACACATCTCCTGTGAATTCTCCCAGTGCCAAGGCCCGACACAGTTTCGTATATTTCTTCTAATATTGATGCTTCTTTCTTCAAAAAATACTTCCGTAAATATAAGATAATGTTACAAAGAGAAATATACAAACTAAAAATTACATGTACCTACACACAACAGCTATTTTCAATAAAGTCTAAAAATGTAACACCTACCAATGTTCGTCAAAGGGTTGTTAGATAATTGGTTCCTTAGTGAGCTTTACAATCTCCCTTTTTTATAGGATAGGGTGACAAACGAGCACAAAGTCCACCTGATGGTAAGTGGTTGCTGCGGCCCATAAACATCTACATCTATCCTAGATTACAAATCAAAATGCAGATGCGTTGTCACCCGTGAGGACTAAGATGGAATGCCTTGTTTCCTGTAAAAAGGGTATCCGGTCTCTACACTCACCATACGAAACACAGCAGCATTAAGCTACTATTTCACGCTGGTATTCTGTGAGAGCGTGGTCCTTCCCCGGTCGAACCGACCCATTCGTGCTACAACTATACTACTAATATAACTGCAGCATGGCTCTACCAAGTAATCCTTAAAAATTGATTAGTTAAATGCTAAGATATTTTAATATGAGTTTATGTATATAATAGTTACAATACGATCTCAATAAGTGTGTCATGAGTCGAAAATTCTGTGACAGGAGGCTGTTAAATTCGGAAAATGTTTCAGGACTACAACGACGAGCACTTGGTAAATCTGCAATTAAAATTTCAATCAACAATTTCATTGGTGCCGGCGGGGATCGAACCCGGGTTGCTCGCGTACTGTCAAATTTACAGCGAGCGTTTAGCCCCTAAGCTAACACCGCTCATCAATTTCTGTGTTCTGCTCAACATTTTCATAAATTTATGGTTAATAATCAACTAGATTTTCTAAGCATTTTCTATAGTCAGTCGATACGCTACGAGAAGAAGAAACTGAGGTGACTGATGTCTTACGTAAGCTAGGTTTTTGACGTAGTATAGTCACGCTGCAGGTATATTATGGTTGTAGCACAAATATGTCGACTCGACCAGGAAAGGGCTATATTCTCACAGAATATCAGCGTAAAATAGCAGCTCAAGACTGCTGTATTTCGGAGAGCTATTTACTGGCAACTATTCAATCCGTCTCCTCAGAGGTGACAACGCATCTGCAATTCGATTCTTAATCGAGGGTAGAAGTAGATGTTCATGGGCCATAGAATCCATGTACCGTCAGGACTGTGACCTCGTTTGTCACGCTTATTCTATATACAAAAGCACTACATACCATTATATAAACTGTACTTAAGTTTATTAAGTATGCATAACTTGGTATTAACTGCCGTTATATTATAGTGGCACCGCAGTAATTTCCCAAAGCTTTTCAATTATCATTCGTTAGGACACCGCCTTAGTTCATGGAACTACCACCGTCGCGTCGTCACTAAATACATAACAAATAATGTCAAGTTTCGAATCACTAATAGCCGACACAAAGAAATACCGCTTTATTGAATTGAATCAATTTTCTATTTGCCGTTTCGTAGTTATTGTACTCTGTCAATAGACTATCCTTTTAAATTAATTAAATTTTTACTAACTTAAATGTTACTAGCTTGCCAGGCAGACGTTTTTCTACCCTTTTCGACGACCCTTTGTCATGTCCTATTAAAAATCCCTAAATTCGTTAAAAAAACTACCCTAGCACTGAAGTTGGACCAAACTGCACACGGTGTGCAAATTTGATTAAAACCGGTTAAGTAGTTTAGGTGTCCATCGCGGACAAACGTGACACGTAATTTTACGTAATTAAGATTAAAGCATTGTCCATAAAATCTATTAAACTTAATTATAAACATAGGAAGTCATATTCTTTTTCTTTTTATCGGCCCGTATAAGCCCGCGTAAGGTGGACACGGACCTCTCTTTGTAAGAAAGATTTGCCTTAAGGCCAGGTTGGACTAAATATCGTACTTTATACACGAATTTGACGTTCGGCAATTGTTAATTCTTGAAATAGTTACGCTATACACTATATACTACTGTATTACCCACTTTCGCCAAATAGCAGTGCTTGTACTGCGGTGTTCCAACCTACGTGATATAGGGATATAGAAACCCATTATATTTGCAGACTTGAGACGTTCCACCTTATTCCTCAGAGGTAACAACGCATCCCGTTCATTCACCATCGTAGCATTCTTTGTTGGCTGCATATATCTATGGATTGCAGAAGCCATTTCCCGTAGGTGTACTGTAGGTACAACTACTTTAGATTAAACACATTTCATAAAAATATTATGATAATGTAATGTTAAAATATAAATGCTCTGTATGCGAGCTGTATTAAGGGCTGTATAAGCACTTATATAGTTTTTATAAGTAAAAAATTGTCACAAATGATACACCTTTATGCATTAGTAGCGGTGTACAGTAGCTGTACAAGCATAAAAGAGGCTGTATAACAGCTATATCATAGCTGTTACTAGGCTGCATTAAAAGTATCGGGAATGGAATATTTCCACTGTTCCTGTCATATTAAAATCTTTTTAATTGAAAACTCCTTGGTTTTAAAATCGAATACTATTTATTTATTTAAAAAAAGACTCTCGGTCTTGTCACAAGGTTTTGTCAAACTTGTTTAGTCGTTGAGAAAATGGAATTGACTCGAGAAAATTTAAGAGCGATAATTTATTATGACTTTCGAAGTGGTTTAACACAAAAACAGTGTGTTGACCGGATGATTTCTGCATTTGGTGATGAAGCCCCATCCAAAACCACAATTTATCGCCGGTTTGCTGAATTTCAACGTGGACGTTTTCAAGCTCAGTGATGATCTCCGTCAAGGTCGGCCAAAAACAGCAGTCACCCAAGAAAATATTGATGCTGTGCGTAAGCTGATTGAGGAAGATCGACATGTGACATACCGCGAAATTCAGGCAACTTTAGACATTGGCATGAGTCAAATACAAATAATCTTGCATGAACAATTAGGTGTAAAAAGTTGTTTTCCCGATGGATACCGCATTCGCTCTGTGAAGAGCAAAAAGCGGCTCGCGTTACTTGTTGCATCAGAACTCTCGAAAGATTCGACGCAGGATCTTCAAATGCTGTATACAACATCGTATCAGGTGACGGATCCTGGATATACGTGTACGAACCCGAAATAAAAAACCAGTCACGAGTTTGGGTGTTCGAAAGTGAGTTAAAGCCAACAAAAATTGTTCGTTCACGGAGTGTTGCAAAAAAAATGGTGGCCACGATGTCTCCAAAACCGGCCATGTTACGACTATTCCTCTTGAAGGGCAAAGAACGGTTAATGCAGAATGGTATGCTAGCATTTGTTTGCCACAGGTCGTTTCTGAACTCCGTAAAGAGAACTGCAACCGCCGCATCATCCTCCATTACGACAATGCGAGTTCTCACACCGCACACAGAACAAAAGAGTTTTTAGAGCAAGAAAACATAGAATTATTAGACCATCCACCGTACAGCCCCGACCTAAGCCCTAGTGATTTCTATACTTTCCCTAAAATAAAGAATAAATTGCGCGGACAGAGATTTTCTTCACCTGAAGAAGCTGTGGATGCCTACAAAACGGCCATTTTGGAGACCCCAACTTCCGAATGGAATGATTGCTTCAATGGTTCCATTCATTGGTTCCATCGTATGGAAAAATGTGTCAAATTTCGCGGAAATTTCGAAAAGCAATGAATACATTTTTAAATAGTAACGTTGTGTCACTTCCTTGATTCCCGAAATTTTCAGTGCCGCCCTCGATTTGGTGTGCAAGGAAACTATTACACTGCAAATATTGTCTTATACGTACCGTTTAATGATAAGCGTTATAAATTGGGTTTTATTCGGAACTACAAATGAATATAAAGCTAAAGAACTTTATGTTCGATAACTAGATTATATTTATATACTTTATTGAATGATGGCAAAATTTAATGTCATGTGAGTAAAAATATATTTAACATATTAATATTTTACACGGATTGAAGTTGAGTTTTGACGGTGATAATTGGTGAATTGAAAGTACAAAATTAGAATTACTATAAGCTTGTATACTTTTTCTATAAAAAAATCTCCACGCCAGCATTATAACGAAATAATAGAAGGACAAAATACTATATACGGTAACTAAATATCGGTTGTATATGTTAGAATACAATAAACGTATAAAATTAGTGGGTATAAAGGCACATTGAGGCACAGTGATAATTAGTAAAACTAAAAATAATGGTATAAGCTAAAAGTAATGTCCAATATTCCTAAAACTATATACTAAATTTTGTTTTTATGGGTCCTAAAATGGCGACAATTTGCTAAATATCCTAAATGGTATTTCGAAGGCCTTATAGTCTTTTTTTTAAAGAATAATAACAATGCTATAAACATTACTAATATTCCGCTTAACCACTCGTGGTAAGCTTAAATTGCTTGTGTTACGAGTGGTTCACGCCAGTAGTCGAATGGCGGATTCGAACCCACGACCATTTTGAGTTCGTGGTCCGCGCCCTGCCATTAGGCTACTGTCGCTTCAAGTCTTAGTCTCAATAGCTGTACTATGTATGTTATGGATTCTATCATACAGACATTAGTTTTCATTTGTTGTATAATAGAATTTGTTTTTACTTACGGTGTATAGCAGTTTTATCAACATAACATATAAATCTCTTTAGACATACGTATAAAATAAAATAAAAATACATTGTCTTGGAACAGTGTTGGATAACTTATATTTATGTTTAACGTGATCTTCTAAATACACTAAATCTTTTTCTTTTTTCCCAGATATTAATTACAAATTAGTTTTCAATAAAAATGGCGTAGTTTTATTACTAATACAGATTTATTTTGTACTATGGCTGTTATTTATTTTTTAGTTTTGTATCAATTACTCTCATAGACAGAAGTCATAAAACTACTGTATTTGCAAGTGTACAACTACGCAATAAAATAAGCTTTAGAAGGGTGTTTGCATACACCATTGTTCAGAAACAAGATTTGAATGATACTATAATAACACTTTGATCTGTAATAAGCAAGTGACTGCATGCAAAAAACAACATCTACACAGCTTTAATGACAAAATCAGATTCAAGTGTTACCAAATAATTAAAGCTGTATCATCATCATTATCATCATTACAGCTCTTCACAAGTCCGCTGCTGAACATAAGCCTCCCTCAAGGTATGCCACAAAGCACGGTCCTGAGCCACCTGCATCCATCGACTTCCTGCATGTCTTACCAGGTCTTCACTCCATCTAGTGTGGGGTTGCCCTACGCGTCACCTACCGGTACAAGGCTGCCTCTCGACTTTTTTCCCCAACGGTTGTATAGCAGAGTACGTCTGTACACTAGAGTTTAAATATTCTGTTTAAGAACCCTAAGCTTACTTAGACCGCATAATACAGACTTTTATACAGCTTGAGCTGTATAATAACTCATAAACCACTCTTAAAAAATATATAACCTTTTTTCCACACACTTAAGGCTTCTAAAAAGGCTTCCAAAAGAACACTAAATTCTATGTGGGCTGGTATATTGATGTTCGTAACGGAGGAGGAATGGCAGGTCCGTTCGTACCTCTCGGGTTCACGAGCTTTAGAGTTTAGGTTATATTATCCTATGTTAAGCTATGCTATGTTATGTTATATTATACTTTATTGTTATACTATGCTACATTATGTTATGATAATGTTTTCTTAAAACATTTATTATCAAAATCCAATATTACCTATCTCAAAACATAACGTAGTTGTGGAGTGATTCTCGGCAAACAATTCCTACCAAAATTATATATTTGAATTGCTAAACTCAATATTTATTCCATTAATCGCTTGGCAGTATATGAACTCCTAGTAGTGTAGATGTTATTGTAGCAAAAGAAATCAAAGTCCTATCAATTTATTTAATGAAATTATATTTTATCTATAAATTTCATTGTTGGTTCCACAAAAACTACTTTAACCTGCAAGAATTACAATCTAATAAAAATTAACAATCAAAAAGAAACTTTCCTGAGATTGACGCAAAGATTAAACTTATTTGACACGATTCAAACGTAGTTGCCAATGTTGACACTCGGTTACCATACCAACGAATTGTAGGGTGTTAAAATACCCCGGTGGCAAATGTATTGAATGCATGTCAAATTACTCGCACGGTTTAGTTTAGGTGAAATTTCATGACATGTTTGTTATTAGAAGGCACACAGTTATTTTGGTATCCATAATAGTAAGTATGTTTTTTTTTTGTGTTAAAAACGACTAAACAGTCTTCATTTAAGGCGTGAAAAATAGGATACTGGTAAATAAATATCCTATTGCTGTTGCAAAAACAACTTGGAAACACGGAATTGGTGACGACTTAGTATTATTAATGCCACCATCTGGTAATTAGTTTGAAAAAATTTAATTTCAACACTTTACGGAGTTTTTTTGCGGAAATTTCGTCTCTAACTGGGATTGAAACCTAGAACCCACGATGGTATGTATGACCAGCAAGGTAAACCTGACCACTAGGCCATATGGGCTGTCTTCACTACCTATTATTTAATAATTTTAGTTATAACGACCAAATCTAGAATATCAACGCATATTTCATCATCAAAATTGTCATCATCGGTATTTAACAGTTCATTGCTAGCCGTAGATCAATCCCAAGTAGGGATGATTCGCTGTGACTGACGCAATCGTCAGGCTGATGGTAATCGAGGAACTTGACACTGTATTTGTACTTTCGTCGCTGACCCAAACTCTGTTAAGAGCACAATTATCTGGGATGGAGGAGGAGGAGAGCCTACATACGGCGCCTAATTTTTATATCTTTTAATCTCACTCTGCAGCATTCTTCTGGGACATTAGTTGTTCGCAAAAGACCACTTCCCAATCCTACTCGGGATTGAACCCTCTGAGTTCTAATTCCCCGATTGATACCTTTCTTATAAAATTATTTTTGCAATAAGATTAAAGTAACGCTGTGAATCGGGTAATGATTCTTTCCATATATTGCCAATCCGCATGTAACAAATATCTCGGTGACAGTTCCGTTGGTGATGCAGGTGGCCAAATTTAGTGCGTTGATGGACCACCAACGTAACCTACGAGCATATAGCATTGATTGAAAAGAAACAGAAATATATAGTTGTAAAGATCTGACGAAACGATCCGATTCAAACAAGAAACTTCATCAATCCTACATCAAGCAGAATAAATAATATCACTTAGTATCATATCTATAAATAACCGCGCTACCTATTCGTTAACATTAACAAGTCACTAAGGCCCGGATTGCGTGTTAAAATCACGGTATATAATATAATCTACCACCCATAACGTTGATAAAGCCCCTCCTAAAAGGGTGGGCCATTTGAACTAGGCCATCCGGTTCGTAAATGGCCCCCTCGGCCTTTACTGTCAAAGGATTTTTGTGAATTAGGACAGGTTAGCCTTTTTGTTTACGATAGTTGACTATAGCAGATGGGATTGATGAAATAGGAATGCGAAGTTGCAGTTTTTTCCTACGTATTAGATGTAAATTACGTCTAGAATAAATGTTTTAAGCCAGTATTTAATTTGTTGTGTACTTGTAGACGCCTTAAATTAAATATTAGAATCGGTAAACTTATGCCTTATGACAGACTATCTGTCAACTCCGAGTGATTTGAAAAATTGATACAGAGGGTTTATACGATGTTGATAGAAAAGTGATACTTGTTAATGTAGTATTATATATTAAACATTTATAAATATAATATATTAAACAAATACCAGGTTATAGGATTTCATTTCCGTCTAGATGTGCGCAATTATTTCAAAAGGAAGGATAGGCCCATCTAAATATTTTACTCATAACTTTTTCGTACAAGAAAAAGTAGCGCATCTGTCATAATACAAACGTCATATCATAACACGACGTAACCAGGGTCGGATTTCGTAGTAAAATTATTATCTTAATTGTACCATTATTTCACAGTTTGTAGTATGTAGTATCGTAATAATACTAAGCGAAAATACCATAATTTTACCTAAAGGTCGACTTGTATTATTATTGGGTCCTTTTACATTTTAATATTAACCCTACGATATCGAGAATTTCTGTATTGTGCACGAGGACCGCGTTTTTTTAATAAACTTAGAGTTATCTCCCTTTCGGGTCAATCGATGAAAAAAGAAACATGAAACGTCAAACGTGATATAATTTTTTTTTAAATAATATAATTTTATTTTCCATGTACAATATTTTAAAGGTCTGAATCCAACCCTGGCCAAATCTTGGTAACATAACTAAACTAACTGTAAAATAAAACTTTAAAAATGCATTTATATAATAATTTAATTGTAACAAAATTAATATAAGGTTATTTACCGATGATACAATATCCCATGTTTCTTTTAAATCTTTGTATCGTAATTTTGCATTCTTTTACCACACAACTAGACATATTTGTGACAGGCAATCTGTCAAAAAATCAAATCTGTCCTGTCCGCGCACCACTGTCGATCGATTCGCGTTGGCCCTAAACTGTAATTTTAGGGCCAACGCACTGGTCCGTTTTAGTTGTTCGGTCGGCCCGGTCCTTACGCTAGTAATATATAAGTCCTTACGCTAGTAATATATAAGTCAATGGATGTGCGTCTCTTATGTCACCCAGACGATCTTACCTAATCCTGCCGTCAAACAGCAGTGCGTGTGCTGTCTCAGGTCGGAAAAGTTTGGAAAAGCTAGTATACTTATAGTCTGCGAGACATTTCATCTTAGTCCTCAGAGGTGACAACGTATTTTGTAGCCATCTTTATTTGAAGTCGATGGCAGGTGTCTATAGAACGCAGTAGCCACTTAACGTCAGATGAACTGTCAAAACGCAGGATATTTTTTTTAAAAAACCAATAAAATGTGTAGAATGTAGATACATAAAAAAGAGTATGTATTTATATGGTGATTTTTTCAGATTGTTGGCCATTTTACGTGTTAGAGTCATGCTGCAGCTATATTATGGTTGTATGTAACACGATTAGACTATACTATATCGACTGTACCTATAGAAGCCCACGCTCTCACAGAGCGGCGTAAAATAGTAGCTCAATGTGTTTTGTATAGTGAGTGTAGATAACCAGAAACACTTTTTAACGAAGCAGGCTTTCTTAGTTATTAGGAGTACCCATGCTTTTGCTTTTGATTCCTAATAGAAAATAGATGTAGATGTCTATGAGCCACCACAGCGTTATCAGGTGTAAGTATTTGCTTGTTTTTTTAAAGTAAACTTGCAGTAAATACAGTTTTTTATGAACTTGTAATGACCGTTATTTTTTCCCAACCTCGGAAACACGCCACCCCAGGTTAATTAAATAAAATGGCCCCTGCACTATGATCACGCGACCGTTATCTTTAAACAATCTGACCGAAGTACAATTTCATCGGCTTTTGTTTATTTTTTTGCTGATTAATATGTGTACCAGGATTAAATTTTATATAATTATTGAATTAACAATTATAATATATTGACACAGCTATTTTAAAAAAGTCGTTAGCAGCTAATTTAATTTTTGGGACGCAAATGTTATTTTGCGAAGTATTAATTTAAATAAAATACTAATTGCGTGTAAGCACGCGTAAGGTAGCTAAGATGGATAGCGCTCGCTGTAAATTTCACAATATGCGAACTAATCGAGTTCTCCTCTCATTTCTGAGAGGGTTTTTAGGGCAAGGAATAGTCCGCCGCGCTGCCCCAATGCGTGTTGGCGAACTTCACATGTCTTCGAAATATTTTTTTCTTATTTCTCAGACATGCATGTTTCCTCACGATGTTTTCCTTCACCGCCGAGCATGTGGTCAATCAGAACTTAAAATTGCAATTAACAATTTCATTGGTGCCGGCGGGGCTCGAACCCGGGTTACTCGCGTTCTGTTATATTTACAGCGAGCGTTAACCATCTGAGCTACAAAAGTGAAACCATTTAACTATTATATACGTACAACATACAACTTTAAAATTCAAAAAAAAGTATTTCATACTATGGATTACATTTTAAACTGAGGATTGTAAAGTCGGTCCTTAGTAATACAAACGGAACGAAGTTATAAGGGTTCCTTGTTGGACAGCAAACCTACAGAATATAAATTAATACTTAACTTAGAATAGAAATTTTGATCAAACTCATGATGGGATGGTTCGAAATAACTTCGTATTATATTTTAAACTTGAAATAAAAACGTTATTTTCCTATAAAAAAAACCGACAGCGTTAATATTTTATATGGATACCTATATTTCTCGCTGCTAAGATATTAAAATTAAATTGCAACTATTCGATTTCATTACAGAAATATCACTTTTTACACTAAATTGCCGACCACTGTACCCAGCCTTTATAGTAAAAGTCAAGGACTCATAAAGAGTGTGAAGGAAGCTTACTTAGAATCGAGCAAAAATAATAGTTAAATTCTTGCGTAATTGGGTGTCGATGACAAATTTATTCATTTATTGACACATGGATGATTTATTTCAAAAAAAGCTTTGACTATAGTGTAGCTTATTCGTCAAAGAACATGTAAGTTATGATCCTGACTCCTGAGTTCGAATACCAATTTGGGCTAAAGTTTATATATAAAAATAAGGGTGAAACAAGTACACCTGATAGCAAGTAGATGCATCGGCATCATTTCATAATAGACACCTATACCTACCTACCCTCGATTAAGAATCTGAATGTAGAAGCATTGTTACCTCTTTTTTGAAATGAAATGAAATGAATGATT
Organism: Parnassius smintheus behrii; assembly: GCA_036936625.1. NCBI lineage: Eukaryota > Metazoa > Arthropoda > Insecta > Lepidoptera > Papilionidae > Parnassius > Parnassius smintheus. Next base: position 17,706,307 of record JAUPFT010000021.1, on the reverse strand, counting down.
TATTCTACATAGATTAATTGATAGAATCGGGCGTTACTTTGCGGAAATCCATTATAATAAAAAATAAGAATATAAATTTCTTCGCAACCTTCCGCTAAATATAATATTTAGCGGAAGGTTGCGAAGAAATTTATATACTTATTTTTTATTTCTACATAGATTGTTGTAGAATACTTATTGAAAGTCATTTTTTTAATTTACCACTGGTTCGCAAAAAAACCTCTGTCCTGGGAAGAACCAGCAAGAAACCCAGCGGGAATTTTCTAAACATATTTAAATTTAAAATAAATTTATTTTGTTACAATTTTTGAATGATTTTTTACAGAACCAGCGTTGTGGCGATCACCTCATTCCCAGGGGTTGTTTTCGTATCCATTTATATTATAATAACTCTTTTTGTACAATTTTTATTTAATAAAACTTTAAAATTGTTTAATGACAAATTTTGTACATGAGACTGAAGACCGATATGGTAAGTGACGTGAAAGAGTCTCCGGTTCTCGTCATTAACCTTATGAAACAGCACACACACAAATTTATAAACAACGGCGTTATTTGAAAAAATATAAATTTGTTGCTTTATTTAAAGCCTTGTAATAACTGACATATTTGCCAAAATCTATCCGTTAATTCAATACAGCTTATACAATATGTAACGGAGTTAATGCACACCCTCAGACACCCCAATTAGTATATTATGTTATAGTCATAATACATACACTGAATTTTTAGTTAAACATTTTTATGCACTGATTATTTATCAAATTAGTTATACTAATTCCGGAAGAATGTTGTGGTCACAGTACAAATCCACGAACGCAGACTTTAACGTGCTTGAAATAAAGTTCATTTTTCTTTATTTTTATTGAATGACAGAATTAGTAATAATATAAATAAAACTGCACTCTTAAAAGTCTTATTGCCTTAAGTTACGGTCCATTTTAGTTTGTTTTGACTGTACAGATTTAGTGTGTCTGTAATTTACGTAGTTTTAATTATTTTTGGGATAAAAAATTACCTATATTAAAAATGATAGGAATCGATTCAGTAAACGATTCTGAACAAACTACTTTCTCAAAGTGCGTTAATTATGTTACATGTTGTATAATTCTCCTGAACATATCCTTCCCTATAGATTGCCCCACAGAGGGGATTCTCATATAGTTGCCACGTTAGGCGGGCGGGTTGGCGAACGCAGTTTTTATTACTCTGTGTTATAATCAGGAAGATGCTGCTGCCAAACCACTGTTTCAGTTTCTGTCGCCTCTTTCGACATTCACGGGACTACCTTGATGGGTTATATTTACTTTAATAATCTCTATGTTTACACATTGCTGTCCGTTATTTTGCTAAAAATCGAAAACATGTCGAATGATTTTGATGAAATTTTTGTGTGAATTTGAGTGGATCCCTGAATGGTTTAATCTTACAATGGGATCATGTTGTCTGTCTGTTGTCGAGATCAAGAAATCAACCGTGTAAACCCAGAGCGGATCGCTAGTCTAAAACAATTTTATGTAAAACGAAAACGACATACATTGGTAAATTTTTAGATGCCAAAGACATTTCCAATGAAAGCATTGTTAAAAAAAACATATATTACGATGTTTTGTAGAATAAGGGTGACAAACAGGCATACAGTCCACCTGATGGTAAGTGGATGCTGTGGCCCATAGATATCTACATCAATCCTCGATTAAAATTCAAGATGCAGATGCGTTACCACCCCTGAGGACTAAGAGGGAATGCCTTGTTCCTAGTAAAAAGGATCTCCGGTTGTCTACACTCACTATTGCTATTCCACGCTGGTATTCTGTGAGAGTGCGGTCCTTCCCCGGTCGGGCCAACCCATGCATGCTAAAACCATAACCACGTATAAGCAGGACTCTAACTCTCTATAAGCAATTAATGAAGAAAATATATTTCGTATCGAACAACTCAGTATGTGTACAATAAATACTTAGACCGGTGAATAAATCGGTAACCCACAAGCACTAAGCACCATTCCTAGAAATGAAATTCCGTATTTCACTGTTGCATAATGAAATTTAAAAAAAAAACGACAGATGTGAAATAATATTGTAAGTTGGGTTTGTAAGTTTTACTAACATAGTAATGATTTTCTATATTTATGTAATGAAAAACTTAGTTATCAAGCTGGGTGCCATTTTTATCTAGTTTCCTCAAAAATAAAGGTCAACGCTCTTGAAATTTTCCGAGTACTTACCTATCTATACAACGATGTATGTGATACCGAAAAATGGTTTTAGTTTAATTTTAAAATCAAAGTGGTAAAGTAAGCAGTATTTTGTACTACTGTGTTATATCTGAAGGGTATAGAGAGCAGTAACTACATCTTATTCCTCAGATGCAATAAAAAATTGTAGCCCTATTAGTTTGCAGTTAATAGCAAGTGCCCATGAGCTCCAGTAATCATATACCATCAGGTATGCTGTAGGATCATTGTTTACTTAAGTATTTTAGAAAAGAATCTATAAGTTCGTTCGCACACTTTATATCTTACCGAACTCTGAAGCCTTTTTACGTGGTAGATCCACGCTGCAACTATATATGTGGTTGTTGCACGAATGGGTTGGCTCGCAATTATTATACATTGAAAAATACACGGTGGAGCGACGCTGCAATTATATTATAGTTATAGCATGATGTAGTTCGACCGAGGAAGGACCACACTCTCACAAAACACGAACGTAAAATAGCAGCTCAATGGTGCTGTGTGCAGAACCGGGGATGGTTTTTATCGGAAACAAGGCATTCCATCTTAATCCTCACGCATCTGCATTTTGATTCGTAATCGAGGATAAATGTAGATGTCTATGGGCCACAGCATCCACTTACCATCAGGTGTGATGTGTGCTCGTTTGTCACCCTTATTCTATAAAAAAAATTACTGATAAAAAGCTACATGATTTACGAATGACACACATACATTATGTTATAGTAACTGGATGACTGGATTTTTTTTTTGAAATTGTTCGTGTTTGGAAATTATATTTAGATACAAAATACATAGTGATGAAATATGAATAATATTTTTTGATCTTACCGACATAATAGAAAAACCCGATTCCGATTACTTATACATATATATATATATATATATATATATATATATATATATAAGTAATCGGAATCGGGTTTTTCTATTGCTCGTTTAAAGGTATTAGATAGATAGATAGATTAGATATTTATAAATATCATGTCGAGAAAAATAAGCTCTCTGACAGCTTTATCGATAGACGATGAAGGTAGGGTATGATTTAAACAAACACCAACTTTTGTTATCATCAAATGTAAATAAAATAGTTATTTACTAAGTAATTATAGCGTGAGTGATTTTTGTTAGTTATTTTTATAACTAAGGTAGCTTAACCCGAATTTCACACGATTTATAAACACGCAATAAGCAAGTAATATACGAGTATTATTACCCAAATTGAAAGTTATTTATGTATTTACGCAAAAATTAAAATATTTAGTTTTATTACAAAAAAAAATCTTGAATCATACACAAAAACTTACAAAGACTACGGTTATGATATTTATACTATAATGTGATTATTCTTTTGATAAAGGTACATAACTACAGTTATAATATATAGTTTTAACGCAATCTTGGCTGTCCATCAATGGTGTCTGCACCTGCGACGTATAGAATGTTTATTTACTAAGCCCAATTATTTCAAGTCAGGCAACTCAAGGCTGTTCTGTGATTTGAGATTCATTATATCAAATATTTGTACGCTCGAAATGTCTAAAACGGTATGATATTAAGACTGATAAGACTGTTAAGACTTTTAGATGTGGTTTAGCGAATAGCAAACCAGTCCACTGGGACATAAGTGTTCAGTTCTCGACGGTCTGCTAAATTCAAATAAAGTAATTTTAAAGTAAAATGACAGTCAGTATACGCTTCACCGCTGGGCATAGGCTTCCTTACAGTATTCTGGAGGAGGAAAAGGTCCTCAAAACATTTTTAATTTCTTAATCAAGCAGATTTCCTCACAAAGTTTTTTTTTCGTTGAGCATGTGGAAAATCATTCGTTCTCGACTAATGAAATTTTAAGGCAAGCACTTAGCACCTGAGATACCTCGAGTCATGAATACTTTTTGTTTATTCATATATATTATGGCATGACTAAAATTCGAAATGCGGTTACACCTAGCAATAACTTGGTGCAGCCAGTTGATAAGAAGATGAGAATGATAAGAAGATGCTGTGGTCCATAAATATCTACATTTATCCTGGATTAAGAATCAAAATGCAGACGCGTTGTAACCCCTTAGGAATAGGGTGGAATGCTTTCTTTCCGGTTAAAAAGTCTCAGTTCTGTACATTGACCATAGCGTTGCCATATGGTCGGGATTCGTTTGGATTCTCTCGATATTTTAAATGATCTCCAGACTCCCGGGAAAACACAAAATCTTCAGACAAACAGCTTCTATTCACATCATAGCTGCCTTTGATTTAATAAAATCTGAGTTAGTAATTAGACTGAACTTTGAATTCAATTGTTTGAATTTTAAATCTCTTCTGAATACTATACACTACAAATTTGGATCTGAATTAACTGAGTCCACCAATTTGGATCCCAAATTGGTGGACTCAGTTAAGTCTAATTCCAAATACATGTGGCAACCCGTTAAGTGTATTTAAATTAGTTATGTGTCAAAAATGTTGTCTTAATGTAGCCCATTAATTTGAAAAAAAAACTTTTTATTTTACATTTTTATTTTAATGTTTATTTCTCCCGATAACAGCGCCGAAATCACGATATTTCAAAATTTTGTCCAGATATTTTGGTTTTCCGATCTGGTATTCCTAACTGACCATAAGAAACACAGAACGAATGGGTCCGCTCGACCGGGGAAGGACCACGCTCTCACAGAACACCAGCGTAAAATAGCAACCTAATACTGCTGTGTTTCGTACGGTGAGTTACCCTTTTTTCTGATCAGGTGATCAGTAGTGTGATCAGGAGACCCTTTTTTACTGGAAACGAGGCATACCATTTTATCTGCGTTTTGATTCTTAATTAAGGATAAATTCACCACTAACACTTCAGCACTTCGATTTACCGACAGTCAACTTGGCACCGCTGAAGGGACTGTAGTACCGCCCAATTTCGACGGAATCAAAGGCTTTCTCATAGTCCACGTACGACAGGCAAAGTGGCAGATTGTACTCTTTGATCTTATGTACAATCTGCCGCGGAGTATGTATGTGATCTATGGTACTGAAGCCTTTTCGTAAACCAGCTTGTTAGGGAGGCTGGAAGTCGTCGAGGATTCGTAAAGCCACAGCATCCAGTCATCATCAGGTGGACTGTGTGGTCGTTCATCATTCTTATTCTATAAAAAACTTATAAATTTTAAAAAATTATAAAAATTGTAACTATAAACACTTATCGGTTAACTATGACTTCTATCGTTATAAATTATTCGGACAAATCCACAATCCGCACTTCGGCTGATGTAACATAAAAGTAAATACATATTACGTCTTAAATAAACACATAAACTTTAAGATACTGTAAGTTTTAAGCAACAACAAATTTTAATACGTTTGATATATAACAAAGGGCGCAATACAAAACGGTTGTAATGCATAATGTAAACCAATCCATATGCTTCTGAATGCAATTGCTTTAATGTTGAAATGAATTACAGACTATAAATAAGTCACGAACGAATCTATTTGTGAAAAAGCGGACAGTGTTCTACCGCGTAAATAATGTTTACCTACAAAGTCTTAAAGATTGGAAATAGGTTTAAATTTCGATAAATACTTCTTGATCGATATCGATAAGTACTGTTACAGTCTATTAAAGTACACTGCTTAAGGGGAAATATAATCTCAAATGGCTTAGCAAGATCCTTCGTTATGCCGAAAATATTGCAGAATTAGATAATTTTGAAATAAATATATGGTAAAGTTGAGGATTAAAGGATTATGTTAGACAAAACACGATTTCGTAAAATTTTCTCGATAGAAAAAAAGTTCAAAGTTACCTCCAAAATAAACAATAAAACGCTGTTACTCATGAAATACTTTAAATAAGATCATGAAACTTTGCATACTAACTGAACTAACTATAAAGCAGTGCTTATGTTATTTACTTTTTTTTTAAATACCATTATTTTCACTGTAAAAAGGAATTACCTAAACTATCGGCCTCTTGAAGAGTAATTCTTGCCGCCTGGTCACTTCGCTTCGGCCTTTGAAGGGGGAGGTTGTGTCGCTTACGCCAGAATATACATTACGCAACAGGACGACGTAAAATTAAAATGGGAAATAACCGTAATAAAAATAAGAAGCGACTGGCTTGGCGTTAAGAAACAGGCATAAATATGATAAACCTAATGAAATAAGTGTCTAACGACCTTTCTACTTACGGTATTAGTGATTACAAACATATCGGTACATAGCATACGACGCGTGGGCAAATGGGAACGAAATTAGACTTTGAGCTGACTTACTATACCCCCTTAACATAGGCCTTCCCCATAGATTGCCTCATAGGGGGATATTTGCCATAGTTGCCACGCTTGGCAAGCGGGTTGGCAACCGCAGTTTTTATTTTTAGATATTATTTGGAAAACGCTGCTACCCATCCCCTCTTTATCTTGAATATAACACCTTAAATATTTTTTATAAATAAATGAGATAAAAAATAAATAAGATGTTAAAATTAATTACAACAAATGTGTCTTATCTTGCCTGGAATAGTGCACGCAATTGTGGGAGGGCGGGAGATGCTTTTCAAACTAGGTAAGAAACATTTTTACATATACATAAATACTCACGCTTGTCACCAGCAGGTGCAGGAGCGCAGGCAGAGACTACAGACTTCCATTTAGCACGATCCTGCCATACCTCTCTCGCTTCCTCCACATCCATATACCTCTTTTAATATATCGCCAATTTGGTCGAAAAACTTTCGCCTAGGGCGTCCCTTTCCGACTCTTCCATTCACTTCTGCAACATATATTTGCTTTGTCAGTCTTTCCGCATTCATTCTTTCTACATGACGAAATCACCGAAGCATTCCTTTCTTAATCCTGATCACAGCATCCTCTTGCAAACCACACTCTTCTTTTATCACACAGTTTCTCACCCTGTCACCCAGATTCAGCCCTAACATACTCCTTAGCGACCGCAATTCTACTGCATTTATTCTACTCTTGTGTTTCTTCTGTGACACCCAACTTTCACTACCGTACGTTAAAGTAGGGACTAATACAGCATTGTGAATTGCCATACGTGCCTCTTTCGACACATTCTGACTTTTCACAATATAGAGTAGAGCCCCATTTCCTTTATTTCCTGCGTTCACTTGTCGTTCTTATATCCTTATCATATTGATTTCATTTTTACACGGATTATAGCTAATTAATTTACTTTATCGTGAAAATAATGAATCGCCGAAAAGTAATGTTAGATTATTTCAATTAAACCGAAAAAAAAATGATAATGTCGTAGGTTTTAGAAGTAAAGATAGAAAAGGAATGTTTTCAATAGTAGAACAGCTATATACAGGTGGCTCGGAACCGTGTTTTTAACGTTAATTGGTTGAGGCCAATATACAGCTGTGGAATTGTCATCATCATCATCATCATCATTACAGCCCTTCACAAGTCCACTGCTGAACATAAGCCTCCCCCAAGAATGCCACAAAGCCCGGTTCTGAGCTACCATCGAGCATCCATCGACTTCCTGCATGTCTTACCAGGTCGTCACTCCATCTAGTGGGAGGTGCCCACCACTACGCCTACTACTACTCGAGAACCTATTGCCCATCGGTTGTCGGTTCTTGGAGCTATATGGCCGGCCTTGTACTATAATGATGACGATGATGGTATTAGAACTTCTTTTCTTATATAGAAGTCCGTGTAGTAATACAATCAATATTTGCCGTCAAATAGCAATTCCCACACTGACATTTTCCGGTGTAAAGAGTATAATGAATCAGTATAACCACATGCTGCGAGGCATTCATCCTTGCTGGCGCTTTCGCACCTCTCATCCGCAAGTTCATAACTAGAGAACAGTTGATAATAGTAAAAAAATCAGACATGTAATGCTAGTATATCTCGCGCCTAGAAGGTTCCGAATAAACTTAATTGTGTAGGCAGATTGTTCATCGAACCTGGGAATTGGATCTCGACAATTTATGCCTGTTTTCGGTACTCATACAAGAATCCCGTAAGTTACCAACAGAAAAAGGCGTTCCTTTGCGGAAATCCGTTATAAGAGCTCTTCAAAATAGACGTGTATCATTATTTTTTCTAACGCATATTTAATCTAGTCTATATTTGCCATCTTCATAGATAGGTAATACTCATTTGCGATACAACAGGTACGTAACTAGTATTAAAGTTAAAGCCTAAGTTTGGTTTACTAAACTTAGATTTTCAATACTGTCCCAACTGATTGGGACGAGTACATTTTGAGACATATCAAAAATAAAATTTTCAAAAAAAAGTGTTTTTTTTTTTAAATAATTTTCAAACAGATGTAACGATAAATTCCAAAACCTTATTAACACTTAAACATGGAAAACGACGTTGATTACTGTAAACTGCTTCAAAATAGGTTAACAGGTTGAACAGAAATCGATGAAGAAAAATTTCGTAAAAAGTGTTTTTTTCACAGAACTCATTTTTATTTTTTTGTCTCATCCTTTTTTTAATATATTTTATTATGGTCAAAATCTTTTGATCTGTTCAAAAGTTATCGTTGTCAATGTGTATACCTAATAGTGTTTTTTTTTTAATAACTTCGCAATTTCTGCACGGTACGTTTTTTATGTAATGAGTTAACTGTTAATTGATAAAAATATTTGTCGAATGTTTTGAGATCGAACATAGCGGGAAGTTCCAGGGATGGCCTACAGGGTGAACAGATTTTTTTAAATATCCCTAAACGCTGAAAATTTTGAGATGATGATTTATACTTTTTAAAGAGAAACTTAGAGAGAAATCGGAAAGATTCTTATGGGAGGCACAATGCGGATTTAGACCTGGAAGAGGATGCACGGATCAAATGTTTTCTCTCCGCATGATCACGGAGAAGCTTCTGAGTGTTAACCAGAGGATTTTCTGTGCTTTTGTGGATCTGGAGAAAGCATTTGATAAGGTTATAAGGAAGAAAATGTGGGAACTGTTGCCGGGATATGGTGTGGATGGTCGATTGTTAAGGGCTGTGCAGTCACTCTACTATGACTGTAAAGCCTGTGTGCGGGTAGGGCATGACCTGTCACCCATGTTTAGCGTCCAAGCGGGCGTAAAACAGGGTTGTGTCATGTCTTCCTGGCTGTTCATACTGTATCTCGACAGCTGTTTACAGAAGCTGAAAGATAGCTGTTTGGGTGTGAAATTGGGTGACATAAAAGTTAATTGTCTGCTGTATGCTGATGATGCAGTGCTTATTGCACCATCAGAAGCAGAACTGCAGGCATTAGTCACGTGTATGAAAGAGGAATGTGAAATTAAAGGTCTCCGTTTGAATGCTAATAAAACTAAGGTTCTGGTATTTGAAAAGGACGAAGAGAGAACGAAATGTGAAATATGGGTAAATCAGGAATGTCTAGAACAGGTAAATGAAATTGTATACTTGGGGAGTGCTTTCAGCCGGGATGGAAGATGTGATTTAGATGTGGATAGGCGTGTCGCTGCCGGAAACAAAGTCAATGGCGCCCTGAATGCATTAATAAAAAGGCAAGGCGTGGTGAAGAGTGCACGCCTTGCAATACATAACGCAGTGTTGGTACCGACTTTGTTATATGGCAGCGAAACCTGGGTATGCCAGAAGAAGCATAAAAGCAAGTTGAATGCAGTGGAGATGCGATCTCTTCGTAAAATGTGTGGCGTTACCATAGCCGACCGAAAGCGAAACGAAGAGATTCGCAATATGGCAGGATTGAAAGATGACCTTATCACAAAAATTGATAGGGGCGTACTCCAATGGTTTGGACACGTTGAACGAATGAGTGAAGACCGAATGGTGAAGAAAATATATAGAGCGAAAGTAAATATTAAAAGGTGTCGAGGTAGACCGAGACTAACTTTCGAAGACCATGTGAGCAAATTGCTCGAAGAGGGGAGGGTCAAGAGTACTCGGATACCTAGACGTGCATGTATGAAGAAGTTAATGAACCTGAAAGAAGCGAAAGAGGTATGTAAGGATCGTGACACTTGGCGATCTGTTCTCTCTGGCTACCCCGTTAGGGATTGTGCGTGACGATAAGTAAGTAAGTAAGTAAGTAAAGAGAAACTGCTGACGTGCTCTTAGATTCACTTACCTTAGAGTACTGTCTTGATTTTAGCTGAACATTTTCGATGACTCTAGGAAGAGTTATCTGAAAATAAAAACAACAACGTGTTAAAATTTAAATTATATTGAAACTTTAAAGATAGGCTTTCAGTTTATGCCATAGACTAATATTGATATACACTTAGCATCACAGAGTACAGGAACGTACCATAGAGTTAGTTAGCTAGTTTATTGTACATAATATGAAATACTTATAACGAATAGATTTAATATTAACTTTGCTTAGGTACTTGGTTATTATAAGCCATAAAATAGTAAATTATGTCCAGAGATTGCTCGCAAGTCGACTTACGTGGTTTATACAGAATATCAGCGCCGCGGTAAATTTTTTTCGATTAATGATTGCATTGCAAAGTTTAAGGTATATACATTTTTGATTTAATTGAAAATCATTTAAAACTGCGGCTAATGAGGACGTGAGTAATTACCAAACTTTACCAGTCTCTGGCGATCGAGTTCCGGCAGAAAATTATCCCGAAGCACTGAAAGCACCGTGTTGGGTTGAATTTATATTTAGTATGTATTCTGTCACATGGGTGTCGTAATATGGGAAATGCAAAAAAATCTAACACATGCCGGTTTATAGTGGCGTAGCTATCTTTTTAGTAATCTGTGTTTATGGTTTATGATATCGAGATGGTAAGATCGTTTTGGTATATCCCAGAATCGTCTTACCTAGTCGCCGTTTAAGACACTCACATGACAAAACGCCGCCGCTTACATACACGATACGTTTATGATAATCATTACAACCTACAAAACTACCGACAGTTGCGTGCCATATTTTAAACAGTATGATATTACCTGTTTATACATATTGGAAGTAGCTGTGTTTGTTAAATTGCATCCAAAACGTTTTAAGCGCCTTGACCAAGTAGTTCCACTTTATTACGTGGAACTACTTGGTCAATTCTTGGCGTCTATTGACGCGACATTACCCTTTTGTGTCATCAATCCGCTAAGACAGCACTAATACGCAAAAGTATATACTGCATCATTGACTACGCTAGTAATATATAAGTCAATGTACTGCATGGCTTCAGTCATATATGATAAAATACCTAAAAGTTGGAAAGAATTGCCGTTATCGAGATTTAAAAAAAGGCTTCGAAGCTTCTTAACAGTCAAAACATACTATAGCGTAACAGAAATCTTGACTGAATTTTTTTTTGGGGATTAAGACTGTATAATGTAAAAAATCTGAATTATGTTTGTTTCTGTGTTATTATTTTATTTTGTTATATCTGTTTAGGTGTTTAGTTTATATTTCTGTATATTTTGCATGCCTAGTGGTAAAATATGGCTGTACTCACTACCTATATTACTATGTACTGTACTCATATTTGCAAAATAAAATATCTTTTATCTTTATTTTTTATCTTTATCTTTTATCTTTTACAAAAGTTCACTGCTGAACATAGGCCTTCCCCATAGATTGCTTCATAGGGGGCGTTTTTTCCTTAGTTGGCACGCTTGACAGACGGATAACAACCGCAAAGTAACCGTGTAGTTCCGGTGCAAAAATATCCGCTACCCCATATCGTCCCGAGGGTGTCTTAAGAGGCGACAGAAGGTAAGTAAGAATAAGTATGAAGCCTCCAGGATACGGGATAAAATTTTGTGCTTGTCCTAGTAACGGTTTAAAAACAGGAAATTATAATATATACCTATGCTTGTTGCGTAAGTTGTACCCAATAGATAAGTAGCCTGAAGCAAGTCATGTGTTTAGAATGTACAGGTAGTTAACTTAAATATTGCCTTACCGTAGCGGCGAAGCAAAATTCATTGCGAAATTCTTATACTTCACGGATTAGTATTGAAATGGGGTTCTTAGAAACACAAAACTTATAAGTACCGTGGAATGGTAATCAAAATTTGACTTCTATAGTAGAGTTTTAGAGATGTTTGACTTCGGCGACATCTTTACAATGGTTTTTTTTTTTTATAGAATAGGGTGACAAACGAGCACACAGTCCACCTGATGGTAAGTGGTTACTGCGGCCCATAGACATCTACATCTATCTTCCATTACAAATCAAAATGCAGATGCGTTGTCACCCGTGAGGACTGAGATGGAATGCATCATTTCCAGTAAAAAGGGTCTCCGGTTCTCTACACTCACCATACGAAATACAGCAGCATTAAGCTACTATTTCACGCTGGTATTCTGTGAGAGCGTGGTCCTTCCCCGGTCGAGCCGACCCATTCGTGCTACAACTATACTACTAATATAATTGCAGCATGGCTCTACCACGTATAAAACGGTGTCTGAATTAGTTTAAAAAATAGTAAAATTGCGATAACCACTTTTATATTGGGTTTCAAACGAGCACACTGTGACCCATAGTTACATTTACCCTCAATTAATAATCATAACGCAGATGCTTACCATAGGAAACACAGCAGCATTACGCTGCTATTTTACTCTGGTATTCCGTGAGAGCGTGGTCTTACCCCGGTCGAGCCGACTCATTCATGCTGCAACTATAATATAGCTGCAGCGTGACTCTACCACGTAAAAAACCTCTGGGTAAATGACTACTGCAATCCCTGGACAATCTAATATCAACTTCAAATAAAGAATGCAAGCGTTTTATTATCACCCCTGATGATTAAGATGAAGTTCCTCATAGCCCGTAATAATACTGACATCTAACCAGAAATACCCTTCTTACCAGAATACATCCGCTTGGCTGACAAAGGTTGATAAGATGGTATAGGAGGGCACCAACATGGATTTATAGCCAGAAAAAGAATCCTATAACAACTATAACCCTTCTCAACTATAATATATTAAAGGTCTTGCAAACATATACTCGTAGATCGTAACCATCTCAGCCTATCCATTTCCGATGAACTTTTATACGTAAAAACGAAGGTACGTAAAGTCAAAACACGAACTTCACATAAAATCGATACTTTTAAATTAAATTTCTCAGGATTTCTCTCTATGTTTTTCCTTCGTCGGCGAAAAAATCGTCATTAAAAATTATAATTTACAATTTTATTTGAACGGCGGCAATTGAAGTCACGTGATTCATTCAATAATACATTCACCGAATAAATCGGTGTTTAAAATTACAATTTACAATTTAATTTATCCTGGCGACTACCTCGTCAGTGTAGTGGCCCAAAAATATCAGTTACTGAATTTTTTCATTAATAAATTCTCATCCCTGCTAAATTTTGCAGGGATGGGAGACGTGATAATGATATAGAACGACGAGTGAATGCAGGAAATAGAATAAATGGGGCCCTACACTCTATTGTGAAGACTCAAAATGTGTCTAAAAAGGCACGTATGGCAATTCACAGTGCTGTGTTGGTCCCTACTTTAACGTATGGTAGTGAAAGTTGGGTGTGGCAGAAGAAACACGAGAGTAGAATGAACGCAGTAGAAATGCGGTCGTTAAGGAGTATGTTAGGGCTGAATCTGAATTACAGGGTAAGAAATTGTGTAATACGAGAAGAGTGTGGTTTGCAAGATGATGTTGTGACCAGGATTAAGAAAGGAACGCTTCGGTGGTTTGGTGAAGTGGAAAGAATTAATGAGGAAAGAGTGCAAAAAAAATTTACGTTGCAGAAGTGAATGGCAGAGTCGGAAAGGGACGTCCTAGGCGAAAATTTATCGACCAAATTGGCGATTTATTGAAATCGGGCCAAATTAGGAGTACCCTTAACCGACGAGCATGTATGCTAAGGTGTATGGATGTGAAGGAGGCGAGAGAGGTGTGTCAGGATCGTGCCAAATTTAAGTCTGTAGTCTCTGCCTACCCCTCTGGGTGACAGGCGTGAGTGTTTATGTATATGTATGTATAAATTCTCAATAGTTGCCCGGAGTCAGGAAGTTGACGGTGTCTCATCCCCCGTGCTTCGGAAAGCACCTAACTAAATCTGTTGGTCCTGTACCTGATCTCTCTTCCATTGTGTTGGTTTTATCATCCCATCGGACCATGGTGGTAAGAGAATGGAGAGTGCACCTATGGTTACGCACATACTTGGCACTATAATCCTGTCCTGCGCCAGTAGCTAGTTAAGGCTGGCCGCCGTAACAGAAAATTCGGTCTGGAGGACATTATTATTATCCTGGCGAGAGTTGAAATCGCGATTTACACCCGAATTCATTCAGTCAATCATTCCTTCAAAGCAGTTATCTATACTGCTGACCATATTCCTCCCCATAAACCAAAGAGATATTCCTAAAAGTAGAAAAACTCAAGAAAAAAAAGGACTTGTAGAAAAATTTAAATAGCAAACCACTGGGGCATTTCTTTGTGTATTAATGTAATACTCTAGAAACTAATAATTATTTATTTAAAACTTACTTCTTAATTACATGATATTATGCAACAAATAAGTTTACTTCAGACCAAACTACCGAAACCTGGTGAGCGACAGGTTATTAGTCCTCATTGTGGTTACAAGAAACAGAACAGTGTTTAACTCAAACTGGTGTGAAATCTATCAAGATAACGAGTATAGCCAAGAAATTTTGCCCGCCACAAACGGCGTAAAAGTCGCAAATCTAGTCGTGACTAACTAAGCGACTGATTAAGTCCTGTTTTAATATTTTAGTTCCGTTGACGTCGGGAATAATTGGAAATCGTTATGAACTAGTCGGCGACAGGTGAACGGATGCAGTCCGGTGTAAACTTCTCCGTGACGGCGTTTGCCTGCGTTACAAAATTATAGGTTGTGTTTAATAAGTAGCCGTTGCGTCTTTGTTGTCGAGTAATTTCATATATAAACATCTAGTTTCGAATCAGAGAATTATAGTAGTGTTTGAAAGAAAAATATTGAACAGATAAAATACAATAATTAAAGTAACAAATACATTAAAAGTTATTAGGGCATGGATGCAGGTAGCTCAGATTAGGGCCGTGTTTTGCGGTAGTCTACGAAGGGGGGGGGGCAATGTTTTGTACTAAATTGTAACTAAATAACTTGTAAAGGGTTGTAATGATGATTCTGATAATTTCGTGCGTAATAGATATAGCAGTGTTCAATTATATCACATGTGTAACACATTGATGGCTTGCAGTTAAAACTACAGTGCTAGGTTTTGTGTGATGCGTGGACACGAGATTGGAAGATGATAACTGACATTTATTTACTACTGTTAAGTAAAATGCGAATAATAATAAGATTTAAATAAAAAGCAGTAAATTTGTGTTTTATCTTAAGAAATGCGCTAGTAATATTTTTATTGGAAAAATTCTATATAACTAATAATTCTAACATTATTTTTGGGGCATGGGGCAACATTATTAAGTTAAGACTTACTTATAGACTTAAATATAGAAACCTTGACTCAAACTCATCTCAGTTGATCATGTTGTTAGTAAAGTGTATTTAGTTTATAGATGTAACTACAGCTAGGTTGGTGTACTTTAGTTTTGTATGCAGAGTAATGTATAATTTTGGTATTTTACTGTCCAAAGGGACCTCATTTTTAATGTTATTGTCATGTTCATATTTAATATTTGTATGTGTAAAGTTACAGCCTATATACGTCCCACTGCTGAGCACAGGCCTCCCCTAATTTATGAGAGGGTTTTTAGGGCGGGGAAGTGTCCGCCGCGCTGCCCCAATGCGTGTTGGCGAACTTCACATGTCTTAGAAATATTTTTTTTATCTTATTACTCAGACATGCAGGTTTCCTCACGATGTTTTCCTTCACCGCCGAGCACGTGGTAAATCAGCACTTAAAATTGCAATTAACAATTTCATTGGTGCCGGCGGGGATCGAACCCGGGTTACTCGCGTTCTGTTATATTACAGCGAGCGTTAACCATCTGAGCTACCACGGCTCTATGTGTATTGGTTTCTAATTTGATAAAATAATAACTCCAATATAAACAACCCAAAGTAAAAAATAAAGGTGCGTCTATTATTTTACCTAAAAACAGAAGTTTTTAAGATTTTACAACGCAAGTTAGTTTAGGCTTGGACGTCAATCATTTGGAGCAGGTTTAACTTATCATAAATTTCGTATCTCTCTCAGCTTATAAATTTCGAATGAAAATGGCACACAAAGAAAAATTAAACTTTAATTTTATAATAAAAGTCAACTTCGAAGAATAAAATCAATTTCGTATAAAGGCTTTCTTATGTCAATGAAGCGAGAGAAGTGTGCCAGGATTGTGCCAAATGGAAGTACACCAGCCTATCCCTTTGGGTGTCAGGCCTGAGTATTTATGATACGATATGATAAATATTTTTTTTAATTATTTGAAATCGGTTCTCTACTCATAAGGGTAAGTATAATGTCCTCCTGACCGGATTCCGGCCACGGCGGCCAGCCTAAACGAAGACTAGTCTTCGACGCAGGACAGGATTATAGTGCCGAAGTGAATATGCAAGCACAGGTGCACTCTTTATTACCTCACTCTCATAATCCAATGGGACGGTAAACCGACACGACCGGAGAGAGATCAGGCGCAGGACCAACGGCTTTACGTGCTTTCCGAGGCACGGGGGTGACCGCCAACTTCCTCACTCCGGGCAACTACTGAGAATTCCTTGACGTAAAAGCTCTATAATTAATTTTTTGGCCCGATCCGGGATCCGAACCCAGGACCTCATGATCAGCAGTCGCACTACTACAACCACTAGAACAACGAGACAGTCAGGGTAAGTACACTAAATAATATCACAAGCTCAAGTTAAGAATTAGAATGTCGTCTAAATGTGTTACTATAACAAAAACAAACAAATATCGAGGGAAAACATATGGCGGTCTTATTGCTACATAGCAATCTCTTCCAGACAACCCAACAACAAAACAGTTATATGAAAAGAAGGATTTACCGATAGCGCACTATAATTACAAAGGATACCAACAGAACCACTAAAAAGAAAACGTACTTTATCCTAAATTTATATCAGACAGTGTGAGTTGTTACCAATATTATTGAAATCGGTTTTTAAATGACAATTGACGAAGATATTGCGTTACATACATACAAAAACATTAACTCGATTTAAGAAATTCCGCCTCTCTTAAGTCAGCTAAAACAAGTATCAAGACAAGAAATCCGGTATGTCTGTACAATAACAATGTCCGCTTAAATTACAGCGCTAAATCCCGATTTCGATTCCCAAAAGAAAACTTTGACACTTGAAAGAGACAATGAAAGCATATATACAGTGCAAATAAAATGGAGCAAAACTGCTTAAACCATGAACGAGTCGAGTGAGTAAGCAACGTGGGCTATTAAATTTAATGGAAAGTAATAAATTTGAATCCGTAAAGCGACGTCCGTTAAGGAATCGCCAAGCTGCTGGTGGCTCCAAGTTAGGGCATAACCTAAATACAGGATCGGCTGATAGTACCGACAGCACACAAATAATCTAGATATAGGCGAATTTGTTGAGTTTAATTAATTAAGTAGACTGTGATAATTTTAATGATTAGACTTACCTTTATATTTAACGCAACACTACGTTATCTAGAAAATAAATTGATTGTATTGATTAGGAATGTCGTGCGAAAGCTTTACACAAGCGAAATAACGCAATATTTAGTATTACCGATGCGTTTATACACATTACACATATACTAAAATATGCATTTCGTAAGGCAACGTAGTAAATTTTTAAATTAAGAGAAAATAAGCCTAAAATTAAGGTCTCAGAAAAACATAACAATCACAATTAAACATCAAATAATCAAACTTATACACCTTTTATATGACAAAAAAAAAGGTTAAATAAAAATAAACATGTGGCGGCGTAAAAATTTCTACTTATAAATTATCTCTTAGTCATATTATGAAGGTGAAAGAAGAGAGCCATTAGAGCAATCTATGGTTTAAAACCTAAAGAATCGCTCAGACAAAAATATAAGGAAATTAATATATTAACTTTGGTCTCTCAAACATTTATGAAAATGTAACGTACGTACGCAAAAATAAAAATACTTTTACAAAAATAAGTGATATTCATTCTGTAACACAGACACAAGCTAGTAGTACCAGTTACTCGACTCCACCGAGACAGTAATTCATTCTTGGGGCGATGTATACGCTTTTACAACAAAATCCCTGTTCAAAAACTTTATTAAATTGGGGTAGGGGTTATTATAAAAAGGGTTATTATAATGTTAAGTAATTTGTGGATGATAATAATCCCTGGAAAGGGTGATCGCTATAAGTGCAATCGTCGATCCGCTTCCCAAGCGTGCTGTTTCATTCATCATCAATGACATCCCATCGAAAGTCCTCTCTTGAATATAGGCCAACCGCATAAATTGCCTCACAGAGGGAATGTTCGCCAAAGTTACCGTGAGTGGCAGACGGGTTGCCAACTAAAGTTATTATTTTAAGTTGTTATAAGAAAATGCCGCCTTTCTTCTGTTTCGTTTTCTTCTGTCGCCTCTTACTACACAGACGGGATAATAAGCGGCAGTAGATTATCTGACCCTATCATTCTCCACGGCAAAAGAAAAGAATTTTATAAATTATCTGTCTGAATATAAAGTTTACCAAAAAAAACTACTGGCCGTTTTTAGGAAATCAATGACAATATTAAATGTGTTAAAGTAGGCTCTATCTCTCGCTCTTTCTTTCTACTGAATTTTAAATGACAATAGAAAGAGACAGGTACATCAATAATTAATACTGTATTTCAACGTTAATCAATGATTATCTAAGGTTCTTCGTCTTTACGCTTCTGTGCTTAAAAGTAATCAAGTAACGGCCCAACATCAATAAAAATGGCGTACATAATTAACAAGTGATATTTTAAATTGCTACCATTACTAGGAAAAACGCGTAGATATAATGCAACCGAGAAATACCACAAATCAATTTTTTTCCGTCGGACTTAAGCTAATTGATAGCTATTACAAAATATCGATGCTATATCGGTCAAAGACGGTGGCGATACGCTCATTACTGGTTTTTATGATCGATTATGTTTAAATATCGATTAACAAACGATTGTGAAAGAATGCTCCGGTATCACAGGATTATTTTTTAATTCGTGGAATTCTAATAATACTGGCTGTTTTTTATTGATTGTAAATTCGGGGATCTTATTTTTGTTAACGTTTTATCTAACATTGTATGAAATAATTTATAAGGTTTAGTTTGAATGATTTATTTCTTTGTAAGGTAACTTTATCAAGCCCATATCATTGCATTCATACTGGAGCAGCGAGGCGACCGCTTAATCTCCATAAAACTCCTAGAATATGGGATATTTTTACGTATTACAAAAGTTACTTCTATAAGAATGGTGAATTTAAAGGATTTCTGTGAGAGGCATGTTTGGTTGAAAAATACGTAATAAGTTGATTAATACTAAACAGTACCTACATACAGATGCAACTGCTAGATAAACATCTTTTTTTGAGACGTAGTTTTTTAAAAATGTTTCATATATTTTTTAATACTGTTAAGGTTTACTCGTATTTCACTGCTGAAGTAGAAAGATGAATAATGTTTATAAATGTGTGAAATATTTTGATTTCTTTTGAATATTTCGTAATTTTATTATAAACCTCTAACAATCCTAAAAGTGTTACAAAGTTGCGCTGCCGGCAGTGCCTTTCGATGGAATTGAATAGTCTTCAAAACATTTTTAATACCTAAAACGATATGCAGGTTTACTCACGATATCTTAAATCATCATCAATCCATAGTAAATCAGCACTTGGAATTGCAATTACCACTTTCATTAGTGCCGGCGGCGATTGAACTGAGTTTGTTCGTGTATAACAAAACTTTAAAGCGTGCCATTATCCTCTGAGCTACAATGGCTCTTCTTTTGAGGATAATCTTAATTTTTACAAAGTTAGTACATAATTCTCTTTAACATAAAATACAATTTTTTTTGTAATTTTTTAATGAATACAAGAAAATTTGACCACCGCATGGCTTAGTGATCAAAGTATTAAATAGTCTTTTATGATTAAGGTAAAATAGCGACGTGATGCTGCTATTTCGAAAGGTAAGGAAACATAAGCCTATATAGAACCGGTAACCCTTTTTTCTGGAACGATCCATTCCTACGGAATCCCTCGTGGGCTGACCGATGACAATAGATTTTGATTCTTCATCGAAGACAAATTTAGGTGACTATATGTCAGTGTTCGTTTGTCACCAATTTTTCAATAAAAGAGAAATTGTCCTGTCCATAGTAGGACATTTTCGATGTTATCAGAAGACGAAGGAAAGGTTTAAGTAAAAATCCAAAGACAATATCACCGTATACTTCCTCAAATAAAAAATAAAGTTGTAAGTCAGTAAGAAAGTTATAGCATAACTGGTTTAATTTTATGACATAAATGCCCCATTAACAGTTTTTATAAAAAAAAAACGCGAATGGTTACAACGTTTTTCTTATAATTAAAATAAATACGCCATTTATAAATCAATCGTCGGTACAGTTAAACAATAAATAATTTGTATTAATTATAATGCTTAATCATTGGTAGAATTTATCGATTTGCCTCTGGTGTTAACATTTACACTATAAAGGTGTGTTTTCACTAGATATTTTTATAACTTTGACAATGTTCTCGTTAAACACTCAAATTAAGCATGAACGCTCGTTATGAAAGCTCTAGAAATTAATTATGTCGGAATTATCGAATGGTGAATTTGAAACTACGACATTAGCGCATTCTATTACGCAATTTTAACCTAATGTAATAAGGACTTGATAACAGGATATGGGACTAACAGTATCACGCTTCATTTAAATTATTTTCCATTAATTTTCATAAGAGGAAGTGTGGACACTCCCTAAGCGCTTTTTATAAACCTTATTTTTAAAACCATATGATTAATGTAACCAACTCTTTTTGGAAACTTTCGTGGTAGAGTACACTATTTTGATATTGATATGTATAGTTATCGATCCCTGATCGTCAAAGTCGCGGTAGCTGAAGAGTTAAGCGCTCGCTGTAAATTTCACAGTACGCGAGTAACCCGGGTTCGAGCCCTACCAGCATCAATGTCTACGTTAATTGCCATTTTTAGTGCTGTTACTACATGTTCGGCAGTGAAGGAAAGCGCCGTCAGGAAATCTACGTGTCTGAGAAATTATAAAAAATATTTCGGATAAAATTAAAAAAAATATTGATGAAGTTTTGAGTTTAAACAAATGGAAGGAATATTTTGAAAGCGTGTTTACGTGTGTGGAGACGAATGAATTAAATGAAATAGAAATTCTGAAAGAAGAGGAACGGTATAGGGAGATAAGTATAGATGAAATAATGAAAGCATGAAAGCATGAAAGCAGGTAAGGCAGCCGGATATGATAGAGTTTCAATCAAACTGCTAAGGGTTGGAGAGGAAGTGGTGGCAGGCTAATATATAACTTAAACAAGGTACACCTTGTTTAAGTTATGCTCGGAACTGAAGCGGGTACCGAAAGACTGGTGCAAAGCCGTGATAGTCCCAGTAAAAAGGGATATACCCTGATATTAGCCTTCTTAGCATTGTGGGAAAACTGCATGCTAAGGTACTAATTGAAAGTGTTAATGTGTGTTGATGAAAGAAACTGATCGAAAATTTTGGGATGTGCAAGCGCGATTTAGAAAGGGAGTGGGATGTACAGATTAAATCTTTTCCATGCGCATGATCGCGGAGAAGTTTTGGGCCAAAAACCAAAAAGTTTTTCGTGCGTTCATGTACTTGGAAAAGGCCTACGACAGAGTGGATAGGGATGTGCTATGGCAAACACTGAACTCATTTGGGTTGAACGCTGGTTCGATACAGGTATTGGAGTCTCTTTATAGGGACTCTAGTGCTTGTGTTGGCATCTATAAAGGTGTCAGACAGGGTTGTGTGGCTTCCCCATGGTTGTTCAACCTATTTATGGACAGTTGTTTGGAAAATTTGAAAGTTGAAGAATGCGGATTAAGAATAAGTGAGTTAACCATCAAATTCCTTTTTGTACGCTGATGATCAAGTTATTCTTGCGTCTTCGGCGGCCGAGTTGCAAATGATGGTTACATTAACGAACAGATCATTAAAAGAAAGGGGTATGAAAGTGAACGCAAGTAAGACGAAAGTTATGGTTTTTGAAAGAGAAGAAAGTAAAACGATATGTGAAATAAGAATAGAAGGGGAGTTGATCCAGCAAGTAGATGAGTTTGTATATTTGGGTTGCGTATTTAGCAGCGATGGGAGATATGATAAGGATATAGAACGACGAGTGAACGCAGGAAATAGAGTAAATGGGGCTCAACTTTCCATTGTGGAAAGTCAGAATGTGTCTAAATAAAGCATTAACGTATGGTAGTAAAAGTTGTGTGTGGCGTAAGAAGCAAGAGAGTAAATTAAACGCAGTGGAAATACGGTCATTGAGGAGTATGTTAGGGCTGAATCTGAGTGACAGGGTGAGAAATTGTGTGATAAGAGAAGATTGTGGTTTGCAAGATGATTTTGTGACGAGGATTAAGAAAGGAACGCTTCGGTGGTTGGGTCATGTAGAAAGAATGAATGAGGAAAGAGTGACAAAACAAATTTATGTTGCGGAAGTGAACGGAAGAGTCGGAAAGGGACGTCCTAGGCGAAAGTTTATCGACCAAATTGGCGATATATTAAAAATGGGCCAAATTAAGAGTATCCTTAACTTGATTCGAGGTATATGGATGTGGAGGAGGCGAGAGAGGTGTGTCAAGATCGTGCCAAATGGATGTCTGTAGTCTCTGCTTACCCCTCTGAGTGACAAGCGTGTGTGTTTATGTATGTATATCTCGGAAACATCCACATGCAGCAAAAGTCTTTGAACACAAAAGCCTTCATCTTTTTTATTCTAGCATTTGCCCAGCTTGAGCCAGGGTCCTCTTATCAAAACATTCTCCTTCACTTTATTCGATCTTGAGTAGCCACTTCAGATGGTCCATTGATGCGCATATCCGTTACGAATATCAAGAGTGGTTTCGATATAATTCAAGATCTATAGTTTAGTTTATTTTCATGTTAAGGTGATCGCACTTTACCCAAGCATCGTACTTGATACTCCTATTACTTGCTTGCACACTACCAAGACCATGAAAGTGTTCCTAATAGCTACGGTCCGTTCTTTTAGTCACACACGTACATTTGGTTTTACATCTACATTGAACAAATTTAGGTATCTTACAAAGTTCGCTCTAGCGAGCAAATTTTATTGAATAACTTGTTACCAGTTATTTAAAGAAGGAAATTGGAAAGAACATTTAGATGTTGTCTTTTAGTAAAACACAAAACGAAATAAAATGACACTACATATGCTTGTCTATGTTTATAACCTTCCGTAGTAGAGAAAGTCCTCTTGTAATGTAATTATAGTATGCCTATTGTTGGGCTTACGTAGGAGATCTTAAATTTAAGAAGGTAATGGAGCTGGTAAGTGTTCCCTACGGTCAGGGTTGACAAGCGTTACATGTCATAGAAATATTTTAAATTTTACGGATATGCAGGTTTTTTCTATGAACGAACACTCACAAAGGTCTTTTTTATAGAATTGGAGTAACAAACGAACACACAGTCCACCTGATGGTAAGCGGATGCTGTGGCCCATAGACATCTACATTTAACCTCGATTACGAATCAAAATGCAGATGCGTTGTCGCCCCTGGGGACTAAGATGTAATGTCCCGATCCCAGTTAAATAGGTCTCCAGTTCTCTACACTCATTAACAATACACAGCAGCATCAAGCTGTAATTTCACATTGGTATTATGTGGTATGATGATATGAATGACAAATCCGTGGCAACTGTCCATGCAGTCGGAGATAAGTTCTGTAAGACCCGCCGCAAAAGAACACAAAAACTCTTCGATCACACTCTTAATCTCATGGATTTTAGACGGGAGATGAAGCTGCAGTCGTCAGCAGATTTGACAGCACACAGACAACTGAACAGACAGATCTCCAAATGCACGCGGCGGGACTTACGCAACTTTAATACAGTTCGTATTGAAGAAGCGATCGAGCGGAACCAGGGCTCGAAAGTCTTTGCCAGAGATCTGTCTGCTAGAAAGAGCCAACTGTCAAAGCAGAAGACTGAGTGTGGCAGCATCATTTCCAGGACACCTGACTCTTTGAATGAGATTGAGAGGTTCTGTGGGCTGTACAAATCATCGTTGGAGGCACAAGCAGGTATAAGTAACGATCCAAGAGCAAGTCTTATCCGACACTATTCCGATGATATCCTGGACGTCAGAAGAGAATGGCTCTCCTGCACCCTAAAAACGGCAAGTCTCCGGGCGAGGATGGAATTACAGCGGATCTTCTGAAAGTGCGTGAAAAACCGGTACTTGAAGTCCTTTAGAAGCTCTTTAATTCCGTCCTCCATGGAGACACTAACCTCGAAGAGGCCCGAGGCGTAGAGCAGAAGTGCGGTAGCCTTGTTCTTCATGAAAAGCGACAACGCTCTCTTGAAGAATTACAGACCGATATCCCTTCTGAGCCGCGTCTACGTGCTGTTTTCGAGAGTCATTACGAAAAGTCCGGCACGCAGACTCGACGACTTCTAGCCTTTTGAAAAGGCTTTAGCACCATAGGCCACATACATACCCTTCGACAAATTGTAAGTTGACCGTCGGTGTATCAAAGGGCTGAAGTGTTTGTACAGAAGGGCTACGATGGCTATCCGAGTACAGAACCTGAGTACGAAATCTATCCAACTGCAGAGAGGTGTAAGACAGGGTGAAGTTATATCCCCGAAACTTT
Organism: Parnassius smintheus behrii; assembly: GCA_036936625.1. Lineage (NCBI taxonomy): Eukaryota > Metazoa > Arthropoda > Insecta > Lepidoptera > Papilionidae > Parnassius > Parnassius smintheus. Next base: position 17,681,275 of record JAUPFT010000021.1, on the reverse strand, counting down.
TCGCCGCTGCATTGAAAGACGTTTTCAGGCTACTGGACTGGAAAGGATACAGCATTAACATCAATGGCGAGTACATCGCTGACCTTCGATTTGCCGACGATATAGTCCTTATGGCAGAATCGCTGGAGGACCTAAGCAATATGCTTAATGACCCCAATAGTGTCTCCCAAAGGATAGGTCTTAAGATGTACATGGACAAAACAAAGATCATGTTTAATGTCCATGTCACAACTATGCCCGTAGTTGTTGGGAACACTAAGCTCGAAGTTGTTGACGAGTACGTTTACCCCAGGTAATATAGACAAATAGTCCAAATTTGACCGAGAGGTCAATCGATGGATTCAACTCGGCTGGGCAGAGTTCGCAAAATTACGACACATCTTCTCGTCAGCTATACCTCAAAACCAGAAAACTAAATTGTCAGTGATGACCTATGGAACTGAGACGTGGTCCTTCACTGCTAGCCGTATGAGGACGCTCAAAGTTACTCAGCGATCTATGGAGAGGGCTATGTTCGGAGTTTTTCTGCATGATAAACTTAGAAATGAGGATATCCGCAATAGAATCAGAGTGACCGACATAGTCCAACGGATTAGTAAGCTGAAGTGGTAATGGTCTGGCCATATAGCTATAAGAACCGACAACCGTTGGGGAAAAAAGTTTCTCGAGTGGCATTCGTACCAGTAGGCGAAGTGTAGTGCGACCCTCCACTAGATGGAGTGACGACCTGGTAAGACATGCAGGAAGTCGATGGATGCAGTTGGCTCAGGACCATGCTTTTTAGCATACCTTGTGGGTGGCCTATGTTCAGCAGTGGACTTGTGAAGGACTGTAATGATGATGATGATGATTCTGTGATGGCGTTGTCCTACGGGGTCTTACGGGGGACCGTTCGAGCCGACCCTTTCGTGCTACAACCATAATACAGCTGCAGCGTGGTAGAGCCCCACGTATAAAACTACGATAACTTTTAAAAATTGAGCATTAGACTATAGGAACATTGGTGTCAAGGAAACAATAAAATTACTCCGAAACTTTTCTATTGATTTATATTTCGCATGATCCCATTTGCAATTTCGTTTAATTACTTATTATAAACACCGTTTTGCATGACAAGTTCACGTTATTAAACCACCGTTTCATACTGATCTCTTGTTTATAATAAAAACATCTTACTTCAGTCAGTTTTGTTGAATCTTGAGGGGGTGTGGTAGATTTAGTTAGAATGGTCGATATGTGCTATAGATCTAGGTCGAGATAGCGGTTACTAAATGTTGAACAATTGAAGGTGTGTGACAAATAAGGTGGACAGTGATATATTGAATATGTTCGATCGAATTATAGTTAAACTCTCGCTGGCTTCTAATTTTAATTAGACTTAGCCCCTATCTATCTGCAAGAGATAGATTTCTATTTAGCAAAAGTTTTCATAATCGATTTAGTTATTACTAGTATCATTATAGAGTAACGTATAGCAATAAACAAAGCCACTGATAAAAATACACTAAAATACCTATATTATTTTTACTATAAAATATGAATAAAATATGTTTAGTGTTTATCGAATCGAACCTATATAACATATAAAAGTAAAGTAAAGATAGAACCTATTATGTACGTACCACTGCCTAACAGTGGTACGTATATAATAAACGACTTCAGTAATTTTTGAGAGAAATTTAGGAAAAGGAAATGTCCGTCACTGCAATACTACGTGTTGACGGAATTCACATGTCTTCGAAATATTTTATTTATTTCTCAGACATTCAGCCTCACAATGTTTTCCTTCACCCCCGTGTTGTTGTTTACTTATTATTTTTACCAACAAAGCTCGTACCAAACGGGGTCCCGCCGCAGGAACACACGCACAAACACACACACACACACACACACACACACACACACACACACACACACACACAAGATATTAAACTTAAACACTCAGTGAAGTTAACACTGGTTTTCTTAACTTCTGGAATAATTCATTCAACCTGACGTGGAAGTCAGCAGTAGGATAACACGACGATGACAAACCTGGTATAATTTGAACGATCAGCTGCGGTTTAACGTTGCATGCTTGACGTATCGCTTGTGAAACACAAAGGAAAAATGGACTCTGTAGTTTCCAATATTAAATTGTATATGCTTTTTTTACAAAGGAATTCCGTTCGAACCGTCTGCGTCTTTAAAGCCTACATGTCGTGCCTAAAAACGCTTTATTTATTATAGTATAAGCGTGACTAACGAGCACACAGTGTACCCGATGGTAGGTGGATTACTTGCGTAGACATTTACATCCATCCTCGATTAAGAATCAAAATGCGGATGCGCTGTCAGCTTAGAAGACTAAGATGGAATGCCTCATCAGTAGTGAAAAAGGTCACCGGATCTCTACACTCACCGTACAAAACACGTATTAAAATATGACTGATATTATCTGTTATCTCATAGCAAAAATAAAAAAACGCGCTGACCAAGAAATCTGCGAGAGAACTTAAAGTATTTGGTCAACTTCTTCAGTTTAAATATAATATTGCACTACATTGTTGACAACCCGAGACCACTATAGCAAATATGGCAGTTATCGTAATCTACATAGCTGAATGTATATGGAAACATTCTAATAACGCTAATGGTTATACTTCAAACCGCATTGTTCAAACATCAGATCATGTGAAACGCCTTTACAATACTCCTTCTGTTTCAATGTTGCGATGTAATGTGTTTTTTTTTACATCATTTATAGTACATACTCTAATGAATCCGTAGGTGGCGTACACACTGCAACCTAAAACGTTGGTAAATTAAAACACGCTTCAATTTGCCGCACGTGCCCGCCTACACAAACACGGATAGATGTTTAAAAGATTTAATGCATTATGGGTTCAATAAACTCCGTCGCCATGGCTTAATAGTTGCTGAATTGAAGATCCTGGTTGGACTATTGTCCAACAAGTGTTAAAGAAGCCATGGGCATATGAGATTCGGACTTAGGCATAATTTTTTTTATAGGATAAGGATGACCAACGAGCACATGGTTCCACCTGATGAAAATAGTTGCTATGGCACATAGACATCTAAATCTATCCTCGAAGCAAATTAAAATGCAGATGCGTTGTCACCGGTGACGACTAAGTTGGAATGTCTCGTTTCCCGTAAAAAGGGTCTTCTCTACACTCATGAAACACAGCAGTGTCGAGATGCAATTTTACGCTGGCATTTTTCGAGAGCGTGGTCGTTCCCCGTTCGATATAAATGCCTATGCCAAGAAAATGTCATTGCTTCCTGCAAAAGACATTACGGTACTTTCAATTTCGTAGCTATTTCTGGTCCCCTGAGTTACCAGCTAGTGTTGCCAAACCCAGTAGTGGTGCAAAATAGCTTAAAGTCGCTTGATTTTTCTTTTTAGGGTTAAGGTATTTTTTCTAACAAGAGTATATAGGATTGTAAGAATAGAAGAAGAAAATTAGAAAGAAAAAAATCTAATCCAAAAGTGAGTCATAAACTCTGCGTTATTTATTTTATATTGAAAATTTTATATTTGACTAGCTTCGTGGGAGCTTAAATAACCTAACTTGGCAGCATTGATTGCTACATCTCGCTTTAAATTTAAAAGTACGCGAACAAACAGAGTCAAATCCTAGCCGTAGACCGTTAAATATTAAATTACTTTAATTACAAATAATAATACTTTAAAACTTATTGAATATCAAATATATGAAGGGAGGAAAACTCGTAAGGAAACCTGCATATCTGAGAAATTAAAATATTTAAAGACAAGAGAAAGATTTTTTTATACAAATGAAGTGACACACGAATTGGTCTACTGGCCTTGGTCTTTACTACTTGATCCTTTACTTGCTGGCTATTGCTACTCATTGACATCTGTAACCAACGAAAAAGAAGGCTACCAGATACGTTGTCATCTTTCAGGAATAATATGGAATTTACCACAGTATGTTATCATTCTGGCAATCTATACCTAGAAATAGTTAAGAGGCTGGTATCCACCCAGATGGAATCTTAGGCAGAAAAAGAGTCTACCAGAAAGAGTCTAACTAGAAGCCTAAAGGTACCGTGAATTAAAATATCCAAATTAAGAAAGAGAGCAGAGTAAAAGGTGCCGGTTTTGCAATTGCGAATCCGTAAACCCAGCGTGAACATTACAACAAATTCGCCCTGGTTATAGTAGAGGCCCGTGTCCAGTACTGGACCGTATTTTATATTTTATACGTGGTAGAGTCACGCTGCAGCTATATTATGGTTGTAGTACGAATGCGTCGGCTCGACCGGGGAAGGACCACGCTCTTACAGAATAACAGCGTGAAATAGCGGCTTAATACTGAAATGTTTCGTATGATGAGTGTAGAGATCCGGAGACCCTATTATACTGGAAACGAGGCATTCCATCTTAGTCCTCAGGGGTGATAACGCATATGCGTTTTGATTCTTAACCGAGGATAAATGTAGATGTCTATGGGTCACAGCAACCACTTACCATCAGGTGGACTGTGTGACCGTTTGTCACCCTTATTCTATATAAAAAAGTATACGAGTCAATGCGAAGAATGATAAATGACAATGATTTTTATTGTGAGTGTCTCGATGATTCAGCACTAAGAAATATTTCCAGTTGCAGTAATGGCAGTTAAAGTGACGTTTAGGGCACTATAAAATATTCTGGGCTGTTCAAATTTTACTGTTGTCGTTAAAACGCCTTAAGTATTCTTTAAAAATATATACACCATATAAATAAAATTGAAGTGACGGTTTATAATATCTTTTTTATTTTTTTATAGCATTGGGTGACAAACGAGCTGACAGTTCATCTGATAGTAGGTGGATGCTGTGACCCATAAACATCCACATCTATCCTCAATTAAGGAATCAAAATGCAAATGCGTTGTTGTTGCTGTGTGCGTGCCTCGATTCCTGTAAGAAGGGTCTCCGGTTCTCTACACTTACCCTATGAAACACAGCAGTATTACGCTGCTGTTTTAAGCTTGTATTCTGTGAGAGCGGGGTCCCGCCCCAGTCGAGCCGACCCATTCGTGCTACAACTATAAGATAGCTGCAGCGTGACTCTACCACGTAAAAAATAGTAATGGTAACATGTATAGAATTAACTTGCTTCTGTATTTGCGTCCTATTAAGAAATAAATTACCACTTAAAAAAAATTGTGCGTTTTTGTCTGTTGTTCGGGCTAGTCTTCGGAATGACTGAACCGATGGTTATGAAAGATAGAGAAAAAATATAAACAGCAATGCCAGTAGAAATCTCGGGTGCATTTTGAATTTTTTTGTAGTGAAGACTTCTTTAGAATCGTTGTCATTTAAAACTCGATGAAACGAAAAAGCGACACTAAAAAGAGACAAACACATACATCTATAGGATGTAGCCTACGAGAGAATGAGATAGAACACAGTATACAAGTTTTTCAAAGTTACTTTTTTTGTGAAGATAACAATTCTGTCGCGTGTGAACTGCACACATATTTTTTTTATAAACGAAAAATTACTTTATTAAATCTGTAACTCCAGATTGATAGATCCTATCCAAGCAAAGCCGGGGCCGCCGCTAGTTTATACGTAAAAGATAACTATGAATTTCAGCCAAACAACATTAGCAGGATTGTGATGAACGACCTAGTCCCATTGGAACATTATTAAATATTGCTGTCACTCTTCTACACACATAGACACGGCGGGTATCTTAAAATACCTAACTTATATTTAAAATATAAAATATTATGAAATTATTCAAATATAATGTTTTCCTTTAAAAAATAGAAACCGTATTTAAATTTGAGAAGTCTAAATTATGGTTTTAAATGTGACTAAATTTGAAACGAAAACTATTTTTTAAACTATTATTTCAAAATTAACCAAGAATAAAATCAAGACATATTTTCTTTTTTTCAAAATACTACAAGAATTTAATAATTGATGTGGATAAAATTGTGCCCATTATACATCAGTATTTCTTTCATATGAATTAATATCAAATGACATACCGACTAATTAAAGTCAACGTCATTATCAGAAATATAATACAAAATAAAGACAATTAGAGTAATACATTAACGTGATCAAATATCGAGAAACATTCGAAAATATTAACACCGATATATAACTTTATATATCAGGTTAACATTCAAATATGTGTACTAAATCCAATGGATTTAGACGCATTTCCTTTTCAAATTTTAGTTCGCGATGTACATATACAAGACCAGCTAATGTAATTGCATAATACGTAATTATTTTTTATGATCAACACGGGGTACAACTGCAGGTGAGGGAATGAAATAAAATGGGGTTGAATTGCTCATAAGGAGCGATACGGTGAAACAATTATCATAATTATTATTTTTAAAACCTAAAAGCAATTATGTTTCGGGATTAATTTACATGTTTTAGTTAAGGGAAAAGCAATGAAATACCCCGATATAACTTTATAAATAATAGATTAAGAAAAAAACTAGATAAAACGCTAGATAAAACTCCGTTTTAAAAAACCGAAACCGATTTATTGTAATATGTCTAGTAGGTTTTTTTGTAGAACTTTCTTGGATTTTCACATAATATATTCTTACTAAATACGCGAGAAAAAAGCACATTTGTTGCACATTGTCATTTTAAAAGTGAATTTAGTATTAATAATTTTTTTAATACTTTAACTTCTTCCTGACTTGAAAACAACAAAATGTTTTTCTTTTAAAAATGCAATACTAAGAAACGAAACTCCGGCTTATTCAGTGTAATATGGAAAGGTGAGGCATCAAACAAATAGCGTGTCTGTTGAAAAAGCATGTTTATTTAACTCTTGTGTGCATTGAAATGTTGGTACACGTCCGTGGTATAGTTTACACTTTACTATGTATGCTTTAATTATTTACAGCGATGCATGTAACTTAATAGAAAAAATAAATTAAAAGAAGCTTTTCACAAAAAAACCCTTCAAACACGTCTTACCATTTCGTCATTCGCTCCATTGCCGTGATTTCTGAGAAACAAGAATGATAATTATATAAAATGTTATAAATTACGGATACTAAGTAACTGTGAAAATATTTATTAAAATAGAAAACAAAATGGCGAATCACGAATGTTTAAAATATTATCAATTGCGCAATATTTAAGGGCAACAACCCAATTTAATTCCGAACTTAATCTTGTACTCTTAGTTATATAAATCAAACTTACAAGGCGGTTTGCAAGTCCATGCCTGGATTCTGCCATCTTTTACTATCAAGACCATGTTAGTCCTTGGCGAGTGTTGCCCGCTTGCCTTGCTGTTTAAGAATGGTTTATGGGTTCGAAGCATGGGTTTCTCCTTCCCACGGGGCCGTACCACCACCACCAGGTGTATACCATCACGCATGCGCTTCGACGGGCGGGGCAGCAAAATATTGATTATTTCGCGTACCCCTATTTTCATAATGTACTGATAAGGGCGCCTATATTCATGGTAAGTCAGACAAATTGCCATGGGGTGGTGTGGTGATTCCAACGACCAAAGGCGTACTATTAATTATGTAGTGAGCGGAATGATTGATTGGTTATGTTTAGATCGAAGCATTGAATTCCATTTTTGTGAGCTCGACAATATATAAAATGCGTAATATAAAATGCATATTAAAAGAGTATATACTAAATAGTAAGTGGAGAAATAAATTAAAATAATATATTATACCACTTTTGGTCATTCAAATCCACGAATTTGCCTTTATTTATTTCAGTGGTATAAATATTTTATATTTACCAAAAACTGCAACATTATTGGCGAATTGATGTTGTTTTGACGTTAGCCGTCAACTGTCATGAGGGTATTGATCAAATTCTTGACAGATATTTGAATTCTGAAATGTGTTATTCTTATCACTGATAGCCTATCAGGTAGATTTATTATGTACAATGGCTAAAATGTCTCGAAACTTGCGGATGTGCTATTTCGGTCTTGGAACAAGTAAAGTTCTTGTTGATATTTGCATACCAATATCAATGCAATCCGGGAGCTCGGAACAAACAAAAAAATATCACACTACCTACATAATTTCATGACTCAAGTCACTTGTCAGACGTGACACATGTGACTGGAAGGGCGCCATCATGTAAAATCATCAAAATCTTTTTTATTTTTAGCAAGTTATCTAGTTTGATTTATTCTCTTATTTAATTTTTAATAAAATCCCTGAATTTTTCGTTTTTTTACGGTATAGTGTAACATATACTGGGCCTGAAATGGACCATCTCCTTTAAAAAATACAAATAAATGTTTATATTTGTCTCGTAGACGTTTCAATACCATTCACCCGATTCCGCTAAAACTTTGGGGAGTTGTTGTGTGCGAAACCGATAATGCTACTGGCAAATAAATGGCTCCATGGCGCAGTGGCTTAGCATTGAGTTGCGGTACTAGGAGCCGCGGATTCTAATTTCGCAAGAAGCAAGTGTTTGTATTGTATACAAATAATACGTTACTGACACCGCAAAGTGGCGCTTTAAATCTAATATTTTTTATTTTCTTTTGTTATTTTAAAATAAAGCGGCCAAGAGCGTGTCGGGCCACGCTCAGTGTAGGGTTCCGTAGTTTCCCGTCCGTCACAGTAAGTGTTCCCACTTATGAGTTTGTACAAAAACTCTTGTTTCCATCCATGTTCAAAATAATTTTCCTAGAAAGTCCTTATAAAGTTCTACTTTCCAGATTTTTTTCATATTTTCTAAACTTATGGTTCAAAAGTTAGAGGGGGGGGGGGGGGGACACATTGTTTTTTACTTTTGGAGCGATTATTTCCGAAATTATTGACATTATCAAAAAATGATTTTTATCACACGTTAGGGTTGAAATTAAAAAAAAATCACTTCCCACTTTACATATAGGGGGGGCTACCCTAATAAAACATTTTTTTCCAATTTTTATTTTACCACTTTGTCGGCGTGATTGATACACATATTGGTACCAAATTTCAGCTTTCTAGTGCTAACGGTCACAGAGATTAAGCGAGGACGGACAGACGGACAGACAGACATGGCGAAACTATAAGGGTTCCGAGTTGACTACGGAACCCTAAAAATGAGTTTAACGCCTCCGCGGCGTTAGCGACTAATTGTTCTTCGTCTGGATGTTTGTCTAGTTTGCAATTTATGTATTTCAACTGTTTAAATCCAATTTTTTTGTAATGGTTAAAAAATTGTTTCGTTACTTGTTCGTTTTCTATGCGTTCCTATATCATTCATTCGATTACGATGAAGATTTGGTGAGTATAAGTTAGAATTTTAGTCAGTTACAGCTAATTAATTTAGTAAACAAAGAAAGATTTAATAAAAAAATCAGCAAGTTGGGCTGCATTTTTACAATTTTAATAATAGGTATCTGATAAAATAATTTTTTACTATCGCTCATAATAATGATATGACATAACTTATTGACTGACAACAATGACGTTATAAATTACACACATAAGATACAATATTTTTTTAAATAATAATAATGATTTCTTATATTTACGCGAACACTACACATTAAAATAATACTAGTTTTTACGGAATTTATCGCGTATATTTAACTTTTTAAATACCCGACGTTTCGAACGCTTTACAGCAGTCATGGTCACGGGCGGGACTGAGATGTTCAACGTCCATATGTCATAGTTAACCGCGGTTACATAATCTATGGTATGGTATGGTATTAAGTTTTAATCTATGGTATCCGCGGTTAACTATGACATATGGACGTTGAACATCTCAGTCCCGCCCGTGACCATGACTGCTGTAAAGCGTTCGAAACGTCGGGTATTTAAAAAGTTAAATATACGCGATAAATTCCGTAAAAACTAGTATTATTTCAAAATAATAATAACACAATAAAAATTTACTATCAAACTTATATTAATTTTAACATGCCAGACCAATATTTAAATATTTGTATAATTTTTATAATCCCATTTCCAGATTTAGGCAGAATACTTCTAAATCTGGTCACACGATATCTTATTGCAAAATAACAATATACATCTTTCCAATTTAATAAAGATCACATTTTCGGTAATCGCAATGCATGCAAAAACTCTATAAATACATATTTCCATTTTGGGTAAGTAACCCTTCACTTATTTTAAGTATAATTTAAGTTGAGTTAAATGGCATTAGTAATTAAGTTGATTTAATAGAGGATAAAAAATAAATAGATTAAAACTTACAATCCATCACTTCATTCCATCCCGAGTATTATACAAGTGACACCTATGGGATATGACGGTAAGACTTTATGGTGTCTATAGTCTTTTTGTCATATCTAGATGGTGGTTTTCTTTTTTTATATAGAATAAGGGTGACAAACGAGCACACTGTTCATCTGATGGTAAGTGGATACTGTGCCCTTAGACATCTAACATTTATCCTAAATTAAGAATCAAAACGCAGATGCGTTGTCACCCTGAGCACTAAGATGGAATGCCTCGTTTCCAGTAAAAAATGGTCTCCGGATTTCTACACTCTTCATACGAAACACATCAGTAACAAGCTGCTATTTTACTCTTGTATTCTGTGAGAGCGTGGTCCTTCGCGGTCCTGCCGACACATTCGTAGTACAACCATATATATATATATAGCTGCAACGTGGCTCATACCACGTACAAAAACCTATATAACCTTCTTATTCACGCCCGGGGAAAATATTAAGATAAGCGAAGGGGAGAAGCGACGAAGGTGCGAGACGTTTAAGTAAATCTTTCCTACAATGAGAGAGAGATGTCAACTTCCAGCATCGGCCTTTTACAGGTGAATGAAGAAGGAGAATAATACAAGATAAGGTTAGATAGAATGGTTACCAACCATACTATAATTTGCCAAATCAAAAAACCAAACTATATGAAGCTACAGTAGCCTAATGGTAGGGCGCAAACCGCGAACTCAAAAAAATAAAGTCGTGGGTTCGAATCCGCCATTCGACTACTGGCATGAACCACTCGTAACACAAGCAATTTAAGCTTACCACGAGTGGTTAAGGGGAATATTAGTAATGTTTATAGCATTGTTAATATTCTTAAAAAAGTATATGACATAGTATTTTAATATATTGCGGGTAAGAATATCTACTACTCAATATCGTCACGAAGGCGTTGTAAGAGGCGACAGAGGTAAATTGAAACTGATTAGTAGGATTACAACTCAAAAAAAAAACGGTTAACAACTGGCCTGCCAAGCAAAGCAACCATTGCTACAACTACCGTATGAGGTAATCTTTGGGGGGGGGGGGGGGGGGGGCTATGTGCAGCAGTCGAATTTTATAGGCTGTAGTGGATGGATGTATAGAAGATAATCTACCAGGAGCACATGACCCACTGAGAGTTGAAATTATTAAATCAACAGTAACATTACAATTATGGTAAATATGCCCCCTATGATGAGGCAATCTATGGGGGAGGCCTGTGTTCAGCAGTCAAATTTTAGAGGCTGTAATGGATGGATGTATATAAGATAATCTACCAGGAGCACATGACCCACTGAGAGGTGAAATTATTAAATCAACAGTAAATTACAACAGTGGAAAATATCTCCCCTTTGATGAGACAATCTATGGGGGAGGCCTATGTTCAGCAGCCAAATTTTATAGCCTGTAATGGTATTTTTTTTTACTATTACAAGCCAGTGCTTGAACACAATCCCACCTGATGGTATGTGGTGATGTAGCAATAGATGGCGAATCGCACTGTCTTAGCGTAACGAAAGCCTCTGCACTCTTACGTTGAAGACATAGAGATTGTATTCGGACGGAAAAATAGACGTCGGCAATTTATTCTACTCTTGTGCTGTACGCATTACAAAAAAAGACGCAAACAGTTTGGTTTTAGTGCAGATAAAGATCCACCGATCGCCTGGTTGTCCGATGATGGCAAGCAGAAGGAGGAATTAAAGCGTGTAATGTGGTAATGGGAGAGGGTCTGAATACTATGATTCTAAAAAAAATATGTACTAAAAGAAACTAATATATTTAATAAAGGCTGACTAGCAGTTTAGAGCAGCTTGACAGGTGTTGGCAATTTATGACAGTGCTGTACGAATTACGAACGACGAAGCAGTTTGATTCGGATGCGAATACAACGACAAACTAATGCAGATTGGTCGAACGTCTGGTGCTTCAATGGTGAAAGTAATTAAGTCTTACCATGTCTACGTACATTCGCCGAACGTGTTCTTTAGAACATTGAGAGGCCTTATTCGGCGCTGCCCACGTGCGATGGAGTATTAATAAGAAAATTTAGTAGGTAGGCTAAGATGCCCAATCTGAAGCACGGGGTAAAACACAACATAACCAGTAGTACTCTCTAACTTAGCTTAACAAAAGCCTATTTACTCTTGCCTTGTGGACACCAACATTGCAATGTTAAAGAAAGATAGATGTTTACCATTTATTCCATTCTATTACTGTACGCATGGCAAACAACGAAGGAAACCATATGGTTTGAATGCGTCGTATGTCGACAGCAAGGTGGTGGAGACTGGCCAAACGTCTGTTTGTCCGATAGTGGTAAGGAAAGGGAGGAATTGTGTTATGCAATACCTGCGCACGCTCTTCGAAATATATACTGTAGAATACCGAAAGACCACTTTGCGTCTGTGCTCGAACTTTTAGCATAAGCGTCACATTAGGCACATGTAGGTTAGCACGAATGAGTGCTTACATTAGCATGTTTATTTGTTTCAGTTAACAGCTTTTGAATGTATTTGGAAATTGTCGAAAGCGCACAGTTTTATAATATGGGAAACGATAAACGAACCGCGATACAAAACGTATCAAAAACGAGTAACCGTGTATGAGAAAATATAGTTACATTCATGTAAGCTAGGTAACCTATTTGCATATATATACAATTTCAAATCCTATATAAAAATTGAAACATAATTTTCTTACTCAATTCAATAAAGACTTCTTTACGACTTTCAAATCCTATAGACATATATTTCCTTTCCATTGGAAATAAATTCTTTGCATTCGTGCTTATAAATTTTGTGGCCGTACTAAAGCTTTGTGAACATGTTAATAGGTCAAGGGGCAAGGGGTGGGGGTAACCGTGGCGTGATTTATTTATGTAGTTTCAAACGGATAATGTCCGTCCAATTGTCCATGACAGCCCTTTAGATTAACGTGCTTTATGTGTCAGAAACACAAAAATAATAAATGACAATAATACTAGTCTATTGAAAAAACGATATGTATATTTTTATAATAATTATTGAGAATACAGTAATAGAAGCCCATTTTGGCTCTACCAGTATAGGACCAGGCTCTCGCAGAATACTAGCGCAAAATAGCAGCTTAATGCTGCTGTGCTTCTTATGATGAGTGTAGAGTACCGAAAACCCTTTTCACTGGAAACGAGGCATTCCATCTCAGTCCTCAGGGGTGACAACGCATATCTACATTTTGATTCTTAGTTGAGGATAAATGTTGATGTTCATGGGCCACAGCATGCACTTACCATGAGGTGGACAGTGTGCTCGTTAATTTGTCAACCTTATTATATAAAAAAATTGCCTCATAGAGGAGATATTTACCATAGTTGCCATGTTTGGCAAGTGTTTTTTGTTTTTTATTTTTAGTCGTTATAGGAAAAAGGCTGCTGCCCTTCTCCTGATTTGATTCCCTCAGTCGCCTCTTACGACACCCACGCGATGATATGGGGCAGAGGATATTCTTACACCTCCACTACACGATAATTCATTTTCATCTTCACCAACCCGTAAAAGTCTACTGATGGAGGTGGACATCTCCCATTGTAGAGGGAATTTGTCTTTGTGCGTGACGAGCGCTTGGCAGTTGACGGTCGCAATACTAGACATTTCGCACTTGTATCTTATTATTGTATCTATTGCTTTATATTAATTGTTGCTTAGTTAAGATATCGGAAGTTCGAAACATTTTATTGCCGAATATGTGACTGTCTAATTACAGAAAGAACGCTTGGCTTTGTTGACGTTGCGATAAATCGCAGGCATTTTATATCATAGAAATACAGGATACATATTAGTAAACTTAAATAGAAATGAGCCGGCCATATTTTTTTTATAGGATAGGGTGACAAACGAGCACACAGTCCACCCGATGGTAAGTGGTTGCTGTGGCCCATAGACATCTACATCCATCCTCGATTACGAATCAAAATGCAGATGCGTTGTCACCCGTGAGGACTAAGACGGAATGCCTAGTTTCCAGTAAAAAGGGTCTCCGGTTCTCTACACTCACCATACGAAATACAGCAGCATTAAGCTACTATTTCACGCTGGTATTCTGTGAGAGCATATTGTTCGAACGAACGACTGACAACCGATAGGTAAGAAACGTTTTCGAGCGGCTGCCTCGTACCAGTCAAGCGAAGTGTATACCTTCTACTAGTAGGACGTCCCACCACTAAATGGAGATTCACTAAATGGAGAGAATAAGATGAACTGTAGGCTTCTTCGTACCACTATATTTTATATAACGTTAGGCTGTCGGTGTAACTAATTGGCGAAATGACTCAATGTTATTACATTATCATGAATTTTTCAACGACAGTCCATTTTATAGAAGCTAAGCCCCAAAATCTGTGTAGCGTGACGAAAACTATTTGAAAGTTATAACTTAATAACTTGTTGCAACGTAAGCATTTGTAGTTAATAGCGCATTGCAGTACTACGAGGTAGCGCAGGGATATTTGCATTGAATTAGGTAACTCTGTTTGTTAATAGTCGTAGTAATACTACCTTAATAAAAAGAAAGAGTAGAGTAGAGTAGAAACCTAGCATTGCCCACCCTAGCCAGGTTGAAAGCTTGGCAGAACCACTGTTTGTTATTACAATAAATAAAAGATATTTGAGTGTTCGATGTTGATAGGTATTCGAAACGGTATCCCCGTTTGTGAAATGATGAGTGAAATGATGACTAGCTGAACACAAACTGACGTTTATTAGTGATCGTACATACAATACGAACGCCACCACAACCTGTTATACATATAGCTATATACGATTATGTAACAAGAGTATAATTACATGTTCTTGTTGTAAAATTGAAGTGAAAAACAAACTTACAGTCCATCTGAACAAAGAAGGCTGGTGATTTATTGTCACCGACCGAAACATAGCAGTACAAGCACTTTATTTGGTATTTCCAGTCAGTACTGGTTTACATAATGATTTATTATGTTCGAACGCTACATATTGATTAAAAGTCCCCCGTGACCATGGGTGCTGGAAAGCACCCGAAACGTCGGGAATTAAAAATTAAAATTAAAATTAAACGCGATAACATCCGTAAAAGTATTTTTAATCAAAGTTCAAGCACTGTTAGTTCACAACAGAATTATGTATAAGATTAGTACCTACCCAAACGGCGTAATAGGCAGAAAAAATATTATGGTTTATTTTCAAGGTGATATGTGCATTATCACCTTGAAAATAAACCGTAACATAATTAAATGCTTTATTTTAAAATAATATACATCAAAAAGGACACAGTAAGATTCATAATGTAGCAGCGTTGATATTCAAAAGGACCATAATGTGAGTTCATAAATGACGAATGGAATCATGCTCAACTTCTAAATAAGCACTTACTCACACATTTTACCCTTTCGTTCTTTATCAGCCCGGATGAGTTTACAACTGGACACACACAGAGTCACCTAAAAGTTATTGATTTCGAATGAATTTAGATGTATTTTTTCATAGAATGTGGTTGACAAACACACAGTCCACCCGATGGTAAGTGGATGCTGTGGCTGTACATTTATCCTCGACTAAGAGTTAAAATGCAGATGCGTTGCCAGCCCTGAGGACTGAGATGAAATGCCTCGTTTCCAGTAAAAAGGGTCTCCGGTTCTCTACACTCACCATACGAAACACAGCATTACTGAACTGTTATTTTACGCTGGTATTCTGTGAGAGCGTGGTCCATCCCCGGTCGAGCCGACCCATTAGTACTACAACCATAATATAGCTACAGAATGACTCTACCACGTAAAATGCATATGTGTATGAGTGCATAATCTTATAATAAGAGTAAGTATAACATGGTTTTTGCATCACTCAAAATATCTGCAGCGTATTTCATGCTTTGAGGTATGCAGTATGCAGTATTAAATGCGTAATTCAAGCATTTAATACATATGCATACACATTGCATACTTATTTAAATACTTTATAACATTTAAAAGTTTCTTAAAATAATTTAATTTTTTGTTAGTTATTTAATTTAATTGTAATTTTATTTTATTTGCAGTTTTAATTGTTAATTTTTTGGCGTAAGGAAAAACTTTGTTAAATCTGCAATCCTGAAAACATCATTAATAATTCAAACAAGATCATGTTTATGTATGTAGGAAAAGTACCGTCTTTCGTGCATCATTTCAAATAAAGAGTAAACTTCTGCTGTAGTAATAGTACTTTTACTTTTAAACAATAGATTCTAAAGATATGTCACAAATAGAAACTATGCGATTATTCCTGAACTTTATTCATAATATATTACACCAAACGTTTCCTGAGCAGTATTGGCAATCACAAAACAAGAAAAGTGTTCATACTTATTATCTATTACTACAAAATAATTGCCACGTATTAATTTATTCTCACCGCTATGTTTTATTATGGCCCAGTGTCATGCTTCAATATTATCCTAATTGCCACCAAAATATGTCCCATTGCACAGACAGGTATTATTTGTGTAAATTAAAATAATATTGTAAAATAACACAAAAAAAACTATCGATATTTAATTTCATTTTCTAATTAGCATTAGGACGACGCTGTCTGTCTCTGAGGTTAAATCTACGGTACAGCATCAGTCATGGCATTAAATGATTTGGATGTGAAGGAATCGAGAGAAGTGTGTCAGGATCGTACCGAATAGAACTACCCCTCTCGGTAACAGACTTGAGAGTTTATGTGTAATGTATGTAATATTAAGTAAACATTAAGACAGCGGCATTGTAACTGTTGCATAAATGCTGACCGCTTGACCAGGGAATGACCACTCACACACAGATTACAAACATAAAATAGCACCTTAATACTGCTGTGTTTTATGTGTACGGTGAGCAGCGAGAACCAGAGTATTTCACTCGACTAGTTAAAGAAGATTGATACGAATTCTGTTTCTGTAGTGACCCCCAGATCGATAACAACGAGTTTACTCTTATTAAGATGAAATATCGGTCAAGACATGCACAACCAGTAGCGTAGGCCCACCATACACCTCTACATCTCCATTTGGACAAAAGTAAGAATGAAGGATTCGAATCCGAATAGAGGATTCCCCCTCTATACCGGATTCCTATGGGTAAACCAATTTGAAATCCTACGTACTCCAGATTCCTGCCAAACACAAAGAGACTTGTCCGCTGTCACGATCAAGCAGATTAATTTAAGCTATATGTGTATTGACTTAGAGATGTAATATAGCTTTTAGACGTTGTATTGTTATAGTATTTTTATAGATATACAGCGAAAGCTCGTGTTGGATTCTTCGGTAGTATATAAACACGTCGTCGGATAAACCATGAAAGCCTCGCAAAATGCAGTCGGACCGCTGTGCGCAATTCTTGAGCTTTTTGCGCATTGTATAAATATACAGAGCTTTTAAACGATACAAAATAAATGAAATCCGTATTTAACTAATTTAAGCCGATCGGTAATCTTTTGATCTTTAATGTAATGAGGAATTATATTGATTATGTATGTGATTGAGATAAAGTATGCTCGATTGAGATCACCGTACACAAAAGGTATTTCACAAAATAAATATCTAGCAGATTTTTTCCGTAACTGTCTGGTTTATACTTAATTATCTCGCAAATTGTTTATAAAAAATCACGATTACTTTTAAAAGGTACCGCTCGGTGGCGGCGTATAGAAAAAATTATCCCATTTCGTTTCGTGGTATTTACTAAGAGACGATTATGGTATTTATGCATGGACATGTTTGCTACGTTAAATTTATTCTCATTTGATGTAATTAAAATATTTTATCAGAGTGATTTATCCCGTAAAATATCACAGTATATAATAGTAATGATTTTCATCCACAGTTACATTTTACTAGATTACTACAACTTTATTTACATTATAACACATTATTTATTAATATAATTTTGTTATTATGAATATAATATTATTATGAATATAATAGAGGTCATCGAGTATGATGGTCAATGCCGTTACAATATGAAATAGAGCAGATCCGGCGATTTTACAAGCTTGCTATTTGTAGCAGAACGTGTGACGAACCCATATAGCAGTGTGTGACATATGATGTGTGCATACTATAATATGATTTTCACATGCTAATTATACAATGTTCAATATCTAAAAGATATACGAAAAAGATCTTATGACATCCGATAGATGGCGGTATAACTATCACGTTAAGATTAGACCTAAAGTTTTTTATAGAATAAGGGTGACAAACGAGCTCTCAGTCCACCTGAAGGTAAGTAGATGCCATATTTTTTAATAGGATAGGATGACAAACGCGCACACAGTCCACCTGATGGTAAGTGATTGCTGTGGCCCATAGACATCTACATCTATTCTCGATTACGAATCAATATGCAAATGCGTTGTCATCCATGAGGACTTAGGTGGAATGCCTCGTTTCCAGTAAAAAGGGTATCCGGTTCTCTACACTCACCATACGAAACACAGTAGCATTAAGCTACTATTTGACGCTGGTATTCTGTGAGAGCGTGGTCCTTCCCTGGTCGAGCCGACCCATTCGTGCTACAACTATACTACTAATATAACTGCAGCATGGCTCTACGACGTAAAGATCTATAGATAATAAACATCTACACCTATCCTAGATTGATAACCAAAATGCTAGAACGCCTTGTTTTCCGGTAAAAAGGATCAGATCCAGAGAATCTTTTTTACTGGAAACAAGGCTTTCCATCTTAGTCCTCAGGGGTGACAATGCATCAGCATTTTGATTCTTAATCGTAAAATTGTAGATGTCTATAGGCCACAGCATCCACTTATCATCGAGTGGACTATGGGATCGTTTTTCATCCTTATTCTATAAAAAAACCAAGAATTTCCCCATTAAATGAGCTTACAAGCTGATGAGTCCATAGAAGCAATTAAAACAATCTTTGGCGTATAATACCTTAGTTTCATAGAAGGTATGTGATAAGGTATTGGTATTACTTCTCTTGAAGCAATGAGAGGCCTAAACCACCTAAAGTTAACAGTAAGCGTGTAAGATGTGATCGATTGATATGGGTGATGATGATGATATACGATAATCATCATCACCATGCAACCTGTAGCAAATACTTTAAGTATCTATTTAAATTCACTCCATTCATGTATGTTTTGTTATATTAACGTTTTACAACAAAATAAAATCTGACTATAAAATTATACAGTTGTTAAGCTTCAACAATTAATTAATAATGTAAAACCTTAAAAAATGTCGTTATGTAGCCATGTGCATTACTTGTTTGTTGAATAATTAAACAACACGTTCAAGGTAAAAAAAAACGAATACATACATATATTATTAACTATTTTAGTAATTAATAAGCGGCCATTTTTTGATTTTGGATATTCTACAATTTATTTTTAAGTTTCTTCAGTCACGCCGGTCAATGCACTTGGCATTGAAAGATATGACATCTGTGTCAAATTCTATTTATCGGTCATGACATATTTATAGATTTGAGCCATGCTCCAGCTATATAGTGGTTGTAGTATGAATAGGTCGGCTAGACCGACGAAGATCTCTGACACTCTCACCGTACACCTGCGTAAAATAGCAATTTTATGCTGCTGTGTTTCGTATTGTGACTGTAGAGAACCGTAGACTCTTCTTACTGGAAACGACACATTCCATATAAGTTCTCGGGGGTAACAACGCATTTGTATTTTGAATTTTGATTCTTAATCGAGAATGGATGTAGATGTCTGTGAGCCATCGCACCCACTTACGATCAGATGAACTGTGTGCCAGTTATTTTTGTTATCCTTATTTTACATTCGTAATTTTCATAGTACGTGAGCATTTATATAAAGTAGAGACGGTTAATTGCAACTTTAAGTGCTTATTATCTACGTGCTCAGCAGTGAAGGAAAACATCTTTTGAAAACCTGAATGTCTGAGAAATGTCAAAAATTATTAAAATACTTTAAAGGAATGTCATCGCCAACACAACTCCGTAGCGCAGTGCCTTAGCAATGAGTTGCAGCGCTGACGGCCGTGGATTCGAATTCCGCACGAAACAAACACTTTTATGGCCTGCAAAAAATTTTGCCGGGTCTGGACGTTTGTCCTTGTGAAATTCATATAAACAAACTGATACAGGTGAAAATCCTAGTGTGGAGGTAACGTTTTTAAACAAAAATAGCACTTGTCTAATTGTTACGTTACCCTTTCGGTAACGATAAGAGGCCTGTGTCTAGCTATGAGACGTATATAAGATATTTCCTTTACATTCTTCTTCGTTAGCCTGCTAAAGATTACTGTTAAACATGTTTCTGTTAAAGGGGGGTTCTGGATTGACAAACACAGGACATTACATCTCGCAGATTCGAAGATTCTTCTTATCGCTGGTCTGGGTATTTTACTGCTAGCGTCAACAAGATGGTTATACCGACGTCTTTCGGAAGCTAAAGATCTTTCTAGTATTTTCCGAAGTCGTCTTTTATTTGGATTTCCTTAGCCGCAAACAAACGGCACTTAATTTTTTTTATATAGGATAAGAGTGACAAAAGAGCGCACAGTAAACCTGATGGTAAGTGGATGCGTGACCTATAGACATCTACATTTATTTATCATTTACTTTTACTTAATCTAAAATACGTGGTAGATCCACGCTGCAGCTATATTATGGTTGTAGCAAGAATGGGTCGGTCCGACTGGGGAAGGACCACGCTCTCACAGAATACCAGCGTAATATAGCAACTTAATACTGCTATGTTTCGTATTGTGAGTGTAGAGATCCAGAGACCCTTTTTTACTGAAATGAAGTATTTCATCTTATTACTCAGGGGTGACAACGTATCTGCATTTTGATTAGTAATCGAGGATAGATGTAGATGTCTATGGGCCACAGCATCCACTTACTATCAGGTGGACTGTGTGCTCGTACATCAATACAATCAATGAAATGTCTTGCTTTACACTGAGTAATTAAATATAAAACCACACTAAAACCATCACAACATCATTAAATTCCTTTTTTTGAGTGTTTTTTACATAAATGAGCGTACAGACTACCTGATAATAAGTGGATACTGTAGCCAAGAATCAAAATGCAGATGCGTTGTCACAACTGAGGACTAAAATAGAATGCCTCGTTTCCAGTTAAAAGGGTATCCAGTTCTTACTCTCGCCATACGAAAAACAGCATCATTAAGCTGCTATTTCACGCTGATATTCGTTAAAATGTGGTAGTACCCCGGTACATTTTTGCTACGACCATGATAAAGCAGCAGCATGCCTCTAACAATATCTTAACAATAGCCATCATTTTCCTTGTTGCTGTGTATTGGAGTCGTAAAAAAGTCCACTACCCTGTATCATCGTGGTTGTCATAAGTGGCAATATAGGGAGCCTGAAACAGGATATGGGACGTGCATATACATATAGCAACTATGGAAAATATCCCACAAATGAGGCAATCTACGCAGGAGGCTTAAATTCAGCACTGGATTCGGGATGGGCCATAATGTGTGAAAGAATGATTGAAAAACTTGTCAGTCAAATGTTTCGCATACTATCCATCTTTTATCGAGAACTCACAGACAACTCATATGCTTATAGTAAAATAAAAATATCAAGCTACCATTTAAGCAGTGTACACCTGTTGGGTAGCAATGATATAAAAGTTTTAATTACATTTAGTTTTACATGAATTCCAATTATGTACGTTGAGGATTGTTTACAACGAGACACTCGTTTCTTTGTAACGTCACACCAGTTTTCCCTGAGGGGACAGTAAACCCTTTAGGCATAAAATGTTCATAATTAATTGGTGTCATATAAAACGTGGTAGAGCCATACTGTAGTTATATTAGCAGTATAGTTGTAGCACGAATGGGTCGGCTCGATCGGCAAGTACCATGCCCTCACAGAATACCGGTTAATCTAACGCTGCTGTGTTTCGTATGGCGAGTGTAGAGAACCGGTGACCCTTTTTATTGGAAACGAGGCATTCCATCTATGTCCTCACGGGTGACAACGCATCTGCATATTGATTCGTAACCGAGAATAGATGTAGATGTCTTTAGGTCACAATGTCACCCTATCCTATAAAAAAATACGTTTTTTTTAAATGAATTCAAACATTTTAAAAGAGCGCAATCTCCAAAAGTTCGTCATAAGTTGTTAGGTTATTCGCGTAAGGTGGGGGTACTAGAGAATCCCTCATTTCATTTCGTCCCGTAAATGGGAAATCCTAAACAGGTATCATAGCACAAGACTGATGATGTTATAGATAACTTGTTGACGCTAGATATGAAGTACCCTGACTGACATCGGAAACCAGTTGACGTTATTTTCTGCCACTGAGCCGCCGTATGAGAAACAACAAATCCTATCTACAGTGGAAGAGGTCCGTGTGTATCTCGTGGACTTTTATTTTCGGAATAATGGTTTACATAAAAAAACAATTTCGATATTCGAATTCTTTTTGCTGCAACAACTAATTCTATCACATTTCTTGATTTAAAATTAAAAAAGTCCATGATGCAATATTATCCGTAATTCTTACCATAAAATTTATATTTCTTTCTAAAACTACAGTAATTTGCAATCAAAGCCCATATTATCATAAACATCTATAACTAAACCACAGCCATCTTTTACTTTCTAGTTCAAGATTTTCTTATCATTAAATATATCTTATCATTTAGCGCATGAAAAGTAATTGAAATTTTGTTTCCAATTGTAAATTTCAGAGTCTACCAGTACTCTGTTTCGTGCTACTGTCTGAAATCTGTAAGCCTCCGAGGCGGGATGAAAATTTGAATAACAAGCTTAAGCTGTACTGACAAAAAATTACTGTATCGGTATTAGACTCACAATATTGTCCCTGATTGTGTCGGATGTTTCAATCACTCATCAATCCAAAGTAATAAACTATCCTATAAAATACTTCAATGTCTTATAAACGGTTGTAAGTATGAAAGCCAACCGCGGCATTGTAAAGGAACTTAGAGATGTAACTTACGATAATAACAGATTTATTAGCTGAATTAATATCTGAGTCATCATTTTATGGTTCAATAGGATGTACTATTTTTTGTTCGAACACAGTTTCACTTAATGAGATTGAAGTCAGTCGGACATTAAAATAAAACAAAAATATATATATACTCAATTATTTTTTGGAAAATAAATACATAAAAATAAACTTAATAAAAAGTGACGGGTGAATTGAGTAGGCATAACATATCTCTGGACTTAAGACTGACGTTAAATATTGAAATATGAATATAAAATAAGTACTGTACGTGAGGGTAATATGTCGTCTTAGGCTGTGCCGCCTTATCAAACCAAAATTAAGAGGAGGGCAGATACAAAAAAAAGCAAAGCCATACACTATAACTAATATATTACAAAAACAACAGCAAACAGGCTCTGGCAATAATTAGAAACACTTCGAGAAATCAACTTAAAAAAAACTGTATAGTCAGTTTTTTAGTTCATAATACTAAAGTCGACTAAAATATTTACTATAATTTCAACTGTCAAAATGGCGTCGATAAAGCAGCCCTCTTTCGACCCTTTTATTATTTGATTGCCTGATGAAGAGCTATCGTATCACAGAACCATTTATGCAAATAAGGCTATAGGTTTTGAGTTATAAGAATGTGACCAAATTAACCGGATGACCTTACTACCCTCACGTACTAAGTATATAATTTTTATTGCACTAAATAGCTTACCTAAAGCGAGACCTAAAACGTCACGAGTTTACAGCATTTTGATAATAAAAAAATATTATGAAAAATCAATGACCTTCATACGTGCATTAATACACAGATATATTTTCGTTACAATATCTTCTTCCAGAGAGGATTTCGGTTTAGATCCCAAAAGGACTACAGTCCCTTGCTTCGAGTCCTGTGCTGACCCAGAGCGTTTTGTCGCACTTCACATCATTCACATGTTTTCGAAATATGTTTTTAACTTCTATATTTTTAAAGTAAGCAAATTTACTGCTTATATACGTCCCACTACTGGGCACAGGCTTCCTCTCATGTCTGAGAGGGTTTTAGGGCGAGGAAATGTGCGCAGCGCTGCCGCAGTGCGTGTTAGCGAACTTTTTTATATTTGATTTTTTCTTATTTCTCAGACTTTATATTTGTTTTACAGCGCTGATTTTTTAACAATTTCATTAGAGCTATTACGATTTTATTGTAATATAGCATGAATTTTCTTGATTAAAACTTACCGTTCTATTCGTTCACACTGTTTTATGAGTATAATTCAGTTTCCTATCGTCGTAAGAAGTCTTTAGAACTGGTTCTTGCATAAGGAAACGTTCATGGGATCGGATATATTAGTAATCACGCAAGCTATCAACTGCCAGCAACTTCCTGCTTCCCGTCCATTTCGTTTATTTTTTTTTTAGATTCTGTAGTTTTATGTGATAAATTGTAATACAAGTCTTGGAATAATAATATCATTGCTTTCTTGCTTGACGATTTCGCGACCTATTTGCTAGAGAAGAAGTTAGTCTTTAGGTATTTGTGTCATAAATAATGACTCCGCTTCTTTTCGTCGGGATATCCATCGAGAAAACTGTTACTTACCATTTGAAAAATTAAAAAAATTATAACATTTGCCGAGTTAACGTGTGTGAGGTGCGAGGCATTTGATACTTGCCAAATTGAACATATTATTTAGCTCTATGAATGGTCGGAGCGTTTTATAGATTTTCTTGGTTTGTGTTTATATATTTTATATAATGTTAAATTGTTACTGTTTGGAGACAATAAGTCTACTTCTGCTTCTTCTCACAAGGTAAGGATTTTTGAAGCAATGGTGTAGTTTTTTGTCTTTCAAAAAAAATTGTATATAATAATTTTGAATAAAATATTTTGTTTTTAACTTTGACTTCCTTAATTTCTTATATATTTAGATGAGGTTGGTTACCCTTTTGATGAATCCTACGCATTATTTACATAAGTTGAGCCAAGACTGTTTTAAGTTCTGTACAACTATTAATTATTATTTATGTAACCAACGCATACACCAAGTGTTTAACAAGCAGTCTAATGTTAATAAATATGAATAAATTTTAATATATTTTGCTAATAAATTTAGATTGTGCCATGTAACATGAAATCGGACTTTTTAAAAATACGTAATTTTTTTAATAATATAAATGAAAAGCCACCTAAGTTCCAAAACAGGTAGAAACTTTTTACTAAAATTATAATTGTAACCTGTTAGAAATTGACTTGAATATTTTGAAGAATATTAAAATAAATTAACTTAGTTTTCACTAATGTTAACACTAAAGTTTGTGTTAACATTAGTGTTAAAGTACTTTAGAACTGGAAACTTGTAAACGATTTAAAAAAATAAAGTTAAAATTTTGAAAATAAACTCTTTGCCAATATTATTGTGTATGTATTAATTTGTCATTTGTTTATGATTTGGCAAATTGAAAATTGTCTGTGTCACGATCCTCCTTCACCACGACAACGCTTCGTCGCACACCGCCAAGTCAACAATCGACTACTTGGCGACCTCAGACGTGGAATTACTGGGTCGCCCGCCCTACAAACCCGACCTCGTACCTTGTGATTTTTATTTATTTCCGAAAATAAAAGAAACAATTAGAGGAAAACGTTTTACGGACGCCGAGGAACAGTCGGTGCGTTTCAAAACTCCGTCGAAGAGGGTCTCTAAGGACGAGTGGGCAAAGTGCTAAAATCTGAGAAAATGAGGGATTCCATCGGATGCAACGATGTATTTATGTAAATGGACACAATTTTGGAAAGATATAATAAAACAAATAACTTGCTAGTTTTTGATTTTCTAAGAACTTTCAGTGTCACCCATGGTGCGTTTTAACTCGTCACTTTGAATACTAAAATAATTATTTTGATTTCATAGATTAATACGTGAAGTCTTTCCTGTTTGTACCATTACATTTCAAAACAAACTAACAATTATACTGTTAAGTCGTATCCATTGACTAAATACATGCTGTACACCTTTCTATTGCGTTACATTATGTAATTAAAGTATCATTTAAGTGATCAACCGATGAAGCAATGTAAAATTATTTATTCAAGGAACTGTGTCAAAATTGTGATAAAGTTGAAATATTAATAGTGGTGTCATTTAGTATGATGCAATCATAACACTTAGAAGAATATATTTAAATCTAGAAGATTCTGTAATTAAAAAAAACATTACCTTTGCGAAAAAAAAATTCTTTTAGATTTTAAATATCTGTTAAGACATGGCAAATCGATGGAAGCTGTTACGGGGATATTTTAAATATTATTTCTTTCTTCAGTCGGTTTTTTATTTTTTAAGTTTAAGATCACGATATTAATATGGAATATCTTATAGATATATTAAAAAACATTCCCTGTTTCAAACCTTAGGGTAAAAACTTTTTAAAAATGTATACGGGCCCACCCTTAATTATAAATTAATTAATAAAGGAAGAAACGTAAAAATAAGTTAACCGTTTCTCTCAGAATCGTTGAAACTACAAAAAAAATACGGTCGAAGAACGTAAGAGAAAGAAGAGAGTAAAGAGAAAGAGAAAATGTAGAATCTTATTGTTTTTGTAATCAGTGAAAAATTAGATTTATTTTGGTTACATCAACACCATATATACAACATGTAACAAAAACCCTGTGGTTCCCGTTAACTGCGTTGTCAGAGTCGGTATCCAAGCATGTAGAAACAATTTTTTTAAAAAAACACATTTAAAAAATTTACTTTAATGAAAAAAAAATTTTTCTGCAAATTGTTTGTGGTTTTATTATCTCTGCATTGGCCGAGGAGTTAGAGGATTGTCAAAGTCCCCGCAATACCGATACTCGTGCGAGTTAGAGGAAATAAAACCACGTACAATTTGCAAATAAATTTTTTTTTCGTCAAAAATAATTTTTTAAATGTGTTTTTTTTTTTGAAAAAAAATATTTCTATACGCTTGGATACGGATTCTGATAACACCCCTAACGGGAACCACAGGGTTTTTGTTACATGTTGTATATATATATATATATATATATATATATATATATATATATATATATATATATATATATATAAATGTTTTATTCGCATTAAAAAAAAGCACATTCCACACTTGGCTACTATCAAATACGATATTCCGCTACCGATTAATCAAACGCAGTCTGCATGGACGAAAGCGGCTTATCTAAATTAATTGTCGATACTAAAAAGCAGAAAATGATAAAATTGTACAAGTCTAAGTAATAGTGTCATTTTGCATAACATAACTTAATTACCTTGCTAATTGAAAACCATTAACACGATTCCTTTACTCTGCAACACGTATTGAGGCTAATATATCTAAATATTCTACTACTGGTGATTTTGATACAGAGCAGCCCAGAGCAGAGCAGCAGCATTATTTTGATGAGTGAACAGAACGTAAAACCAATGTTATGATAATAATGAGGTATCCCATCCTTAGTTTTCAGAAGTAGAAATTCATCTTTGGCCTTTATTGTTTGTAATTGTGCGAGCGACAAATTCATAAATCGGCTAAAGGAGTCATTCACCACCGTTAGAAAATTTTGAGTCTTAACGAAGTATTTTCTTTTGTCAATCTAATATTAACTATCCCATCTTTAATTCTAATCATGTACAAGCACTTCAGAGAAGTCTATTTTCTTCTACTTTATGAGCTCTGAGTACATTTCTATAGGCAAAAGTCTCAAGGATGAACGAATAGGTAAGCATTTCCTGAATTGTTTCGTATGTGTACATGTACATGAGTGCAGAACCAAGGAACAGAGCAGAACCAATTATCGCACTGACAAAGCTTCTTTGAATGCCCCTCGTATATGAGGGAGATTTTCTTAAAAAGTCTAATATTTTAACTTTTTTAACTTGTCATGTCTATAAAAAATATATACAAATATAAAAGAAATATATACAAATTCGTTTCACTTGATATCCAACTAGTAACTAAAAACAAAATAACTTCATCAACCAATATATTCACGTTATGGTGCATGTAGAATATTTAAGTCGAAATTTCTGACCACGGAGCCTTACGTAAATCCCATTTATTATTCTTCACGTTGTCTTAAGCCTTATTAAAATATGTACAATGACGATTATAGCCTGTACTTTTTGGAAGAATAGGTATAAAGTCTGGGTGGAAGTGTGTTCTTTCCCATGGGTTTAAACGTTTGACAATGACATTGGTATGAAGCGGTATTTTTCCCAGAATAAATACCATGAGAGATTTTCGTATGGGGCAATGTTCGACGAAATCGAATTTTTAATAGTGTCTAAGCTTATATTCAATTCTATTGAAAGTACATACGCCATGACAGTTTGCGCTTGCCTTTTATAACATTTTAAGAAAGAAATTAGACATATTCCTTTCTTTGCAGGTGTATTTTCTTAAGCTAGTAACCATCGCTGGTCTGGATATATAGCAAATGACATGGTCATACCACCATTTATTTTTATTACCTACATTCAATATATTTATATATCATGAGATCATGTTGAAATGTCTCAAGAACGGCTCTTTTACGATATCTGTAGGACGAGGTCTACTGATGCTCGCCCGGCTGGACAAAGATCTTTCTGCGTTACCGCTTCGTCAATTGACTTATGTACCGATTTACATACTGGTAACGCCAGTTAACAATCTACTTTATCAACATTACATTACATATCGCATTGAGTTCGTCCTAAGTTATATCTACTTTATCAACATGACTAGTGCATATTTTTTGTTTCCTTCCTTCCTTCCATTTCCTACCGCACGCGCTGCCGCCGAGGTGAAAAAGAGGATCTCGGCGCGCGTCAATATACTAAGTGATATTACGCCATCCGCAGCGCACGGCCACCCGTCGCGTCTTATGTAACCGCAAACCGCGCAGGACGAACATTGAGTTCTCCTGTTTATGTTTAATATTCACCGCATCAGACATTGTGTCTTTGTAACTCATAAAAGTGTGAGACGCCCCCGTAAGGGCAAAGGTGGAGAGTGTGGGACTTCACGAGACTGTTCCGAGAGTGCGTGTGCGCCGAACCACGTGGCGAGCTTGCTGTATAGCAGACACTCCAGGAGGAAGGCGCGGCAGCCCTCATCAGGTCAGTGCGTGCTATCCCACCTATTTATTTTCCCCTTTGCCGTATGCACCAAAATTACAGTCCACTAAATCTTTATCGAAGATACCTTAAGTTACTGGCGTCTCCATTTTTAATGGTCCTTCGAGCCGGATTGACCTTGACCTTCCATTTTTAATGGTCACTTCTCGCTGGATTGACCTTGACTTTCCGCCCTTATTAGATCGTTATCGTAATAAGCGTTTATATAATTAATTATTTATATTTTAATCCGACTTCGGATTAACCCCGCCCTTATTAGAACACTAGAATAGGTCCTAATAGGTGACATTCATAGTAATTTTAAAACTATATTCATAGAATGAATAAGCATATAATTATCTATATAAATTATTTGTTGTATATTCACATCACGTCATCAACTTTTAACTACATCTATAGATTATACTGTTAAATTACATTTATTATTTGCACATATATTTAAGCATTATATTCGTTGTAAATAACTTCATAATTATTATAAAAGTTAACAATTAAAGTTCATCGTTAACAAAACTAATATTTAATAATTCAACCGCGTAGCGAGGTCGCTTACAGACTACCCGCTTATAATTATATTATTTTAGCCGCATAACTTAAGTTGTAATGCCGCCTAAAAAACAAATAGCATCGAATAGTAGCGATTCCTCGGATAATGAGGGCACACCTGATGCTGAGTTGGTTTTATTGTTAGCTAAACGAGATGCTTTATTTGAAATAGTGCAAAAAATATATGATATGTCCTCGGACATCCACATAAACACTTCCACGATGGAGCGTTTTCTTGATGGAAGTTCTAATATTAATGCTTTACGTATTGAGTTTAAACAGGTCTTAGATAATTATAATTCACATTTATTAAAAATAAACCCTATTGCTAAACCTGATTATAACAGCCTCATTGCGTTTGAGTCTCTTTGCGGTAGAATAAATAGGCTTTATTTACAATATTCGCAATCTAATTCACAAAGTACTAGTACACCATCTAAAGCCAGATTCTCACTTCCGCCTATCGAACTTATGCCATTTCGGGTGACATTCGCTCATGGCCTTTATTTTATGCTAGCTTTAAATCAACCGTCCATGAAAACACATCGCTTACCGACGCTGAAAAGTTATACTATTTGCTAGGTAAACTAACGGGCAAAGCCCTATCTGTATGCTCAGGTATAACTCCTTGCGCTGAAAATTATAAAATTTTATTGCAAGCACTCGTTGACAAATATGAAGACCGGCGTATGCTAGCATCTACATATATTAATCAGATGTTCGAATTTAAGCCATTGCAATCGGCCACCGCAAATAATTTTGATTTATTTACTGATAACTTTATAAGTGCAGTGCGCGCTTTACAAAACTTAAAGTTAGATAATCTCGCGGACTTAATTGTTCTTCATATCGCGCTTAAGAAGCTGGACCCGGATACCATTCGCTCTTTCGAATATAGTCATAACTCGATGGTACCTACCTTTGATGATTTAGTAAATTTTATTAAGACCCGCTCCAAAGTTTTGCAACGCACCGATTCTAGTACAAATTCTAATAGCGCACCAAACAATCGACGAGGTAACGGTAATAATCGTCGCTGTAATAATACTTCGTCGCCGAAGTATCAGGCGTACGTAAGCACGACGACTACTTGCTCAAAGTGTCTGTGCGATAATATTGTGCATCAACACCTATTTAAGTGTGCAGACTTTAATAAAATGACGCCGCAGGAACGATTTAAATGCGTAAAGAGTAACAATGCATGTGTGAATTGTCTCAGTTTAAGTCATCGAGTGTCTAGTTGCTCTTCAAATTATAGTTGTCGAGTTTGTAAATTTAAACATCACACATTGTTGCACTTCCACCGCAGAAGCGATAATGCTTCCCCTGCGCTGGCGCGTTCTCCACCGCTTCAGCCAGTTACACTGAAGTCTACAACCCCCGCGCCCGCACACTCGCCACCCCTCACCGCAGGTGCGCGTTCAGACGTCGCGCTGTGTACTTCGTTCAAGAATGTTTCTCAACGTTCACCGCCTCCCGCGCGCGCAAGTCGTTCGCAGAGAACTGTTTTATTATCAACCGCTCAAGTATTTGCTTACGATGCTAAGGGAGAGAAACAAATTATTCGTATATTATTAGACTCCGCGGCTCAAAGCCATTTTATGACTAAAGAGTGCTGTCATCGTTTAGGCGTTCAACAACACGATACCGAATGTACTGTAGTAAAGGGATTCGGTGGAGTTGAAAAAATTGTAAAATCGAAATCGATTGATATTAAAATTTTCTCACGATTCGACTCGAATATTAACTTCAATATTTCAACGCTAGTTGTTGATCAAATCACCGACCTTTTGCCCACCGCTGTGGTAGACACATCTGTCTTATCACACTTCCATGGCATAAGACTCGCTGATGAATGTTATAGCATGCCTAATAAAATTGATGTTTTGATAGGCGCATCCCTTTTCCCGCACTTACTATGTCCAGACGTAATTTATTCGTCTAACGACTTGTCCGGGCCCTCGGCTTTGAATACGGTATTTGGTTACGTTATTATGGGCTCAGTGCCGACACTTCAGGTAAATCATTCTTTAACGTGCTGCTCAGTTCTAGAGTCTCATATCGTTGACAAATTAGTGCAACGATTTTGGGAGCTTGAACAGCCACCCTCCGCACCGCCCATTCAGTGTCCTTCAGACATTGAATGTGAAGAGTTTTATAAATCTACGACATCCCGCGATCCTTTTACTGGTAGATATATTGTTGGCCTGCCATTTAAAGATGACGTTTACTCTCTCGGAGATTCTTATGAAACCTCTCGACGACGATTCATGTGCTTGGAGAGGAAACTTCAAGCCTCGCCTACATTAAGGTTAGCATATGATGACGTCATAAAGGAATACTTAGCTAAAATTATATATCCCCCGCACCGCCGTATGGCTCTCATGAACCCGCTCCAATATATGTCATACCGCATCATGGAGTCTTACGCGAAGATAAGAAGTCAACGCGTCTGCGCATCGTCCTGGATGCTAGCAGTAAGACTAGCACTGGGCGATCATTAAATGATATTCTGCATTCAGGACCAAATTTGCAAAGCGACTTGTTCGATATAATTTTAACTTTCCGCTTACATCCAATCGCTATGACAGCCGACTGTCGCCAACAATTTCTGCAAATAGTTGTTCGCGATTCTGATCGTCGTTACCAATGCTTCCTATACCGCTTCCGTCCACAAGACCCACTTGTGTTATACCACTTCAATCGCGTGTGCTTCGGTTTAACTTCGAGTCCATACCATGCATTGCGCACGGTAAGACAGCTCATTGATGACGACGGCGCAAAGTATCCACTTGCGAGTCGTATCGCATTTACTTCGCTATATATGGACGACATCGCGTTCTCTATGCCCAGTGAATCCGAGGCCAGTGAGACCTCTCGGCAGCTGATAGACTTATTCAAGGGTGCCCAATGGGACCTGATAAAATGGCATAGCAACCGTCGATCTGTTTTAGATGACCTCCCTACTTCCCATAAAATTACAGGAGAAGTAGAGTTCGATAAATCAATGCCACATAAAATACTAGGCTTGCATTGGTCTACCAATAGTGACGCCTTTTATTTTAAGATATCTGTTCCCGCTGATGTGACGTGCACTAAGCGCGCCATCTTATCTACTGTCGCTCGCCTGTGGGACATAATGGGTTTCATTGCTCCCACAGTCGCGTACGCCAAATTGTTAATAAAGCAGCTTTGGCAACTTAATTTAGATTGGGACGACATACCACCACCGCCAATTATTAAGATGTGGAGGCAATTCTGTGCTGAATTACCATCTCTTAATGATTTACGATCCCGCGACATGTTGGTGTATCCAAAAACTGTACTGCGTCACTCCTGGGGTTTTCCGACGCCAGCGAGCACGCATACGGTGCCGTAGTCTACATACATGTAAAGAGCGTCAATGGTAACACCGTCCAGTTGATTTGTGCAAAGACTAAAGTCGCACCGACGAAACCACTATCTATTGCACGCCTTGAGCTTTGTGGAGCGGTTTTACTCTCAAAATTGCTTCGCAGAGTACTCGACAATTATTCTCTTGACCTTGCAATATCAGTCTATGCCTTTGTAGATATAGAGAAAGTAGCTCTGTACTGGATAAAGAGTTCGCCACACAAGTGGCAGACCTTTGTTGCAAACCGCGTTGTTCAGATTACCGACAATATTCGCGCTGATAACTTTTATCATGTCGCAGGTACTGAGAATCCCGCTGACATACTTTCACGTGGCGTTACGCCAAATAAATTAGTTTCAAACCCCCTGTGGCTCCATGGGCCTCAGTGGACTTCGTTAGATCCATCTCAATGGCCTCTTCGTACTTTAGACAATGAGGTTATTGCAAATATGCCTGAGAAGAAGATTTTGTCGCACACTGTGTGCACATCCGTCTGTAATTCTGCGATTTATGAGCTCGCACTCCGCATCTCTTCTTGGAGTAAACTTCTACGTATAATTGCGTACGTGTGTAAGTTTGCTAAATTATTGCCCCGCCGCAGCACTACTGTAGTGACTGCTGATGATCTCAGTTTCTCTGAGGTTATAATCCTCCGCGCCCTGCAAAAACAGCATTTTGCAGTGGAATATTTAAATATTGAAGGTAACAAACCTTGCTCGCCCGCTTTCAATCGTTTAAGGCCTTTTATTGAGAATGGTTTAATCCGCATTGGTGGTCGTCTTTCGAACTCCGCATTAGATTACACAAAAAACATCCAATTATACTCCCGCGCAGTGATCATGTAGTGAACATGATCATTGACTATTATCATATTAAAAATTTACACGCTGGGCCTGAATTGTTATTGTCATTACCCGCACCCAAAGTCAAATCTGACTCTACCAGTCTGTTACACAGGCATTCTTTACTGGATAAATTAGTTCAGTCGTTTTGGGACCGGTGGAGGACGGAATACCTTCACGGATTACAAGTTCGTCAGAAGTGGAACACCCCGTCTACGGCTATCGTACCAGGCATGGTTGTAATTATGATAAATGATAATGAACCGCCCCTTGCTTGGCCATTAGCGATTGTCGAGTCTGTTCATCCTTCGAAGGATGGCGTAGTTCGAGTAGTGACCGTGAGAACTACTAAGGGAACATATCTCCGTCCTGTTGCTCATATTTGCCCTCTCCCAAGACAATAAATCACGATTATTTTGATTATAATTAATTATCTAAATTAGGAATTAAGTCTATATTTATATATATTAAAAAAGTATTAAACCGCAATATTATATTTATGTATATATTTTCTCGCTTACCAAGTAAGGTTAGTAGATGAGACATGCGCATTGAGCGCATCCTCTCACTTTATATACCGCTTATTTATTTGTTTTCCTTTTACTTTCATATTACGGTTGTCTTTTAAAGGTGACCCTTTAAGGGCGGGAGGAAATGGTAACGCCAGTTAACAATCTACTTTATCAACATTACATTACATATCGCATTGAGTTCGTCCTAAGTTATATCTACTTTATCAACATGACTAGTGCATATTTTTTGTTTCCTTCCTTCCTTCCCTTTCCTACCGCACGCGCTGCCGCCGAGGTGAAAAAGAGGATCTCGGCGCGCGTCAATATACTAAGTGATATTACGCCATCCGCAGCGCACGGCCACCCGTCGCGTCTTATGTAACCGCAAACCGCGCAGGACGAACATTGAGTTCTCCTGTTTATGTTTAATATTCACCGCATCAGACATTGTGTCTTTGTAACTCATAAAAGTGTGAGACGCCCCCGTAAGGGCAAAGGTGGAGAGTGTGGGACTTCACGAGACTGTTCCGAGAGTGCGTGTGCGCCGAACCACGTGGCGAGCTTGCTGTATAGCAGACACTCCAGGAGGAAGGCGCGGCAGCCCTCATCAGGTCAGTGCGTGCTATCCCACCTATTTATTTTCCCCTTTGCCGTATGCACCAAAATTACAGTCCACTAAATCTTTATCGAAGATACCTTAAGTTACTGGCGTCTCCACATACGATGAAGATTTATAGCTTTTCCCGTAAAACTTAAAAGCTGCGGCAAGGCAGATATGACCCATTCACACGTTTTTTTTTTATACAAGAGGGGGCAAACGAGCATGTGGCTCACCTGATGTTAAGTGACTACCGCCGCCCATGATCAACCGCAACACCAGGGGAATTGCAGGTGCGTTGCCGGCCCTTTAGAAAGGAGTAAGCTCTTTTCTTGAAGGTCCCTAGGTCGTATCGGTCCGGAAAAATCGCCGGTGGTAAATTATTCCACAGAGAGGTTGTACGCGGAAGAAAACTCCTTTTGAAACGTACAGTGGTGGACCGCCAAGCATCCAGATGGTGTGGATGGTATCGGGATGTTTGCCGCGTAGTGCGTTCACGAAATTTGGCGGCTGGGATTAATCCGAACAACTCCTCAGAGCTCTCTCCATGGTATATGCGAAAGAAAATACAAAGGGATGCAACATCTCTTCGCAGTGGCAGTGAATCGAGCCGATCGGAAAGACATCGGTCGTCGACGATTCGAGCCGCTCTGCGCTGGATGCGGTCAAGTGGAAGGAGCTGGTACTGGGGAGCCCCAGCCCAGAGATGGGAACAGTAAGAACAGAACAGAACCATGTGCGGCCGAACCTGCGCCTTGTAAAATTGCAGGCGGTGTGCCGGCATGAAATACTGTCCCGCTCTGCTGAGCACGCCAAGCTTTTTAGAGGCCAATTTGGCCTTCCCTTCCAAGTGACCACGAAACTGCACGTCACTCGATATGTGGACGCCGAGGATTCCGATACTGGCTGAGGCACAAGGGGAGTGCCTTGAAACTGAGGGGATACGACAAAGGGGTTCCTTTTAGCGGTTAACGCGCAAACTTGTATCTTCTGGGGGTTATACTGGACTAGATTTAGTCGCCCCCAATCCGAGACTCTGTCCAGCAGAGACTCGACTTCAGACACAAGTTTGTCCCGGCACTCAGAGACCTTTTCCCGAGAAATATTGGCTCGGCCGGTGTAAAGAGCATCACCAGTGCTGTCATCTGCATAGCAATGAATCTTACGGGTTTGCAACATATCATTGATATGCAGAAGAAACAGCGTTGGCGATAGCACGCAGCCCTGTGGAACACCAGCATTAATAGGCTTGCAATCGGAGCTTGCACCGTCTACAACGACCTTGATGCTCCGATCTGCAAAAAAACTGGTGATCCAATCGCACAATTTCTCGGGAAGCTCATAGGAAGGGAGCTTCGAAAGAAGCGCTTTGTGCCAAACCCGATCGAAGGCCTTCGCAATGTCCAAACTAACGGCCAATGCCTTCCCCTTGGACTCTACTGCCTCCGCCCATCTGTGAGTGAGGTAGACCAGAAGATCACCAGCTGACCTACCACGGCGAAAACCATATTGTCGGTCACTAACCAGCTGGTGATCCTCAAGGTACCTCATGAGCTGGCAGTTTACAATGGACTCCATTGTTTTGGAGAACAAGGAGGTGATGGCAATAGGCCGGTAGTTGGACGGGTCTGAGCGGTCGCCTTTTTTAGGGATCGGGTGGACGAAAGCCGTCTTCCATGATTTCGGGACTACGCATAGGGAGTAGGAGTACCGGAAAAGACGCGTTAAAACCGGTGTCAACTCTGGAGCACACGTCCTCAGCACAATTGGGGGGATTCCGTCAGGCCCACTCGACTTGTGGATGTCCAGGGAGAGGAGTACTTTGCGAACCGAGCGCTGAGTGAACTGCACTTCCGGCATGGAGCACTCAAACCGCGGGATGGTCGGCGGCGTACTCCCCCCGTCATCGAGAGTCAAGTTAGACGCAAAGAAAGAGCCTAGAAGATCGGCTTTCTCCTTCGCGGTGTGGGCCAGTGAGTCGTCCTCCCTGTGCAGAGATGGAATAGATGGCTGACAGAAATTCCCCTGGACAGCCTTGGCGAGAGACCAGAATGCACGGGTTCCAGAAGGAACACGAAGAGATGTGCTCTGACTTTGCCTTGGCAATGACTCTTTTGAAGGACCTAGAGGCGGAATTATACTTCTTTTTCAGAGCGCTGGTGCTTACATCCCTGGACGCTGATGCATCAGCCCAGGCTTGGTAGCACTTCTGCTTATAGCATGATGCTATTTTACAGGAGCTACCAAACCATGGCTAAGATTTGCCTCGAATGGGCACCACAGAGGAAGGAATAAAAATTTCCATACCCTGAAGTACCACATCAGCGACAGAATCCGCAACAACGTTGGGATCGTCCGGCGAGAAGCAAACCCGCCCCCAAGGGTAGGATGCAAAGAAAGACCGCATCCCATCCCAATCGGCTGACCTATAGTGCCAAACACGGCGGCAGCCTGCAGAATGCAACCGCGATTTCAGCGTGAGTGGCACCACACTCCGGACAATACAATGGTCCGAGGAGCCTAAAGGGGCGTCGACGGAAATCTGATATCCGTCCGGGTGAGAGGTCAGCAGAAGGTCCAACAGGGAAGGTGCATGATCCTCCACATCTGGAATCCGCGTAGGCGAAGTAACCAGTTGTGTCAGACCATATGCCAAGGCAAAATCATGAACAGATCTCCCCGCATGATCGGTTAAACGTGAACCAAGCCATTCGGCGTGATGGGCGTTAAAGGCGCCAAGGATCACGATCTCTGCGGAGTGGATCTGCTGTAGCAACGAATCTGCAGCCATTTGGACGTGGTCGAAGAGTCGGTCTGTTTTGACATTACCGCTATGGGACCTATAAAGGCACCCGTAGACGCGCCGATGGTCGTCGCTGTTTACGCGTAGCCAAAGGATGGACAGGTCCGAACCTTCAAGTCTGCCGAGGCGTCGAGAACAGATGTCCTCTCTGACGTAAACGCAAACTGCAGCCCGAGGCACAAAGGAGTGTTCCAGTTTATACCCTGGGTAGGATAGATACGAAACATCAGCCGGAGAGGACACCTGCGTCTCGATCAGAAAGAGCAGAGCCGGCCTCGCCATCTCGACATGGTAATGGACGGCGTTTAGGTTAGAGTGAAGTCCCCTGCTATTGCAGAAATTCACGGACAGTGTGGCAGGGGTCGCCTTGGTCTAGTTGCTCCGTTTGCCCCGTGCAGTTATAGTCTTGAGCGGAATTTTGCCCCCCCCCCCCAGAATACGCGGGGCAGCCTGAGCACCCACGCTCAGAAGTGGAGAAACATGGTCGTGGATGCTCAGCGAGGGATTCTCCAGGGGTGCTGGTACCCTCCTGGGGTAGTCTATCATTTAATTCCGCTACCATGTTGATGGGGGGGGATTTGGGCCTCCGGCCACCTGCACTCACCAGACGAAACGCGGAAGCAGAGCTTCCACTTCACGCCGGTATTCTGTGAGGTCGTGGTACCACCCCGGTTTGAGCCGGCCCATACGTGCAACAGCAAAGCTGCCGCGTGGCTCTACCACTGTTAAAAAAATTTACATACAGTATTTTTAAATAACCGTTTTTAAAACTATATAAAATAATTTCCTATTCAATATTGTATTATATTGTATATACAATGGATTAGAATAGAATATGATTTCTTTAATCAATATAGACTGATAATTATTGAAAGTCAATCTTTTATCAAACAAAAGAAAAACCAGTGCTTCTGAAATTTGATTAAAAAACTTAATCTGAAATAACATCTATATTATGAAATATTGCAAATTCTCTCGGCAATCCTTTAAATAAATAAATAAAAGTAGTTTTGTTACGCCTCCAAGTACACGAGTAACAAGCCAGAAATTAACACAAGACACCACCGCAACAACCGCAAGGTAATGCTTCATGATATTATTACCTTTCAATTTAGAAACAACCGACAAGTTAGTAATACTAATTCAGAGGAAACTGATTATTAATATTACATCTCATTTAAATAGTACAGCGACTACAGTTCTATGGTTGATTTGAACTACTTCGACTTAGGTTTAAATTAGTAAATATTTTACGTATTCGTTGATGTTTATCTCTTATCACCTAGTTTTTTAAGATCATATTATAATGTTATAATAAGAGCCGTGTATTGAATGTGAGCAATATGAGTTCAAACCCTGTCATTATGAAGCCACTTAGCCACTTAGTTAATAGCAAATTTTATCAAGTTTTAGCTAGTACTTAAGATTTTAGCAATTTATTTAACAAGCGAGTAGGTACTTAATAAATTAGTATTTACCAAATGCTAAAAAATATTCCCCCATCTAATGCTCTAGCAACGAATAATATTTCGATTTGGACTACCTATCTAAGTTTTTCTCTGTTGCAATTAATGTGTAATTCGAAGTTATTTATGTGCTATCAATCATTATATTTAATAAGTATCGTGATATCATCATCAAATAAATTTATTTAAAAAGGAAGGTCATTAATAAGAGGTCCTTACATATGAAATTGGCGTTTTGTGCAGGAGGAGTATAAGGTCAATTTTTTTTTGTAAAATATATTTAATTCATTAAAGTATGTACCATTGTTATCTATGCACTTTTGCCATCTCATAGGTAGTTCATTGATCCCTTTACTAAAAAAAACCATGGGGGCGAGAATCAATAAACTCTTTGAAGGTGGTTTGAACTGCTGCATCGGAGTTGAATTATTTTCCTTGTAAGAAGTTGTCCAAATTCCGGAAAAAGTGATAATCTGATGAAGCAAAGACC
The DNA here is from genome assembly GCA_036936625.1 of Parnassius smintheus behrii. Lineage (NCBI taxonomy): Eukaryota > Metazoa > Arthropoda > Insecta > Lepidoptera > Papilionidae > Parnassius > Parnassius smintheus. Next base: position 17,641,283 of record JAUPFT010000021.1, on the reverse strand, counting down.
GGGGAGTGTCGCAGACATTCCAATTGTAGCTCATCTAACTTAGTAGTTGTTTGTTGTGCAGTGTGTGGTCTTGCGTTATCGTAAAGCAGCTGTGGCTAAGAGCAATTGACCATTGAGCAATCTTCTGTTGCTTAGCAGCTAGTTCTCCCTTCATGGTTTGCAGTTGCTGACAAAAGATATCTGCCGTAATCGTTTGGCCAGATTTTAGAAAACTGTAGTGAACAACACCGGCGCCAGTCCACCAAACACTCACAAGTAACTTTTTCGGAGTCAATTTTCGTTTAGAGCAGGATTTGGCTGGCTCTCCAGGATTTAACCATTGCGACGAGCGCTTTCGATTATCGTACAGTATCCACTTTTTATCACAAGTAATGATTTGATTTAAAATCTCTTCGTTTTTGTGTCTTTTGAGCAAAGTAACACAGCAGTCGACGCGTGTTTGCAAGTTCGATTCACTCAATTCATGAGGTAACCATCATTCAAGTTTTTTTTTTACTTTCCCGATTTTCTTCAAATGGATTAATACAGTTTTATCAATTACCCCGAAGCCTATATAGCTATCTCTGAAGTGCTTTGTGATGGATCCGCTTCCACGAAATTTCCAGAACGAAAACGTTGAAACCAAAAACGTATCGTGCTTTCTTTTGCGACACCAGCGTCGTACACTTCATTAATCCTTCGAGCTGTTTCTGCAGCACTGGTACCACGGTAGAACTCGTACTCGTAAATATACCGATATTTCATGTTTTCCATTGTGCGGTAATAAGCGACGCTAAAGAAAAAACTAGTGAGGAAAAAACAAATGTCTACCACGTTGCTCCAATGCGTGTTGGCCAACTTCACGTTTTTGAAATATTTCTTTTAATTTCTCCGACATGCAGGTTTCCTTAAGATGTTTACCTTCACTATCGAGTAAGTAGTAAATGAGTATTAAAATTTAAATTAATAACTTCATTGGTACCGTTGAAAATCAAATCCGGACGCTCGCGTAATGAGAGATTCACAGCGAGTACTTAGCCCTTGAGCTAAGACGGCTCTATATTACATATTACTTTAAAGTTTAAAGTTGTTTTGAATACTTTCACCGAAACAGTCAGGAGAAGTGGTCGATAAATCGATTACACAGAGCCCGATAACCTTTGGACAAACAATACTAGTTTTTACGGATTTTATCGCGTATATTTAACTTTTTAAATACCCGACGTTTCGAGAGCTTTACAGCACATCACGGGGGGGGGGGACCATGGGTGCCTTACTTTTATCAGATGCAGCATATAAGACGTAGATAGGAAAACTGGGTACTAGTTGACACCATAATTAATAAGTTAGGGATTAGAATTTGTTACCAAACGCAATGTCAAAAGCTTAGTTTGATTTTAAGATTTATACTATAAAAATACAGTCAAATTAGGTATGTAACTGTTTAATGTCTTTTTATAATGTTATTTCATAAAAAGAAAGAGAGTAACTTGAGACATTGCTTAAATTGATGTCGATTAAGGGTCAGCTCCCACAGAGATGCGACGCGACGCGACGCAACTATGCTTGAAGAGGTCAGTGGTTTTGCACCGAGCAGCGCGCCGCCGCGAGGCGCATCGTGAAGTCGCTGACAGCGCTGCGCCTAATAGTAATAGTATAGTCAAATCGCCACGGCGGTTTCAGGCCGCATCTCGCTGCGTCATACAACTTCGTGCTACGCCGCGAGGCATCTCGAGAAGCAGCGCGGCGTCGCGGGGCATTATCCAATTATATCAATAAAACGCGTATCTTTTTGTGTAATAAATAAAGTTGTATTTTGTATCACTATCTTACAAAATGCGCACCGTATCGCTTCGCGTCTTATCTCCGTGTGGACTGACCCTAAGGCCCATAATTGCTATAGTAAAGCTTTATATTGACAGTTCACAAAAAACATTTTATTAGTCGCATGCATCTTCATATTACGCGTGCATGACATGTAAAAAATAGGGCTGTCAAAATTTCATTTTGCGTCAGTATTAAGTTACAATTAAATTAAAACTATTGCTAATAAATTATAATACTTTTATCCTCTAGTCTGGGTACTAGGTTACTAACTAACTGTTAACTAGGTTCAAAAGTTATGAAAGGTTTACATACTTACACACACACTCATACGTACATACATACATACATCCATACGGACGTCCACGTGAAATTAGTCAGAACAGCTTCCTGGGATCTCATAACGAGATTTCGATTTTTGAAAATCTTGGTGAAACCAATTCTCTATTTTTGAAAATTTTTAATTTTCTTAGCGAGAAGTTAAAAATAATTTCATAATTTGAAGTTAGTGCTTAAATATTATAGCGTATGGAAGAATTAAAACCTCGACTTCAGAATGTGATTTTTTTAATTATTTTTATTTCTTTAAAGTCTGCTTTTATGTAATATCAGAATCGTCTTTTAAAAAATATTATCTTAGACCATAACCTCTGACCAGACCAGGAATCGCAGACCTCTTAGATCATCTCATTATATCGCTTAGATAGTTAAAAACTTATTAAAAAAAACCGGCCAAGAGCGTGTCGGGCCACGCTCAGTGTAGGGTTCCGTAGTTTCCCGTTCGTCACAATAAGTGTTCCCACTTATGAGTTTAAAGGTGGGTATCCATTATGTTCGCGCTCCAGCAGCGCTACGCGCTCCTGCAACTGCTCCCGGTAGTGGGTACTGTTGTTTCCATTCAAGTTCAAAATGATTTCCCTAGAAAGTCCTTATAAAGTTCTACTTTTCAGATTTTTTTTTCATATTTTTTAAACTTATGGTTCAAAAGTTAGAGGACACATTGTTTTTTACTTTTGGAGCGATTATTTCCGAAATTACTGACATTATCAAAAATGATTTTAGTAAACCCCTATTCATTTTTAAATACCTTTCCACTATATATCACACAATATATCACACGTTAGGGTTGAAATTAAAAATAAAATCACTACCCACTTTACATATAGGGGAGCTACCCTAATAAAACATTTTTTTCCAATTTTTATTTTACCACTTTGTCGGCGTGATTGATACACATATTGGTACCAAATTTCAGCTTTCTAATGCTAACGGTCACAGAGATTAAGCGAGGACGGACAGACGGACAGACAGACATGGCGAAACTATAAGGGTTTCTAGTTGACTACGGAACCCTAAAAACAAATCGATGTTAAATTATAATAATTTTATGATAGTTGTGACAGCAGTTTTCAAAGAGTATATAATCGCTACGTTTTAATCAGTTGAATAACAATTAAATGGCGGTTTGCCAAGAAGGTTTAATGAAATCCTACGTATAGAGACTGAAGTTATCAATAGATTTAAACCTATTTATATCCTGCGCATAGTACGCAAGTACCCTTTACTTGCACTTTAAAGCTAATAGTATCCCATGTAATATAAATCGTGACTTATTAGCATTAGATGACTTTCTGTTGTTATGCAAAGCCATTATTGCATTCAAACACATTATATTATTTGACTTTATCCCTGTGAAAATCGATATAACAAAAGAATCCCTAATAATTGGTAGCCACCTTACAATGTACACATCATGTATGTACCTGCGGTAGATTGCTCGCACAGAACACTAGCAAGATAATAGTAGCATAATGCCGCTGTGTTACGTACGGTAAGAGACAAAAACCCTTTAATTGGTAAAGAGATACGTGGCAAAGCCATGCTGCAGCTATATTATGATTGTAGCATAAATGGGTCGGCTCGACCAGGGTAGGACCACGCTCTTATATAATACTTGCGTAACGTAAAATATGCTATGTTTCGTATGGCGAGTGTAGAGATACGGAGACACTTTTTACTGAAAACGAGTCATTCCATCTAAGTTAAAATTTTAAGGGTGACAACGCAATTGCATGATGATTTTTATGTAACTTTCAAACCAGTTCCAATACTCAACTATGGATGTTTCTTTGATTACAGAGCGAAATTAGCAACAGAAAAATTGAATATTCTTGCAAGGATGCGGCGGTACTTTCAGTTCGTCTTAAACTATAGCTAGGTCAAGCCCCTTTTTCCCTCTGATTACAATCTGACGACTTTAAGACAAGAGCCACCCACAGCGCTTTGACCCATAAATACTTATATTTAGAGACTACTTTTCTATAAGAAGTTTGGCATTATAGAATCAATATTAAATTTTCTATCCTCTAGTGGAATAAAAAAACAGTTAGTCTTTGGATATTATTTTATATTCTACGTTCGTTACGTACACCATTTTCATTTGTATCTTGTTGTGTTAATTTTTGGATATTTCTATTGTTTTATTAGTGTTTTATTATAAAATTGTTATGAAAGTTTTTGTGTGAATAGAATTTATCTTTTCACGTAAATCATTTCGAGTAACATTTAGAAATAATTGTGATTTTCACGCTGCCGATATCCACATGGTATTATTTTTATTTGTTATCAAAATACAATAAAATCTTATTGTAATGAAGTAAAACCTGACTTTTGTTTAGATCACAGAATAGAGAATTTGTTAATACAATTTTGTTACGTTATGATATCGCGATTTATTATCAAGGGCTCCATCACCACACCTGCAGGTGGGATTGTAAACAAGTACGAGCCTATTATTATAGGTATTATTTATGTATAAGTAAAAAATAATAATTATAGACAGATTTCGATATCTATAGCAATAATTATACGCTTTATTTCCTCGGACAACCAGACGGTCGACGGGTCTTCACCCCTCGATGTTTCACACCAATGTTCACACCGATGTTAGAACCAAACGATTTGCTTCTTCTTTTGTAATGCGTACACGTACAGCAAAGGAGTGAAATAATTTGCCGGCGTCTATTTTTCAGTCTGAATACAATCTGGGCGTTTCAAAGCAAGAGTGCATAGGCTTCTGTTACGCTAAGTCTCTACGGGTGGTAAGTGGGTCTACATCACCACTTACCACCAGGTGGGATTGTGTTCAAGTACTGGCTTATAATAAATTTTAAAAAATCTATGGGCTGCAGTTCACACATACTATCATGAAGACTGGGTGCTCTTTTGTCAACTTTATTTCTAGAAAAAAGAATCGGATGTTCTAGAAGAACTACCGCGTGACGTGTTGATCATAGCCCCACTACAGTGTTTTATACGTGGTATAGTTGTAGCACGACTGGGTCGGCTTAACCGGGGAAGGACCACGTTATCGCAGAATACCGGCATAAAATAGCAGCTTAACACTGCTGTGTTTCGTATGGTGAGTGTAGAGAACCGGAGACCCTTTTTACTGGAAACGACGCGTACCATCTTAGTCCTCCCGTGTGACAACGCATCTGCATTTCGATTCACTATCGAGTCGATATGTAGATGTCTACGGGCCACAGTGACCACTTACCATCAGGTGGAATGTGAGCTCATTTGTCATCCTTATTCTATAAAAAAAATACGGTACAAGATCTAAATTCAAATCCTAGTCGTAAAAAATATTGCACAAAAACATAAACTTGGTTTCTAACCTTTATAGAAAAAGGTCCTATATTACTATATTACTTACATAATATCGATACTAACGCTACTCCCCCCGGGTGCGTTTCACCAAGCGGGTAATGTCATTCTATGAAAACCACGAAAGGCTTAAGATATTCTACCATCCTTACATTATTTTTATAGAAGAGGGGGCAAGCGAGCATACGGCTCACCTAATGTTAAGTGACTACTGTCGCCCATGATCAACCACAACACCAGGGGAATTGCAGGTGCGTTGCCGGCCCTTTAGAAAGGAGTAAGCTCTTTTCTTGAAGGTCCCTAGGTCGTATCGGTCCGGAAAAATAGCCGATGGTAAACTATTCCACAGAAAGGTCGTACGCGGAAGAAAACTTATTAAAAATAATATATGCATATATAATACACGGAAACCTTCTTCAAAAAGTTATTTATGTGATGTTGAAATACTCGTAATAATAATAATCTTCATCATCATTATCTCCTAAAAGTAATGCAATGGTGGTAAAAACTCCATTAAAATTAATTTATTTGTCTTTATTTTGAAGCGAATACACGAAGGCTTCGTTCCATTACGTTCCGATTTGTCTATATAAAATGCATATATTCGTAAAAACAATTTTTATTCCAAACTATTCATTCGGAAAATTAAGCAAGTAAATTTAACCAGCATTTTTATCTATGAGTAGTTTTTTCGCACTCTGTAGAACGAATATGTAGAAACTAGGCATTAGTGATGATTATATTAAAGTCTAAGCAGATATCTAACGCAATGCATCAGAATGTCGCCAACGACTTACCTTAGCTTTGCGTAAGAGTTGACCGTCATTTTCTTAATCGCTTAAATAATTTTTGCGATGTATGTTCCGTATCATATATTTATAATAACACCTAGAACAGAAATACCAAAATACGTTCTACTTAAAAGTATGGCACTAATTATTTATTGCGTAAGTAAACATAGTGTACATACATATACACACCTACACACATTGTATATGTACAAAAGCGTAAGAAATATTGTATTTCCAAAAGAGCTGTGGAGTTCTAAACGAGTCCGTTGCACTGTCGCTATAAGAATTGGTGGTGTAGTTGTAGCACGAATGAGTCAGCTCGACCGGAGAAGGACCACGCTCTTACAGAATACCAGCGTAAAATAGCAGCTTAACGCTATGTTTCGTATAGTTAGTATAGACACCTGGAGACCCGTTTTACTGGAAAAAAGGTATTCCATCTTGATCCTGAAGGATGACAACGCATCTGCATTTCGATTCGTAATCGAGGATGGATATGGATGTCTATGGGCGACAGAAACCACCTACCGTAATGTGGACTATGTGCTCGTTTGTCATCCTTGTCTTATAAAAAAAAAATTGAATTATTTTTAATTTCTCGAACATATAAGTTTCCTCACAATGTTTTCTTAACTGCTAATCGTGACACAACTCATTGACTATTTTTATTTGAACATTCATAGACTGATAAGTGGTATGATAAGACAGCGGAATAAGCCATTTACGGCTTACTTAATAGTAACTTCACTGCGCTTAAGATTACTTGCTTTTAGTGCGCTATATTTCTAAGTTGTCGTTTTAGATAAAGTCGTAAAATGTCCAACCCTACCAGAAAGTGGAATCCCCATTACTTTTCCACAAATACTCCTATGTAGGTGCAAGCATTGTCCAGCATTGGAATTAGTTTCAAGTTATTGTTAACGATGATATATGAACGTTTTACTATAAAATAAGAGTGACGAACGAGTACACAGTCCACCTGATGGTAAGTAGATATTGAAGGCCATAAACATCTACATCTATCCTCAATTAGGAATCAAAATGCAGATGCGTTGCCACCCCTGAGGACTAAGATGAAATGCCTCGTTTCCAGTAAAAAGGGCCTCCGGTTCTCTACACTCACCATGCGAAACACAGCAGAACTGAGCTGCTGTTTGACGCTGGTATTCCGTGAGAGCGTGGTCCTTCCCCGATCGAATCATCCCATTCGAGATACAACCATAATATACCTGCAGCATGGCACTACCACGTTAGCTACGTGGAGGGTGGTTAAAATGCAAATATTTTGTATAAAAAATAGGTTATAATGTTTAATAGTCCAACTATTGTTTTATTATAATTAATTTCAAATAATATAAGTTAACAAAATATTACAGATTTTAATAAATTTCTATAATAACACCAAAAAGCCGAGATAGGCTCCCAAGCAGGAATGGAACCTACAAAGGAAAGTATATAAGATAAATAATATAATTGTGTAGAACTTAAAATCGCACTTGTTGCTTCCAGAAATCCAAAATATCGATGCGTGTCGTTATGGTCCAAACCAAGCCTTAATATGATTGCGTCAGAGTCACACGCGTCGCTGCGCCGATGCATCTCCCGACCGAATCTCCGGTTTTGCAATGTAGGACACACGGAATTATAAACCGACACACAAAATTTCGTTAGAGTGTATGTAAACGTGCATAAGCTGCATTCTATTTCTCCATCCCCATTTTACCATCCAAAAAATTAAATTGACATACGGTTTGATACCATCCTCATGTTGTTAATGTGTTTTAAAGCGTTTCGATTTATTGTTTAAGTGTGCACTGTGAGAAACTGGAGAACTGCATCAGTCATCACTAATACACCACAAATCGGGATTTCGAAGCAGGATTTAAAACATATGTTTTTATTAGGATCTTAATTTCTGTTAGCCTAAATGGTGTATAACTAAGATCCTATACCACATAACATCGTGTGTGATTTTGGTCAAACATGGCCATTAATATTATGTAGTTCACTTTCTGTCGCATAGCCTTTTTCAACGATCACACAAGATGTCATGTATCTATTGAAATGTATTGAATACAGCAAGGTCATCCTAACTAATCACTGGTTATGCTGCTAACAAATCTGTATTTGGTACCGCTATGTTTTCTCCTATACTTTTTATTTCTCCATCTTCAAATTTATTTAGGTTTAACTATTTTAGGAATATTAAAGTATGTACACTGGTTATTAATGACGATTTAATTGCTATGAAACTAAATTTTCTCAAACGTCAGGTTCGTGATTTTCAAAACACTGTAAGATATGACCTGTCACTACGACTATCATATTTGAAAATGACGAGTGGTTAAGTCATAGGTGCGAAAAAACTTTAAAGTTGTCTCACTACTGTATTTTCAACTCGTGGTGAGCTATTATATATACTGAATATATCACTTCCCCGTAGATTGCCCCATAATGGATATTTGCATTATTGCCACGCGTGGCAGGTGACAACCGCTTATTTTTGAGTTTGAGTTTTGAAGTATATTTTTCAGTATTTCTTAAATCTATTGTATGTTTGAAAATTACCATAAGCATGATCAAAAAGAAACTTTAATTTCTTATAACCAGAAAGTGTTTAAATAATTAATTTACATCCATCGGACCAGTTTAGGGCTTTGAAATATGATTTATGGTCCGGTAAAACGTTTATGCAAATATATTCAGTTATCAAGCTTCGGCGTTAAGATTTCTAATAAATTTACATAACTCTGTCCTCGGTATTATTAATGTCTATTTGATTCGTTAAGTGCGAAATTGACAATGTTTAGTTTCCTTAAATTATTATATTTGCCGTTAAATTTATTGTTACCGTCATTAATCAGCTTATTAATTAATTTTCGTTAAACGTAAATCATTATTTGAAAAATCGATTCTGAATCAATATTAATGACAAATGTTTAACAAAATTCACATAATTTTATTAAAACCGCCTGTACGTATGTTTGTTGTTTTTGACCACGTACATTTAGTAATAGAATGATGTAGAATACAAAGAACATCCCAAGATTTTGGAGCATTCCGAGCTAGCGGACAATAGCAGACACTTCGCCTCGTAGGTTGTGCTGGATGTTTTAAGATTTAAGTGCCTTTTTATTTATTTATTTTACAGTGCCTACGGATTTGAAGAGGAGTATAAAGAGAGGTTATTCTGTCATAACACATAAAAATATTAATGTTTTAGCATAATCTGTAAAATACAAGATTGGGGCACGCTTTACACCAAATGACAGGATAACCATTTTGTATATGTCAAACTTACATAAATTAATTTTATCCCGGCGACGAGTATTAGCGTAACGTAGCAAGGCGGTTGCTAGTATAATCGACAATTCACAATGTCAACTGAATGTCAACTGCATTCAGGAAGAGGGTCAAGAAGAAATATTGGACTTTTTAACTCAAATCAAAAGAATTATAATGTATTATAAAATTTTGTTTTGATTATCTCAATATTTTTGGCATTCAATTAACCACACTATACACAAATTAAATATGAGAAATACAATTCATTATTGGCCCCTGTTGAGCGCAACAACAATACATATATTTATATTTTTATATAAAATTTTATACAAAATTTATAATAATCTCAAAATGATATGCAACCCCTTACTGCATTTTAAGTACTTTTATATTTTATCATCACCCACTCAACAAATCATACGCGTAATTTGTGCGCGTAATCCTAATTTTTACCAATAATTTGACATATACACTTATCTTATTTCATACTGTACTCTCTATTGCTTGTGTGGCCTTCATTTGTTAATATTTTATAGCTACGTCATTACTTTAATATTTGGTATTATAAATCAATAGGAAAAATCAAATAAAAATGCTCCGTGAACTACGTGGCGGTGTGTCACGCTGACATCTCGCTCATTTCGCAAAGTTGTCACGCGGCGCTTGGCATGTGGGGCGCACACGACACCGCGCCGCTTCCGCCGATTGTCGCTAACAATCGCTAACGTGGTAGGAAAGTAAAATTACGCGTAACCTAAGTGCTTGGCGATGTTCTCTAGATATAAGATATGAGGACATCTACACTCGACGGACAAAAGAATGTAACTAATCCAATACAAGACACCGCTTAACACCGCACCGTAAAAAGCCGCCGCACCGCAAAGTAAAAAGTAGCATAATGTTAATGAGTTTTTAATCGAGGAAAGGCTACACGTAGGTGTATATGGGCCAAAGCATACACTTACTATTATGTGGACTATGTCCGCGTTTGTCACATTTACTTTATCATCTCATAATAACTCACATATATATGTATATGTATATATATATATATATATATATATATATATATATATATATATATATATATATATATATATATATATATATATATATATATATATATATATATATATACAGTGTAAGAATGTCCACTGCCTTATATAATCACTTGGGTGGGACTTTTATAGGCTGTAATAGACGTAAATACGAAATATTTATTGTGAACTGAAATCAAGTTTAGCTTTTAGTTACCTCTACTAATTAACATGACTGTCATGTAAAACAAAACATTTACACTATTGTTACATTCAATACGTTATTGGAGGACGATTTGCGAAATCACAATCGGAAAAATGCCTGTGTTGAAACGGTGGGGTCGCACTTTCACTAGAAATAAAATTACATCAACTACAAAATTTACCTACGTATTCTGGCAAGGCATCGTATTCATTTTTTTAAAATATACAACATAGTCACTCGAGATCAAAACATAGTCAGTCGAGATTAATGGAGATAAAGTTCACGCGTAAATTGCTTTCGAAGCAAAAACATTGTAACATATTTCTTACGCAAAATTATAACTCAACGGTTTATGTTTGCGGAATAGATGAATAAACGTTTTGAGCCTTTTGTTGTTAATTGTCAATAATGGCTTTAAAAATTAATGGTTACATATTTATAGCCATTGGTAAATGTATATTGGCTATATCAGAGCCATGTCGGTTGCTTAACACTATATTTCATATCAATAGATTTAAATGTCTAATAAAACTACGTTAGTACAGTTAATTGATATTAATACAGTTAATATGCAAAAGAACACGGTTGAACTGGGACAATAGCTTCGAGAAGTTCGCAATGTCAGTATAAGTCGATGGACAGTTAGAAAAAGACTAGGTGAAGCAGAACTGACTTCGCATTGCCCAGCAAATGGTCCAAAATTGACCACAGCACCGACAAGCCCGTCTACAATTTGCAGGGAATACTTAAATTTGATGTTATTATCAATAGAAGTCTGTTATGTTCTCTGATGAGTGCAGAATGACATTACATGTTCATGATGGACGCTATGGGGTCTACAGAAGGTCATCAGAGCGATTTCATAATGTTGCATAAGCGAACGTATGACTTTTGAAGATGGATCCTGTATATTTTAGGGTGGCATAAGGTTGGGCACTAAAACTGACTTGTATACATCACTGGGGCGAATACCGGGCCGAGATCGAGAGTGTTGACGGCTGCACGATACGTCAAAGAAGTGCTCGAAGAACACGTGAGGCCGCTTGCATGGCTTATGTGAGAGCATTTTCTCTTATTGCACGACATCGCCAGACCGCATGTCGCTATAACAGTTTTTTATTTATTGAGTAACTCTTCTTTCGGTAAATTTTGTAAATTTATATAAATTAGTTGTGTAATCATTATTTTTGGTATAATTATATCGGCCTATACCTTTCTGCTTAGTGCCTAGCTTACCAAATGATTACGATATGGGTGTTTTATTTGATTATTGTTATTTGAACTGTAGAATATATACGTGGTATAGAATGTTATACGTGGTAGAGCCATGCTACAGTTATATTAGTAGTATAGTTGTAGCACGAATGGGTCGGCTCGACTGGGGAAGGACCACGCTCTCACAGAATACCAGCGTAAAATAGTAGCTTAATGCTGCTGTATTTCGTATGGTGAGTGTAGAGAACCGGAGACCCTTTTTACTGGAAACGAGGCATTCCATCTTAGTCCTCACGGGTGACAACGCATCTGCATTTTGATTCGTAATCGAGGATAGATGTAGATGTCTATGGGCCACAGTAACCACTTACCATCAGGTGGACTGTGTGCTCGTTTGTCACCCTATCCTATAAAAAAAAATATATATTCTGTAGAAATGCGATCATTCAGAGCTGACTAGGAATGATAGAGTAAGAAATTTAGTGATTAGAGAATGTCGTGAGAATATTAACGGCTCCGTAGCGCAGTGGCTTAGCAATGAGTTCCAGGGCTAAGGGCCGCGCGTTCGAGTCCTTTACAGAACAAGTATTTGTTTGGCCTACAACTAATTGTTCCGGAGGTGGATGTTTGCCCTTGTGAAATTTATATATGTAAGCCCTCACGACACGGGATAAATCCTAGTGTGGAGAAACGTTTTTTAAAAAGAATACAAAATAATGGAATTATGGTTTGTAAGATTATGTGATTAGAATTAAAAAACCTTAACGCATTGTAGTGTCACCCAGGGGATAGGCAGAGACGGTAATAGGTATGTACCAATATGGTTGAAATTAATAAGGAGATAATTATCATGGCTTTCAAAACTTTTATGTGAGGAATCTGTGTATCAATTTTTACACCTCTCTAGACAAGGTGCCGAAGACATAAAAATAAATATAAACGATTATTTGTGAACAAATAATGCTCAATGATTTCTCATCAAGTTGCCACGGCTTAATTTACCTCTACGAACAACACGTTATCTTTTCACGGCGCTATTCGAATTATGTTAAACCAATGTGAATTATTCGATATTCAAATTTCGTTTATCGTGAATATAGTGCCATGTTCTAAATTCGGATTAGCACTTGCTATATATGCGTAGAAAATGTTCATGTATTCTTATCACGTTTACATGTAATGAAGATGTTCGAAACATTTTAATTAATTTATAATTAATTATAATTAATTAAATGATAACTAGAACAGTTTTTAACGCGGTAGAGCCATGCTGAATTTATATTATTAATATAATTGTAGCACGAATAAGTCGGCTGGATCAGGAAAGAACCACGCTCTCACAGAATACCAGCGTAAAATAGTAGCTTAATACTGCTGTGTTTCGAATGCTGCGTGTAGAGAACCGGAGACCATTTTTACTGGAACCAGGCATTCCACCTTAGTCCTCACGGGTGACAACGCATCTCCATTTTGATTTGTAATCGAGGATAGATGTAGATGTCTATTGGCCACAGCAACCATTTACCTTGAGGTTCACTGTGTACTCGTTTGTCAACATTATCCTATAAAAAACATCTAATTTCTTCTTAGTACTCTATTTAATAATAAAAAATCATCATAATCATTACAGCGTATCAAAAGTCCAGGCTAAACATATAAATTGGTTATGGGGTGCTCTAATACTGTGAGAGCGTGATCTTCCTCGGTCGAGCCGACCGATTTGTGCTACAGTAATTATTCAACTTCAGCATAAATCTACCATCTAAAAATGAATGCATACCTACTTGGCCTATCAGTCCAACTATGTATTGTGGCCTGTTATAATTACTAAGTGCTTAAAGTCCACGCGGCTGAACTAAGATGGAGGGGGGGGGGGGGGGGATAAACATATTTGCCATATTTCTCCTCTTATTTCTAAGAGCGTTTTGGGGCAAGGAATGCGTGTTGACGAACTTCACATGTCTTCGAAATATTTTTTATTATTTCACAGAGATGTAAGTATCCTCATGGTGTTTCCCTTCACCTCCGTATTCCTTATTCTAGAGATATTTCATCAGCTGCTGTAGTATTAGCATGGCACAATTTTCAAGTAAAATAACAAATACAAAAAAAAATATATTACATAAAACATATATTATTTTCATATGCCCTTCAAGAATTACTTGAACAACGTTAGAAATGAAGCAACATATCAAACGGACATGCTGATGAAACGGGCCGTTCCAGTGCAATTACAAAAAGATAATTAACGGGATTGATGCAGGTAATTAGTCAAGTTACTCGGATGGGTATGAGTAATCGTACTTTGAACTAATCATTCACAGTAAGGTAGCAGCTTTTTTGTAGAGGGAAGCAACAGGTTACATGTAATCCACTTATTAGTAAACCGCTCTCTTCTTTTTTCTAAGAATGTTATAGAGCGTAGACCATAAAAGAGGCTACTGCACTGCTCCAGTGCGAATTGGTATTCTTCGCACTTCTTCACACTTCTACGAAATATTTTTCGATTTCTCTGTCTGCCACGTTGCACTAGTAGTGGTAATCGTGACTGTTGATTATGTGGTCTCGAGTACAAATCCTTGGTCGGACCAAAATTGGAAATGGTATGTTTTGTCCAGAAATTCTCAATAGCAGCCCGGAGTCCGGATAGTGGCGGCGTTTCACCCCCGTGCCTCGTATACGTAAAGGCGTTGTGCCTGATCTCACTTTGGTCGTGTCGTATTACCGTCCCATCGGACTATGACAGTGGAGGAATAGAGATTACAGCTGTGTTTGCATACACACTCGTGCACTACATTTCTGTCCTGCGCAAATAGTTAGTAGTTTCCGATGAAATTGACCGCCGTGACCGACATTCGGTCTTAAGAACATTATTTAAATTCCTAGATATACACAGCGAATAGAAATATTAGTTGTGACGCGAAGTTCGGATGCGGATGGCTCACGTTTAGTGAAGTTATGAACCAACACTGCCTCTATATTACCATACCTCAGCTCACGTCTTTCACTTTTTTATAAATAGCCAAACCTAATACAATACGATTGCAATAAAATCACAAATATTGCCATATTTTATACAAACAGATTTTGAGGTATTTTAATTTTAATATTTCAGTTTTTTATTACTGGAAATATTTTATATAACAATGTAAGACATATTATGTAAGTTTAAAAGGAATTTATAAATATATTTGTCCTACACAAAATCAATAAAAGTTAGGCTTTAGCGTACTCATAACGAATATGTACTTATACTTATTATAACTTATACGTACTTATAAGTACTTAATGAGGAAATATTCTGTAAACAATATTGTATTTCTAACTTGAAAGCTGACTTTAAAATTAGTAATATAGTTGAAACATGCGCTGCATTGCGCTCTCACGCTGTCCGCCCCATTCGCGCCGAGGTGTGAACTTATCAATCTAATTGGTACTGCTAACATTTTCTATTTGCGTTTTTCTTTGCTTCTGGCCTTAATTGGTAACACACCCTTTTCATTTGTAAAAAAATCAGTTTAGATCTACTTTCAAATCAAAACACCTATGAATTACTTGATATAAATAGATAACTTTTTTTTTGGAGTGACAAATGAACTACAAGACTCCCTGATAGTAAGTGATTACTGCACCAAAAGGCCACCTGCAACTAACTTCAACTACGAACGAATTCTACTAGTCGCTAGAACGCCTATTCTGTCTGGGAGTTTTACCTGAGAGTCCCAAGCACCAACCTCCTACCTTTATTATTCTCTGTGCTGCTAAATAGCATTACTTTCATCATGCGTACAAAAATGGAGTGAATTTTTTACCAGCATCGTTCTATCTGACTGGAATGAAGATCAAGGTAAAAGCTAATAGGCTTTTTAGCGAAGTTAGTGCTTTTTACCATCTTCAGCTACACAAAGACTTACCATCTACCTAAAGAAGTTTGATTTGAACGTTTCAGGCGTCGTAAGTTACTGAACGTATCTATAATTTGTATCCTAACGGAGGACGAAGCGTTTTTGATACAGGGATCGGGCATTTGATGACCATGTGACCATTGGTTGCGTTGTTCAAATCACGTCGGTTAGGCCACACGATGACATTATCTCAATTTTTGACACGCGAACGTAATGGCGGCCGATTGGCTTACCTTTGTGTGAGTGTGTGCGTGTAAGTTCGTATTCACACGTAGCTGGCTTATTTTGGGGTGCTTCATTTTTTATGTAGGTGACGCAAAGCCGTTACTTTTTTAATTGTCCGTGGTTTTTGGCATTCTCCATAGTCGCCTCGTACAACACTCACGGGAATAGGGACGAATAGGGTGATGAATTCCCTTACACCTCCAACATCCTTTGCCTATCAAAAGTCCACTGGTAAACGTAGGGCTCCCCTATAGATTGCCTCGTTAATTAATTAATTTATTTTAGTCCTTCACAAGTGCACTGCTGAACATAGGCATCCCCCAAGGAATGCCACAAAGCTCAGTAACAAGCCACCTGCATCCATCGGCTTCTTGCATGCCTTACCAGGTCGTCACTCTCATCTAGTGGCGAGTCAACCTACTCTCCACCTACCGGTATAAGGCTGCCACTCGAGAACCATTCTTCCCCATCAGTTGTCGGTTCTTCGAGCTATATATATGGCGTATATATATTATATCACATTGCTACTTCAGCTTACTAATCCGTTTGGCTATGTCGTATTGAAGGCGAACAATTATAACAAACGAAATTTTTCATTTTTTAGTTGTGTGTAGAAAAACTCTGCTGCCCATCTCCTAGTTTGTTTTTTTCTATCACCTCTTAGGACACGCACGACAGGAAAGAGTAATGGATATTCTGATACGGTGACTCATCAAACCTAAATCATGAAGATCTCGTTTTTATCAATTGCTTAACCATAATTGTCATATTTGCTTTACTGTTAATTACATACATAGAATCGCACTTTGGTTTGAGTGGACTCCTCATTTAAGCATAGATGATATACGAGTATGTTTGAACTAGGTAAAAATTTATCAAACCAAACAAGTTTAAAATCTTTACTACCTACATCGCTTGGGAGAAACTATTGAAATGTCACTCTTCACATTGTATAATTGATTGCTTGCGGAATTAAAACAAAAACTAATGTGTGAACTTGTCATGTATTGTTTTACAGCCGTAAAACGTATTACGAGCTACGTAATTTCCAATGATAAATGACAAAGAGCGATTTAAACCGATGATGATAACAGGAAAACATTTAATTTTTAAGTGTTTTTTTTTAAAACCACGTGCTACAATCCAAATTTATGGTTTGATTTACTCAGTGAAACAATAATTAAAAACTATAATCGTAAGTGTATTTTTTAAAACTGTATAATGAACGTACAGTTCACCATAAGTGGCTACTATAACCATGGACACCTGCAGCCAACTACAGATAAAAAAGGCTAAAGATCATACCTGGGGCTAAGATTTTTTTTGAATAAGGGTGAAAAACGAGCACACAGTCCACCTGATGGTAAGTGGATGCTATGGCTCATAGACATTCACTTAGCCTCGATTAAGAATCAAAATGCAGATGCGTTGTCACCATTGAGGACTAAGATTGAATACCTCGTTTCCAGTAAAAAAGTTATCCGGTTCTATACGAAACACAGCAGCCTTAAGCTGCTAATTTGCGCTGATATTCTGTGAGAGCATGGTCCTACCGCTGAGTCGACCCATTGTTGCTACAACTAGAATAGCTGCAGCGTGTCTCTACCACGTATAATGATGGAATGCCTCACATCCGGTGTTATAGTGGCTCTCTATACGCTTAGATCTTGGACCGTACTCAGAACTACATAAACTCATTGCTGTTATTACTTTTACTAAGATAATATTGTACAAAGATAATGTTACACTACCATAGAAGTAAATTAATTCTTATATCTATTGTCTGTATATTTATACTCAATCTATCAGAAACAGAAACTTTTTTATTCAATGTAGATTATAACAAATACTTATTGAAAGTCACTTTTTTCATTTACCACTGGTTCGCAAAAAAAACCTCTGTCCTGGGAAGAACCAGCAAGAAACCCAGCGGGACTACTTTTTTTCCAATAATAGCTCACAATCATGTTTACAATTAGCAACACAAGACAAATTAGAAATAACTTGGTAGCGATCACTCTTCCCAGGGGTTATTATCATCCATATATCCTCCGAATATAATCTAGATTGATATTATCAGTCAAAAAAAGTCTCGCTATTGAGCATCAGTGCAATTTGAATATGTTAACCTACCCAAGAGTATGTTATTATTTCTGAAAGAAAGATTGATAACTTTACTCCTTTGAATGGAAAACGAGGCATTTCATCTTAGTCATCAGGAGTGACAACAAAATTCTGTAAATCTGCATTTTGATTTTCATTTTAGATGTCTATGGGCCACAGCGTCTACCTACCAATAGGTGGAATGTGTCCTCGCTTAACACACGTATTCTATAAAAAAAACAGACAACTTTTTCGCTGCAATGCATTCCTAACGTTCCTATTTTAAATATCCCAGTTAACAATGAAAGTCGGTTAACGTTGTAACAAATGCTTCGACTACCGAACCTCAGTCGTACCATGATTGCATATTCATGTACGAGTAGTAGGTACTAGAAGCTGACTTCAATCGGCCATTGTGTCGTCTATGACAAATAGTGGCCTTATTCCCATAGTTCGCTTACCAGTATGTCCGATTGTTACACCGTGGGCCAATTTGTCCGTCCTGTTATTGTGTGAACTCCGAATTGGTCATACAAGGTCACCGTATCAACTCCGCATGTTAATTAATAAATAGACTAATTGACTATTCTTAAAATATATGAAAATAATTGAAACACGAAGATTATAGAAGATTTCGACCCTTATTATCCACACTAGAACTTATTTTTGTCATGGGAGCTTTTTCTATTCATAAATTGCTAAAGAACTAACAAATAGACCACAAACTGTGAGCAATTATTTGCAGATCACACATATTTGTTCCGTGTAGGAATCGAACCCGTTACTCGTAATGTCACAACCAAACGTCGCGGCATCGATCGCTGGTGAAATGGCTTACAATCAATCAATTAATTAAAATTACAATATGAAAACAGATTTCTACGTAATAAACCAAGTAGTACAAGAACACATCAAAATAAAGATTTATATTAATAAAAAATTATCATCTTAATCTTGAGGTATGTAATAAAGACGATGATGAATGTATTTTTGACACGGAATCATTCATCAAAAAAGTTTAACAGTAAAACGGCAACAGCACAACACTTTTTTGTTCATTTGACGGGTATTACAGTAGGTAAAAACATCCTAATATAATGTAGTTTTTATGTAAAGTTCTTGTAACTTTTTATAATACTATCGGTTGCGTTTGAATTATATCTAGAACTAATTGACTACCCGTATAACCCGTTATACCTTTTTTCTCTATAAATTATGTTAAATATTCATGAAATCACAATAGATCGTGTAAAAAATAAGAGGCCATCGTGGTATAAAAATATATCTGTGACTTGGAAGATCCACGTTGCATCTATATACTCTGACTGAATAACAAATTGGTGTACTCGTATTTAACTGGGGAAGAGTCTCACTTTCACTCTAATTATTATTTTTCTTTTATTTACATGAATACTACATATAAATAAATGTAACTTTATCGCCCTTAATTTATCTTCCTTTAAATTCTAGACCAACTTAATTAAGGCACTTCATCTTCTCAGAAACTGATGTTCAAAGTCATGAATGTTAGGAGATTTTTTTCTTTAGAATAGGGGTGTAAACCGAGCGCACAGTCCACCTGATGGTAAGTGAATGCTGTGGCCCACAGACATCTACATTTATTCTCTATTAAGGATCAAAACGCAGATGCGTTGTCATCCCTGAGAACTAAAATGGAATGCCTCGTTTCCAGTAAGAAAAGGGTCTCCGGATCTATGCACTCATTCCCCGGTCGAGCTGACCCATTCGTGCCCACCATAATATAGCTACAGCGTGGTAAGTCCGTCATTTGGTAAGTCCAGTGCCGTACCTACCTTGTACTGGTGATGCCGCTTCTCAACTCCTCAATTTGTAATGCATAATCGGACCGAATAACAAAGAAAGCCTAAATCACGCTTTCGAGTCTTCGATAGATTCTGCTTATAATATGTGACATACTCCGTTCTATTGTTGATCAATCGGTTTACGCTATACCGGAAGCACGTGGAAGGAGAACGCGGTATAGCAAAATTCATATTTTAAATTTAGTTTTGACCAAGTTACAAATGTTATGCGTTGTATGCTCTACCATTGAATGAGTTAAATGGAGCTTGAGGCATGCTGTTCCAGTCATTGTTCGTCAGGATGTTTTCCTACAGAACCAAGCATGTGTTAAATTAGTACGGCAGCTCCATAGCTCAATGGCTTAGCAATAAGTTGCAGCGCTAAGGTTCGCGGGTTCGAATCCCGCACGGAACAAGTATTTGTACGGCCAACAGATAAATGTCTGATAATTGTCCCCGCGATAAAGGAGAAAAATCGTTAAGAGAGTTGGAGCTAACGTTTTTTAAAGCCAAAATATTTAAAAAAAAAACAACTTAAAAAGTAACTTAAAAATACAATTAACAATTTTAGTGATACCTGCAATTTGGAACGGACTAATTTGAAATAAATTTAACATTAACTCCTTGCCTATTTGTTGTGGCCACAGCTTACTCTGTAAATATAAATACTCTATGTCATTGGCTTTAACTAGTAGTTTTAATTATAAATAAATCTCCGAGGAAATTCTTAATACCAAATAAAACGGTCAGTCGACTTATAATTGAAATAGCTTGTTCAGTAAACGCATAATCCCGTTACGCACTTTGTGTCTACTCACCTTAATGCAAAAAAACGATCGACTGCGTTTGAGGATCGTAAACCTACTTTTCGAGTGAAACATTAATATTTTTTGTGTTAATTTCATTTCTTACATATTATATATATATATATATATATATATATATATATATATATATTTACATGAATACTACATATAAATAAATATAACTTTATCGCCCTTAATTTATCTTCCTTTAAATTATTGACCAACTTAATTAAGGCACAACATCTTCATAGAAACTGGTGTTCAAAGTCTTCAATGTTAGAGATTTTTTTCTATAGAATAGGGGTGAACATGATACTGTGATGTTAATTTTTCATTTAATAAAATTAAAGAGCCGTGATAAACTTCTGGAGCTAAGCTCGTAAATTTTGCAGTACAGGAACAATTCTAGATAAAGTGTAATAATACTAATATTAAAAATAATAATAATAATATCTTTATCTCGACCAACAAGGATCATATTAAATAATTAGTATAATGAGGTGATAGCATAGCGTATTGTTAGTAATTAATTATAATAATAAAGAAAATGTTGTACGTAGTAGAGTTACGCTGCATCCATATTATTTGTAGTACGAATGAGTCGGCTCAACCGGGGTAGGGCCAACTCTCACAGAATACCAGCGTAAAATAGCAGCTTTAGGCTGTTGTGTTTCGTATGGTGAGTGTAGACAATCGGAGACCTTTTTTACCGGAAACGAGGCATTCCATCTTAGTCCTCAGGGATGACAACGCATCTCCATTTTGATACTTTATCGAGGACAAATGTAGATGTTAATGGGCCACAGCTTCCACTTACCATCAGGTGGACTGAGTGATCGTTTGTCCCCCTTATATAGAATAAGTTAAATAAAAATAAATAAATAAGAGAATAAATAAATATCTTTCAGTAAGTACATAGAAGACTTATTTAGGATATTTATTTGTTAGTACATGAAACAAACAGTAATGTTTCAGGTACCTACTGATAGTCTACTCTATTCGAGAATATCACTAAGATGCCGTTGTAGCCGGCCGACAATAAAATTAAGTCTGACGTTCGTTACTTTCACGGATGATACAGTATTTTTTTAAATAAATAAAAAAAGAATAACATATTTTTAAAGCGGGGTGGCATTATAATACAATCACCCTTTTCAACTAAGGGGTAAAAAGATTAACTCAGATTAAAAGCGGTATAACTATGTTTTAAATGACAGATATAAAATGTCTGATGTCCTTCAGACCTAAATTCGGTTACGACGGCTAGTCTCAAAGGTGGAATACCATCTGTGCAGGACAGGATTATAGCGCTCGAGTGGTATACGTAAGCACAGATGTACTCTCTTTCTTTCCATTCCCTCACTCTCTTCTAATGACGAAACCCGACACGATACCAAAGAGGGATCACGTACATGACCTTGGTTTTACGTACTTTCCAAGGCACAGGGATGAAACATCTCCAATTTTCAACTCTACTAAAAAAAAATACTTGAGAGATAAACTTAATAACTAATGAACTCGGAACCGTATGATCTGCAGCCGCGTTTACGAAGAACGGGGTAGTGAAAATTGTGAAAAAGAATTATTTAGACTTTCGACGAAGAGCAGCTTCTAAAATGTGAGACCTCTGATACTACGATCTTAAATCTGCCAAACTAAGCTTGGCGTGTCTTTCCCTCGGTGGGAGAGGCTTATGTCCTGGAGCAGATTTAGACGGACTTACTTGATACTTCTCAGCAAGAATATGAAACACGTTTTTGGCTAGGTACTAAGTAACGCTGCTAATTCTTGTGTAAGTAAGAAGTATTAAATATTAGTGTGGTTAACACAACTTATTTTCCTGTAAAACACTGAAACTAAACTTAAAATCTAAAACTTGTGACAGAATACCTATTTCACAACAGAAGTCGTACGGCGGATTCGAACTCTCGAAAGCTGACATCGACAAATTTCTTTCTTTACTGTGCATATGTATTATATAAAATATTTTTGAGCGTATTCGTCTGTTTAAATATTTTTTCCAGATGAGTAACTTCATGTGCTTGTTCTATGGACAATAAAGGCATTCAACCCAAAGTGGTTTTTTATGGAGTAGGTAAAGTAAACGCTATTAGTAAAGAATTCAGAAGTTGGTAACAGTTTGTTGGAATAATGACATTGACAGAGTAAGTGCGGTGTTCTTTGAAAATTTAGTGAATCAGCATAACCTCATAAAAACCAAATGTAATGTGAACGACTTTACAACGTAACGCAATAAACTAATATTTCCATTTAAAATATGAGTTTACAAAAAAGTGTGGAGCATTAATTTTTACAGTGCTCTATTTTGAGCTAAAGTTATCTTTACGCAGCTATGCAGTAAATCACATGTCCACGTCATCCATCCACTCATACATTACAGTTTTTAAAAATCTATCGATGAACATAGATTACGTCATAGGACGATTTTGCCATAGTTGCCATGCTTGGCAGGCGGTTGGCAACTGCAGTTTTTTATTATTTGAGTTATTATGAAGGAGATGCTACTTCCCGTTCGTTTTAGTTTCCCTCTGTCCCTTCCCACGAAACCCACGGGACGATATGAGGTGGATATTCTTACACTTCTGCTACACGGTTAATGTGTAGGTACATGCCACGTTTACTTATTTTTATTTCTCATCGTGCACACAGACATATATATTGACCAATTTTTTGGTGACACTTATAATGTACTCAGTACTCCGCCTATCTTTCTTTGTTCTTCTTCTTTTTGTTTGAGTTAAACACATACAAAATGGTGTGTATATGAAAATCTCCACTATTATATCAATGAAATATAATAATAAATATCAATGAATAAATGTTTAGTTTCAAAACTCACCCTAGATTTTCTATGCCCAATTTCATAAAAAATCGGTCATTTAGTTTTAAAGAAATAGCAATAAAAATTACATCAGAATCAGGGATAAAATGACTACGCCCTAATTATTTATTGGTTACCCCGGTTTCGGCGAAACAGTGGGAAAAAGTTAATCGAATAAGAATCAAGCAAAATTTTCTCCACGTTTATTATTAAATTTATTAACAAGTTGCATAAAGCCGTGGTAATTCAGGAACAGGGTGTTTGTTACTTAGTTTAATGGCTGCGCTGCATTCACTGGATTTGAGACCAACATAGTAAATTAGACAAATAGCTGATTATAGTTCAAGTAACGCCGTAAAGTAAGTAAATAATGAATCTCGAAGCAAAATCACGTGTGGACCGAGAGTAGGGGCATGAGATGATAGATCGCGTCTCCGAGACGGTAAGCAAGCGTGCTTGCATTACTAACAAATTGGCGGGTCTACGTTCGCACATTAATCAGTTTAGTATACATTCTACGCCAAAGAATTGTTAGGTGTTTTAAATCGTGCAGATGCTAATTTATTCAAATTATATTATTACACCATTGTTATGTCTTTCTCGTCCACGAATTTCATGTGTTGAATAGGAGAGTAGCATTAATGTAAATCAGCTCTTTTCAAACACACATTTTATTGCAGCATCTAATATAATTATAATTTTCGTAATAAACTACATTAAATTTATGAAGTGAAACTTCTTTATCGATCTTCGTACGTGTGTACACAATTATATGCCCAATTTTTTAGATAGTAGAGTAAGTAAATGGTTGTCGAAATATGGATCGCGAATATGGGGAAGAGTGAAGTAAAACGATCCAAGTAAAAGCATAAATATGAAAATGAGGCACAGTTTGATACAGAAACCATGTTCAGAATTGTTGGCTTTTACAATAAGGATTGCGATCTGAACGGGTGTCAAGCTGCATAGCACTAGCTTAAACGATAGCTGTAGGAATGTACAACGTTTTCTAATTGTTCTTTGAATTTGTAACTTTGTTACTTGTTTAAGAAAAATCTTTGTATTCAACTACTAAGAAGTCCCATCCCTGCAATTAAGGAAACCATATTAAAGTAAGTATTTGACAAAAACACATATTAATGTCTTTCAGGTTTTGAAATATTATCCCGTGTCTTTGGTACTACATTTATTCATTCCGTAATTCTTTACAGCATAATCTGTAAGCTAACTTTTGTTATAAAAGCCTCAAACAAAAAGCCTCCCCATAGTTTTCTTCATAGAGGGGACGTTTGCCATAGTTACCAGATGATAATCTGCATAACAACGTAATAAAGTTGCAGCTTATAATCGTCCCACTGCGGAGCACGGGCCTTCTCTAATTTTTGAGAGGACTTTTAGGGGCAAGGAATTTTCCGCCGCGCTGCCCCAATGCACACTGTGTGTCGACGAACTTCCCATATCTTCGAAATATTTATTTTCTTACTTCTCGGACATGCAGATCTCATCATGATATTTTCTTTCACCACCGATCACGTGGTAAATCATCATCATCAGATCGAACTAGGGTTGCTTGACACGTTAAAATCAAGTGATCTTGAATTTAATGTCAGAGAAACGCTTCATCGTCATCGCCGTCTATCAAGTCTACTACTGAACGTAAGCCTTTCAAGTAATACCGCAAAGCACGGTCCTGGGCCACCTGTATCCATCGACTGCCAAAATCTCTCACCATACCCGGGGTCGCCCTACACTTTACTCATCGGTACGAGGCTGCCACTCGAGAACCTTTCTTCGCCATCGGTTGTCGGTTCTTCGAGCTATATGGCCGACGAGTGCCACTTCAACTTACTGAGACGTTGGGCTATGTCGGTTACCTTGGATTTATTGCGCCATTGCTGACGAAAGTGACAACGGTAATTAACTTGCAGTACGTACGTACCAGAAAACTAACAATTAACAAAAAATATTTTCCGACGGTGTTTCAAAGTCAGAACGTGTAATTTCAACTCTAAACTTTGCAGTCAGGTCTCATATCATATACACTGCCTCTTATTTATCAAAAAATTAATATTCGTTGTCTAAATATAATTCCGTACTTTATGTACTTTGATGCTGTTACCTTTTAATGCAGAAGTTTTTTCTTTAATCTATTATTTCGTCCAGAACGTACCTGAAAAAAAAAAGGAAAAATTAATAATCTAATGTAAAAAACGGTAAAACCTTGTCAACATATTGCTTGAACTTCCGTGAAGATTATATGATAGTTGGACATTGTAGGTGACCCTATTGTAGAATCCAAACATGACCCGTGTGAAACCGGGGCAAGTCGTTATTAAATTATAAATTCAATTTTATTTTAATATTTTTTTAGAAATGGGAGTGGGCGATCTCAACATTTATATATCTAAGTATTTATACAATTCCTTAGACATTCAGGTTTCCTAATAATATTTTCCTTCCCGCCAGCACAAAAATATAGAAATCTTTACAAAAACTTTCAAATTTGAAGTTAAAAATATTATATAGATAGACCATAGACCAGATCCGCCGCTGGGACCAAGAAGGCTGGTTCTTCCGTACAGGGTGCGCCTTGTGTTCTGCGCTTTACATAAGAAGAGAATTGCGGAGTGGTTCTCTCCCGAGAAGGTGTAATGCTGTATGGCGGTCTGCGCTGGCAGGTTCGCGGATTTGTGCGAAAGCGTTCATTGCGAATTTCACATGTCATTCAAGTATTTTTATTCCTCAGACGTGCAGATAACGTAGAATAGCAGCGTAATGCCTATGTGTTTCGTGTGGTGAGTGCAGAGAACCGGAGACCCTTTTACTGCAATCGAAGCAATCCATCTTAGTCCTCAGGGTGACAACGCATTTGCATTTTGATCCTGAATAATGTGGATGTCTATGGGTCACAACATTCACTTACCATCAGGGTGACTGTGTGCTCATTTGTCACCCAATACTATAGAAAAATCGCAGACATCCTCACAAAGCTTAACACCGGCGAGCACGTGGTAAACCGGCACTTAAAATTGCAACTAACAATTATTTCATTGGTACCCACTCGGGAATCAAACCCGGGTTGCTCGCATGCAGTTAAATTACGCCCATACTTTTAAACCCTGATCTACCATGGCTCTAAAAACATTACAAATTTACAGGTATTACATATGTTTTTAAAAAGAAGTCAACCCCGTTAGTACGTAATTAGTAACTCGAAGAAATGTTAATTTTTTTATAATTAACCTAAAAAGACCATTTCTTATTAAAGCAATGTGGATTAATTGACACATTACACCATTACTATTAAACTACGTATAATAAAATGTTTTAATTAAATCAGTGTTTGTAGCCAGCCAGCAGTCTGTTGACGCGATACGTACAATATTCATGTTAATGAATTGACAAAATTATCTTGATATGCGAAGTTACGACGATGGATAATATCCTCAACGGGTTTATCCGCTGTAGGGGATATCTGATAAATCACAGACTGTTAGACTACGGGCATAAATGTCTAAATATTCAAAAATTGACACGGCGTTAGCAATACACGTTAGGATGAGTATAATTACAAGTTTTCTTCTCCGGGACCTACAGTTAGTGGTCCGGACGCCATCGTAGGTATTCTACGCGCAATGCTATGCCCGCAACTTTTTATTGTTCCCAGTCGCAGGTCATGGTATTTTACGTTGGCATATATTATATTGCCGTGTAATGGTAGCGCATTACAAAATATCATCACGTAGGTGCCATAACAGCAGCAAAATGAAAATGAAAACGGAAGACAGCTGCGGTTGTCAAATCGTCTTTCAAGCATTATCATCATTGTCAACATTACACCCCTTCACAAGTCCAGTGCTGAACATAGGCGTCCCCCAAGAAATGCCACAAAACACGGTCCTCAGCTACCTGCATCCATCGACGCGTCTTACCAGGTCGTCACTCCATCTAGTGGGGGGACGCCTGCCGGTACGAGGCTGCCACTCGAGAACCTTTTTTCCCCATTGGTTATCGGTTCTTCGAGCTATATGGCCGGCCCACTTCAGCTTACTAATCCGTTGAGTTATGTCGGTCACTCTGGTTCTACGGATATCGTCATTCCTAAGTTTATCACGCAGAGAAACTCCGAGCATAGCCCTCTCCATAGCTCGCTGAGCGACTTTGAGCTTCCTCATACGGCCGGCAGTGAAGAACCATGTCTCAGATTCATAGGTCATCACTGGTCGTACAATCTAGTTTTGAGCTATGCCTAACGAGAAGATGTGCTGTAATCTCCCGAACGCTGCTCAGCCGAGTTGAATCCGTCGTAATTGACCTCTTGGCCGAAATTAGACTTACCTATGTCACACCTACGCAGACGGTAGTGCTCCCAACAACCATCGGCATAGGTGTGACATGGACATTAAAGCATGGTAACTGTGAAATATTCTCCCTATGAGGCAATCAAAGACTATACGGGGTTGTTTAACAATAACCGGCCAGATTTGCAGAGAAGGTTCATAATAAGTAACACAGACAAATGGTGAAGAATAATTAAATAAAAAAATCTCAAGACATTTTATTCTATTTAATTTGGGATAATTTCAAATAAAAGTAGAAGTCTTATTTACTCGTATTTTCGAAAAATGCAATGCAAATGAATGCAATGCAAAAAAATGCAAATGCAAATGCGAGCAATGCAAACAGTTTATCGTTATTTATATACTACAATCTAAGTTTAAAATTTAGCTATGTACTCTTTGAAAAATAAGCCTGTATATTGTATATAATCTGTTTAGTTCTAATGTAAGTTGTATATAGTTATAACACCAAGTAAGTTGTATATTTTTATACCCAGTGGATGGTTTTATACCTGCAGCTACTTTATGGTTGTAGCACGAATAAGTCGGCTCGACCGGGGAAGGACCACGCTTTCACAGAATACCAGCGTAAAATAGCAGCTTAATACTGCTGTCGGTGTTCGTATGGTGAGTGTAGAGATCCGGGGACCCTTTTTAATGGAAACGAGGCATTCCATCTGAGTCGTCAGGGGTGACAATGCATCTGCGTTTTGATTCTTAATCGAGGATAAATGTAATTGTCTATGGGCCACTGCATGCACTTACCATCAGTCGAAAGGTGTGCTTGTTTGTCACCTTTATTCTATAAAAAAACCATGAAATCATTTCGACCTTTTCCATATTAATTATCCCTTATCACAACCGCGGCAGGAAGTTTTTTGATGGATTCTATTACGATGCATATTATTCCATTCTAAACTGTAGCCTACATTAGAAACTAGTTGTAATACGTATATATATGCTTATTTGATAAAAGATTGATAAACGATAAGCAGCAGTGATAAAAATTAAATTTTTTATCACCGTTACATATCTATCTCTACTCATACATCAGTCCAGTCCAGTCCATCCATCCATAACAGCCTATGAAAGTCCACTGCTGCGACCCTTGACAGTTTTTTTATTTTTCTGAGTTGTATTCTGAACATGCTGCTGCTCATCACCTGTCACATTTTCTGTCTGTCGCCTCTTACAACAGCCACGGGACGGCAGTGGACGGTAGTGAATATTCTTACAACAGCCACGGGACGGCAGTGGACGGTAGTGAATATTCTTACAACAGCCACGGGACGGCAGTGGACGGTAGTGAATATTCTTACACCGCCACTACACGTTAAACGCTAAGTCCAGTGGGTTACTAAAACTCACAAACGTTGGCAAATGTTGCATAACTCCTAGGAACATAAAAAGTAAGTCGAGGTGATTTTTCATTAATGTAACAACAATATCAAAGGCGTTTCTCATAGCGAGCTCCCACGTCACGATAAATGATACAAATCTAAGATGGTAACGGTGTCCAAGTTAGGGTGTATATCGACTAAGGCTCAAATTGACGAGGAACATAACATTTTATATCTTATCTCCACCTTCTAGTGTTCAGAGTATAAATATCATTTGACAAGCAGATAGCATTATATACGTAGCTGAATCTACGCACTAAGCTGTATTTCAACAAGTTGTATTTTAACATTATTTTTTAATTATAGAATATGTAAAAAAAACATCGTATATAACGAACGTATACCGTATACACCACAATGATATTATCAAAAAAACATATTATTAATGAATATATTTTTATTGTTACTGAAAACACACAATATAAACAAAGTTTTTTTTAATTTGGCAACATCGTTATCGGCGCCATTATCCTTGTAATTTCTTCACCATTTAAGAAAATTTTATTTTGTTTGGGGTCTTATTATTTTTTCTGTCAAGGGTTACGAAAAAAAATGATGTACAACCGACTTCAATATAATTAAAATGAGAACATCATCAATGTATTCAAAGTAAGTTAAATACGCATTATTAAAAATGACTCAAAAACTACTGGTCAGATCTTGATTTAATTGATATGTAACTACACGAAAAGCACCAGCTTTCAGACAAAAAAAGAATCCTTAAAGTTGGTTCACCCAGAGAAAATGATTATGATAATACCTCCTTCTTTTTGAAGTCGGTAAAAAAGAGAATACATTCAGAGTATTCTTTCGTCGTTTCTTTTCCGGGCAGTGAAACCTTATATTGAACCGCTAGTAGGCGTTTAATAAACAATTAATTTTAAATATTTACAATATATCGAATAATAAAGAAATTTCACTGCAGGACCCTGGCAATTAAATACTTACTACTTAATATTTAATAAAATTCTAAGAAACTCTTCTACAGTTTACAGACACCTTTAAGATACAACCGACACGAATGTCGTTTACATCATAATTTATTACTTCGGACTTAATTAAACAAAATTAATGATTGATATCAAAATTACTACAACTAATTACCGCCCACATAAATAAAGATTTAATTAAAGTCACTCTTTCATCATCCACATCATCATTAAAAACGAGGATATCCGCAGTAGAACTGGAATAACCGACATGGCCCCACGGATTAATCAGCAGAAGTAGTAATAAGGGCGGCTTATATAGCTTGAAAAAACGACAACCGGAAGACCCTTCACTAGATGGAGGAACGACTTGGTAAGACGTACAGGAAGTCGATGGATGCAGATGGCTAAGGACTGTGCTTTTTGGCTATGTTCTCCATTTTCGTGGGTGACTTTAACACCTGCCTCATTCGAAATGATGCTAGATCGAATAAGCTTAAACGCTTAAGTGCATCAAGCAATATTAAAATTCTTGACCTCGAATCTACCTATCACGTCAATAACACTAACTCTTTACTGGATTTAATCCTTACATCTGATCCTGATTGTATATCTCTATATCGTCAATTCGTGGCTCCTGGATTTTCCCATCATGATCTAATTTTCGCATCATATGCTCTTAAATCCACTAAATCATCTCCCAAATATATGTTTCAGCGTAACCTTGTCCGTATGAATCGCCAGCTATTAAGTTATGAGATACGCAATGCTAATTGGGCAGACTTTTATAACACTAATAATATTGACAATAAACTGCAGTTACTCAATAACATTATAACAAAAGCTTATTACAAAGTAGCGCCTTTAAGACCAGTAAAAATGAAACGGGCACCAGCACCTTGGTTAACGCCATATATTCGATCTCTTATGGCACGTAGTGACCGCCTTAAAAGAAAACATAAACGTTCGCCCAGTGATGAGAACTGGGAAAGATTTAAAAAAGCACGAAATCGCTGCAACCAGGTGATACGAAATGCCAAACGCCGACATATTCACAATACTATTGAGACTTGCACAACCCAGAATTTATGGAAGGTTTTGCGCAGCCTAGGCTTTGGTAAAAGCAAACAGAATGTTAGTCAGTCCCTTGATTTAACAGCGCTCAACAAACACTTTTGCTCTTTACCAGTTTCGTTGGACTCAACAGTCAAAAGCGATACTATTAAAGATATCACTTCTTTCCCTTTACCGTGTTGTACTCCTTTCTGTTTTGAACCAGTGACAGATAATGAAGTAAAAAAAATTGCATCCGTCATATGCAGCAAAGCTGTCGGCCCAGATAATATTGGACGTGACATGGTTTTGCCGATTTTGGACCAAATAGTTTCCCATATCACTCACCTAATAAATTTCTCCTTCGCCTCCAGTACCTTCTCTACCAAGTGGAAAGAAGCGTTCCTGATTCCTGTCCCCAAAAATAGTTCTCCCACTAATTTCAGCCACTATAGGCCGATATCTATCCTCTCCTTCTTCTCCAAAATTCTTGAAAAGGTTGTTCATCAAAGACTATACGGGGTTGTTTAACAATAACCGGCCAGATTTGCAGAGAAGGTTCATAATAAGTAACACAGACAAATGGTGAAGAATAATTAAATAAAAAAATCTCAAGACATTTTATTCTATTTAATTTGGGATAATTTCAAATAAAAGTAGAAGTCTTATTTACTCGTATTTTCGAAAAATGCAATGCAAATGAATGCAATGCAAAAAAATGCAAATGCAAATGCGAGCAATGCAAACAGTTTATCGTTATTTATATACTACAATCTAAGTTTAAAATTTAGCTATGTACTCTTTGAAAAATAAGCCTGTATATTGTATATAATCTGTTTAGTTCTAATGTAAGTTGTATATAGTTATAACACCAAGTAAGTTGTATATTTTTATACCCAGTGGATGGTTTTATACCTGCAGCTACTTTATGGTTGTAGCACGAATAAGTCGGCTCGACCGGGGAAGGACCACGCTTTCACAGAATACCAGCGTAAAATAGCAGCTTAATACTGCTGTCGGTGTTCGTATGGTGAGTGTAGAGATCCGGGGACCCTTTTTAATGGAAACGAGGCATTCCATCTGAGTCGTCAGGGGTGACAATGCATCTGCGTTTTGATTCTTAATCGAGGATAAATGTAATTGTCTATGGGCCACTGCATGCACTTACCATCAGTCGAAAGGTGTGCTTGTTTGTCACCTTTATTCTATAAAAAAACCATGAAATCATTTCGACCTTTTCCATATTAATTATCCCTTATCACAACCGCGGCAGGAAGTTTTTTGATGGATTCTATTACGATGCATATTATTCCATTCTAAACTGTAGCCTACATTAGAAACTAGTTGTAATACGTATATATATGCTTATTTGATAAAAGATTGATAAACGATAAGCAGCAGTGATAAAAATTAAATTTTTTATCACCGTTACATATCTATCTCTACTCATACATCAGTCCAGTCCAGTCCATCCATCCATAACAGCCTATGAAAGTCCACTGCTGCGACCCTTGACAGTTTTTTTATTTTTCTGAGTTGTATTCTGAACATGCTGCTGCTCATCACCTGTCACATTTTCTGTCTGTCGCCTCTTACAACAGCCACGGGACGGCAGTGGACGGTAGTGAATATTCTTACAACAGCCACGGGACGGCAGTGGACGGTAGTGAATATTCTTACAACAGCCACGGGACGGCAGTGGACGGTAGTGAATATTCTTACACCGCCACTACACGTTAAACGCTAAGTCCAGTGGGTTACTAAAACTCACAAACGTTGGCAAATGTTGCATAACTCCTAGGAACATAAAAAGTAAGTCGAGGTGATTTTTCATTAATGTAACAACAATATCAAAGGCGTTTCTCATAGCGAGCTCCCACGTCACGATAAATGATACAAATCTAAGATGGTAACGGTGTCCAAGTTAGGGTGTATATCGACTAAGGCTCAAATTGACGAGGAACATAACATTTTATATCTTATCTCCACCTTCTAGTGTTCAGAGTATAAATATCATTTGACAAGCAGATAGCATTATATACGTAGCTGAATCTACGCACTAAGCTGTATTTCAACAAGTTGTATTTTAACATTATTTTTTAATTATAGAATATGTAAAAAAAACATCGTATATAACGAACGTATACCGTATACACCACAATGATATTATCAAAAAAACATATTATTAATGAATATATTTTTATTGTTACTGAAAACACACAATATAAACAAAGTTTTTTTTAATTTGGCAACATCGTTATCGGCGCCATTATCCTTGTAATTTCTTCACCATTTAAGAAAATTTTATTTTGTTTGGGGTCTTATTATTTTTTCTGTCAAGGGTTACGAAAAAAAATGATGTACAACCGACTTCAATATAATTAAAATGAGAACATCATCAATGTATTCAAAGTAAGTTAAATACGCATTATTAAAAATGACTCAAAAACTACTGGTCAGATCTTGATTTAATTGATATGTAACTACACGAAAAGCACCAGCTTTCAGACAAAAAAAGAATCCTTAAAGTTGGTTCACCCAGAGAAAATGATTATGATAATACCTCCTTCTTTTTGAAGTCGGTAAAAAAGAGAATACATTCAGAGTATTCTTTCGTCGTTTCTTTTCCGGGCAGTGAAACCTTATATTGAACCGCTAGTAGGCGTTTAATAAACAATTAATTTTAAATATTTACAATATATCGAATAATAAAGAAATTTCACTGCAGGACCCTGGCAATTAAATACTTACTACTTAATATTTAATAAAATTCTAAGAAACTCTTCTACAGTTTACAGACACCTTTAAGATACAACCGACACGAATGTCGTTTACATCATAATTTATTACTTCGGACTTAATTAAACAAAATTAATGATTGATATCAAAATTACTACAACTAATTACCGCCCACATAAATAAAGATTTAATTAAAGTCACTCTTTCATCATCCACATCATCATTAAAAACGAGGATATCCGCAGTAGAACTGGAATAACCGACATGGCCCCACGGATTAATCAGCAGAAGTAGTAATAAGGGCGGCTTATATAGCTTGAAAAAACGACAACCGGAAGACCCTTCACTAGATGGAGGAACGACTTGGTAAGACGTACAGGAAGTCGATGGATGCAGATGGCTAAGGACTGTGCTTTTTGGCTATGTTCTCCATTTTCGTGGGTGACTTTAACACCTGCCTCATTCGAAATGATGCTAGATCGAATAAGCTTAAACGCTTAAGTGCATCAAGCAATATTAAAATTCTTGACCTCGAATCTACCTATCACGTCAATAACACTAACTCTTTACTGGATTTAATCCTTACATCTGATCCTGATTGTATATCTCTATATCGTCAATTCGTGGCTCCTGGATTTTCCCATCATGATCTAATTTTCGCATCATATGCTCTTAAATCCACTAAATCATCTCCCAAATATATGTTTCAGCGTAACCTTGTCCGTATGAATCGCCAGCTATTAAGTTATGAGATACGCAATGCTAATTGGGCAGACTTTTATAACACTAATAATATTGACAATAAACTGCAGTTACTCAATAACATTATAACAAAAGCTTATTACAAAGTAGCGCCTTTAAGACCAGTAAAAATGAAACGGGCACCAGCACCTTGGTTAACGCCATATATTCGATCTCTTATGGCACGTAGTGACCGCCTTAAAAGAAAACATAAACGTTCGCCCAGTGATGAGAACTGGGAAAGATTTAAAAAAGCACGAAATCGCTGCAACCAGGTGATACGAAATGCCAAACGCCGACATATTCACAATACTATTGAGACTTGCACAACCCAGAATTTATGGAAGGTTTTGCGCAGCCTAGGCTTTGGTAAAAGCAAACAGAATGTTAGTCAGTCCCTTGATTTAACAGCGCTCAACAAACACTTTTGCTCTTTACCAGTTTCGTTGGACTCAACAGTCAAAAGCGATACTATTAAAGATATCACTTCTTTCCCTTTACCGTGTTGTACTCCTTTCTGTTTTGAACCAGTGACAGATAATGAAGTAAAAAAAATTGCATCCGTCATATGCAGCAAAGCTGTCGGCCCAGATAATATTGGACGTGACATGGTTTTGCCGATTTTGGACCAAATAGTTTCCCATATCACTCACCTAATAAATTTCTCCTTCGCCTCCAGTACCTTCTCTACCAAGTGGAAAGAAGCGTTCCTGATTCCTGTCCCCAAAAATAGTTCTCCCACTAATTTCAGCCACTATAGGCCGATATCTATCCTCTCCTTCTTCTCCAAAATTCTTGAAAAGGTTGTTCATGGCCAACTCTCAAAATTTCTAAACAAACATAACCTCTTTAATCCTTATCAGTCTGGTTTCCGATCTCTGCACAGTACTTCCACGGCCTTAATTAAAATAACTGATGATATCCGCTTCGCGATGGATAATCGTCAACTCACTCTTCTTGTCCTTCTGGACTTCAGTAACGCCTTTAACTGTGTTGACTATGACATCCTGTTAGCAATTTTGAAATCCCTGAATTTAACATCGTCAGTTCTACAATGGTTCAGTTCCTATCTTCGGGGACGCCGGCAACGCATATGTGTTGATGATAAGTTCTCCGATTGGTGTAACGTTGTTGCTGGTGTTCCTCAAGGCGGTGTTTTATCTCCGTTGCTTTTTTCTGTGTTTATCAATGCACTTGTTTCCGTAATAAATTTCAGCAAGTATCACCTGTACGCAGATGATGTCCAGCTGTATCAGCATTTTAGTTAAAATGACCTAAATTCGTCTGTTGACAGAATGAATTCTGATCTTGCTGCAGTTCATCAGCGGGCAAGATGTCATGGGCTAATATTAAATCCTGCCAAAACACAGGTTGTAATCATAGGCAGCAGAAAAATTACATGTCGACTTGACTATCAATACCTACCTAAGGTTACTCTAAACGGTGTAGATTTAGAATATGTTAGGCAGGTTAAGAACCTTGGCTTAACTTTGGCTGACGATCTAAGTTGGGTGCTACAGGTTAATGAGGTCAGGAGACGTATTTTTGGAACTATGCATTCATTAAAGCTCTGGCAAAAATTTATTCCTCAGACGGCCAAGGTTACGCTAGTCAACTCTCTGTTGCTTCCTGTTTTTGACTATGCCGATATTGCCTATCCAGATATAACTGAGAAGCTGCTTAGCAAACTCGACCGTCTGCTCAATCTATGCATACGCTATATTTTTGGCCTGCGCAAGTTTGATCATATATCACAACTTCGCTCAAGACTTAAGTGGCTCGACATCCGTTTTCGCCGGAACACACACCTTCTAACCACTTTGTATGGTATTCTTCACAATCCTTGTTCCCCAGTTTATCTAAAAGAGCGTTTTTCATATTTAAGCTTATCCCGTTCGATGACCAACAAAACTCTAACTATCCCGATGCATAAATCTGCATACTACTCGGATTCCTTCACGGTATCATCAATTACACTTTGGAATAACCTTCCACGAGATTTAAAAGATGCTCCTTCAATAAATACATTTAAACGTAAGCTTGAGGCATATTATTTAAAATTACTTGATTAATTTTATTGATTATGTTTATTATAATTTCGTATACTATATTGTATGCTTTATTGGTTTAGTATATATATATATATATATATATATATATATATATATATATATATATATATATATATATATATGTGTGTGTATATATGTATAAACTAAC
Source organism: Parnassius smintheus behrii (assembly GCA_036936625.1). Taxonomy (NCBI): domain Eukaryota; kingdom Metazoa; phylum Arthropoda; class Insecta; order Lepidoptera; family Papilionidae; genus Parnassius; species Parnassius smintheus. The sequence continues at coordinate 17,604,152 of JAUPFT010000021.1, read as the reverse complement.
ATATACATAATATTATATAATGCGTTTTGAATAGTATGAATAAATAAGTTAGTTTTTCTTTCTCTCGCGGCTCTACCCATAGCTCTCACCACACTACTAAAGGTTAGCTGGCAGAGAATGCCTTTTCGGCATTAAGTTCGCCTTTGTACCAAATTGTTTTGTTTGAGTGCAATAAGGAATTTTCTATCTATCTATCTATCTATGTTCAGCGGTAGACTTGTAAAGGGCTATAATAATGATGTTAATGATGATGCTTTCATTGGCTTTTGTCCGTTAAAATAATATTATAACTTTTTTACCGATATGTTTTCAGTAGTAAAGTTACATACTGAAATTTGGTGTTAAACATTAGTTTTATGTGCCATATGATGTAAAAAGACCGTCATATGCCTTCGTTAGATCATTTCGTGGTTTTACCAAATACGGATATCGATACTACGTCTATATTACACAGTGCGTATATCTCTCGATATGTCTACATTATACAAGATGTGCGACATCTTTATTCGTTATTTATAAAAATAATGTGGTCAAGTGAAATGAAGTCATGTGGCATTGACGCACCTTAGATTTTGGAAACAAATGCTACCAGGTACCTCTTCAAAGTGAAAAAAACTAGCGGTAAATATATTGCTTGCTCTTTTCGATCACTTTACTTTGGTAGGATTTGGTTCATTTTATAACAGCCATCCATCGACTGGCACTTCGTTTCCGAATCGTATTGATAAGTTCAAGTCCAATTCCCTATAATTACGTCGTAATCATGCCAAGACAAATATGCTTCAAATTTAGTAATAAAGAGTCCTTATTCCCTCTAGCCTTCTTCTGAGCTCCGGTGAGGTTTTGCGGCACCTAATGCAAAACTATGCATCTCTACGAATCGTATAAATCATATTAAATTTAAATGTATAGGGAATGTAACATATATTTTTAAATGGTAAAGCCACACTGTAAAGAACTATGTTATGGTTGTAGCATGAATGGGTTGGCTTGAACAGGGAAAGAACAGGCTCTCACATTCATATCATATCAGCGTAAAACAGCAGCTTAATACTGCTGTATTTCGTATGGTTAGTGTAAAGATCCGGATCCTTTTAAATGGAAACGAGGCATTCCATTTTAGGCCTCACGGGTGACAACACATTTGCATTTTGATTCTTAATTGAGGATAAATGTAGATTTCTTTGGGCCACAGCGTTACCATCAGGTGGACTGTGTGCTCGTTTGTCACTCTATACTATAAAAAATGTAATATTCACCTTCCATGGGATATCATACATTATACATTTATTTACTATAATTTTTATCGAGAGTTTTTCACAGATGACGTAACATAATCTACATTACCCGCGCAATTATGACAAATCAATAAACATATCATTCGTTAAAACTTGATGATTGGTTTAGGTGTTACTGGCCAATATAAAGACGACCACATATAAACATGTATAGCCCATATTTTGCATTAAAAGCAGCAAGTAAAAATATTACTCTCCTTTCGGATTATTCCGCAGTCGGGTAAAACATTTAAGAATAATCATTTCATGTATTGCAATGGTTTACGTACAGGTGAATATTAATAAACATTGTTCTTTCAATTACCACGAACACTAACCCAAGATTCATCGTTAAATAAGCTTGCAGACAGTTTATATAAATGCCCTATTATACTACACATTACAAAACTCTTCTGTTACTGTGTAAACAAACAAACACAGAGACAAGATTTTATATTTAGAACGACAAAAACTAAGGCAACAACACTGGGATACCGTAATTGACTTTACAACTACCAGTTATAAAATCAAATAAAAACATAACTTCACAGGGTACTGACTAGATGAACCCGTTACGGATGGCATATTTTTTTTAAATCAAACATATGTCGACGGTGGTTTAGCGCTGTATTTGTAGGTTCGCCTGTTTTTCACCCATTTGATGGTAACGAAGCGCGACAGTGTTTTATCGATGTGTCTTGAACTTCTGCTTCTCAAGGTTTTAAACTTTTTTACACAAGTAAGGATGACACGCAAGAACATAGTCTGAAAGTTTTTTTCTAATAGGATAGGATGACAAACGGGCACACAGTCCATCTGATGGTAAGTGGTTGCTGCGGCTCATAGACATCTACATCTATCCTCGATTACAAATTGAAATTCTAATTCGTTGTCGGCCGTGAGGACTAAGATGGAATGTCGCATTTCCAATAAAAACGGTCTCCGGTTCTCTATACTCACAATTCAAAACACAGCACCATCAAGCTACTATTTTACGCCGGTATTCTGTGAGAGCGCGGTCCTACCCCGGTCGAGATGACCCATTCGTGCTACTAATTACTATTATTACTATTATTACTATTATTACTATATATATTACTAATATAACTCCAGAACGGCTCTACCACGTAGAAGAAAGTAAAAGAAAGTAAGTGGATCTGTGGCCCATAGGTGCATTTTTCCTTGATTAAGGATTGAAATGTAATGTCATAAATTGCATTGACATCCCGGATGGTTAAGATGGTATGCTTTGATTTCAGTAGAAAGAAACTTCTGTTCTCTACACTCACCAGCGTTATTCTGTTGTTTTTATGTTAGTATTATGTGTATGCATTTATTATCTCCGTTCGATTCAACATAATACGGGTTACTGGGCCTCATCGCTATAACACGTGTCATTAATTTTTAAGGTCTAGATTATCTTTTAGTCAGATTCAGTGTTTCACCAGCATTAACTTAATAACTTAGTATTTTATCTAAGCGTAACTAAGGTTACCTTTTTATTTACAAAGCGGAAGTGATAATCGAACTTACCATCCATCTGACGCCAGTTCATGGTCACCTGTAGGAAACCCCAAACAAGAAATGTTACAAAATGCGTTGTCACTTAGTGGAACTAAGGCGGAACACCTAATAGCCTGTGATAATACTGGCTCTCTACTCACAGCAGTAGAAGCTCTGCTGGTTGGTGGCAGAAATAATTAAGAGGATGGTCCGACCCAGATGAACTCCTGGAAAGAAAAGGACTCTTACCATCTAATAAACCTAGCCTATAATAATTATAATAATAGTGTGTGGTGCCGGCGGGAATAAAACTCGAAATGCTTGTGTACTAGTAATAATTAAAAAAGTAATTTAAGGCAAGTAGTAGTTCGTAAGCTACCAGGATATTAAACGATTAAGATACATGAGGGTGATATGCATCAAGCAATATTAGAATTCTTGACCCTGAATCTACCTATGACGTCAATAACACTAACTCTTTACTGGATTTAATAAAATAAAAGTCAATTCGTCGCTCCTGGATTTTCACATCGCGATCTGGTTTTTGCATCATATGTTTTTAAATCCACTAAATCATTTCCCGAAATTGTGTTTCAGCGTAAACTTGTCCGTATGAATCGCCTGCTATTAAATTATGATATATGCAATGCAGCAGACTTTTATAACACTAATAACATTGACAATAAACTGCAGTTACTCAATAATATTATAATGACAGCTTATGACAAAGTAGCGCCTTTAAGACTAGTAAAGATGAAACGGGCACCAGCACCTTGGTTAACGCCGTATATTCGAAACATAAACGCTCGCCCGGTGATGAGAACTGTGAAAGATTTAAAAAAGTAAGAAATTGCTGCAACCAGGTGATACAAAACGCCAAACGCCGACATATTCACAATACTATTAAAACTTGCTCAACCCAGAATATATGGAAGTTCTTGCGCAGCCTGGGCTTTGGTAAAAGCAAACAGAATGTTAGTCATTCCCTTGATTTAACGAGTTACTGATATATATATATATATATATATATATATATATATATATATATATATATATATATATATATATATATATATATATATATATATATATATATATAGTACGTATATGTTTGTGTGAATATGTATATATTATATAATACGTTTAAATAGTATGTGTAAATAAGTTTGTTTTTTTTAATCTCTTAGGGCTCTACCCATAGCTCTCACCACATTATTAAAGATTAGCCGGCAGAGAATGCCTTTTCAGCAGTAAGTTCATCTTTGTACCAAATTGTTTTTGTTTGAGTGCAATAAAAAAGTTTCTATCTATCTATCTAATATGGTCACCTTAAGCGTTGTCTTCCTATAAAGGCAAAACTAGGAGGAGGAGGAAAGGAAACTAGGAGGATATACAAAAACACAAAGTTGTATACTGTAACTAGTATATCAATAAAAAAAATAACAAACAAGTTTTGGAAATAATTAGGAGCACTTCGAAAAATCAACGTAATAAAAACTAATTACATTACGCGATACTAAAATCGACTTAAATATTTACTATAATACCAACTGTTAAAATGGCTTCGATAAAGCAGCGTCCTTTTGACCCTTTATTTAGCGCTCACAACATCCTCTTCGTCGTTTTCGCCTTTAAAAAAGTTAACCCAGCTTTTATAAATTAATGTTGATCATGAAACGATTTTATAAACATAAATAAATAATACCAAAAGAAATACTCAGATCCGGAGAAATTATTAGTAGGCCATACAACTTACTTAGTACGGTATTCACTCCCCCGACCCGCAAGACTGCAGCCAAAGGCCACTAAGTTATCGAGCCAAGAAAGATATCTTTAAGTTTTTTGTTTTTGAAATGTTCAAATATATCAATAGATAGCTATTTTAATATAATAGTTAAGTTTAATACAATATTAAATAAAGCTTCATAAAAAAATTTTACAAATCCAAAACAAACAAACGAATTTTTTAAACACTATTTATTTTAATCAGTATATTATATATTTCTATTAAATTAAATTAAATATTTATGTTTTAATTTCATTCGTTTATAATTTATAAGTCGTATTTTATTTACATTTAATTTTCATGTTATACTGTATAACAAATAATAAATTCATAAACAAACGACTTCATATCTAACTTCTTTATATGCCTCGTGCGTACATCTTCCCACATATTTATCACCTTCTCGGATTATATTTAATTGCGGGCTTCTTTTAATCGTTCTATCACTAACACGTTAAGGCCTGCTAACGGTTGGTTGCGCGTTGCTTTATACTTTTTGCTGTTTGATTAGCAATTAGCCCACTAAGTTTCCTGTCTATGTGGAAATAATTCATGACTTAAAAGGAGAGACCACGCCCTTTGTTGAGATTTACGATCTGACCGCTCAAGGTTTTTATAATGTGTAGAACTTCTTGCGCCAATCAGGAAGCAGATTCTAAACCCGTGTATTTCTTACTAATTTGAATTTAAGGGGATATAGTAATTCAGCTCAAATTCTAATTTCGTTCCCACTTGCCCGCGCGTCGTATGCTATGTACCGACATGTTTGTAATCACTAATACTGTAAGTAGAAAGGTCGTTAGACACTTATTTCATTAGGTTTATCATATTTATGCCTGTTTCTTAACGCCAACCCAGTCACTCCTTATTTTTATTAGGGTTGTTTCCCATTTTAATTTTACGTCGTCCTGTTGCGTAATTTATATTCTGATCGTAAGCGACACAACCTCTCCCTTCAAAGGCCGAAGCGAAGTGACCGGGCGGCAGGAATCACGCTTCAAGAGGCCGATAGTTTAGGTAATTTCTTTTTACAGTGAAAATAATGGTATTTTAAAAAGTAAATAACATAAGCACTGCTTTATAGTTAGTTCAGTTAGTATGCAAAGTTTCACGATCTTATTTAAAGTATTTTATGAATAACAGCAGTTTTTTGTTTATTTTGGAGGTAACTTTTTTTTCTATCGAGAATATTTTACGAAATCGTGTTTTCATCTAACATAATCCTTAACATTAATCCTCAACTTTACAATATATTTATTTCAAAATTAATGCTGCAAAATTTTCGGCATAACGAAGGATCTTGCTAAGCCATTTGAGATTATATTTCCCCTTAATAATTATAAGTTACAATTTATTTAGCGAACAAACACATTAAATAATACTAATTTTACTCAGTAAAATAGAATGTCAAATACCTCTACCCCTTCTTGTGTCACGGCCGATGCTACACAATGCAATAAATACGAAAATTTTAAATAATATATGTTATATTTTAAATAAGTTTATTTAAAATATAACGAATATTAACTTATTTAAAATGTAGCTTGGCTTTACGTGGTAGAGCCATGCTACGGTTATATTAGTAGTATAGTCGTAGCATGAATGTACGACACAGTGTCACAACCGCGGAAGGACCACAGTCTCACAGAATACTTACCAAAGTAAAGATTAACGCTGCTGTGTTTCGTATGGCGAGTGTAGAGAACCGGAGACACTTTTTACTGGAATCGAGCCATTATATAGTAGTCCTCAGGGATGACAACGCGTCTGCATTTTGCTTCGTAATCGAGGATAGATGTAGATGTCTGTTGGCCACAGTAACAACTTACCATCAGGTGGACTGTGTATTTGCTTGTCACCCTTAACCTATATAAAAGTTAGGTGGTAGTATGAATTTTTGTCCAAAATTCCGTCTGGGGAGATACAACTTTCTAACCTACTTCTACCGTGAAACAGCAGTGCAGATTTGATCCAGACTGAAGGATAAATACAAAAGTAAAGAGAATCAGTATAGTTATACTGGTTATAAATCATAATTATTATTTATTACACTCTGTAATTCCAAGCGTTTCATCATAGACCTCAGAGGTGACAACGCATCCGTGGCCTTCGCTATTTAATGTTGGTAGCAGGTTAAGAACAAACAAAAAACGACGTACAACAAAATCAAAATAATTTCAAATTTCTATTTACATTTTTTTAATTTCCCTTTTAACGATATATCAATAACCAAGGGAAAGAGCCTATGGGAACGCCAAGCTATAAGCAGCGAAACTAAGTCGCTCCGCGTCCTAAAAATCAAAGTTGTGGTATAAAGTTTGAATTCAGTGCCGAGTTATACCTTAAAAGACGCGAATTGCCGTGTACTTTATAAAAGTGTAATTAGTTTTAGTCCAACGAGTGTTTAAAATTCATTTTTCATCAAAATAGTGTTTCTTAGCCAAAATTTGCTAACCTTCAAAACAGTATTTCGCGTGCGGCGCTTTCCTAGTCGCTATAACTCTATAACATTTTAGTACTATAAGTGCGGTACATTTAGACGCTTCATTCCCCAAAATCCTGGACTTTTTGGTCCACGGGTTCAGAAGTTATAGGCGAAAAACCATAAAACACGTGTGATGAACCCCCCCCCCCATTTTAGCGCATCTAGTGAACTAACTAATAAACTGACTTTCGTGAAATTTAAAATTCTTTGAATCATAACTTTATTTTTGGTGATTTATTTTGTGAACATTATTCACTGACTCTATTCTGTGTTAAGCTGGTTTTGAGAGTAGCTATTTTTAGAATGACTCACATAACATTGTATAAACATTGAATATTTAGATTATAAGACATTGTGTAAACATGTTTAATTGCCACCTAGGATATTTGATTGGAAAATTGTAAAATTACCGCGTAAATATTTTCATTAAATTAAGTACGTTAAGAAGAGGTTAAAGTATCTCAGCACATTATCCAATATCAGTGCTGCGGTGCCCGCTTCTGAATGTTTTTCATCAATATTTTTATTTCATAGGACTAAAGATTGGGTTAAATCATAGCCCTCGTGTGTCCATTAGCAAGAACCACGCTGTCCCTTTCTACAGTATATTAAATAAACTTAAGATAAAGTTTTAACTTAACTTTTGATGTAAAATGTAAAGGGAGGAGAAACCACTTCGCAGTATCAAATAACAGCTATTAGCTACTCCTGCCTTTGCGTTATAAAATTAATAATGTGAATAAATTTACACTCTTAAGCTTTTAAATAGTAATATGTAAAAAAAATAACCAAGGGACTTCCAAGATGAATTATTCCCACTCATCATTGTCCTCAATGCATGTATTGATCTATCAGCTTTATACCACAAGAGCGAAGCCGTGGATGGAAGCTAATAGATCAATTGATAAAAAGTAGCGAATGATCCTCTCCTGGATTCGTACTATGTTCATATCAAAGTTCATTCAAACGGCTCAGCGCTTTAGCCGTGAAACAGTCAAGAAAGAGTTATTTATATTTTTTAGAATGGTTAATTATTTTCTACAATGGTTATTAATTCTCGTAGAGTAAAGATGTATGGAAGGGTACCAGCCAAAGACTATATAACCACCAAATTATATTAACCACATTATATGCTCTATGGTACCAGCAAACAATCCTACTATATTATCTTACTTCTTACTAGGTACTCCTACTTACTATCATAAATTGAAAATTTTGTGAGGATGGATGTTTGTTAACCTTTCACGCAAAAACTACTTAACGACTTTTGATTAAACCTTACAATAATATAGCTTATACAACACATCATGATGGGGCGCTTAGGAGTGTAGAAGCAATTAGGGACGTTTGAACAAATCTGGAAAATTTAAGTTTGAAGTCAGGCGCTTAAACTGCTGCGTCGGGCACAGCTAGTAAGAAATGAAAACTGAAATATGTACTTAAAATAAACTACGTAGGTGACTATCGGGGTTTACATAGGGTTATTTTCATTTAACTTAGGTACTTACTATGATAAATGATTTATTTACTTCAGCTAAAACATGCAGATTTTGCGTAAAAACACGTGAGCAAGCTTAAGTATTATTATTAGTCTATTTAGTTCTTTAAATAACTAAATAGATATCATACACCTGAAATAAGTGTTGACCGCCACCCATGAACAACTGCAACATTTGGGGAATTATAGGTGCGTTGCCCGCTTTTTAAAAAGAATTAAGCTATTTTCTTGAAGGTCCCTAAGTCGTACCGGTCCGGATAAATTAGCGGTGGTAAAAAATCCACAAAAAAAGTCGTGCAGGGAAGAAAATTTTTAGTAAATTGTAAAGTAGTGAACCGACAAGCTTCAAGATGATGGTGATGGTAACGTAAGTTTTGTTGCGATGTGCGTTGATGGCCGAAAAGCGGCTGCAATAATTCCGAACAATTCCTTTGAGAATTCCTTTGATCCCTTGTGGTAGATTCAGTAGAATATGCAAAGGGATGCAAATTCAGTGAGTCAAGCTGATCGGGAAGTACTCGGTCGACGATTATTCCAGCCGCTCTACGCTGGATGCAGTCAAGTGCAAGCTGGGGTGCCCCAGCCAGGGATGAGAACAGTATTCCAGATACTGTTAACATATAATCAGCAACATAAGTGCATGTTTATTGCATGTATCGAATAATAATATCGGCCTCTCCCATTTCTCGAACATAAAATACTTTTTAAATAGATGTAACGGACGACCACACAGTACAGCTTGTTACGTGGTAGAGCCATGCTGCAGTTATATTAATAGTATAGTTGTAGCACGAATGGGTCGGCTCGATCGTGGAAGGACCACGCTCTCACAGAATACCAGCGTGAAATAGTAGCTTAATGCTGCTGTATTTCGTATGGTGAGTGTAGAGAACCGGAGACCCTTTTTGCTGGAAACGAGGCATTTCCATCTTAGTCCTCACGGGTGACAACGCATCTGCATTTTGATTCGTAATCAAGGATAGATGTAGATGTCTATGGGCCACAGCAACCACTTACCATCAGGTGGACTGTGTGCTCGTTTGTCACCCTATCCTATAAATAAAAAAAATAAATAAAAAAAAATTGTATATGCATTGTCACTTAACTTAGGAATAAGATAGAACGCTTCCTTACTAATTTAAGGTTCCCTGGTTCTCGTCATTCACCATACGAAACATAGTCGCATTTTGCTGTTAGGCTTATATTTTACTACGCGAGCGCATTGCACGTGAAGCCTAAGAGATATAAAAGAAACACACATTTGAAGATAAAAAATAACAGCGCATCCTCAAAATGTTTCATTTTTAAATCATAAGATTTCTCACGATGTGTTTCTTCACCATCAGCACGTGATAAATCAGCACTTGAAACTGCTAAAAACTAAGTACTTACTAAATCATTATTAAAAATATCATAAGTGCCAACGGAGATAGAACACGGTTTGATCGCATATTATCTGTAGAATACGTGATTGATGTTATAATACGTGAGTGAAATAATACGTGAAGGTAAAACTTTATACCTCTTTTTAAGCATATAGCAATAAGGACGTAGGTACATAAAGTTTATATGTAGATGAAGTGCAAAAAGCTAAAATTTTTACCTAACATATTATATTAAGTTAAATAAAACATACATTCTTTACGTTTATACTGGTTCACTAGCTGATACCTGCCCGTTTCGCGCGATATTTTTTTTTATTGCGGAACCTGGATGTAAAATTCAAGAATTTTTTTTGAGGGGTCTATCGTAAAATCCGTTTTTAGTGAGCGTCTACATTGCGAAATGAGTAAGTATACTAAATTTCAAGTCAATTGGATGTATAGTTTAGAGATGGTAAGTACCAAGGAGTATATAATTGCTAGATTTTATATACTGACTAGCGAATCGGTACGGCTTAGCATTGGCGATTTCTGGATCTCGAAAACAGCGGCACCTTCTGGGTCCAATTTCGAATTACGAGTAAATCTCGAATTAAATTAATCACACACCTTAAATGTCGTCTAAATCAGTCCAGCCATTTAGAACAAATTCAGTCACATACACGCAAATAAATAAATTACATATACGGGTGATTTTGTTTTACATTTGAAAAAAAAGGTGTAACAGGTGAAGCATATGGCACTAGTATTTTACTATTTTTTATTAATTTTACATTGACATTTTATGAAATTGATCTCTCAATAAATACTACATTGGGTACGTATTATTTTAATTTCGGTAGTTTTTAATTGATTTATTTATTAATTCATAAAAATTTGTTTTTATTTTTTATTACCGAAAGTTTATTTCAAATTAGTAATATTTATTGATAGATCAATTTCATAATATGTTAATGTAAGATAAAGTTATAATTGCGAAATATCAGTGCCGTAGGCTTCTTTCCGTTCACCTGTTACACTCTATTATTTTCCAGGCGGTAAAAAAATCACCCAGTGTAGAGATGTGCATTATAGTGCGAAATACAACATGCTTATTACACAAACCTAAAAATTTAATGAATTACAGTCGCCCACCAGGAGACCATTTGTAAAGTATTCAAGCGTGCGGTCATCAAATATGCTACCGCGGTTTAATTATAACACAGTTTTATATTCATTTAACGAATGCTAAGTAATAAAATTGAAGTAGTCATATTATATTAAATGGTGTAAAATAAGTGGGCCAATTACACTCATAGAGCTGGCAACTCATTAAAATCGACCGTGAAAATGCCCGTTTTATGGCGATAAACGTCTTAAGATTTTTTTAATTGGTACTGGAATAACGCTGCAGCTAGAGTCGGGAAAGGACCTCTCTTGCACCGAATACGTATTGAAACTAGCCGCATAATGCTGTGTTTGTTTTATTGTTGCACACGTGATAAAATTCAAAATTGCTATTGACTATTTCATTAGTGCCGCAATGTATCTAACTCGAGTTTCTCGCGTATCTTACAGCATGCGCTTAACTCCTAAACTATCACGGCATTTTCCCTATCGCGATAAAGTCCTTAAGGCGATACCCTGACCAAAACCTGGCAAAAGTGCGTTTTTCAGAGCTACATCTAAAAGCACATTATTAATGTTCGATATCCTATCATCACATTCCACGTTTAATTCTAATTTGTTTTTATGTGTTATGAATACATTTAAAATCTACTTTTAAAAAATGACTAAAATTATTGATTACATGCATCTGTTGCTAAAGGAAATGCTCTAATCATTTGAGAATTACACTAATGGATAGATAATTTAAAAATCTATATTCTACACGTTTTATTTAATTTCTTAAGTTCGCTTATCTCTTTTAATTGAAATAATTCCAAATATTCGGGCGTATTTTTCCGTGATATATTGTAGCGAGAGCGCGTGGATTGTATGGGACCGAATGCTCAAGGTCTCTCGCTAGGGGAACCGTCTTAAAATAGTTTCATTAAATATTTATTTGTTAATTACGTTTGTAAATTTTATACGTGGTAGAACCACGCTGAAGCTATATTATGGTTGTAGCACAAATCGGTCGGCTCGACCGGGGAAGAAACACGCTCTCATAGAATACCAGCGTAAAATAGCAGCTTAATACTGCTGTGTTTCGCATGGTGAGTGTAGTGATCCAGAGACCCTTTTCTTCGGTAAGCGAGGCATTCCATCTTAGTCCTCAGGAGTGCCAACGCATTTGCGTTTTCATTCTTAGTCGACGACAAATGTATATGTCATGTATATAAATGCATATAAGGCTACTTATTTACAAAACAAAGTGTTAAAATAAACGTTTCTCTTAGCACAGCAAATGTAAAAAGGGATGTTTTAGCAGAATAAATTAGTAAGGTTAAGGTTAAGAAAAAACCTTCGCTTGTGCGAACGATGACTAATTCCTCACACGTCGTATCCTTGGTCAGTAGTGTAGTATAATCATTATCAAAATCGACAGACGCCAAGCATTTAAAAAAATACGTAGTGTATGGTATATGAAAAATGGATTTTTTAAAATATTTATTTAATTTTTAACCCGACCTAAGCAATACCACAGCCAACGAAAATTTCTTATTACTTCATAATTTCAAAATAGGTCAAAATATTGTTACTAAACACAAAGCTCATAATCTTTTATATGTTATGTATATATATATATATATATATATATATATATATATATATATATTAGGAAGTCGATGGATGTAGGTGGCTCAGGACCGTGCTTTTGGCATTACTTGGGGGAGGCCTATGTTCAGCAGTGGACTTATGAAGGGCTGTAATGACGATTGAGAAAGGTTGGGCCATCATTGATTCTAAAAATATGGTATTTTATATTAAAAAGGGAAGGATGGTATCAATATGTGTGTATAATAGGCAGGCTGCATTTAGACTATAACACAACTAATTTGAACATTACTATTTTTTAAATATTCTTTTTTTGTCAAATAGGTTAATAGGGGTTAACTAGAGGTGCCATATAAAAGTGAGGAAAAAATTCCTCCTTTAAAGGTAAGAAAGTAGGAGATGAAATGTAATGATTTAATGTAATGTAATGATTTAGATGTTTAACCCCTTGATTTTGTGATAGTCCACTCAAAAGGTTCAATTTTTTTTACTTTAGACTACAGAGAAAAAGCCAACGGCGAAGTAACAAAAAGGAATTAATTAATGTCACATTCTGAAGTTGGGGGTTTGATTCTTCTATGCCTTAGCACCAGCATCAGAATATAAAATTATTGCACGCCTCCCAAAACGCGAGTGTGTAAGTGCTCCACTTTGATTTTGCAATATAAAAGTATGTCTCAATTTAGACACTCAGTAAAAATATGATGTTTTGAAAACTAGATATATTAAATTATAAAGTCATTTTTTGTTCATTTGTTTAGTTATATTTACAAAAAATATAGTTAATAAATTATTAGTATGGCTGTCAGTTAGTCTGTGCACTTGTCTTTAAGTTTCAGAAAAATATACGCAACGAAAGTAAATAAATCTTTCTGAGTAAGTTTCCATTTATCCTGAGGATAATCTCTATTGCTGGTTGTTATCAAAATTAAATATCGGTTTTGATGAAAAATTAAAAACGCTCACGAGGTGTGCACTATTGGATTTTCCAAACTATTTAATTCTTATTAGGTTTTAAATTCGGCTTTACGAAATCGGCTTTGTCAAAAGTTACATTTAAGTAGATATAGCACTTGCGATGCATTTCGCGATACATAGACTTGCGATAAATAGACTTGCGATAGACTTGCACTCCATATTTGGCTCTCTTTAACAAGTTCCCATCCTTAAGCTAACGTCGCATTTACTATTGTTAAGCCAATGCTAATGTCATACGAGATTCCATAGAGTATGGCAGCCATAGTTTCGTGAGGTCGTTCACCGGTGCTACACAAATATGAAGTCGGTGCTAACGACTCGTGAATAGGGTATTAAGTACCTTAACATGGCTATGGTGGAAATATTTTGGGTATGTAGAAGCCTTATTAAAGATTTCGTTTGAACAAATTATTCCGTAATCTAGTACAAGAAGTATTTTGTTATTGTATAAAGTAAATTCAAAAGACGTATGGAATTACCCATCACAAGTGAACACAGTCACCAGCCTCTCACAAGGATAATACTTCTAGTACTACAATTATAAGAGAGTCTTGAGTCACCTGCATCCATCGACTCCCCATGTGCCTCATTAGGCTTTTATTTATAGAAAAAGAGTGACAAATGAGCACACAGTTGAAGTGATGGTAAATGGATGCTGTGGTCAATAGATGAATGACATCTACATCTATTAAAATGCAGATGCGTTGTTACGCTTGAAGGCTAAGATGGAATGCTTTCTTACTAGTGAAAATAGTTTCCGGTTGTCTGCACTCTCCGTACGAAACATGCGCTGCATTATTCTACTGTTTCACGGTAGAATCATCTCATAACGACGACACAATAGCAGCGTGGAACAGTGCGCTCACCGGTTCTTCCTTCTTGCTTCCTCTTCTTTGTTAATGTTACGTATTTATTCATGCCGAATACCAACATAAAATATTAGGATAGTATTTCTATTTTATTCGGCGAGTTAAGAAAAACCGAGGCCTTATTAGATGCTTTACTAATTTTTCATCGAAACTGGGTAAAGAAATAAATTGCAATATATTTCTTTACCCAGTTTCGATGAAAAATATCGATGAAAAATATCCACCTTTAGCTTTGGCGCCCAAAAACACAAAGTTGTATACGGTAACTAAAATATTAAGAAAAAAAGCAAACAAGTGTTGGCAATAATTAGTAACACATCGAAAAATGAATTTAAAAAGAATTAACTACACTATACATTACTAAAATCGACCAAAAATTGGAGTTTTGGCGGGAACTTGGCCGACGACGGAATGTTGCTCCTATTTTGTCGCTTGAATAATGGTTTGAAGTGGATTTTAATTCGTAAAAGTGATGTGATTTTGTGAATTAAGTGTCTGCGCGTGTAAACTATTAGAGAAAACTACGAAACAAGTGCTTTGATATTGATATAAGCCTCAAGTTAATTTGATCGCTTGGGCGCTTAATAAACTTGAGTGGCTGTCATCATCAACAGTCCGCTGGGTTGAGCTGTCGTCAAAATCTCCCAAAAACTTCGCAATGTGACACATCAGCATATTGTGAAGAAAAAAATATATAAAATGAAGATTCTGAAAAAAATGATAGGCTCAGAAGGGCTAGTACCCAGAGCCGTAAAGCCAGTTAAATAAAAAAAGACTAAAAAATTTATTATAATGTCAACTGTCAAAATACCGTCGATAAAGCAGCGCCCTTCTGAGCCTGTATTATTTGAAGGACTGCCTCGTTGGTCTAGTGGTTGTAGTAGTACGACTGCTGATCATGAGGTCCTGGATTCGAATTCCGGGTCGGACCAAAAAAAACTAATTATTGAGTTTTTTCCGTCAAGAAATTCTCAGTAGTTGCCCGTAGTCAGGAAGCTGGCGGTGTCTCACCCCCGTGCCTCGGAAAGCACGTAAAGCCGTTGGCCCTGCGCCTGATCTCTCTCCGGGCGTGTCGGTTTACCGTCCCATCGGATTATGAGAGTGAGGGAATAGAGAGTGCACCTGTGCTTCACACTTATACACTTGGGCACTATAATCCTGTCCTGCGCCGATGGCTAGCCTCCGTTGAGGCAGGCCGCCGTGGTCGGAATTCGGTCTGGAGGACATTATTATTATTATTATTATTATTATTTGAAGGACTGATGAAGAGCTATCGTATCACAAAGCCCCATATATGCACACAAGGTTGTAGTTTCTGAATTATAAAGTGACCATACTAACCGGTTGACCATATTACTCTTACGTACTAGAGAAAGTCTCTAGTAGATGTATTAGAGACTTTCTCATTTTACAAAATCAATAGTAAGAGACGAAATATGTTTCCACGGAAAAAGTACTTACACACTTGAAGACAAAAATCTTAAAGCCTTTTGCACGGTTCGTGCAAAATACTTTAGGATTATTCCAGAAACCGCGAATTATTATAAATTCAATAGACCACGTCGGTACAAAAAATCTCAGATGATGCTCCCACCGACACGGAGTCTGCTTCGACTGATTGTCCAGACATTATGGCTTCGGATGGGATCCGCGGGCCATGAAATTGACGGGCCGCGGTCGCCAGCTGTTGTTTCCCTTAAAGTTTTTTTAAAAAATAAATTCTTAACTCCCTTTTTTCCATATGTCAACATTTTTGTACAAAAGTAACTAATCGTTCAAATAAGTTTACTATATTTCGCTCTTTCTGAATAACTGGCCATTGCGAAATTTGGTTTTAAAACACAAACAACGTTCAAACACGTTTAAAAGACCTACCTAATGATACTATATAGATATATAATGATAGATATACCTAATGATGATAATACGATGAACTAGACGGGTAAAAAAGAATCCTCCCTTTATCTGTACGGGAGGTACCCATAATAAAAAAAATACGATTTTATTTCACAGAGGTCTGTTCGGTAAGATGGTGTCGGTACACCCGGACGCGCAATTATTTTTTATTTTATTATTTGTACTGTGTTAAATAAATGCTTTTCTATTCTAAGAATAAAATAGAATACTATTTTATTCTTATGGAATAAAATACGCTTATACATAGATAATAAACACAAGGTAGGTAGAAATGAGAATTTAAACGAAAAATATGAGTAGGTGGGAAAACAAAAACGTAAATAAAAAAGACTATTCTTCATCCCTCGAAGTGTCGGAAAAATATACTTTTTTATTTGTTCTTTATTGTATTCCTTAATATGTAAGAATACAAAGGCATTCTCTATCACTCAACCCATGGAGTGGTGAGAAGTTGACGTAGATGTTGCAATATAGATTTAAAACGAAATAAAAATATACCTTACAGTGTCTAATTATACAGGTTTGTCCTTTGGAACACAGTAGTATATGCATCACTGTTTTGGTACAGAAATAGTAGAAGAATTTCGTAATAAGATCGATTCATTTGAATTTCATGATAAAATGACAATCCTATTATTATTCTTCAAGAACAAAAAAAATCACTGACGAATAAGCGTGGTTTACTACTACTAACCTTAAAATAACTGAGGCATTATAATGCTCCGTTTCAGATTGAAATAGTTATGTTACCCCAATTATTAAAGTTTCTATGATTCCAAATTCTCGTGATGAATGAATGCTTTTAACTGCCATACAGGTGCTACACGATCCATTTCCTATTACATTGATTTTTTTTTCTTTCGTGTACAATCGTCGTCAGCCTGTCTTTCCGACACGCTTATTTTAGTGGCAATCATCTAAGAATATTTCCAGTGATTTACTAAATCACAAAAATGTTAATGTCTCAAATACCCGCACGGAAAACGTATTTGTATGTTCTACTCTATCATCATGCAATTTAGGTATCACCCAAAAAGCCTTCGTGATACAGAAAAAATTCTTAGTACGGGGTTAATTAAATTTTAATGAAGTAACGTTGGTGTCGTAAAAGGTAATTTTTTTTTTATAGAATAAGGGTATCAAGCGAACACACAGTCCACCTGATGGTAAGTGGATGTTGTGGCCCATAGACATCTACATTTATTGTCGATTAAGAACCAAAACGCAGATGCCTTATCACCCCTGAGGACTAAGATGGAATGCCTCGTTTCTTTACCAGTGAAAAGGGTCTCCGGTTCTCTACACTCACCATACGGAACACAGCTGTGTTAAGCTGCTATTTTACGCTGGTATTCTGTGAGAGCGTTGTCCTGCCCCGGTCGAGCCGACCCATTCGTGCTACAACCATGATATGCCGCGCTGCCCCAATGCGTGTTGGCGGACTTCACGTGTCTTCGAAATATTTTTTTTTTCTCTTATTCCTCAGACATGCAGGTTTCCTCACGACGTTTTCCTTCACCTCCGAGCACGTGGTAAATCAGCACTTAAAATTGCAATTAACAATTTCATTGGTGCCGGTGGGGATCGAATCCGGATTACTCGATTTCTATTATATTTACAGCGAGCGTTAACCATCTGAGCTACTCACACAACTAAAAAATAATTAGTAATAATAAGTAATTATTAACATTTTTGTAATCTGCAAACGTATAGGTTCAACTTTTTTTTAATGTTCAGTACCTTTTTCAATCAGAAGGACTTCATTTTGACATAGAAATTATGTTTCACAAACGGTATTTAAATATAAAAAGCACATTTCATTTAGATGGATGAATATCCTTCCAAAATACATATAATATGTCGACAGTGTTAATTGCGTACGGCGGCTCAATTTTATTTAATGTAACATTAATTGCAATAAAAATGACACTGCTACCGATATGTAGCAAATACATGAAAATATCTTTTCTTTTCTATTTTTCACAATTATTATGAACGCTCTTCGCGCTCTTCACGAATCTTACGCTCGTCGTTCAGAATATCGCTGTGCCACAGAGTATCAACTAAGGATTGTAAATACTCTGTGACACTGTGTTCGTGTAATGACCGGCTATCCAAGCTAGGAAGTAGAGCTACCATTACTTCCCAGCTTGGATCGCCGGTCGATCGTAAGAATGGGGCAAAAATTAGCAGTAACGTGTAGAGTGATGTTATAGCGCAATCTGTTACAAAGCACGCTACATCTTTTTTTATAAGTTGAAGTTACAAACAAACTTAGAGCCCCTATGATAGTAAGTGACTAATGCAATCCACGGACACTTGCAGCCAAATTCAAATAAAACAGTTACAGATGTGTTGTCACCTCTGAGAAATAAGCTGAGAGATAATCACAGCCTGTAAATATACTGTTTTCTTTCTTGTGTTATTCTTTTTTTATCTTATGTGCATAGTAACTCATTGACAGAATCAGTATATGGCCCGGTTTGAGTTTCAATCGGGCCTATTCTAATATATTCAAATATAATATTTAAATTAAAAGTTTTTGGATCAGTTGAAGTCTCCCGACTAAAGCTGTTTCTCTTTTTAAATAGTACTAAATTACCCAACTCGCTAAGAATACACTTGATGACAAATGGCTACTAGAGTCAGACACCTGCAACCAACTTCGAACAAAAAGCAACACAGTGTGATGAATCAGCATGATGATTTACCGGAATGTCTGTCACTATACAGTATCTCGATACCCTTTAAGCCAGATCACTGTTGTGTTCCCGGTGACACTCTTACGTATGAAATGGTGTAGATAGGCACCATGGACTCGTAGACAGAAAAGTACCTTTGGCTCCTAAACAAAAAGGTAAAATAGTTACACCCAACTTCTAAATATGCGAAAAACTTATAAGTCACGATGGCTTAAAATTTTGAATTTTATAGTAAATATAATTGTCTTTATAAATAAACAATAAGGAATACAATACAATTTGGAGCAGGTTTCAAATTTCACGAAATTTCGACTCTCTCCTGACCTACACCCCCTGGCTCTGTAATTGTTATGTACGAACCAGCGCTGCAGTGGCCTCGGGACTTCGGCGCTCTTTCACGCGAACAACGGTTATGGAAAATTATATGGCTAAGGCACCGATAACCATGGTTATTTTTCGTAATTGATGTTATCACACTATTGTATAGTAAGATTGTATTGATGTGATGAAAATATGCCGATAGCAAACTTATAGATGAATACTTCGACTTTTTATTGAAACCCGCAGATTAGCGGTCAAACATGTCTTTCAACAATAAGATAATGTGAATTTTAAAGGATTTAAACAGCTCTCTTGTATATACGTAGGAACTATATTTAATACAAATAAGACAGTTTTTTTTTAATTGGAGTGAGAAACGAGCCACCAAAGGCTTGTGGTGATATTTTCCTTTTGGTGTAAAACGAGAAGTGACAAATGCGAGTGGCAAGTACAACTGACAAATAACAAGTACTTAGTGCGAATTTTATTCACACTTACCACTAGTCACTGCCTGTTCACACGTACTACGCAAATGTAAGCCGGGACTAACGTGTGTTGTAAGTCTGTCAGCTTTCTTTAAGTTTAATTTCGGGAAGTGTACGCTAATTCGTTTTCGGAACGGGAGAAAGCCTCAGTTGAGAAGGCGCAAAATATGTCATATGACACTTATTTTAATCGAGTTCAAAAAGGGAGGAGATTCTCAATTCAATTCTACGTTTTTCTATGTAGTTACGAGGCAAATGCTGTTGTAAACTGATTCTTTTTAATAGGTAGGCGATCCCATAGAAACTTAGAATAAATTCATAACTAAGCGTAGAAAATGGTAGTAAAAGTAGATTTTTTATATAACTATTTAGATGGTATTCTAGTTTTTACCTTGAATCGTGATATTCCTGAGTGCACTTAACAACTTCCCTGTCCGCGAAATAGATAGTTAAACAATCAAAATGTTCATATGTGACTCATGGGACAGTGAAATGGTTAAAAAGTTTAAGAAGACTACAAAAGCTAAACGAACTCGAATGACGCACTCTCACATTTACACAATTTATGTATAGCATCAGACCTTAGCCGGCACTGTCTATACACAGGTGTTTACGCACAAAAGCGTGCGTACTATTTTGAGCAATAAGTATCATGGATTTAAAAAAAATCTATAGATTGGAATAAAAAATTGAAAAACTATTACGTGTTTATGTTGCTCGTAGAATAATCTGAAAAAATAAATAAGAATGATTGCATGTATTGTATGTTGTGTGTTGTGTATTCATCTATAGTTTCTAATCGTTAACAGAAAATCTTATCGGTATCTTTCTATCGAATCATTTTGATTACTGCAGTGGATCATATACAATAAGGTAGTCTCCTTAAAAATCAAAAATATAAAAACTGACTTCAGTGCACTAAAGATAACAAAATGATTTCTACGTAACTGCTTCTGAAGTCGTGGCAGTGAATTCCTCAGTACCCTGTCTTTTTAACACGAACTTAAGAATTTATTAGGTGGATTGACTATCGAAGGTATTGTACAGAAATTATTTAGGATTCTTTAAAGTCTGTTTTTAATTTTATTAATTTAAGAATATACGTAACAATGGATTAGAACTAAGGAAACGCATACTTTTTGATACGTGTTAGAGTCATGCTGAAGCTATATTATGGCTGTAATACAACGGGTCAGCTCGACCTCGGAAGGACCACGCTCTCTAGAATACCAGCGTAAAATAGCAGCATAATGTTCCTGTGTTGTATGTTGAGTGTAGAGAACCGGAGATCCTTTTTACTGGCAACGAGGCATTCCATATCAGTTCTCGGGGTTGACAACGCATTTTTGCATTTTTTGAATTTGAGTCCTATTTAGAGGTGACACTCTAGCACACAGTCCACCTGATGGTAAGTGTATGCTGTGGCCCGTAGACATCTACATTTATCCTAGATTAAGAATCAAAACTCAGATGCGTTGTCACCCCTGAAGCCTAAGTTGGAATGGCTTGTTTCCAGTAAAAAAGAGTCTCTGAATCTCTACACTCACCATACGAAACACAGCAGCGTTAAGTTGCTGTTTTATGCTGGTATTTTACGAGAGCGTGGTTCTTCGCCGGTCGAGCGGACCCATTCGTGCTACAACCATAATATAGCTGCAGCGAGCACCAAGTATATAATGATAATAAAAGAAATTAGAAATGCTTTTATATTAATTTTTCTTTTAATATTCTATTAATAAATTATTTTATATGCCCATACCATTCAATAAGGAAAAAGTTTCTGTTCAAAATTATTTATATATGCTTTTACGAAATATATATAATCAACGACAAGTATTTTATTAATGACACATATAAAAACCACCGCCTTTCAAAATAATCCCTAAAACCGTTACGTGAACATCCTCAACATTCAGCGGGGCTTCACGCGCCGGTGCGCGCTGTGACGTCACTTCCGTACCCCCCTATTCGACCATTCTTCCCCAACCAATCCAACTTCCGTTGGATATATCAGCAAGCAACGGTTAAAGGTTGATTTGCATTTAAACGCTATAAAACACCTCGAGTATGGGAAACTTGAGGTAACACGTGCTGATTGACAACGTAATAAAACAACAACAGCGGTTTAGTTGGTAGTGGGGGGAGGGACACGTGACTCTAATAGAAATACCACTTTAAAACCATATATTTCGCAAATGACCTCTGAATCCAAAAAAAATTGTTCTACAGCCCAAATATTTATGGAAGACCTATCCAAAGACACCATACACGATGAAATATACGGGTAAAAAAAAACAAAGTCAATACAAAATTAAAATATTTTTCATGATTTTATTTCAAAAGTTTTCAGATGTGGCTAATAATCTATAACTATGCGCGGATGACGGACGGACGGACATGTCGAAACTATGTTGTTTAATTACGCAACCTTAAAAACTACAGTCGAAATATATCTTTTCTTTTTTAAGCCTGCTAATTAATTTTTAACAATACACCAAATAACATTTTCTGCCTAGTATGTAATTTCTCAGACTTCAGACCTGACATCAGCTTTTTGTCCTCACGTCAACTAATCGGTAGTATAAGTTTAAGCATAACGCGAGCAGCCCAAGTTCGATCGCTATTGGTACCAGAAAAATTGTTATTTGTGATTTAAAACAATAACTTACTATGTGCTCAGCAGTGAACGAAAACATGGTGAGGAACCCAGCATATCTCAGGAATAAAATATTTCGAGGTTATGTGAAGCCCACCATCATGTATCAACAAATGAGCGAGAGCCTATGCCCAGTAGTGGGGTGTATGGGAAGAGGTTGTTCCGTACTCATCCTTTACGTGGTAAATCCATGCTGCAACTATTTTATGGTTGGAGCACGAAACAGTTGGCTCGGTCGGGGTCGGGACCACGCTCTCACATAATACCAGCGTAAAATAGCAGTAATGCTCCTGTTTTGTATTTGTATGTCGAGTGTAAAGAACCGGAGAACCTTTTTACTGATTACGAGTCATTCCATATCATTTTGAGTCTTAAGTAAGGATATATGTAGATATCTGTGGGCTACAGCATCCACTTACCATCAGATGGACTGTGTGCTTGTTTGTTACTATAATTCCATAAAATACTTAATCTAATGAATTAGATTAGGTATGTTGTTCTTTATTCATCCTCACCTATATTTTTAACGCAATTGATAACATTTTTCTTATTTAATTTACTTAACCGAAATGTATTTCTTACTCATCCTAAAGTAAATATAAGCAAGAAGAGGTATGGGTACTGTTTATGCATGTTACTTTAGTTTTTACTTTTATGCGTTCCTCCGCAGTGTTTCTTTTTTGACATAGAATATGGTAAAAATACCTTTTTTTTAGAGTAGACAAGTTTACAATTATTTTTATAATATTTTTACCTTTTATTAGTTTTACAAATTAATTGATTTGTAATAACATTCATGCATCCATTACTATCTGTAAAAAACGAGTCTTCTCCAGAGATTGCCTCAATTCATAGGTGGAATATTTGCCATACTCATCATACCTGGCGGGTGCAGGTTTGTTGGCTAGCGCAGTTTTATATTATTTTGAGTTATCGGGAAGGTCTCATCTCCTGTCTATTTTCTATTTCTCTCTATTCCTCCTCCTGTGTATTTTCCTCTATTACCTCTTACGGCATCCATATGATGATATGATCTAGTGGATTCAACACACGGCAATAAACCGTAAACGGTTAACTATAATTATATATTGTCACTATAGTTATAACATTGTCACTAATCGACAAGTAACAACATTGTAAAGTACAGCTTATTTACTATGTACCTTCTCAATGGCTGTACGTGTATTTAAAATAACTTCCTGGTTTATTCATAGAGCAACTAGTTAGTAATCTATTACTCCCTAATAGCTTTAGATAATTAGTGACAAGTAGCGACGATACATCTCGAACCGAATTATCGATAATTACAAAACACTACGATTGACATACACGTAGGATTCCTACAATTCTTTAAGACACTCGTTACCTCAAATCAAATGGCATAAGGTTTATATTCGTATTTTTATATTCGTATAGTTACTATCGCTATTTACTAGAAAGGATTATTGCTGGACATCTCTAATATGTATGATATATTGATACTTAAATCAATGCTTGTAAAACGCAGTCATAGTTAATTAAATTAATTCCTATAAATTGAATAAATCTGAATAAATAAGGCTATTTTTGATATTTTTAAAATAACATATTTATTTCTACAAATACACTTAGTTTTTCGTTCCGTCAGTTGACTGATAGCTGTTGATGCGTTTGCTAGCTAAGAACTAGGCCTAATTTAGTGTATCTACAATTGTTTTCGATTTTAAATTTAAGCATTTTGTATTACTTACTTCGATCGCTTGAACATCAGTGTTGCAAAATATCATGTGTACACAAAAACATAAAACATAAAAACTCACGCCTGTCACCCAGATTATGTAGGCAGAGACTACGGGCTTCCATTTGTCAAGACACTGACACACCTCTCTTGCCTCCATTACCTACTCATATATGCTCGTTTGTTAAGGGTACTCTAAGGTTAATCTGGCCCATCTTCAATATAACACCAAGTTGGTTGATTGTATATTAATCTCGTCTAGGGCATCCCTTTCCGACTTTTCCGTTTGTTCATTCTTTCTACATGAAAAAACCACCTAAGCATTCCTTTCTAAATCATACTTTTCTCTTATCACACACTGTCATTCAGATTCAGCCCTAACATACTCCTTAATGAACTCATTTCTACTGTATTTATTCTACTCACTCAACTTTCACTACCATACATTATGGGAGGGACTACTGACACAGCAATTTGAATTGTCATACGTGTTTTTGAGACATTCTAACACCCCAAAATAATATATAATATATAATAATAATGATATAATAACCTTTATTGACATAAAATTTGTTACAATATTATTTAAGCCTCTGACTCCCGAGCTAAGTTAGAAAACCTGTGTTACGAGAGTCAGTGATCTCCCTAATATAATGACAGCTAATTATTTTATGCGCGTGTGTGCATGTGCATGTGTGTGCGTGTGTGCACGTGTGTGTGTGTGTGTGTGTGTGTGTGTGTGTGTGTGTGTGTGTGTGTGTGTGTGTGTGCGTGTGTGTGTGTGTGTGTGTGTGTTGTGTGTGTGTGTGTGTGTGTGTGTGTGTGTGTGTGTGTGTGTGTGTGTGTGTGTGTGTGTGTGTGTGTGTGTGTGTGTGTGTGTGTGTGTGTGTGTGAGTGCACGTGAGGGTATCTATGCATTTGATAAAACGAAAACAGAGCGAAAATAGAGTTAAGAGCCGCATTTACTCTACATACTATTTCCTGCGTTCACACGTCGTTCCATATTCTTATCATAGCTACCATTCCTGCTAAAACACATCCCTAATACACAAACTCGTCCACTTGCTTAACCAACTCTCCTTTTATTCTTATTCTACATTTAGGTCTTACTTAACTCTTGTCTTTTTTTTCCTTTTTTTCCCCTTTCTTTTAATGACCCGTTCATTAATTTAACCATCGTTCGCATAAATACATTGAACGGCCACGGTGCAGGTACACAGCCCTGTCTGATACCTCTATGCCAAACCAGTTCGAATAGGCTCCGTTGATCCTGATACAAGCACTAGAGTCCCTAAAGAGACTTTAATGTCTGTATCAACCCAGCGCTCAGTCCAATTGAGTTCAGGGTTTAACATACACTCTCCACTCTGTCATAAGCCTTTTTCAAGTCCATGAACGCTCACAAAACATTCTGAATTTTGGTTAGAAACTTCTTCGCGATCATGCGCATGGAAAAGACTCCCATACACCCCATTCCCTTTCTAAGTCCAAATCCCAAATATTTTTATCAGTTTCCTTTCGTAACTCTTTCAATTTATACCTTAGCATACAGTATTCCCCCAATGCGAACCACGGTAGTTTTTACAATCCTGTTGTGACCGTTGACCATAACGGCTTTGCATCAGTCGCCCGGTACCCACTTCAGTTCCCAACATAAATTAAATAAAGTGTATGGCAGGTATGCCACCACAATCATTTGTAGTGCCGCCAAAATGTCAATTTAGTGTATCTTCCGTGGTTTTGTCATTTTTAAATTCAAGCAATTTGTAATGCTTACTTGCATCGTTTCACACAATGTTATGGTTACCCTTAAAAGTCCTAAGGTGGAATGCCTCGTTTCCAGTAAAAAGGGTCTCCGGTTCTTTATGCTCACTATTCAAATGAGATAGAGCTGCTGTTTTACGGTAGTATTCTCCGAGAGCGTGGTCCTTCTCCGGTTGAGCGGACCCATTCATGCTACAACCGTAATATTTAATACAAATTATGCTTGTTTTTATATTCAAATGCACAAATGGTAAATAGTTCTTCCTTCTCACTCTAAACACGCATCATAATATCTAATTTTTATCGAATTATTTTTGAGCGTATATCGAATTATTCTGTGTGCCTCCCAACGTTCTTCGAACTACCCACGAATTGTAGGTTTCGTGCACATGATCGCATCACGACGTATTCCGATGAAACGCCCCGTTAAATTAACGATTTGTTCGTTAATAAAAGGAACGAATCGATAATTTTGGACGATTAAGCCTCTAGTCGGGACCAGCGTGACTTATTGATTTCATATACGGTAAAGAATATGCGCATATAGTTTAGTGATGTACTATTCCAATCTTTTTTGTACAGAAATGCGGTCATTAAGAAGTGTTTTGTTACATAGTAAAGCCTTGCTGCAGCTTTACTATTGTTGTAGCACGAATGATTGGCTCGGTCGGGGAAGAACCACGCTGTGTTTCGTACAGTTAATGTGGAGAACTGGAAACCCTTTTTACTAACGACGCATTTCATCTTAGTCCTCAGGGGTGACAACGTCCGGAGCTGCGGGCTGTTCGAAAGAGATACCGCGGCTCCGGAACGTAAGGGCACTGAAGGAACACGGATGGTTTTTAGTCAGTAAAAGTCTGACACTCCCTTACGCTCCACCCAGAGCGAAAGGGGTCATTAGATGATTTTCCATCCGCAAAAAAAAAAAAGGGGTGACAACGCATCTGCATTGAAGATGTAGATCGTGATTCTTAATTGAAGATGTAGATTTCTATGGACCACTGCATCTACTTACCGCATGGTTGTGTGTTTGTTCGTCTTTCTTATTCTATAAAAACGTTAGCAGTGATTTGGAATGATACATAGGATATTGTGCAATGAGAGAAAAATGTGCTTTGCAAGAAAATTTTGTAATCGGGATTAGGAAACATATTCAGTGATTTCGACGAGTAAAAGGAATGGATGGCAAAAGTGACCAAGCAAATTTATGGCAGAGTAGGCAAGAGATGCTTTAGATGGAAGTTTATCCACTAAATTCGCGATATGTTGAAGTTGGGCCAAATTTTGAGTATACTCGAGCATGTATGTATACAGAAATATGATGTAACAGGAGCGATAAATGTATGACGGAATCCCTAGCTTCTGCCAATCCCTCTCGGTGACAGGCGTGAAAGCTTATGTAATGTATGCGATCTTAGAAGAAGGAACAGATACTGCTTCCCACTATAATATTGGTTATTTTGATACATGGTCATTTTATTATATAGTAGCTCTTCCACGCAACTTCACCCGCAAGTAATTTAGGGTTTTATTTATTTTTCGCGGAGCTCTAAATATTTTTCTATAATTAAAAGTAGCCTACATTACTCCTTAAAACATCAGCTACTTGAGAGTAAAAGTCCCGTCGGAATCGGTCTAACCGTTTCGGAGATTAGCCGAAACAATCAGATAGTCGGACAGAAAGACAAAAATTTTAAAAATTTGTGTTTTTGTTATAAGTAAGTGTGTGCATTTAGTAAAATGCTGTTATTTTGACATTACAAACAGACACTTCAAAACCTGAAAACTAAGTTGTACAACCAGTGCGTGTTGCCAGTGATGACCTACGGAACCGAGACGTGGTCCTTCACTGCTGGCCATATGAGGACGCTCAAAGTCGCTCAGCGAGCTATGGAGAGGGCTATGTTCGGGGTTTCCCTACATGATAAGCTAAGAAATGAGGATATCCGCAGTAGATCCAGAGTGACCGACATAGCTCAACGGATTAGTAAGCTGAAGTGGCAATGCGCAGGCCACATAACTCGAAGAACCGACAACCGTTGGGGAAAAAAGGTTCTCGAGTGGCAGCCTCGTAACGGTAGGCGAAGTGTAGGGCGACACCCCACTAGATGGAGTGACGACCTGGTAAGACATGCAGGAAGTCGATGGACGCAGGTGGCTCAGGACCATGCTTTTTGGCATACCTTGGGGGAGGCCTATGTTCAGCAGTGGACTTGTGAAGGGCTGTAATGATGACGATGATGAAGGTACGTGAGGATAATATGGCTTTGCCGCTTTATAAAACCAAAACTTGGAGTAGGACAGAGACAAAAACACAAAGTCGTATAGGTACTATAACTAATATATTACGAAAAAAATATAGCAAACAAGCTTTGACAATATGTAGTAACACATCGAAAAATTTATTTAAAAACGACTAACTACACTACAAAATAGTAAAATCGAGTAAAATATTTACTATAATGACTACTGTCAACCTGGCGTCGTAATTCAGCTCCCTTTATATTCTTTATTATTTCATGGACTGATGAAGAGCCATCATATCACAAAGCCATATATACCAACAAGGCTGTAGTTTTTTAAGTTTTAAGAACGTGACCATATTAACCGGATTACGTACTATATAGATTATATTAGTTTTTATATATTTTTATTATACTCGTAGATGGTAAAATATTACTTGGCGTACTCGTGAATTGTATTAAGAAATATTTTAAAAGAATTTCAAAATGACAACTCAGTAGCGCAATGGTTAAGCGGTTGACTGTGAGAAAGCGCACCGCGTGTTTAAATCCCTTTTGAGACAAGTACGTATGATCTACAAATTATTTCTTTGGTCTATATGTTTGTCTATTAGTCTAATTGCCAAAATACATATATCCACGTGAAACATTCTTAGAGAAAAAATACTCTGATACGCAGAGAGACAGACACCTATTCTATAAATGTTTCGTCTCTGTTTTGGTATTCCGTACCAAATGCAGCAAATTCCAAAACAGAAATATTATCGATTCACAATACAAGTTAATAGTTTCCCATCACTAATCCGAAAATTTTAGCTGATAAGCAAGTCAGTAAAGAGCTGTTGCTTCGTCGGTTGTTGCTCGTTAAATATTCGGTATTTAGATTCCTGATAAATGGTTTACCATTTGCCGTTTATAGTTAGCGTTCAGAAATACACATTTAGCAATAAGAGGGATAGATGACAGCAATTTTTATCATTAAAATATTTCAAAACTTGTTGGATAGATCACAAAATTTTGTTAAATCGAAAGCGCAGTAACTGCTCCTGAGCACTTTTGCGTTGCATCCTTCTCAAGCGGGTTCCTGCCTTATCGTGGCGTAGTAGACGTGACTTAGTCACCAACAGTGATAACTAATAGGAACTCACATGGCTTGCCCAAGAAGAAGGGCCTGAGGGCGAATGGAGTTCCTATTAGTTGTCATCATTACTCAAATTAGACCACTACGAGGGTGTTAGTCCCTGCAAGTGCGTTAAAACCCGTCCTTGCGGAGATATCTCTATAAAAAAAAGTTATGTTCCAAATTTAAAAAGGTTGTATAGTATATGCAAAATTTTCGTAAACTACGCTACCTTCTACATATATGTATATTAAATTTAATTAGAATAAGGCCTCAGTAGGGAGCGTATGGCGGAACGTGCAGCGCAGCGTCATGATCATGACATATACACGACGTATTACCGTCCTGAGTAGCGGCTTGAGTTGTGTAGAAAAGGCTTCGCCACGCCACACTCTCCAACGAATTCTACTGGGGCCTTAACCTTAGAAGACTTTGTATGGTTGGAAGATACTGTAAAAGTTACTGTTACTCGATTGAAAACAAGGTATTATTAAAAAGTAATTTATAACAACCTCGTTCACAAATGACCATACAA
Organism: Parnassius smintheus behrii; assembly: GCA_036936625.1. NCBI lineage: Eukaryota > Metazoa > Arthropoda > Insecta > Lepidoptera > Papilionidae > Parnassius > Parnassius smintheus. The sequence continues at coordinate 17,574,214 of JAUPFT010000021.1, read as the reverse complement.
ACCTGAACACTCAAGCAAATGCTTAATTTTATAGATGTCACCTGACACCTTGTTATTGTCTGACACCTTCTCAGTTTCAAAGGATTATTATTATAATACTAAGGATTAATTCCAAGTCGAAAGCGTCAAGGTGAAACTTAATATCATGACACTCTCAACACTCACGAGCAAAAGGTGCTACCGGACTATAATAGTTCACCATTAGAGCTATTCAGTAACAGTTGAAAGCACAAATTTACTAAAATCAAAATCTTGGCAGAAGTTTTTTGTTTTGTTTTTAAGAAAAAAGAATACACAGTTCAACTAATGGTATGTGAATACTGTAGCCCTAAGACACATTCAATTACCCTCGATTAAGAAAAAAATGTAGACGCGTTTCAACCTTGTCAACCCTGAGGACGATGATAGTGAATCTTATAATCACTAAAAGGAACCTCTGGTTCTTATCACTTACCAATCGCATCACAGCAGCAATAAGCTGCTATTTCACGCTGGTGTTCTGTGTGAACGTGATCCTACCTCCCTCCGGATCAAGTTGACTTATTCCATAATATAACAGATGTTTTGCACGTTTAATGCAAAATTTAAAGTTATTAAAGTTATTTACATTTAGAGTTCAACTTAATGCTGAGATTACAGATTTATTGGGCTATATGGCCAGCCCATTGCCACTTCAGCTTAATGATCCATTGGGAATGTCAGTTACACTATTTCTACTGGAGAAATCCTTATTACGAAGTCTATCTCGAAAGAAACTCTGAGCATGATCCTCTTCGTAGTTCGCTAATCAACCTTGAGCTACCTTATACGGTCAGCAGTGAGGTACCGTCTCGGATTTGTATAACATCATTATAAGAACGTAGTAATATCTTTGAAAATATTTTAAAAGTAAATCCAATAACTTGTCCATAATTTGTCGCTATAAAGTTGTGCCATCGGCACGCACTAGGCGGTAGTATTGGACGCAGTAGTAACAAAATACAATGTTGTAAAGCGCTCACTTTAATTCAATAGTATATAAATGCAAAACAAATCACACTTGATAATAAATTGCGAAACTTACATCGGTTGTGTGGTCCCGCTATCCACTTGCCTCGCAGCGCTTATATGGGTCCAGCTTCTTAATGCAACTGCACAAGCTGTATATTAAGTATATTTTGCCGGGTTTTTATTCAAAGGCGGCAATTTAAATACATATTTCTAGTTACTTTATTATGGAACCATATTACATTTTTTTAAATATAATAAGGATGTCAAACGAGCACACAGCCTACCTGATGGTAAATGAATGCTGTGGCCCATAGACATCTACATTTATCCTCGTTTAAGAATCAAAACGCAGATGCGTTGTCATCCCTGAGGACTAAGATGGAATGTCTCGTTCCAGTAAAAAATGGTCTCTGGATCACTACATTACCATTCGACGCACAACGGTATTAAGCTGCTATTTCACGATGGTATTCTGTGAGAGCTTGGTCCTTCCCTGGACCAATTCGTGCCAATCATAATATAGCTGCAACGTAGCTCTACCACGTATATAGGTACTTATGTTACATACTTATACTAACTAACTCAAAAGATATCATCACGTGTATTGCCGTAAACGAGATATTAAACCGCTATACATCGTAAACCATAATATCTACGAGCAAACGGTGGCGTTGAGTATTCGCTGCCACTGCACGACATATTTTAATTCAACAAATTCTTGCAATTTAGTCAAGTATTGCGTCAAGCGCAACACTTAGCGCTATAAATTAAGATTCTTGCAGAGCCCACAAAAAATTTAAAACACTTGCCACCATCTATGTTTGGCAATTGCTAGTCCAGTTTTACAAACTTACGTTACTTGCATACTCGAGTTACGTGGCATTTTCTACTTAATACTCGTATATATTTACGTATCATTCAGCCCTGACATAGTTTGTGATAAACAAAGTTTAAAAAACATTTAAAATGATACGTTAAAACTGTATGTACTGATATACGTTATAACATTAATTATGTTATTACTTATAATATCTGATTAAAGGAATCGTGCTTGAGCAAATATATCGCGAATCCTTTTTTTAAATAAAATAACTTTGTAAGTATTCTTCTTTCTTTTTTTGACTTTTTTACCAAGTTCCAAAAAAAAGAAGGTTGTATAACTGACGAGTTATTTGTAAGTTCACCTATTTTGTAATCGATTTTAATGATTCTTCTTTTACTAAATTAAATAATATAAAATTACCCTCATAAATCTTAAAATATCAACTCTAAGGATGAAAATATACTGAAAGTTTTTGATGTAATTACTTAGACAACAATCATGCTTTAATTCTTAATCAGGGATTGATGTAGGTTTTTATGGGCCACAGCATCAGCTTACTCTCAGGCGGACTATGTTCTCGTATTTCTTTCATAGAATACTATATTATAGTGTTCTATGGCTTTTTTTTCGTGATTGATCGTCGGTTTTATTCTACAAGTAGTATATAAGTTTCGTTTTAATGAAGGAACTATTATATAGAATACTGCAGTCGCTTTCTTTGTTTTTAATAGTGATTTATCATTATCACAATAAATCATTACTAAAAAGTATAACTTCCGTCTAAATTAGCTGGTGGAAATTGTTGGTTACCTCACCAATGACGATAAATAATAGGTTGGCTCATGCAATGATTTTACAAGGATATAAACTCACCTTAAAGCTCACATTCGCGTGTTAATCGATTCCACTCCGTCGACACAAATAAATTGTTAGTCGCACTCAGATACACTGCATGCTTAGAGACCAAGGAAGATATTGTTTTTTTTTACAAAATTGAGGTGACAAACCAACTCACAGTTCAGCTGATGACCACCTTTAATGACACCTATGAGAACTAGAATGAAATTCTTCACTTTAGTTATTAATTGTATTGGATAATGGACCCATCGTTAGCAATATCAAGGATGCACACTTGCAAAGAAAACTACAGATGTAAGGACGAAGTCGTAACGCCTCATGGCTTGAAATTATACTGGCTCTCTGTAATCTTCAGAACCGAACAAACCGGTGGACCCACTACTGCTTCCTAAAATCTGCATTTTCTCTTTTTTATAGAATAAGGGGGACGAGCGAGTACACATTCCACCTGATGGTAACTGGATTCCGTGACTGATCAACATCTATCTTCAATTAAGAATCAAAATGCAGCTGCGTTATTGCATCTGAGGACTAAGAAGGAATGCCTAGTCACCAATAAAAAGTATCGCTGGTTCTCTGCGCTACCATTTAAACATATCATGATTCTGCTATTTCACGCATGTATTCAGTGAGAGCGTGGTCCTGCCCCGGTAGAGCCGACCCATCCGTGCTGCAGCCATAAGAAATTAGAAATATTTAAAAGACTAGATTCAGTGGTCACCGGCTATTTTTCCGGGCCGATACGACTTAGCGAGCTTCAAGAAAACAACTTACTCCTTTCTAAAATGCCGGCAACGCACCTGCAATTCCCCTGATGTTTCAGTTGTTAATGGGCTTCGGAAGTTACTTAACATCAGATGAGCCGTGTGCTCGGTTGCCCCACTCCTATTAAAAAAGACATTTTAAGACCGTCAGTTTATTTGCAATAACACTGAGGATATTTTCCGGCATATCAGTAGGTTCAAATATTTGAAACAGAATTTTATTTGGTCAAATAAGTTATCCTCATTCTCACCGAATCAGAAAGCGAGCATAATAACACAACCATTCATTCTAACTCGGTCAGTCGTTGCCTTGTAACTTAATTTTCAGATCGAATTGATTTCTGTACAAAATCAAATATTCCTTGTAATACAGCATAAAATACCAAATGGATTAGTTTCGATTAATATTCATATTTGTACAAACATAAAGCAGGTTATTTTTGTTATCAAGGTAATAATTGTAAGTAAAGTTAGGATTTTTTTATAAAATGTTACCTCAACACTAGGATTTTCTCCTGTATAGTGGGGGCAGTTTACAAACATAAATTTCACAAGCACAACAATCCAGACCCGGAACAATTATTTGTAGACCATACAAATACTTGTTCCGTGCGGGATTTGAACCCGCGACCCTCAGCGTCGCAACTCATTGCTAAGACACTGCGACTGAGAGCCATTGGCTATCCGTTATTCTTTTACATGTTTTCATAAAAGATATTACATTAGATAGTCCATACCGCTACCGTTACAGCCTACTAAAAATTCACTACAGCCTCCATAAATTGCCTGATAGGGACGATATTTGCCATAGGTACTACGCTTGGCTAGCTGTTATTAGAAAGGGGCTGCAGCCCCTATCCTGGTTTGTTTACCTCTATCACCTTTTACGTGACCCACAGTACGACATGAGATGTGGTATATTTTTAAACCGCAACCACAGGATGGTCCATAATAGTAATTATTAGGAATAAATCACTGTAACATGTTACAGCTTTCACTAGACACTTGCAACTTAAGCGAAGAATCACCTCTGAAAATTAAGATGGAATAATTTACAGCCTGCAATTACTCTATTTCTATATCATCATCATCATCATCACTATCAATATAGCTTTTCACAATTTCACCGCTGAACATAAGCCTCCCCCGCGAAATGATACAAAGCACGGTTCTGTGCCACTCGCATCCGTCGATTTCTTGCATATCTTACCAGGTCGTCACTCCATCTAGTGGGGAGTTAGCCCATAGTTTTTTTCTAAATTGCAACGATATATTTAATGCTATCTTCTTTAATATCAGCCCGTAATGGTCTACGGCTGGAAACCTACGGGACGAAATAAGGCGATGTGGTATACCGACATAACACGGACCAAATACGTTTTATTATAGAATATGGATGACCAACAATCACACCATCCATCGTATATCAAGTGGTTTTTATGGCCCATATATACCTACATCTTTTCTCGATTAAGAATGAAAATGCAGATGCGTTGTCACACCTGAGAACTATGGTATGCCTCATTTCCAGCGAAAAAGCGTGTTCGACTTTCTACACTTATCATATGAAACACAGCAGCATTAAGCTGCTATTTTAGGATGTTACTCTGTGAGAGCGTAATCCCTTCCCGATCGTGCTGACCCTGCCCTACAACCATAATATAACTGCGTAATAGCTCTACCACGCAAATCATCACTCCCTTAAATAAGCAAAATTAAGAAAGTTAAAAATATCAATATTTTTTAATGAAACTCATTTTAATCATAACACATCAATAAGTTTCAACGGCTAAAGATTTTAATCGGATAAACGTATCGACAACGTTAGTATTATTGTTATTAGTGTAACGAGAGACGTGCAACAACTGGTAAGTAGTGGGAGGTCTTGAGTGAGAGAGGCCTACTCTATAACTGGGTCAGCTTTTTGTTTTAATCAACGGGCACTTGGAGTAAGTTTTTGTGATTGGGACTTGGTTTTATGTTAAACTAGAGATCAAATTGATTTGCTTTTAGAAATTGAATTATAACTGTCATAGTAATTTAAATGGATGTGACATGACACATTAAATTGGTTTCGTTTAAGATTTTCATTCATTAATAACGTCCTCCAGACCGAATTTCGGCCACGACGGCCTGCCTCAACGGAGTGCCCAAGTGTATGCGTAAGCACAGGTGCACTCTCTATTCAACAGAGTTGTTTAACAGAATTTAGCATTTGAATAGAATTATAATTTTGCATAATGGGTCTCTTAAATCTTTTTATTAGTATAGAAACACCTTACTTTACTTTAACGCATCAAATAAGTTAGATGACACTTCCAATGGAGTTGAACACAGGATTATTATGTGCGAAGATTTTCATTTATTTCATCTCCCCTCTTAAGTGTATTGCTAAACATTGGCCCCCTGCATAGATAGAAGCTTAATACTACTGTGTTTCGTATGGTAAGTGTAGAGATCCGGAGACCTTTTTTACTGGAAACAAGGAATCCCATCTTAGTCCTCACAGGTGACAACGTATCTGCGTTTTGATTCTTAATCTAGGATAAATGAAGATGTGTATAGGCCACAGCATCCACTTACCATCAGGCAGGTGGATTGAGGACTCGCTTATCACTCTTATGCTATAAAAAAAATAGATTGCCTCATAGAGGAGATATTTGCTATTAATACTTAGGTAAGTTGATAATCGCAGTTTTTTTATTATTTTAATATGTAAGTACCCGGATGACCGGCTTTGCTCGGTTTTTTTAAGTTACATTTATATACAAATTACATGAATAATAGTTTTTGATCTTATTGACATAATAGAAAAAACTGAACTGGTTATTTGAATAAAAAATCAAGAGTGCAGATTAATTAAAATTTTCGTATTTTTAAAAATACTAAAAAATGGGCTCGAAATAATAGATTCTCTCACAAAAGAAGGGAACTTGAAAAAGAAAGGAAAAAAGTCCGACTCAAGACGGGACGCTTGAAACGCGAAGAAATTTACCTTCTTATATTGTAGCAGTTTTTTTATTGCTTGAAAACACGGACAAAGGGACATTTTCTAAAAATAAATCCTAGTTAGATCGATGTATTGCCCCCGAAACTCTCTGGACACTAAATTTTATGAAAATCGTTGGAGCTGTTTCCGAGATTCCGATTATATATATATATATATATATATATATATATATATATATATATATATATATATATATATATATATATATATACATACAAGAATTGCTCGTTTAAAGGTATAGGATTAATGGTGAAGATGTTTTATAATTATATTAGATTCACACTGTAGCGTGTCAGGCTGCTCTCATAATTTTGAAAGTTCATGTCTACTGTGTTTATTTTACTAACTGCCTCGTCGATCAAGTAGTCATAAACGGAAATGCTGATCATGAGCGATCCGGGTCGGATGGGAGTCCCGGGTAGGGCTAAAATCAGTTATTGTGTTCTTCTGTCAAGAAATTCTTAGTAGTCTCAGCGTGGAGTCAACTAGTTGGCGGTGTTTCATCCTCGTACCTTGGTACCTTTAATGCTGATCTGACTGACTAACCGCTTGCCGGGTGTAGCAACTTCTGCAAAATCCCATGAGACAACCTATGATGCGCTGGTCGATGTTCAGCAGTGGATTTCTATAGGCTGAAATTCATGATTGGCTGACATCATATAATTACAAAAACTTTTTAACAAAAAAATTAAACCGACGAATAAACTGAAAAGCAAAAAAGGACGTGTGGCACTCGGGGACTGCCGCGGTAAAGCTATTGCATAGCATTTTGTATTAACTTATGCAATTATAATTATTTATTTATTTTATTTATGCAGTATTTCTTTTTCTTTGATATTAATTCAAGTTACACTTTTTGAGCGTGGTGACCGATAAGAAAACAATTTTTTTTTCTTTTATTAAATAAATAAATAATAAATGCACTTTGTTCATTCATATTCTAAACACTTTATACACAAATTTTACAAGTACAGCTATTCACTGTTGTACATAAATACCTATACACCTATCTACTTTCTCATAAACAGCTGCTTATGTATTCGTCCGATTTCGGAGCAGCTCGTCTCGATTCGTGCGAGCTTCGTAGAGTCGTACAATACGTCTAGTTGCACGCACACAAACACCGTGTCGAAGACTGCCGAAAAGAAACGACGACGTTAGACAATGCACGGCCTTCAAGCCACACCTCCGTGCCCGTCGGAGTGGGGAGCGTGAGGTTTTTTCGTTACGGAATAAATTTCTGGATTCGGTCCCCGCGCTCAAGGCCCGCGATAGAAGCTATGCAATAGCTTAAAAATAATTAACCTTTTTCTTTTACCTTAATAACTAAATTCTTAAACTAATGTAAGTGTACCTAAGTATATATTTTTTTAACTCTTTTGAGTTTTTCATTAACCTTATTAACTATGTTCTTAAACTAATGTCAGTATACCTAAGCAATTTTGAATCCGCGCCAATGGCACTGAGTAGGGTAAAAACGTCGAGTGAAAAGGTATTACACAAACCTCCCGATGAACGAGCCTTATCAGAGAGGCAGAGGCTGAGAGATCTACACACAAGAGACTGACAGGTTTATAGCTCATTCATCGTGAGGTTTTTTTTATAATGTAATGTAATTATTATGTAATATTGTAATACACAATTCAGCATTAAAATCTGTGAGTAAACAATAAATCACCCGTATTTTCCCATCCCTAGGGTAAATTTTTTTCCCAAATTTATATGGGACCAATTTCGAGGTATACCCAGTACCGTCATTACTATAAGGGCACACGGGGCCTATGCCCAGGGCCCCCGTGACGAAAGGCGTCGGCCTTATTCGCTTACGCTATACAATCTTTTTTCTATTTTAGGAAAATATTACACGACAAAAATTTTATAGAGTAAATGAGGGCATTGTTAGTGACTTTCTGGCAACCCTAAGCCACCTAAGCAGTGACAAGCTACACATTGTCAAGGTAGCCAGAAACAGTGGCATTGACAGATTTCCTAGGTATAAAATATGTATCTAAATGTATATGTCGGGCTGTACGGTCACCTTAATTGTAGCCTCGATTCTTTGTGGGTAAACTATCTATTTATAATCTATGAGATAAAAATATCATTTAGTACTGTTTTATAAAAATAACACTTCAAAAGATTTAACAACAAATGATTTATTTAACATGATAATTTTCAACTACAAATATTAGATTTTATAGTAAATAATTGTCTAAATTTTAAGGTTTTTTTTTTAATTTCATTTTAAAGTAAAAAAGGATACACGTATTGATATTGTTATAAAATATTTTCATTTTTGAAAGAAATTTTAGGAAATAAACATTTAAGTTTACACTTTCCTAAGAAATTATCGTCCCGCTATGAAATCTGTCAAATATTTTACCTCATCACGACCTCTATGTATAGAGGTCAGTGTACCTCATTGTAAAGTGATGTCACCCTGGTGGCAGAAAAAGTTGTGGATGTCCTCATTAATGACATATTATTTGACTTTTACCAATTAACTATAATAAATATAAGATCATAGCAGAAAAATATTTTATATTTACAGTAAAAAAACAGGGCCCCAAATTTTGTGCCTAAGACGGCGTTGGTCCTATCCAATAAAAAAAATTGGAATCGGGCTACTCTGTGATAAATTCACCCCCAATTCCACCTCTAGGGTAATTTTTTTTCCAAATTTATATGAGACCAATTTCGGGGTAAAATTCCTGTCCAATAAAAAAAGAATTATCAAGATCGGACCACACTGTTATACATCGCCCCTATTTTCCCACCCTTAGGGTGAAAAAATTTTTAAATTTTTTATGGGACTGATTTCAAGGTATCCACTAAAAAAAGAATTATCAAAATCGGAATACTCTGTAAAAAGTTATACATAAAAAATATACGCATCGATTTGAGAACCTCCTCCGTTTATTCGTTGGTTGATAATAATAATAACCTTTATTTCCACATTCCACATACATATTTGATTTATAATATATATTTATCAAAATCTTGTATCTAACACGATCATATACACTTCTATAAGTTTTCAACGTGATAGAGCCATGCTGCAATTATATTATTTGTGGTTGTAGCCCGAATGGGTCTACTCGACCGGGGTAGGACCACGCACTCACAGAATACAGTGAGTATAGGCTACGGTCTCCTATTAAATGCTATACGCGACGTCCGACTTCAGCGTAAACGTTCCGATCGGCGTCCGAACGCCAGGCACAGCGTCAGCGGTCAATACATATTAGCAACGGATGACGTCTAGACTTTCGATCAAACAACAGTAAGTAGCCGACAGTGCTCACGTGTGGTTGTGTGTGATATTTGTTCATAAAATGGATATAAATTCAACACTTTTGGCGGCGCTTGTGTTACTTGAAGAAGAGGCACAAGACGACCGTATACGAAAAAAATAAAGGCAACAAGGCACTGATTATTTATGAAGAGAAATGAGGAAGCATGTTTCCAGCTATTGATAATGAAACACTTAAAAGACAGCGATTCTAAATTTACTGAATATTTTCGTATTAATCAAGAACAATTTAAACATATTGTAGAGCTTGTGCAGGAGTATGTAATAAAAGTTCCATCAAAAAGGCATCCTAAGCCCATATCGGTTGAAGAAAAAGTTTTCCTTTATTAAATTGGGCCATTTTGTACTGACGCTAGACACGACGTTCACGCTGCAATGGTTCAAAATAACTAGAGACGCAGCGCAAAGCGTCTTACGCCGCCTACGACGTCCATACGCCGACGTCAGCGTGTAAAAGAGACCACAACAGTACATTTCTATAGTAAGCATCGTAACGCGGCGTACGGCGTGACGCTGTAAGCGGCCGACGGCGTTTACAGGAGACCACCGCCAATAGAGAATCGGAGACCCTTTATACTGGAAAAGAGGCATTCCATCTTAGTCCTCAGAAAAGGCAACTCATTTAAATTTTAATTCTTAGTTGAGGATAGATGTACTTAGATGTAAATGGGCCACAGCCTCCACTTACCATCAGGTGGACTGTGTGCTCGTTAGTTACTCTTATTCTATAAAAAATTATAATATATCACAGCTGCAGTCGTTACGAACGAAGAGCTGTGGTAGCTCAGATGGTTAGCGCTCGCTGTAAATTTCACAGTACGCGAGCAAACCGGGTTCGATCCCCGCCGGCACCAATGTAATTGTTAATTACAATTTTAAGTGCTGATTTACCACGTGCTTGGCGGTGAAGGAATACATCATGTTCCTCGTGAATACCAGCATGTCCGAAAAATAAGTCCGAAAAAATATTTCGATGACATGTGAAATTCGCCAACACCCATTGGGGCAGCGTAGCGGACACTTCCTTGCTCTAAAACCCTCTCAGTAATGAGGGGAGAACTTTGCTCAGCTGTGGGACGTATATAGGCTCTCACTTTAACTTCTTTTTTAATCATGTAAATGATTCGTTCATTTGACCCGTGTCTAATCAAAGTATTGATGATTGCAATTACATTTTATGAACGTTCTGGACCAAACGATTTACAGGATCCACGACCTAAGAGTATAGTAATGTCCGACGGCCGAAATTATCAGGCGGGTCTCACAGATCACAGAGTATTGATATGATCCATTTAAATGATTGACCTGAATGACCCGGTTCATACGAAGAAACAGTAAACGAATGATCGGGTCACTAGAAATAAATGAATGAGGCATGTTTATGTGCATTAAAATAAACGCCTCAGTCTTGTACAATTAGCGTCATACGAAAGCAACAAACAATTAACTCACAAATTCGTGTTCGCGTCTAACTTTACCTTTTCCTCTGTCGTGTATGACTTGGCCAATGCGAGACAATGTTTTAATCTTCTATCCAAGTATAAATTACTGAGAAGTTAATTGGGGTACATTGACTCCTCTGGCAATTATCAGTTATATTATTACTTTCAAAACGCTTTAGTGTGACATGCGTAACATATTATGAAAGTTATTATATATTAGTCACCACCCTCGGCATCGCCTGGATAGGATCTATTGGTGAAGTATTTAGATTTAGATATAATTTTTTTGAAATGGTTGTTTATGTCTTTATAACAAGGTATATATACATATAGATATAAAAATTGTTCTATCAAAAGGCAAAAGGTATTTTTGATGGTAACACTTAAATGTGCCACTACCCTTTTTAAAAGTCTACTCTTTTTATTATTGAAAATGAGGTGCATATTTCAAGAGTTTGTACTTCGATAAATGTTTGAGATAACTATAAACATTCTTATGAGATTTTGTAGGTAATATCACGTAATTTGATAAAAATTAATAAAATAATAATATTCATTGGGAATTTATTCAACTTTTTAGGGATACTAAATAAAAATAGGTAATTTTTTCTTAAAACTTTGAGGTAATTAATATTTTTAATGTCTTGTTTAATTTTGGGTACATTTTATACCTCAAATTGATAAACTATGAAAGCAACTGGTAAGGGAAAAAAAAAACAAAATGAAAAACAAATGTAAAAATAAAAAAATATATCTTGAAAATAGTACAGCAAGTCGGGTTTCTTTATGAAAAAAATAAAAAAACCTAACAAAAAAAAAAACAGATAAGACCTGTACTTTGATGGTATTTGTTGATAGCTTTGTCCAAATAATCAAAAGACGCCCGGCAGTCACTTCATGCTGGGGCACCCTGTATGCCACCTGATGAAATGTTCACTAAGAAACCTAAGATGCCACGTTCCAGTAAAAGGGTCGCTGCTTCTTGCCAATTACAATACGTAACATAGTAGCATTATTACGCAACTATTTTACGCTAGTATTCTGTGAGAGTGTGGTACAGGCTAACCCGTCCATCATCACAATAGCTGCAACGTGTCTCCACCACATAATAATAAACGGGATATCACAATTGTGTTAAATGTTAACTTTTCTTTTTCAGGCAGATGTCTCTTTCATTTCTTTGCGATAAGTTATCAGTTATTAAGTGAACAATCATCTTATTTTGCCGTTGTCTTTGACTTTTCAAAGTATACATTATGTCAGAACTTTATAGTATCCAATATAAAAAAAACACATGAGACCGGCCACGCTGCGGATCTATTCATCTGGGGAAGGACCACGCTTTAACGGAATACCAACTGAAAACAAAATGCTACTGTAATTCGTATTTCGATTGACGAGAGGTTTATAATGATAACATGGCGTTCATTATCCATCAAAGTTCATAGTTAAAGTACGGCATATTATTCTAATCCTTATAAGTCAACACAGATTTGTTACCATGCTCTGATTCCCAATGAATCTGTAATTTTTGTTATTTTTATAAACACTTTTTCTTGAATCTGACCGTTAAAAAGTGACTAAACGAAGATACCTGTAAAGTTTATTTTCACACATTTAATTCTTTACTTTTTATGTTTTTTTTTATAAACAGCAACCGGGCATGCGGCTCACCTGATGGTAAGTGTCCACCATGACCCATGAACAACTGCAACAGCAGGGTATCACTGGTACGTTGCCACTTGCCAGCTTTTCAAAAAAGTGAAATTTCATTTCATTTTATTACAATCCATTTTAAAATACCATGCTCTGTTATGTTTATCTTCTTTACCCATTGCGGTACATAGATTACATTTAGAAGCATCTTATCGTTACCACAACGAGCAGGCAGTTATGTATACATTAATACGCACCTCTGAAATTCAATTCCTGGCTTTTTGACACCACGGTCTTATTTAAAAATGTTATTTGTAAAACGTCTACTGCTTAAATTTCGATACTTTACTGCGTCACTTTGTATCTCAGAGCAATAGTTTATTTTGTTTGTTCATTCACATGGCGCAGCGAGTCAAAAGACAAATTTATGTGTCCAATTATCTGCCGAAACGCCTGGAGTCATAACAATATATATCACAGTAATGACCATGTTGACCGGTGTTTGCGATACACCAAAATTGTAGATACCACAAATTATCTTTTAAAGTTGACAAGTTATTTAAAATAGTATAATTTACACAATATTTACACAAAGAGTTATTTTTCGAACAATATCCAAATTTTAACCTTAAGTTCAAATATAGAAATAATAATATTTGATGACTTTTATTTGCAATTATCCCAAGTTGAATATTATGATTTATGGAAAACAACGTTTATGCCTTTACCCTGCACAGTAAAATTCAGTCAAAATAATGCATTACGTTTGAGACTGTTTTAATAAATATTTCTTCACCATTTGCCTATATTACTTATTCTGAACATTCTCTACAAATTCGTCGGGTTAATGCAGAATAACCCTGTATAATCTTTGCCTCATATGGAAGATATTTCACAGTTGCCATGCTTGTCAGGCGGGTCGACAACAGCACCCATCTTCGGTCTTTAGTTTCACTTTTTTGCTTTATGAAGAATGAAAAATTAAAAATGATATAGCAATTATAATATTGGTAAAATATCAAATCTTTCTATCTAAATTGTAACCCACTAATGAATAGTATACCTTAACACGTAGTACTACTGGGAAAGCTTCACGCTCTTACAGAATATCAGCGTAAAATAGCAACATAATGCTGCTGTGTTTGATATGTTGAGTGTGAAGAACCGGAGACCGTTTTTTATTCCAGATTAGTCCTCAATAGTGGTAACGTATCTGCATTTTGATTCTTATTTTAGGATAGATGTAGATGTCTTTGGGCCACAACATCCACTTACCATCGGGTAACTGAGGCATAGTATGATTTTTTTACAGGATAAGGCTGGCAAACTGTGACATTGGGACCTCGAACACCTCAGTGTCCCCATGATTTGTCATGTCATCACATCGGCAACTTAAAATAAGTTAATATACGCGATAAAATCTGTAAAAAATTGTTCTTTTTAAATTAAAAGAAGTAGATTGGTTGGTATGTGGCTATTGTAGCCCATGGGCATCTGTAACCAACGTCAAGCAAACCTCCGTGGGTTGTCTAGATCTAGTTCTAGAATTATATTAGATCTCTTCACAGCAGTGGGCTCACTATTGCTTTACGCCAGAAATTTCTGAACGAATACAAATTTCTTGTGCTCAAAAAATGTTACTTTTTCTATCCTCAATCAAAACTTGTGCCGCTGATAATAGTCCTATATTAATAATATAACGGCGCTTTGAACGTTTTAAAAATAGAATAAAATCTAATAAAAAAATTAAGATCAACAGTTGGAACAGATAAAAAATACTGGCAAACTGTTAAAATACCGTATTACGGGTAAAATGATTTGTCGCACGTAAATCGGTCCAATGCGTAGTTTTTTAGATCAGTTTCGATTCTGGCGTGTGCCGCACGCGTGGTAATGCGATAGCACGGAATGGTCATTATGTAGCTGGCAAGAAGATCATATCTTTACCGAAGAACGTAAATATACTCTTCAAAGTATTTTACTACAGTAATTTAATCTTAATATTAATACTATGTGATACCCGCTCGCCTCGCTGGGCGCGCGATAGTAGACGATAAAACGTAGATTATTAGTAGTAGAGATATTGTGATGAGTCAATCAGTCAATCAGTGGCATTTCGCTTATATATATTTACTTTATATAAGCGAAATGCCACTGATATATATAAAATATATATATATATATATATATATATATATATATATATATATATATATATATATATATATATATATATATATATATATATATATATATAAATCGCTCGCACGCAGACTCGACGACTTCCAGCCTCCCGAACAAGCCGGTTTCCGAAAAG
Organism: Parnassius smintheus behrii; assembly: GCA_036936625.1. Taxonomy (NCBI): domain Eukaryota; kingdom Metazoa; phylum Arthropoda; class Insecta; order Lepidoptera; family Papilionidae; genus Parnassius; species Parnassius smintheus. The sequence goes on along the minus strand of JAUPFT010000021.1, from coordinate 17,559,041 downwards.
GCTTCAGTACCATAGACCACATACATACCCTGCGGCAGATTGTACAGAAGACTGAAGAGTACAATTTGCCACTTTGCCTGGCGTATGTGGACTATGAGAAAGCCTTTGATTCCGTCGAAATTTGGGCGGTGCTGCAGTCCCTTCAGCGGTGCCAAGTTGACTGTCGGTATATCGAAGTGCTGAAGTGTTTGTACAGCAGGGCTACGATGGCTATCCGAGTACAGAACCAGAGCTCGAAACCTATCCAACTGCAGAGAGGTGTAAGACAGGGTGACGTTATATCCCCGAAACTCTTCACCGCTGCTTTGGAAGACGTTTTCAAGCTACTGGACTGGAAAGGATACGGTATTAACATCAATGGCGAGTACATCACTCACCTTCGATTTGCCGACGATATAGTCCTTATGGCAGAATCGCTGGAGGACTTACGCACTATGCTCAATGACCTCAATGGTGCCTCCCAACGGATAGGTCTTAAGATGAACATGGACAAAACAAAGATCATGTTTAATGTCCATGTCACACCTATGCCGGTAGTTGTTGGGAGCACTATGCTCGAAGTTGTTGACGAGTACGTTTACCTGGGACAAATGATCCGACTAGGTAAGTCCAACTTCGACCGAGAGGTCAATCGACGGATTCAACTCGGCTGGGCAGCGTTCGGGAAATTACGACATATCTTCTCGTCAGGTATACCTCAATCTCTAAAAACTAGATTGTACAACCAGTGCGTGTTGCCAGTGATGACTTACGGATCTGAGACGTGGTCCTTCACTGCTGGCCGTATGAGGACGCTCAAGGTCGCTCAGCGAGCTATGGAGAGGGCTATGCTCGGAGTTTCTCTGCGTGATAGACTCAGAAATGAGGATATCCGCAGTAAAACCAGAGTGATCGACATAGCCCAACGGATTAGTAAGCTGAAGTGGCAATGGGCCGGCCATATAGCTCGAAGAACCGATAACCGATGGGGAAGAAAGGTTCTCGAGTGGCAGCCTCGTACCGAGAATATGCAGGAAGTCGATGGATGCAGGTGGCTCAGGACCGTGCTTTGTGGCATTACTTGGGGGAGGCCTATGTTCAGCAGTGGACTTGTGAAGGGCTGTAATGATGATGATGATGATGATATATATATATATATATATATATATATATATATATATATATATATATATATATATATATACTTCTACCACGTAAACACTTTGTTCTTCGGGTCGGCTAATATTTTTTATAGTATTGGAGTAATAAAGAAGCTAATGGTCAAAAAGACCACAAATGTTTTGGTAACCCTGAGCACTAATATCACACAGTCTGTTTTTGTACTGGCCTTCTTATCCTTCAAATCGAAACACAGCAGTATTATATGTAGCTTATCGACAGAAATATGTATATATATATATATATATATATAGTAAATATAAAAGACGTGGTAGCTCAGATGGTTAGCGCTCGCTATAAATTTCACACTTGCTCGTGGCAAGCGGGGTTCGATCCCCGTCGACACCAACGATATTGTTAATTGCAATTTTAAGTGCTGGTTTACCACGTGCTCGAAGGTGAAGGAAAACATCATGAGGAAACCTGCATGTCTGAGAAATAAGAAAAAAATATTTCGAAGTCATCTCAGAAATGAGAGAAGCCCTGTGCCTAGTAGTGGAACGTATATAGGCTGTTACTTTAACTTTAAGAAGAAATATTACCTATAAAAGTGCTAGGAGTACTACAGTATAATGTTTCGGGCAAAAATTGATAATTTTGTCATAACAACTGTAAGGAGCTAGAAAAACGTCTAAAAAGGTACTCAATATTTTAATTCGTTCTCTACCTCGTACTTAAAAATGACTTAACTATTATAGAACGCATTTTTGGGTAGTGTTAGATTTGGAGGTTTTTAATACTTTTTTTTTAATTTAAAGTCAAACCATTTATTAGTTCGTACACTTCGGTTAAATAAATGTATTTCCTTTCTTTCTTTACCCGATTTTTATACTTATTTCACTTATTTCATGTAGACTTAATATTTTGCTTACTGTATTGGAAGCGTTCAGAAAATGATGTATACGTTATACGTGGTAGAGCCATGCTGCAATTATATTAGTAGTATAGTTGTAGCACGAATGGGTTGGCTCGACCGGGGAAGGATCACGCTCTCACAGATTACTAGCGTAAAATAGTTAATTCTGCTGTGTTTCATATGGTGAGTGTAGAAAACTGGACACCCTTTTTACTGGAAACGAGGCATTCAACCTTAGTCATCACGGGGGACAACGCATCTGCATTTTGATTCATAATCGAGGATAGATGTAGATGTCTATGGGCCACAGCAACCACTTACCATCAGGTGGACTGTGTACTCGTTTATCACCCTATCCTATTAAAAAAATGAAACAAGTGATTTTTTAAAATATTTCACTAAAAAAATTAATACAACACATTTTTCTTTTTGTTCTCTTACATTGTTATCCGATCGTGAGCTATGTTCAAAATTTCAAGTCTCTAGCTTATCGAGAAGTGCTCCAAATTTGGAGTTGTAAGATTCGACCTGGAAAGACGACAGACAGGCAAACAAGAAAATAACTTAATAAAAACGTAGCAAACTATTAGAAAGCCTTAAGTACTAAAACAGCACAGTGTGAAATATAAATTATTACGGATTGAGGTATAACATTAAAATTTCCATTGAATGCGACTGCTTTAACACTTACTCGGCTAATAAATAAATGATATTTCCAACGTAAAGCACACTAAGAGCAATAAAGAGTGTCGTATACCTCACCTTGAGAACTTAATGACTTACTTCTTGATATAACACACGAACAATCCTGAAGAACTGATGATTATTGAACTCGCTGCATAATCAAAGCAAATTGGTCTCTATCCAAGCCTGTTACGCACCTAATTCCCTTGAACGAATGGAATAATTTATCATGCGTGGAAGTGGCGGTGATATTTATTTATATGTTATATTCAAACAATAGCCACGAATTCCTTTGCCTTTCAAATTCCCTGCGACATGTCTGGAGAGGTAATTTGTTTTGTGCGTAACAATGATTCTTTGACCAAGTTGCTAGTGAATATTGGTGACTTATGAAGTTTGATTACACTTTGTTAATGCAAGTTTGCGTGAGGTAGGCACATAATAGAGCCTATTAGGTCAAAAATAAAAGTAATATTTATGTTCTATAATTGACTTTGAATAGTCAAATAACTAAACGATATTAAAAAAGGTTTTAGATTTATAATATAAATAACAAAATATTAGAAACGTAACAAAAAAAAATTAATTAAAAAAAAAATGAATATAAAACAACACAGGGGAAACACGACAACGACAATAACAATAACAAATAAACATAAATAAAAAATCAACATTTTATACTTGGTTGTACTATATGTTGCCGATCAACAATGTTTTTTTTCAAGTATGGATGTGGTGTGATTATCATTAACAAAGAAAGCGATGAGATCACGAATTTTGTGCGAGTCTTCTTCTACTTCTTCGTTAGCCCGTACAATCCCACAGCTGGACATGAGGATTTTTTTATAGAATAAGGGTAACAAACGAGCACACAGTCCACCTGATGGTAAGTGGATGCTGTGGCCCATAGACATCTACATTTATCCTCGATTAAGAATCAAAATACGAATGCGTTGTCACCCCTGAGGACTAAGATAAATTCCTCGTTTCCAGTAGTTCCAAAACTGCAATTAACAATTTTATACAACTGTCAACATAAGTTCTAATTTTTTTACAGCCTTTTAATCTCATAGGGAGTAGGGGTTATTTGCCACAGATGCCACGATTGGCAGACGGGCTGGTAACCGCAGTTTTTCATTATGTTGAGTTGATGCTAACCTTCTGCTGTTGCATTTCTTTCTGTCGTGTCTTACGACACACACGAAGATGTCTCACAATATCCATCCGATTATGAAGGAACTTCGTTATTTTGTTGTCATTGGTATACAAAAAAAACTTTTTAGTACGTCAATGGTTGTTGTGTCACGGTCGTATAAATATTTTTACATAAAAATGTTTTTTATTTGTTTGTTCGTTTCCTATACGCTTGGATTGAAATCAGATAAATATTATTATTCATCTAATTGCGAGTCAATAAATTCTAATAATAAAGTTTATTTTATTTTATTTTATTTATAAATCATTAAAATTTTATTTCGTGCACATAACAGTTCAACAGTCGTTGTTATTAAGTTTAACTCAAATGTAAATTAATATAAATAATTTTGTCCTCTCAATTTTTTTCTAGCTAAAAGTACATTGCTTGACGTCACGTATAACTAATTTAAGTGCTTACAAGCGTACCACGTAAGTGCTTACTTAAAAAAAGATTTATGTCTCATAACTAATGGCTAGTATAGTCGACAGCGTGTGTAGGTGTCCACTGAGTGGACGATGTAAGGGTATACAGTGATTGAAGCTTTAGTTAGAGTTGGTTACGTAATGTTTTAAGAGAGATTTCTACTTGCGATGTCTCGTCTTTCTCTTTTAAATCACTTACATTAGTATTTTTAGACTTTATTGATGAAGTTACATACGTACATAATCATGTTGTGGCTGTGTAAGAGAATTAGTCAGCCCATTCCGTCCCGTAGGAACATCTTAAAAGGCAAGTATGAAAAATACTAGAAACATATTATGACTGACGTGTAAATATAGCTGACGTGAAGAATCAACGCACCGGAAAGTCTATTGCAGTCTATGAATATACTCGGAAATATACTCGGAATATACTCGGGAATATACTCGGAATATACTCGCCTGTCATTTCATCAGATTCATATGATGGACTACAAATCCTCGCTAAAGAACACCGATTCAAGGATGATTCGAGAGGCTATTGAAATCAAAACATCCTAATTTCAATTCAGAAGATGACTGTGTGCTAACTGTAAATTAGGATTCGCTTAGTATCCTATAATTATTAAAATTAATTCCCAACCCAAGCATACCATTGCAAGACTTCAAGATACAATAAGTTCTATCTGCGTAGATTGGAGTGCAAAATTTAATGGTTTTAAGTTAAAGGTAGCCGTGGTTAACTACGTCTATGTCCTCAGTCGTTTCGTGACCATCGCTTATATTATCAATTACATTATCTTATCCATGGTGACTATTGATTCCGAAAGTACTCTAATCTTAAATAAAAATAAACTCATTAAACACGGTAAAATAAACAAAAAAACTGTGGGTCATTTTCAAAATATAGTTTCGCGTAAATACACAAAATTTTTATGGCCTGGAGTGAATGGCAGTAAAGCTTTATCTTAACGTCAGGTGTAAAATACTGCGTCAAAGATACGATCGTTGAGTATGAAAGTCCTAAGTCAGTAGTTGATTTACACTTGTTGATAAAAATAAATAAAAAGGCGAACTGTAAAATTGAGCGAACACTTACCACACTACAATATTATTATAATAATATGTTGAAGACCATATTTACGTCACGGCAGCCAGACTCAATGGAGACTAGACATCTGCGCAGGGCAGGATTATAGTTTTTATTTTTATAGAATAAGGGTGAAAAACGAGCACTCAGTTCATCTGATGGTAAGTGGATGCTGTGACCCATAGAAATCTACATTTATCCTCGATTAAGAATCAAAACCCAGATGCGTTGTCACTCCTGAGGACTGAGATGGAATGCCTCGTTTCCATTAAAAAGGGTCTCCGCATCTTACCATACGAAACACAGCATTCTGCTATTTTACGCTGGTATTCTGTGAGAGCGTGGTCTTTTCCCGGTCCAGCTGACCCATTCGTGATACAACCATACTGTAGCTATAGCTTGGCTCTACCGCGTATAAAATTTAAAAAAGTAGATGATACTTTTTGAAATGAGAACTTCTTTAGAATCGTTGTTACTTGAAACTCAATGAAACAAAAATCGACACTGAAAAGCGACAAACATATATAATCTTTAGTATTTAGCCTGCTCTCTGTTCTCTCCCTCTAATATCCCGATGGGGCGGCAATCCAACACGATCAGAGAGAGATCACACGCAGCACCAACGGCTTTGCTTGCTTTTCTGGGCACTCAGGTTACTGATAACTTCCTTACTCCGGGCTGCGACTGAGGGTTTCTTGACAGAAAATCCTTATAACTAATTTTAACCCCATCTGGGAATCGAACCCAGGACCACATGATCAGCAGTCACGTTTACATTTGCATTGATCTACCTTGTTAGATACCCACTCACCTCCTTACGCTCAAGATTTTACTTTATTTATTCTCTGGTACAATATAGCATTGATGGTAAACGCAAAATATTGCAACTATATCATCACTATGAAATAGTGAACACCTGATAAACTTTTCATTACCGTTACAGTCTAGTAAATTCCACTACTGAACATAGGACTCCCACGGGATGATATGGGATAGCAGATATTCTTACACCGCCACGGTTTTCATTACAATGAAATATTATAATGTTTTTTTTAATTAAATAAAAACATTAAAATGATAGCAGACTCACTAACGCAATTTTTTTTCTTAATTCTTTTTAACAAATAAATTTATCGAACTGTTATAGTTCACTCATTAACCATAGAAAATTACCACAATGTCGCTTTGTCTGAATGATTGAACACCATTGTCCATTTACAAAAAAAAACTTGTTTCTGCATTGAACTGAGCATTGGTGCCAACTTTATTGCCTAATTTCCTTAACAAATAGAAATGCGATCTTATTAGTATTCCCGCTGAGAAAATTTATTACGTGGTAATTAAAAATCACGACTTAGAACATTAATGTCATCCCGCTGATATCCATTGAATATAAAAGTGTAAATATATAAATAAAATACCCAAATGAATAATAATAAGATTCTTCTTTATGGTAAATAATAATGTTTTGACGGGAAATTGCTTTTTTAATGTGACGATATTAATTTGTATTCGGCCAAAGCTTTTTATTCTTTCTCCATATGGCTTAAACGCAATAATTATTATTATACAGTAGATAACCATCTGGCGTTTCAAAAAATATCTCAATATATTTTTACGACTGCTGGTTTTTCAAATATTTCTGAACATATTGCAAATCATTTTAGTTATTTGATTCAAATTTAGAACTTATATTAAAAAGTACAATGAACTGTGTTTGATCTATAAGTCTTTAAAAAAATTAGCATAACCATCACCAACCTATAATTTACTTTGTGCTCAGTGAATGAGAAACAAATTGTGATAAAACTTGTATATCTGAGTGGTAAAATATTTCGAGGAAAAGTAAAGTTCACACACTCGTACTGAAGCAGCGTGGTGAATAAACTCCTACATAACCTCCTTTAAGAAATAAGAAGAATACTGAATGGATGAATCTAATTTTCACGGATTTATAATATTCCCGACATTTCCAAGCAAACTCCTGCAAGAATTTACTGTTCGTTAGATCTAACGTACTATAAATTATTAATTATAAGCCGTAGACAATCGGGGTTAACTATGACAAAAACATAGAATACCGTAAACAGTCTCCCCGTGACCACGAGAAGACTGTTTACGATAGTGCCGTCACCACATAGCCAGATTAGCTTTAATTAATGAAATAAGGCATCTGGACAACGTATACGTATATTCTGCAATAATATAACCACAGTACCTGAGTAATAATGTTTAGAATTCAAATTCCATCGTATCGTATCCAGCATCTATGAATAGAATAGTATAGTATAGAAGAGACTATACTAGACAAGACTAGATTTGACTATGCCAGAATAGAACAGAATAGAATAGAATATACTAGAAGAAAATGGAATAGAATAAAATATTATAGAATAGAATAGAATAGAATAAAATAGAATAAAAATAGAACAGAATAGAACAGAATGAATAATTTATGTAATATAGATCACGTCTAACTGTTATTGAAAGTCTGTAAATGCTCGTATAAGGGAGCGTTGATAAATAGAGCGGGTTTGCTGGCGGGATGTTAACTGGAGAGCATACAGTAGCAGTTAGATGAGCAATAAATAACACTTCTTGAGAATTTCTTCCCTTTTTATTTCTTGATTCCTTATTATTACATTGCCGGATTTGGAATAATTTACCACGAAAAACGCCCCTTTTTTATAAGCGGCTGTAACCAATCATATTTAAGAAAAAATCGCATACGGCATTAGTGAATCTATTGACCAATCAGAGCGCAGAGTAACCTTTTCTAAGAGAGATTCACAGTTTCCTTAATAAACGTGGTAAAACATTCCTTACAATATTTATATTTATTCCTAACGATAGATACAACTTATTTCTATTATTCTAAACATAAATCATTCGGTAAACCTTTATTTTACGTTTATAAAAAATAAAAATAGTTTCGCGGTCGCCTCACGGTTTAGCTCCGGAGTAGGACTATATTTTTTGCTGAACATACAAGTGACGCCGCCAAGAGGTAGGAATGTACAACACTTTTTCAGGAATTATGCTTAAGAATCTATACAATATTTTTTCATGAAATTTAAATCTTTCTCATAATGAAATAACATTATACAGCGATTAATTGACATATTAATGTTTTCTTTTGAAGTACTTTAAAGGAAAAAGAATTATATTAATCACTTATATGTTAAATAGCTCTTAAAGTTATGATAAAAGAAATCTTACTAGAAAATAAGCTTATACTTGCGTCTAATGTTCTAATCAGACTTAAATAATATTAAGTAGATTCATATAAGTCACTTTAAGATAAAAATAGAAGTGTTTAATTTACTTTCCTGTTTTTTCAGCACTAATCAGTCTTTACACTTAGCTTTATTTTATGAATAGGAAACAGTTAAGATTAATACCATCACCTAATTTTAAATCACTGATAAGAAATAATTATGATTAAATGCTAACACTTAGTTTTTAATTCACTGATAATAAATAATTAATATTAAATGTTCGAATTCACTTTGTCGTCGCTAACATTCTCCCCCACGGTGCGTAGCACTGCATCCTCTGGAGGCGACGACTCCGCTGGCACCAGCACGATGACACGTCGAGTTGGACGGCGAAGTATTCCGCCTGATGTCCGCACGTCCAGCACCCTGGTTCTTCCGTCTGGTCCGGGATAGGTTTTGACGATTTCACCGCGAGGCCATGAGTTTCGCGGTAATGTGGCGTCCACTATTAGCACGATGTCTCCTTCCCTTGGGTCTCTGGTTTCTTTCCCCTCGAGTTTCCTTGGCATCAGGAGAGGTAAGTATTCTTTAATCCACCTTTTCCAGAAGTGGTCTGCGAGTCTCTGGGTGGTTCTCCAGCTTGCCTTTCCGATGAGCTCCGTGTCGCTGAACTCTCCCGGCGCCACAGCTCCGCATGATCTTCCCAGCAGAAAGTGGTTCGGTGTTAGGCTCTCCTCGTCTCCTGGGTCCATGCTGATCGGGGTGAGAGGTCTCGAGTTGACGATGTGTTCAACCTCAGTCATTAGCGTATGGAGTACTTCCTCGAGCGGGCTCTTCTCGTTGAGGACTACTGCTAGCGCCGTCTTGACTGTTCGTACGAGCCGCTCCCAGGCGCCTCCCATGTTCGGAGCTCCCGGGGGGATGAACTTCCACTGGATGCCCTTTTCCTGTGCGGCCTCCTCTAATTCCCTTTTTGCTCCGACGAAATTAGTTCCGTTGTCGCTATATACGGTTTTCGGAGTTCCTCTTCTGGCTGCCATTCGACGGAGTGCCATGATCATTGAGCTGGCGCTGAGAGAAGGTACCAGTTCTAAATGTACTGCTCTAGTCGTGAGGCAGGTAAATAAGGCTCCCCAGCGCTTCTCGTTTCTTCTTCCGATGGTGACTTGCATCGGCCCGAAGTAGTCTACGGCTGTGCAGGAGAACGGAAATTGATGATGCTGCAATCTTTCACTCGGCAGATCTCCCGTTGGTGGTATCTCTGGTGAACTCTTCTTTGTCTTGCACCATTGACAGCTGTGTGCGACCGCTTTTAGAGTTGCTCTTAAACCCAAGATCCAGAACCTTTGACGAATTTCGTTCATTACTGTAGCGGTGTTTCCGTGAAAGAATTTAGATAGATTTTAGATAGTGTTGTATTATTAGACGAGTTATTTTTTGTTTTCCGTCTAAAATGATAGGATTCATTATTCTTCCGTTTCGGTCGTGAAATTTCATTGTTCTGCTCCTTAATTTAATTATTCCGTCGTCTCCGATGTAAACGTCGATTTTCTTAAGTCGACTCGAATTTTCTAATGGCTTTTCTGACTTCAGTTTTCCTATGTCTGATGCAAAACTATCGCTCTGGCTTATTTTTATTAATATCTCTTCGGCCTTTTTTAGGTGTTCTGCTTCTATGGGTGAGTATAGGCGCTTATTTTTACTTCCGCTGGTCGACGGGATTGAGGTTTGTGCTTCTTTCTTCTGGGTTTTTTGTGGTTTCCAAGGCTCATCCTTCTGGCGTGCGGCGGTGGTGGTCGCTTTACGGCTCTTCTTTAGTAGGTGTGTAAAGGCGATCACTCTGGCTGTAGTGCGCAGCAGTCGCTCCCAGCTCGAGAACCTTTCTAGGTTTAATAGGGTGTCTTCTGCTGCCATCGTTGCCAATACCTTTTGCTTGCTTTTCTCTTCTGGCATAACAATTTCTGGCTTGAAGTCGTGAAATGGCCATTCTTCTTCCGGTCGACGGAGAAATGACGGGCCTTTGAACCATCTGGCGTTGTGGTCGAATTCGGCTGGGGTTCCCCTCGTGGCGTCGTCCGCTGGATTCTCCTTGGTTGGCACCCATCTCCAGTCTTCTGGCTTGGACCTTTCTTCGATCTCGGCGAGTCGGTTGGCCACAAATGTTTTGAACTTCCTTGGTTCTGACTTTATCCATTGCAGCACTGTGCTGGAGTCGGTCCAGTAAACCTTTCTCGTTATGTCGAGCTCTGATTCCTCTTCGATTGTGGCGGCTAGTCTGCTTCCGAGTAAAGCCGCTTGTAGCTCCAGCCTCGGAATTGACACAGGTTTCGTTGGCGTTACCCTTGCTTTGCCGGCGATCATGGAGACATGGACCTTTCCTCCGGGCTCGACTATTCTCCAGTAGACTACTGCTGCATAGGCTTCTTCACTCGCATCGGAGAATGTGTGTAGCTGTCCTTTTCTGCCTTTGGGTGAGACGCACCTCGGGATCTTCAGCCTCGTTAATGTTGACACTTCTTCCAGGTATTTCATCCAGACTTCCTTTTGATGTTCGTTGATTGGTTCATCCCAGTCTATTTTCTTTCGCCAGATGTCTTGGATTAGTTTCTTTCCTTGTATTAGAACTGGTGTAGCAAAACCCATTGGATCGAAGGTGGACATTACTGCGCTTGTGACTTCTCTTTTTGTTGGAGTCCTTCTGCCGTCTTGCAGGTCCTCCGGCGTGTTGCGTAGCCCGACGTTGAAGGCTAATGTATCTTCTTTCACCAGCCATCTTAGTCCCAGAGTCTTCTCTTCCTTGGTCAGTTGTAAGGAGTTTTCTTTGTTTGCGTCTTCTACCTCTGATATTACCCCCGAGTTGTTGCTGGCCCATCCCTTCAGATGAAAGTTTGCTCTTGCGTGAATGTCTTTCACTTCTTTGGATATTTTCTTTGCTTCGGTTGTAGATGCGAAGCTCTGCAGATAGTCGTCCATGTAGTGGTTTCTCTTAATTGCTTTCACTGCTTCAGGATGAGTGTTCTTAAATTCCTCTGCATTCTTGTTCATTACGTATATGGCTGTTGCAGGTGATGACGCTGCCCCGAAGATGATTGAAGACATTCTATACTCTTCAAGCTTGCCGGTTCTTCGGTTTCCGCGCCACAGGAACCTGACACTGTCTCGGTCGTATTCTCTGACTTTTACTCGAAGAAACATGTCTTGTATGTCTGCCATGACGGCTACTGGTCCCTCTCTGAAACGCAGCAGTACTCCGAATAATGATTGTAGCAAGTCCGGGCCCGAGAGCAAGGCGTCGTTGAGGCTCTTTCCTTCATATTTGGCAGCTGCGTCGAACACTATTCTTAGCTTCTTCTTGACTGGGTGTACAACAGCGAAGTGGGGTAGGTAGAATGTCCTTCCTTCGTTAGAGTTTTCTGGAGCCTTCTCTGCGTATCCTTTTTCGATTAGACTCAGAATCTGCTCCTCGTAGTGCTTTCTTGCTTCTTGATCACGATCCAATTTTTTCTCGATGCTAACCAGGCGTCGAACAGCTTGATTGTAGTTGTTGGGCAGGTGTTCATCTTCTTTTTTTCACAGGAGTCCCGTTTCATATTGACCGCTTGGCAGTTTCTTGGTAGTTTTCTCGAGGGTTTCTAGTGCTCTTCTGTCGCTGTCGTTAGATGGTGAACGATTTTGGATCCCTAGAGACTCTAATTGGAAGTGTTCTCGGACGAGGTCTTCTATGTCTTCCTTGCCAGTGGTCGCTCTGCCATAATGAGTGAAGTGTACTGTGGCAGTTGTTCCTGTTTCACATCCGTGTAACATCCACCCTAAGTTCGTGAGGGAAGCTACAGGATCTGATGGTTTGCCCTTCTTCAGCTTTCTTGTCACTATCAGTCCCCAATTGTCTTGGCCTATCAGTAGCTTGGGCCTCTCGGAGACGTAGAGGAGTTGATTTTCAATTGCCTTCAGGTGCTCACAGTTTCTCACGGTGTCCTTGTTTATGCATTGTTCAGACAGCTTCAGGTCGTCGATGGTTCTTGCTACGATAGTTCTCTTTTCTTTTCTATGAGCCCCTTTTATTTTGAACTCGATCTTCTGTGAATTATCTTTTCTTAACACCTTTCCGCCAACGGTTTCGATCGTGAGTTTTTCTTTCTTTCCTTCGACTCCGATTTTTTCAGCAATTGATGCGTCTAAGAGTGTGACCGTTGACCCTTCGTCTAGTAGTGCTAATACGCGAACTTGTCCTTTTGGGCCATAGAGGTTCACGGGGATCATCTTTAGGTAGGCCTTTTCTTCTCCTTTGGCGTTATGGATTGAGGCGACCTTTTCTTCTGAGATGCTATTGGTGTCTTTTGCTTCTTTTTCTATCGACGCCGGTGGTTTGTCAGAATGTAAGATGGTATGATGCCATCTTTTACACAGCTTGCAGACTGGTGCTTTACAGTTGATTCTTGAGTGTCTGAATCGAAGGCACTTGAAGCATATCTTTGCCTTCTTGGTCATATCCCATTTTTCATTCAGGTTGGCTTCTTTGAACCTTTTACATTCTAATGCGAAGTGTTCTTCCCCACAGAACGGACACGACTTCTTATATTTCTCTTTTGACGCTTCTTGAACCAAATGAACGGGTTTTCTTATTCCTCTTCTTTGTTCTGAGGGCGCTTCGGGCGGGGCGAAGTCTCCGCACATGTCGGCTTCTGTTTCTAGGAACGCTTCGATAAGTAATAGCTCCTGAATTTCCTCGTCTCTTCTGCTTCTGTGGTAGGCGAACCAACGGAACTTCATTGACGTCGGCATCTTGTCTACTATAACTCTTAGCGTTTCAGGTGAACTGAGATACTGTGGTTTCTTCAGGGCTTTGATTGTTTCGACTGCGTTCTTTACTTTGCTTGCAAATATGCATATGTCGCTCGGGTTTTCGCCGACTCTTGGGAGGTTCTTCATTTTTTCTAGTTCTGCTAATGCTAGTGCTCCAGGTCTTCCGAATCTTGCTTCTAGTCCCTTGATCACCTCGCGTGGGTCTTCGGCGGTGAATAGCAGGCTTTGGACGGCTTCTCTAGCTTTTCCTTGGATCGCTATTCTGAGGCGTGCTAGGTTTTGATTGCTACTGAAAGAAGCAGCCGTATCCTCGTATGATCTTTTGAAGGCTAACCATTCTTCGCAGGCCCCGTTGAAGTGAGGTAGTTCTAGGTGCTTCGGTGAAACGGTGTCACATGATTTTTCTGATAGCTTTAGTATGACTGAAGCTAGTTCCTGGATGTCACTTTTCTTTTCTTCTGCCTCTATTGGTTTGTGGTTCTTATTAGGCATGTCTCCGGTCTGGATGAACCAGCGTTCGACTTCTCGAGTTCGCTCGAACAGCTCTTCTCCGGCACCATCTTCATCTTCTGATTCCGCGGTGAGAAGTTCTAATTCCGCTTGAGCAACTTTTGACCGCGCTTCTGCCAATTCTAGTTCCCTTAATGCCATTGTCATCTTTGCTTGCGCTTCTGCTCTCTTCCTATGCGACGAGCGAACGGAAAGCGTGTCTGGATCGCGGGTCGTCTTCTTAGGGTGAGGCTTCTGCAGAGTCTTCATTGCGACACTTCTTTCTTGAATCTGCGGCGTTGGATGACTTCCTTCTTGGTGAGGAACTGACGCTTCGACGGTGCGTGTCGGAGGGGTGGTATGGGTTACGTCCCCTGGTGTTGATTCTTTTCCGGCAATGTTTTTGTTAAGAAGTACGGGTTGTCTGTGTACGCTGCTGGGCGATGCTCTTGTAAGCGTCGATCGATCTGAAGTTGACGTGTTGGTAGCCGTCGTGTTTGTGGAATCACTCGGCGTATTCATGCTCCAATCCGTCGTACTGGTACCCGTAGTGGCGTTGCTTTCACTCGTAGTCTTCGACTGCACTGATTTTGATCTTGTATTTGAAGGCATCTTCCTAGTTTTCCTTAAACCCGATCCGGCTTCTCGAAGGACCAATGTAAATGCTCGTATAAGGGAGCGTTGATAAATAGAGCGGGTTTGCTGGCGGGATGTTAACTGGAGAGCATACAGTAGCAGTTAGATGAGCAATAAATAACACTTCTTGAGAATTTCTTCTTGTTTTATTTCTTGATTCCTTATTATTACATTGCCGGATTTGGAATAATTTACCACGAAAAACGCCCCTTTTTTATAAGCGGCTGTAACCAATCATATTTAAGAAAAAATCGCATACGGCATTAGTGAATCTATTGACCAATCAGAGCGCAGAGTAACCTTTTCTAAGAGAGATTCACAATTTCCTTAATAAACGTGGTAAAACATTCCTTACAATATTTATATTTATTCCTAACGATAGATACAACTTATTTCTATTATTCTAAACATAAATCATTCGGTAAACCTTTATTTTACGTTTATAAAAAATAAAAATAGTTTCGCCGTCGCCTCACGGTTTAGCTCCGGAGTAGGACTATATTTTTTGTTGAACATACAAGTGGCGCCGCCAAGAGGTAGGAATGTACAACACTTTTTCAGGAATTATGCTTAAGAATCTATACAATATTTTTTCATGAAATTTAAATCTTTCTCATAATGAAATAACATTATACAGCGATTAATTGACATATTAATGTTTTCTTTTGAAGTACTTTAAAGGAAAAAGAATTATATTAATCACTTATATGTTAAATAGCTCTTAAAGTTATGATAAAAGAAATCTTACTAGAAAATAAGATTATACTTGCGTCTAATGTTCTAATCAGACCTAAATAATATTAAGTAGATTCATATAAGTCACTTTAAGATAAAAATAGAAGTGTTTAATTTACTTTCCTGTTTTTTCAGCACTAATCAGTCTTTACACTTAGCTTTATTTTATGAATAGGAAACAGTTAAGATTAATACCATCACCTAATTTTAAATCACTGATAAGAAATAATTATGATTAAATGCTAACACTTAGTTTTTAATTCACTGATAATAAATAATTAATATTAAATGTTTTCGAATTCACTTTGTCGTCGCTAACAAAGTCATTTTTTACTTTACCACTAGTTCGGAAAAAACCTCTGTGATTAATAAAACCAGCAAAAAAACCAGCGGGTTTTTTTAAAGTAAATTTTGCAATATGAAAGATTGTACAAAAAAATTAAAAAAATTATTTTAGAAAAAGCAATGCAAAAACAAATCTTCTCCCCACACATTATTTTATTTATTTATTAAATATACAATTATATATATATATATATATATATATATATATATATATATATATATATATATATATATATATATATATATATATATATATATATATATATATATATTATATAAATAATTAAATAAAAACGTAGACTATACTCTACGTACGACATTATTTAAAAAGTTAGGACGGGAAGCTTAGTTTTCTTTTGCTAAATTTGCCGCCTAAAACCATTACCTGCACCTACACTGAACCTACTTCACGTAGGCCTTATAAATACTGCGTGTAATCTGCCCGGAATTAGAAGTGAAATAGTTTTTACCGTAATTGAAATTATTTTAACTTGAAATACAGTGAAATATATTTTTATTGTAATCATAATAAGTTCTAATTCATTGTTATAATCTTCATTTATTTCTTATATCAATGTAATCGTGTTTGTGAAAAGGAAGGCACGGCAGTGCCTGGCCATCACTATCAGTATGACAATCTAAATTTATGATAGCTGAGTTTTAACGTCTAATTCCTTTTCAAGAAAGTTTTAGTGAATGTTGGGTAATGTGCGATTTTTCAATAGTTAAAATTATTTAATGAATATAAAAACAACCTGAATAGTCTGGTGTTACTGTATAAAGAAAACGAAATATTAAAATTTAGTTTAATTATATTTTAATGTCATAAATTTTACAATGCTACTTTTTCCTTGTCCGTCAATTACTTTCCTGTTTTTCATTCTCTATCAAACTATACAAGTCGCATCAGCCAGTCTGCCATCGTCACTATGGAGGTTGCACAACCGATGGAAAATCAATTGAATAGAAAATGTAGATGATCTTTTTTCGACGTTATCAATATTGTCGTTAGCCAAAATCGGTCAAACCCGATTCTAACTAATGACAATTTTCTGGAGTCTCTGTATTTACGTACCTCTATATCTACGCGTCAATTCGTCACTGAAGTAAATCAACATCTGGCTTTGATACCGAATGATGAGACTGTGGTCGAAATCGAGTCGTAAATCTATTCATTTTAGTATCGTTAACCGGTAAGATATCTGTTATAATAAAGCCATCTTCGCCTACAACATTGATCACGGAGGCTGTTATCTTGACACTATATAACGATGCATTGAACTCATGAGCGTTCCACAGGCTCAGCTGTTTATTTATTTATGCTAATGTGACAACTCGTGACTCAAGATCGAGTTGTAACGGGATTATCTAGGCCTTTGTCGATTACCATTTATGAGCATAAACAAAGCTTAGATAATCATGTAATTGTTTCGATTTCACTGCAACAAGGAAGGCAATTTCAACTTCTACGTACGTAAGTCTAAATATGTACCTATGTATGTATATATTATATTTTCTTCTTGCATTTGTTTTCGTTAATAATTTTGAGTCCTTTTTGTAGTTCTCGTCGTCCTTAAATCTCGACAACAGCGTTACCCACCGGGTCCAATTATGGTTAAGAACTGGATGGATGTCGCCTGTAGGTGTCCATGGACGGCAATAGCCCCTTACCACAAGGTGAACTGTAAGTGCGTTAGTCACAAAAGTTTAATAAAATAACACTCCGATAGCGCAGATAATTTCTTTCAGGTTTTTCACGTCTAATATGTTTTAGATCGAGTGTACCCAAGCTGTTTCGTAAGAACATTTATAAAATTAATGAAAATTTGATCATCCGATATCGACGGGAGTTGATATCCGAATTTAAAAACGTGTGGATATTTCACCGCTTTTCACGTACTGAAGAATTATGTGGCTTTTTAATGTTGGTTTTAAAGCACACAACAACTCATCGCAACGTAGTGTGCTCTAATACTAAACAGTTTACTGTTGGACATAAGCCCTCGGTAGGGAGACTGAGCACCCAAATTGAATTTCTCTAAGTTTGTAACTAAGAACGGTATGTCGTAAGTAGGGCAGCAGCGTCCAACGTCCAGCTTCCCAACAACCACCAAAGATAATAAAACTGCGTTTGCCAACCAGACACCAAGTGTAGCAACTATGAGGCAATCTAAAAAGTTCTTCCGGGCGGGCCATGCACGGATTGGTGTCCCTCAGGGTCCAATTCTTGGCCCATTCCTATTTTTATAGTATATTAATAAATTACCTTCCCGTATAGGGGATAATCATGATATAGTATTATTAGCTGATGATACTTCCTTGATTTTGAAATTTAAACATCAATCATTTAAATGTGACGAAGTGAATAATGCTATATCGAAATTAGTGCATTGGTTAAACATTAATAATCTACATTTAAACGCCAATAAAACTAGATGTATTCAATTTATGACAACGAATGTTAATAATCCGAATACCAATGTGTTTTTAAATGGAGAAGAACTGAGTCCTTCTCGACTCTCGACGCTAATCTTCAGTTGTGCCCCCATATATCTAAACTGACAAGCAGACTAAGCTCTGCAGCTTATGCTGTAAAAGATCTCATTAGTGTCGAGACAGCTAAATTAGTTTATTTCTGTTATTTACATAGCATATTATCATATGGGATTTCACTATGGGGAAATGCGGCTGATGTAGAAACTATTTTTGTTTTGCAGAAGAGGGCCATAACAGCTATTTACAATCTGAAACCGAGAGAGTCTCTCATACAAAAATTTCAAGAAATAAATATATCAACTTCGGCCTCTCAGTATATCTATAAAAATTTAATGTATATTTACAAAAACAAGGGTAGTTTTAGTAAGAAAAGTGATATACACTCTGTAAATACTAGGAATAAACCCAAGCTAGTGATACCAGTTTCTCGACTCCACAGAGTCAGTAATTCATTCTTGGGGCAATGTATACGTTATTACAACAAAGTCTCAGAAAATATACAAGGTCTCTTTATTTACCAAGTTTAAATATTTAACTAATAAATACTGTAAAACTTTTTTTTAAGTCCCGCTGGGTTTCTTGCTGGTTTTTCCAGGGACAGAGGTTTTTTTTCGAACCAGTGGTAAAGTAAAAATTACTTTCAATTAGAATTACATGTAATCAATATTGAATAAAAAAATATTCTATTCTATTCTATTGGCTTATTTTCACTTTTTTTTCAATTTCAAAGAGAGATAATATAATAATAATAAAAATAAAAATAAATGATAGCATTTCTGTATTATTAAATACATGTTTTTAAATTAACAAAACATATTTGGGCTTACTCTATTATACATTATTTAGATAAGCAAATAAAAGCAAGGAAGAATTGTTCATGACCTTTTTAGACAATCCAAATTTCTACACGCCTACACGAATTGTGCGCTGTGATTTCTACAGATAATAAATACTAGTGTTTTGGTGGTTCTATTTTTGTTTGCTTGTCATATATTTATCTTCACAACTGCTTTGTCGGTCTTGTGATAATATGAATAAACAAAGAAGAAATTTGAAGGCGGGTTTTCAACCGCATTTTTGTTATTTTCAGTTATAATCGGGAATCTGCCCGTCTCCAGTTCAATTTCCCGCTATCTCCTCTTACGTGACGCACAGGGGATTGAGAATTCTCGTAGAAATGCTTCATACATTTTTAATAAATTTAATCGACTATTTCATTAGGATTAAAATGAAATACCAGTTTTATAAACTTCTCATAGGTTACTAAAAGTGAAATCAATATTAAATTATCGAACCGACACGAATATTCTATATATCTATGCATATAAATAAAATTAAAATGTCTGTCTCCAAATAATTAGTAAGCTATTATGCGAAAATTATTTGATATTTTTAGTTCTTTGAAGTCACCTTTTGCTTTTTAATTAGTTTAATTTTGAAAATGACAATTTAAATTAGAAAAAAGTCAACGGCTTATCTAAGCTGTTATACAGTGTGAGTCTTTATAATGTGCACATCAAAATGAGAGAATCTATACTTAATTTTATCGATGGAAAGAATATTTAAAAAAAATCTAAATATTTTAAAGGGATTTTTTAAAAATTTTGTTCGCTACTGTGACCTCAGTGTAAATAAAACGGTGTAACTTTTAAACTAAATGATCTATCTATCCATATCTATGATACAAGTGATCCATAATAATTGGAAGTAATTAGGCGTCCTCACAAAATGAAAATTGTGAAAAAAACTATCCTCAAACAAGTATTTTTTAGCAAAAATCTGTTTTTCTGTGCAATTATTGCAATAATCGTAAAATTTCTCAATAAGACGTTCCCATTTCGTATCTTTTTTATTACTTTCTGTTATTCTTCACCGTCTTAGGACCGTATTAGACCACTCAGTAGAAAAAAATTACATGTTTATAACTCAATCATACAATTTTATATCAAGCGGTAAAAGATGGCACTCCGAACGCGCCATTTATTGTTATTTTAAAGATGGTTTATAAATTAAACTACACTATTACACACTATAAGACATGGGTTTAAAAATACGAATAGTTTACACCTCAAACTAATAAGCTATGTAAACTGTGCACTAGGAATAGGTATTTTCCCACAATCTTAAGGAGTCAAGAGTTAGCAAGATGCCATTCACACTAGCGGACACATCACTATGCAATGTATGGATCATACATATTTATTTCGAAATGTGCGAATAACGGACGAGTTGAAAATGGGCGTTCTGATGATAGTTACTTTTATAGTTTTCAATTATACTATTTGTATAATATATTTGGTTTACACTGAATTTAATAGAGACTCGAAAAATATGTGTACATAATCTTACGAAACACTCTAATTACGCTATTATGTATTGGTATCTAAAAATTGTATGAAAACGTTCAAAAAACATATTGGAAAGGGATTTATATGATATATATCTAATTATTCTTTTTATTCCGAAGTGGATCCCAAATACTGTGAGTGAGTGAGTGTGATGTGAGTCGCTGAAATGAAGTTCTAGGAAGAAGAAGTAAGTGAGAGCCGGAAGTGGACTTTACTTCTAGACTGTCACCAATCTTTATATTTTATGTCTAGACGACGACGTTAAGGGGGAAAAACCAGGGCAGCAGCGTCTTCCTAATATATTTTTTTTAATTTTTTTATAGAACAAGCACTACAAATGAGCACACAGTCCTTGTGATGGTAAGTGGATGCTGTAGCCAAATGCAGATGCGTTGTAACCCCTGAGTATGAAAATGGAATACCTCGCTTCCAGTTAAAAGGGTTTCCGATTCTCTACACTCACGATATGAAACGCAGCAGCACTGAGCTGCTGTTTAACGCTGGTATTCTGTGCGAGCGTGGTCCTTCCCCGGTCGAGCCGACCCATTCGTACTGCAACCATAATACAGCTGTAGCATGGTTCTACCACGTAATAAAAAACTTGTTTATCTTACTACAACAACGATGATTATGATACAAAATCCGCCTATGAGGCAATTTATGAGAGACTTATTTTCAACAGTGAACTTTGGATAGGCTGTAATGATAACGGTAACGGTGACCACCTCATCTGGTGATCAGAGGTTTATTCCTAACCAGTGGTCAAAGCATAAATTGACTTTCATTAAGTGTAATGATTTCTTATATATACGCGAACACTACACATTGAAATAATACTAGTTTTTACGGATTTTATCGCGTATATTTAACTTTTTAAGTACCTGACGTTTCGAACGCTTTACAGCACTTATGGTCACGGGCGGGACTGAGATGTTCAACGTCCATATGTCATAGTTAACAGCGGTTACCATATATAAAAATTTTACTTTTGTTCCGATCTACACAGTATGAACTTATGGTATCTTAAAGTCTTGCAGTTGTATGCTTGGGTTGGGATTTAATTTTATTTATTATAGGATCCCACGCAGATGGTAGCACCCAGCCATCTTCTCTATTGAAATTAGGATGTTATTTGATTTCAATAGCCTCGCGAATCATCCTTGGAAGGAATCGGTGTTCTTTAGCGAGGCTTTGTGGTCTATCAAATCTGATGTAATGACGGGGGCGATCCTGTACGTGTTCACAGACTGCAGACTTCATTTTCATTAAGTGTTCTTGTAATATGTATTGGTTAAAAAAATACTTTTGTGATGGATAATGGTGATGCCAAACACGGTAAAGCGGAAACAGAAATAAAATGTAGCAGTCAATTTGTACGATGAACAAGTTTTTTTTTTTTAAATTTAATTCTTATCTATTTTAATTTGTTGTTTAGATGTTTAATGATATAATTACAACATAGCAGCTTTCTTGCTTTTGCTGTTAAAACTATTTTATATATTAATTAGTATAACATTTTTATATGTATAATATAACCAAATCTAATAATCCATCTTATGTTTAAAAGGATGCTGCAGTTCTTGGACACCAGCAATCAACATCAAAGCCAACATGAAAGAAAACCACACATGCATTTTCACCCTTATTTTTTAACTTTTTTACTCAGCGTTATTCATACTTTTTTATTATAGGATGAGTATGACAAGTGGGCATATAGTTCACTTGTTAGTAAGTGAACGCAGTGAACTATAGACATCTACATCTGTCATCGACCAAGAATCAAAATACAGACGCAATTTCGCCTTTTAGGACTAAGTTGGATTACCTCGTTACCGTTAAAAAGAGTTCCTGTTCTCTACACCCACAAAGAAACAGCATTGCTCTGCTGTTTGCTGTAAGAGCGTGGTTCTAATCCAGTCGAATCGACCAATTCGTGTTGCAGACAAAATAAAGATACAGTTTCGCTTTATCCCGTAAATAATTCTGCTCTACTCTCTCTATTGACCTTTATAAAGAGACAAAGAAATGGCTGCACTGTTTCGTGACAACAAGCCATTGTATATAAATGCTGTCGTAGGTGGACTCCTAAACAAAAACCTGCCATGATTACTGCTCTGCAAAGCTACCACAAAACATAATCCCGAGATCATTTACAACTAGGTCGTCACTCGGTTTCATGTTCTGTACCACGCCTAAATTACAAATTGTAGTTCATCACTTGAGATTTTGATGAATGCTAAAGGAATACTTAAATATCTTGGATAAAAATTTCTGTAATCTTACACCGTGACGACGGATACCTTAATAGAAAAATTAAAAAATTCTACGATGCACCCAAATCACTTAGACAACACTTTATACCACAAACCGCTCTAACTTTTGGTGAGTTCATTAAAAAAATATTTTACACTCTGATTAGGTAGTGGCTCCCATATTTGGTTCTCACCGGCACGGAAACTTGGCCAAGCGGTTATCTCGCCATAGCAAAAGCTTTAAGTGTTTCTGATGAATGTTTGTTATGCAAGTATGTCAAAAAATGTTTACCCTCAAGTTCAAGAGGGTAATTCATTATGTTTAAGTGCACCATGACGAATTCTTTAATTTTTAGTTGAATCGGGTCATTTGAGCGACTAAGTTCACATTTTAAATTTGTGTGTTGTGAAAAGTTTACTGTAAGGTTATTCAATTATTGTGATCTTGTGTCTTAATTAAATAACTAAAGGTGCTTTAAAGCCAATAAAAATGCCATTAACACCAGCACAAGTTGCACAAGCAGTAGCATTAATTGACCAAGGGCTGACACAGCGTGAAGTTGCTATTGTGCTTAACGTACCACGGTCCTCAATGCAGTATTCACTGAAACGATACCAGGAGACAGGCCGCTACACCCGCAGGCCAGGCAGTGGGGGCGTAAGGTGCACATCGGCCCGGGACGATCGTTTTATTGTTATGGAGATTTTGAGAAACCGCTACCTGACCGCTGTTGAGATACGCCAGCGGCTCCAAATCGCAAGAGGCGTTAATGTTAGAGAGCGTACGGTGATAAGACGAATGGAGGAAGTGAATTTAAAAGCTCGTAGACCAGCACGAGGTCCAGAACTTCTCAGACAGCACCGAGTAGCCCGACTTCAGTTCGCAAGAGAACATGTCAATTGGACCCACGAGCAATGGGCTAGAGTGTTGTTCACAGATGAGTGTCGAATAGCTTTACGTGCTCCAGACGGTCGAGAACGAGTGTGGAGAAAAAGAGGAGAGAGGTTTCTACCCATTACCACCACCCAAACTGTGAGTTTCCATGGAGGCTCAATAATGGTATGGGGAGGTGTAAGTTCCGACGCACGTACAGAGTTGGTCATCGTCGATAATCGGCTTACAGCTACTCGATACATCGAGGAAGTTCTTCAGGAGCACGTAATGCCTTATTCGGGATTCATTGGACACGACCAATTCCTCCTCATGCACGATAATGCACGCCCGCACGTCGCACATTGTGTAGAGGAATATCTGGAAGAGGTTGGAATACAAAAATTACAGTGGCCAGCTCGTAGCCCGGACTTAAATCCAATTGAGCATGTATGGGGTATGCTCAAAAGAAAGATAAAGTCCAGCTCCAAACCGCCACAAACTCTAAATGAGCTCCGAAATGCAGCGCTGGCCGCTTGGGACAGCATACCGCAAGTTGATGTCAGAAACATCATTCAAAGCATGCCAGATCGAATGCAAGCGGTTATCAGGGCTAGAGGAGGAAACACCCGATATTAAAACTGATAGACAATAAAGAAACAGACTTAATTTTTAACTTAGTAGTGTTTTTAAAGTGACAATGGAAAGATGTTAATTTTAGTGAAAACATGTTATCTTGAAAAGAAAAATTTCGGTGAAGTAAACATTAAATTTCTATGTTCTAAAACCATTAGAGACACTTATTGAATGCATCTACCCTTAATTTACTGTTAAAAAAACGTTTCAGTGCAAATAATCAGCAAATTCACGAGTGGCCAAGTTTCCGTGCCGGTGAGTGTATTTTCACACGGACGTATCTTGAATATCAATCAGTGAAGAATGAGTATTAGCTAAGGCCAGTTGTCTAAGTCTGAACGCTAATAGCAGTAATAACTAAATATAATTTTAATCAGTTGAACTGACAACTTCCGTAAAATTTATACCAAGAATAAGTCTTATGTAGAAAGTGAAAGATATTACGTTATTAAATCATTATTAAATGTTTTAACGGACACTTCCAATCTATTAACGACGTAAACTGCTTTATGGTTAAAATTAAATTTCGTGATATAATATTTTATTTATTTATTATTTTATTTGAAAAGATCTACCTACAATTGTTACAATTTCACATACAAAATCTAAAAGCATAATTCATTTTTAAACTTTTTGCACAATTACAGGTAAACACCGCTATTCCATAATTAAAATGTAATAAATTATTTCATTTCAATCATAAACACTTGAAAGATTTTATGAGGAGTTACGGGTGTTAAAAAATAACATCCATGAGCCATGACACATAATTGATTACTTTGGGGAACAGTTATTTTCTTTTAAAATATGTATTTGCGTAAAAGAAACAATCCATTTTAAAGACGATTCTACTAATTATTTCAATAAGACAAATAAATTCTTCAATGTCTTAGAAGGTACATCACTAAAACAATAAGGCGTCCATACACGTCTAACCTGCATAACAATAAGGCTGGTATACACGGAGCGTTCAAGGCTAGCTCTATTACACAACTCTACGCGTTGGTAGTCGACTGTGACTCACGGGTCAACGGAACTGCGACCTGCGCGTGCCCCGCTCACGTGGGATTTAAGCGCAAGGATTAGCGTTATTCATAAATACAATAATAATACTTCCCACGAAAATAAAATTAAAACTGTTCTCTTTATATTGAAATACTTTACTTAATATTATAGTGGCTTTTAATATAAATTAGCGAGGTGCTTATATCCTATTTTTACTCTTCATATAGTTAAGCAGATGCGTAAACGTTTAATTTTCTCTTTTCAGCCCAACGCTAACTTTTCGGAAACATTTTAAAATATTTTAAATTCAATATATTTTTACGAATTTAACTTAAAACTCTATATTCACCCACACTTAAGCATTCGTAATATAAAACGTTCGTAAGGTAACGATCAAGATTTCAGGTAAGATAACAAATGGGTAGCAGAGTTTCGTGCGCCGGTCTGTCGACCCACTGACCCCTTGATCGTAGATTATTAGGTAGGCATTTACTCCGTGCCCACCTACACACAATCCCTTGTACGGGCTTCAACTATTTAGTCCTAATTATCGTATACAATAAATGAAATAAAGAGAAATGTAGAATTAATCAATTTTTTCAATAATATAAAAATGACTTGCAATAGTATTGATCTATTTCAAAGTTCTGTACGATTTGTCTTTGTATTACTATCATAGACAGATGACGTACGTAAGTAGCGTAAAAAAGCTCAGCTCTAATGAAATGACTAAATTGTATAAGATATTCACATAATATCATTACGTGATAATGTAAGCTGCAGATATAGTATGATTGTAGCACTAATGGGTTAGCTCAACCGGAATAAGACCACGTAGAGAACCGGAGACCCTTTTTACTAGAAACGAGGCATTCCATCTAAGTCCACATGGGGGTAGATGTCTATTGGCCACAGTTTTTACATCACACATTTCTATATAAAAAATCAACGGTATACACATATATTATAGTTTTCTAATAGGCCCGTAATCCACTGTTATGTATTAGCCTCAGCCGTGGTAGGGAGGTTTTGCCTTAAGCGTCACACTTGGCGTACGGATTGACGATATCAGTACCAGACATACTGGGCTTTTGATGCTGCATCCCATGCTGTTATTTTACGGCTTACGTAAAATAGACAACTATACCACCATCGGAAGCCATGACATTTTTCTGCATTTCCTATATTCACCTCCTATAACAACCACGGGACGAAATGGGTTCATGTATTATCTAACGCGCCACAACACGGCTAAATATCTACATGGATTTTATTAATATTTAATAATTAATTATTTATTAGTTTAGAAATAGTACTTTCATTACTATTTAATCAGTATTAGTATTACTTTAAAATTATTAGGTAAAGAATCAGTCTTCATATATACCACTACTAATGTACTCGCTATGCAAGCTAGGCTACTCAAGTCTATGTCTATATAGCATTGTCACATCACTAACAAATATATTTTATTTTGGAGACATGGAGACCTCATTATGTTTAATTCTATTTATTTTTTTACATTAAAACTCCCTCTCCTTTTATTTAGAATTATTCATTAAACTGCTTTAAAAATGCTAAGATTTAAATTCGAATCTGTTAAATATTTTATCTTTGAACGCCAAAATGGAACGAACTCTCATCTTTTCCTCCCCACGTTTCGCTTCAAGCTAATTTTTGGATCCCTCGTATCGTTTTAAAGATATTTATTGTTGACAGAGGCTTTCACGATTCTGATGAAAGGCCAGCGTCCATCGCTCGGGGTTACGGAGAAATTTTTAAATGATTACAGATTACAAATCTCAATTTGATATATGTAGAGAAATCGAGTCTTATATGATAATGGTGATGAAGCGCGCTGTAAAGATCTCTGTCAATTTAGTAGTTTGTACTTGTATGATGAATCCTGAATCCTTTTTTTTATAATGATTTTGTAACTCTTTCACCAACTTTATGGTAGAACCATTAAATCAGGCACGTAAAGAATAAAACACTCACATATTGTTTAATTTACATACATACATACATAACATACATAAACACTCACGCCTGTCACCCAGAGGGGTAGGCAGAGACTACGGACTTCCATTTGGCACGATTCTGACATACCTCTTTCGCCTCCTTTACATCCATATATCTACGCATACATGCTCGTCGGTTAGGGTACTTCTAACGTGGCCCATTTTCAAAATATCGCCAATTTGGTCGATAAACTTTTTTCTAGGGCGTCCCTTTCCGACTGGGCTATTCACATCTGCCATATAAATTTGCTTTGTCACTCTTTCCTCATTCATTCTTTCTACGTGACCAAACCACCGAAGCATTCCTTCCTTAATCCTGGTCACAACATCATCTTGCATACCACATTTATCTCTTATCACGCAATTTCTCACCCTGTCATTCAGATTCAACCCTAGCATATTCCTTAAAGACCGCATTTCTACAGCATTTATTCTACTTTCGTGCTTCTTCTGCCACACCCAGCTTTCACTACCATACATTAAAGTAGGGACTAACACAGCATTATGAATTACCATACGTGCCTGTTTTGACACATTCTGGTTCTTCATAATAGAGTGTAGTGCCCCATTCACTCTATTCCCTGCATTTACTCGTCGTTCTATTTCCCTATCATATCTACCATCCCTGCTAAATACACATCCCAAATACACAAACTCATCCACTTGCTCAATTAACTCTCCTTCTATTCTTATTTCACATACCGTTTTGCTTTCTTCTCTTTCAAAAACCATCACTTTCGTCTTACTTGCGTTCACTTTCATTCCCCTTTCTTTCAATTCCCAGTTCATTAATGTAACCATCATTTGCAACTCTGCCGCCGATGACGCAAGTATGACTTGATCATCGGCATACAAAAGGCATTTGACGGTTAACTCGCCCATTCTTAACCCACATTCTTCATCTTTCAAAGTTTGCAAACACCGGTCCATAAATAGGTTGAACAGCCAAGGGGAAGCTACACAGCCCTGTCTGACACCTTTTTGGATGCCAAACCAGTCCGAGTAGACCCCATTGATCCTGACACAAGCACTAGAGTCCCTATAAAGAGACCTTAATGCCTGTATCAAACCAACGCTCAACCCATATGAGTTCAGTGTTTGCCATAACACATTCCTGTCCACTCTGTCATAAGCCTTTTCCAAGTCCATGAACGCACAAAAAACTTTCTGGTTTTTGGCCAAAAACTTCTCCGCAATCATGCGCATGGAAAAGACTTGATCTGTACACCCCATTCCCTTTCTAAAACCCGCTTGCACATCCCAAATTTTTCCATCAGTTTCTTTCATAACTCTTTCAATTAACACCTTAGCATACAGTTTACCCACAATACTAAGCAAGCTGATACCGCGGTAGTTTTTGCAGTCGTGCTGTGACCCTTTTCCTTTATATATTGGTACTATAACTGCTTTACACCAGTCATCCGGTACCCGTTTTAATTCCCAACATAAATTAAACAAGGTGTACAGCAGGCCTGCCACCACTCCCTCTCCAGCCCTTAGCATCTCGAGTGATACTCTATCATATCCAGCTGCCTTACCTGCTTTCATGCTTTTCATTGCTTTCATTATTTCATCTACACTTATCTCCATACCCCTTTCCACTTCTTTCGGAATTTCTAGTTCATTTAATTCATACGACTCTTCACTCATAAACACGCTTTCAAAGTATTCCTTCCATCTGTTTAAATTCGAAACTTCATCATTCAGAATACATCCATTCTCGTCTCTTATAGCATTTATTATAGGCTGTTTTGTATTTCCCCTGGCAGTTCTTACGAGTTTCCAGAACATTTTTATGTTAGCCTGGAAATTATCAGATATCCTTCTATCATTCTTATCCGTTCTTTCTTTCTTTTTCCTTTCAACAACTTCTTTTACTCTCTTATTTAGACGTCTAAATTCTGCCTTTTTTCTTTCAATCTCATCATTCATACCAGAAGAATTACCAGCTTTGGTTGCTAGTAAATCTAACCATGCTTTCTTCTTTGATTCAACTTCCACCCGTACCTCATCATCCCACCATAAGGTATTATTTTTTCTTTCATTTGTTCTCTTACTTACACCACATACTTCGGTGATGTCATCACCGTTCGGTGAATCATGAGTGCAATTATTTAATTTACATAATATTTGAATTTTGACATACTACTTAGATATTTTTACTTTAGTAGATTGTGCATTATGGTTATGGGGTAAAATAATAATATCAGATGATAGAACTACTTTTCTAACCATTAAGTCATTCGTGTTTGTTGAAATCATCCTCTTTCCTATTTTTAGAATACATCATTACCCATTATAGCCTAGTACCTGGTTGACCGAGCTTTGCTCGGTATTTTTCGCTCGATTTTTTTTTTAATTCGTGTGTTTTGGAAATTATATTTAGATACAAATTACATACTGATGAAATATAAATAATATTTTTTGATCTTAGCGACACAACAGAAAAAACGGAACTGGTTATTTGAATAAAAAATCATGAGTGCAATTATTTTAATTTAAATTTTCGTGTTTTTAAAAAATAGTAAAAAAAAGGGCTCGAAAAAATAGATTTTCTCAAAAAAGAAAGGAACATAAAAAAAAAATTAAAAAAAGTCGGTCGGACGGTCTGGGCAAGAACCGGGGTTTTGGGATTCTGTGACCGACCATTATACCAATTAAGCTATTTATAATCACTAAAAATCTATCAAAATTTACCTTCTTATTCTAATGATATTGTAGCAGTTTTTCATTGCCTAAAAACACGGACAAAAAGACATTTTCTAAAAATAAATCCTAGCTAGATCGATTTATTATCCCCGAAACTCCCTGGACACTAAATTTTATGAAAATCGTTGGAGCCGTTTCCGAGATCCCGATTATATATATACAAGAATTGCTCGTTTAATAGTATAGGATATACTTATATATAGATATGGGCTGTAATGGATAATGATGTATTAGTATGATATATACAATTCTGAATATAGGCCTTCCCCAAAAATTTTCTCCTTGAGATGATTTTGCCATAGTTACCACGCTTGCAGGTAGGTTGACAACTGCAGTTTTTTAGTGTTTAAATATTATTAGGAAGACCAAGGAGCAATGCCGAGTGCCCACTCCTGTTTCAATCTGAAGAGTGGGAGAGCCTACATAATATAAAACGAATTAAATTATTTTATTTAGAGGCTGTGAAGCATCTTAATCCTAAAAGGCGGCAACTCGTCAGTCATTTTCAACAGGGTTGAAGATCAAAGGTGCGAAAAGAATGATGAGATGACAATGAATGAAAAGAAAGAATGATGATATTTGTATCGGTACATGGGGTCCAAGTGCGGTAAATTCCTAAAGGAACGGTATCGACTTGTCTTCGCCACTGGCGACAGGTAGGGCTGGTTCTATTCTCTAGTTCTAAGGCAGCCAGCATACCTGCCACTATACCGCGGGGAGTAGAACTGTATAATAAATTAATTTTTTAGTTTAATTTCTTCCGTACTTATGGTTAGTTACTCAAACGCTACTTAATTTTTAGTTAGTCAGTGTCACAGTCACTTGGAATTAACGTAATAGAGACAGCGCGAGACTAAACGGAGTCTTAAAATTAAATTGCGTTTGAGTATTTGGTCATAAAAGACGAAACACGTGTCGTATTAGCGACAGTAGTAGTCTCGTGCAGTTTGTGACTGTGACACCACGAGACTTAACGACATCTTAAAATTAAATAGCGTTTCAGTATATAATCATAGGTGTATTAATGTTGAGGATAGTGGAGTTGGCTTTAGTGATGGCAGTGATAGTGCACGCAATTGTAAAACGGAGAAAAGAGTTATAAATATAGTGCTAAGTCCATGATAACTCCACGATTATTCCACTATCACATTAAACGTCATTATCATCATCATTACAGCCCTTCACAAGTCCACTGCTGAAAATAGGTCTCCCCCAAGGTATGTCACAAAGCACGGTCCTGGGCCACCTGCATCCATCGACTTCCTGCATGTCTTACCAGGTCGTCACTCCATATATTGCGGGGTCGCCCTACACTTCGCCTACCGAAAGATTTATCTACTAAAAAAGGTTCTCGAGTGGCAGCCTCGTACATTAAACGTAATTACCTCTAAATAGCGCCTACCTTCAGTTACTACCTAAATATGCAAACTACGCTATATCCAACCGTAACCACCTTAATCAAAAAATTCTATCAAGTCACGCAACATTACCTCTCACAAAAGCTGCTTCCCTAGTACCATGTATACAAAAATTATTATAAGAAATATGAATTCTTGAGCGTGTTAATTACGTAGTTTTGGTGCGTTTGTTCCTTTTAAAGGGAAAAAAAGGGATAACACTACTTGCACTTAACACCTGTCTTTAACATCTAATTAAGAAAATAATTTCTGACTTAAAATACGTTGTTGTGATATCAAAGTTAAAAAAAAACATACGTAGACATTGAGATTAGACTTTCACCTTTATAACAAAGTAGAAGAACCAACTATCGACAACACTCACAATCGATATAGGTAAGTATACACACCATCGATGTTATTAGTATTGTTATCAAAAATATAAGCTAATGCTGAATTCTTTTTCTAAATTAGTATTCAGATCTTAAAATTATTGAAATGAAATAACTAATTTATTTTCTATGACTTAGTCATTATATTTTAAGACTCATTGATTAATAAATGAGTCTTAGGTTTACAAACATTGTTGGATAAAATGTCAATTAGAGACGAGGACATTGATAACTTGTTGGAAATATGGGTGATCGACATTGAAGTAAATGAAGTTCGTTCTTCATCGTGGTGTTAATGTTGCGGGTTTGTAATTCATTAATTATTTAATTTTTTTTTTAGAATAAGGGTTACAAACTTGTACAGTCTACGTCTATTCTCGATTAAGAAGCAAAATGCAGATGTATTGTCACTTCTGAAGACTAAGGTGAAATTCCTCGTTTCCATCTCCGGTTCTCTTCATTTACAATATGAAATACAGCAACATTGAGTAGCTTTTTTACGCTGTTATTCCGTGAGTATTGTCCTTCCCCGGTTGAGCCGACCCATTGGTGCTACAACTATAACATAACTGTAGCGTGGCTCTACCACGTGCAATTTCTATAAGGGTTACATAGCGGATAAAACACTAATATAAGGCGTAGGCCTATAGAAAATATTTTGGTAATCTTCTCTGGATGATGAAACTACCGACTTGAATGAGCCTGACTCTAATATTATGGCATTTTTCCTGCGAAAATAATGCGTAAAGATAACGCGATTGCGAAAGAATGATTTTAGAAGTAATAAAATTTAATGGGTAACTTTTTAGATTAATGAATATGAATAATAAATGTTTTTTTTTATTCTTCCCGCATTCGTTTGTATACCAATCAAACGTCATACATACATGGGAACATAGGAATTCCTCCATGGATTAAGTCATAGGGCGAATATTTGCCAGTCGCTTAACTGGCGGGTTGGCAATCGCCATTTATTTTTAAATTATATGCTAAAGGATATCATGGAGCCACATCTTTCAGACGCAAATATTCTGTTGCCTTTTATTTCTCTCTTACTATACCCACGGGATATCATGGGATAGTGAATTCACTTATGCCGCCGCAGACACATCATACCTTAATTACATTACGAAGAAACTTTTGTAAGTTGTTATGCATACTCCCGCGAATGTTACAAACTAAAAAAAGATATTTTTGTTTGTCTGTTTCCCATACGTTCGAATCGAAGTCGGATGAATCGTATACTTAATCGCTCGCTTGCAAAGTTGCAGTGCTTGATGGGCATGGCGAGTGTCTAATACGAAAAAATAGTTCAAAAACACTAAATTAATCTACAGATAACTTTCAGTCGTCAAGCACTATTGTACTTCAATAAAATAACCTACACACGCACCACGCCCCACCCACACTATTCTGATCTCTGCTTGTAGATACTGTACATATAATTTATTAACGTACAGAAGCTTTTGCCAGTATCTTCCGAGGTTGTACCAAAAAAAATATGTCTGTTAGTTGTATAAAAAATCCGTTAATTCATCTTGACCTGTGGGTTAACAGAGTTCATAACCATTAAAAAGTTATACTTACTTCATGAACCGTTACGAACGGTTAATGATTTGTTTTAACTTTTTTATAGAATTAGCTTGACAAACAAGCATACAGTTCACCTGATGGTAAATGAATAATGTAGCCTATAGATATCTACATCAATCTGCAAAAGCGTTGTCATCCAGAGAACTGCGATGAAATGCCTCATTTCCAGTCAAAAGTGTGTCCGGTTCTCTATACTAACACTATACGAAACACATTGGCATTCAGTTGCTATTTCACGCTGGTATTCTGTGAGAGCGTGGTCCCAGAAAATATACAAGGTCTCCCTATTACCAAGTTTAAATATTTAAATAAATAAAAACTCTATAAAAAGGGTTATTATGATATAAATGAATACATGGTTGATAATAACCCCTGGCACTGAAGTAGTTGCTTTCAAGCTATTTCCTAATAAATTTTGTAAATATTTTGTGACCATTGACATTGTAATTTTTTTTAAAAGTCTCACTGGGTTTCTTGCTGGTTCTTCCCAGGACAGAGGTTTTTTTTAGAACCAATGGTAAAGTAAACAATGACTTTCAATGAGAATTACATGTAATCTATATTGAATAAAAAATTATTCTATTCTATTCTTCCTCGACCAACATATTCGTGCTACAATCTATAACAAAATTTATTATTAATTATACACAAATTCCAAGTCTTCTTCTTCCCGGGCCTTCCACTGAATTCACCATAATCACCACGACTTATATAGCCATCTTTCGACAGCTATAAGATCTTTTTGTCATAGTCACCTTACGACATACCTATGATGACTTTGACGACGCCAACATACAGAAATAGACCAAAGTATTATCATAATACCTTGACTACGTAATGGCTCTACATTGTAATACAGTGTAATCTCTCTTCATTGAATGAAACTAATTTGAATGGAGTATTGCGTTTATCAACTTATTTTACATTCCTGACGTAGGTATGAGTATTTTATAGCACCCACAGTCACGGAGGGACTGAAGTTCTCGAATTTCTAATGTCATAATTCACCACGTCTATCTTCATTTTAAATTAATTACTTTTAATCCGATCTACGCAGAACGATCTTATAGTATCGTAAAAGAACAAAGTCAGTTTCCCTCTTACCATTGGTGGTACCACGTTTTTGAAAAGTAGGGAATATAAAATAAGTTAATCAAACTCAATAAAATCCAAAAAAAAAATAGTTTTATTCAACCTGGTGTACGGTCTAGTAATTAAATGTGTAATAAAATAAATGTCTTAAAATCTAACAACGTTAAAGTCACTTGGTAGAGCCATACTGCAGCTATATTGGTAGTATAGTTGTAACACGAATGGGTCAGCTCGACTGGGGGAGGACCAAGCTCTCACAGAATACCAGCGTAAAATAGCAGCTTAACGTTGCTGTGTTTCGTATGGTGAGTGCAGAGAACCGGGTACCCTTTATACTGGAAACAAGGCATTCCACCTTAGTCCTCAAGGGTGACAACGCATCTTTTTTTTTATAGAATAGGGTGACAAACGAGCACACAGTCCACCTGATGGTAAGTGGTTGCTGTGGCCCACAGACATCTACATCTATCTTCCATTGCAAATCAAAATGCAGATGCGTTGTCACCCATGAGGACTGAGATGGAATGCCTCATTTCCAGTAAAAAGGGTCTCCGGTTCTCTACACTCACCATACGAAATACAGCAGCATTAAGCTACTATTTCACGCTGGTATTCTGTGAGAGCGTGGTCTTTTCCCGGTCGAGCCGACCCATTCGTGCTACAACTATACTACTAATATAACTGCAGCATGGCTCTACCACGTAAAATGCATTTTGATTCGTAATCGAAGAAAGATGTAGATGTCTATGTGTCACAGCAACTAATATTTACCATCAGGTGGACTGCGCTCGTTTTTCACCCTTATCCTATTTAAAAAAAAGTCATGGCGTAGTTTAAGTAAGTTCACTATACATGGACCCCACGCACTCAATGTGCCTATCTCTTTCTCACACCATAACCTAACTTCATGATCCACAGTAATATTATAAGCATATTATCCTAATTATTGCAAGCGTCGGTGTACTGACGTTACAAATTTTTTCTCATAAATCACAAAATCACGTATATGCACAAAATCTCCATTCATAATTTTTGTTTGACTATCATTATGCAAATTTGGCCTTTATAACAATGTGTTTTATACCATTATGGCAAAGCGTGGGTGGACAGCTTCGTATAATGCCTTGACAATGACATTTCGGTGACACCACGCTACCAGTTGACGATTTTACGCTCAGACACAAATGGAAATAAAATTATGTTCTTATTTGTCATTGAAGTTTCTTTGACCGGTGAAACTCGACTGTTTCTGATTGAAATATAATTTAAATGCATACATAAATTAAGCGGACATAATAACTTAGGAGACGATAATAATAATGTCCTCCAGACCGAATTTCGGCCACGGCAGCCTGCCTCGACGGAGGCTAGCCATCGGCGCAGGACAGGATTATAGTGCCCAAGTGTATGCGCAAGAGCACAGGTGCGCGCTCTATTCCCTCACTCTCATAATCCGATGGGACGGTAAACCGACACCACCGGAGAGAGATCAGGCGCAGGACCAACGGCTTTACGTGCTTTCCAAGGCACGGGGGTGGGACACAGCCAACTTCCTGAATCCGGGCAGTTACTGAGAATTTCTTGACGGAAAACTCAATAATTGATTTTTTGGCCCGACCCGGGATTCGAACCCAGGACCTCATGATCAGCAGTCGCACCACTACAACCACTAGACCAACGCAGCAGTTAGGAGATAAGCGCTTTTCTAAAATATCTTAGTACGCCAATTCTATCCCGTCGGCATTAATATCACTGTTACTTGCAATTTTGAGAGTCAATAACGCTCAGAAATGAAGGAAAACATCGCGAGAAAACGTGGGTGTCATATTAACAAATAAAATGATGAATGACGAATAATCTTAAAAAAGCAGATACCCATTGGGAGAATGCGGCAGAGATTTTCTTGCCAAACACCCCAATTACTTATAAAGGTTCACCACACCAATCGATCGATCGTTGGTCGATGGCATCGATCGATGGTAAATTGGATCGTCGATCGAGTCGACGTCCATCGATAGTTTCTACCACATCGGATGATCGATGGAAGAATGGGTGTGAGCTGCTTGATTATTCGAGAACCCGCCCCACTCCTCCGACCACACTTTGAAAGATACTGATGGTAGAGCCACGCTGCAGCCATATTATAGTTGTAGCACGAATGGGTCGGCTCGACCGGGGAAGGACCACGCTTTCACAGAAAATAAACGCTTTCAAAGAAAATTTTAATATAGCACCTTAATATTGCTTGTTTCGTATGATAAATGAAGATAACCGGAGATGGAAACGAGGCATTTCACTGTTCATGTTTCTTATGGTGAGTGTAGAGATCTGGAGACCCTTTTTTACTGGAAAGAGGCATTCCATCTCCAGTCCTCATGTGTGATAACGCACTTGTGTTTTGATTCTTAATCGAGAGTAAATGTAGATGTCTATGGGCCACAGCATCCACTTACCATCAGATGGACTGTGTGCTCGTTTGTCACCCTTATTCTATAAAAAAAAGATGGTCCATAATCACATCGATCAATTGTCGATCAACGTCGTTCGATAATTAAAAAATGTTTTACCGAACAATATCCGTCGATCAGCTAAAACTACCACCAGTAGATCGATATCGATCGGCGTCGATCATTGATATCGATCGACGATCGATCGATTTGTGTAGTAACACCCTAAGGCTTATGCTAAGCGTGCCCGACGGACATAAATTGCAATACTATACGTTATTCGATATTATAAACTTAGATTTTTCATAAATTACACAAACATTGTCATTTGTACGCTCCAACAAAATTAAAAAAAAAAACTTGAAGTTGTGTAAGCATTGTGATGAAACCGATATAAACGAATTTGCATTTTGTGGAATCGTTTTATTTGAAATCACAAGCACATACAAAAGAAAAACATTTTGCTACGCATATTGTGCTGCATACGTTCTTAGGAGGATTATGATATTAATCCATCCATCTAGGCATTATAGCTTATAAAAGTCCACTGCTGAACAACCCCCCCCCCCATATATTGCATCATAGGGGCATTTCGCCAAAGTTGGCACGTTTGACTAGGGGGTTGGCAACCGCAGTTGTTTTATTTCTTGAGTTGTTATCGGAAAGATGCTGCTGCTCTTCTCCTGTATCATTTTTCCTCCGTCGCCTCTTACGTCACCCTTCGGGATTATATGAGGTAGTAGATATTCTATATGATATTAATATTATATCAATTTGCAAATGCTTGTTAGATTTTACTGTTTTTTATAGAACCGAAGTGGCAAACGCACGTATCCAGATGACGGTAAGTTACTGCAGTCTATTGACATCTGCAAACAACTTGAAACACAAAAAACTGTGTTCACTGCAGATGACATTTACACCTACGATTGACAATCATCTGACAGATTTCATTTTATTTACTTAAGTTCTTAAGCGACTTTTTACTACAATAAGTCATCAGAAAACCACTTACCACAACGATTTTTATTGATTTTTACTACTTCACGCGCTGCATATTAAAAATAACATGAATAAACATTTATTTTTTCTTTTAAATTAAAACGAGTCCAAAACAATAGCGGCTCGTTTGACAGACACAATATTTTCTCTTACCTAACCCGTCCAACTATAAATCAATCCAGTGCAGTACGATTTCCGAAGACATAAATCGCTCGCCGCACACGCTTGTCTTATTGAATTTACCAATTCGAAATCAGTGGGCATTGGAATCTTCATTTATTTTATTAAAAACACAAAAAGATTTAAAAAAAAACTACTTCAATTGCCTTATCTAACAATGTTAAAATGTGGCAAATTGGAAAAAAAGAAACATAATTTTCGAATTGTAAACTAAATACTATTTAACCAAGTTAAAAATTATAATAATAAGACTTCTAAATAATTGAAAATTTATTCTTCAGAATTTATAAAAATCCTTTGCATTTTGATAAATGGCGGTATAACAATCTTGTTTACGCCAGACGTAAAATACCTAGACTGCAAAGTGTGACGATTAACACTTTGCATAACGATTAACAAACACAGTAATAGGCGAATCCACCCACGGCCGGAGAGGCACATATCTAACACTTGACTTTTGTGTGAGCTTATGTAGAAAAAAAAGATATAGATAGCAATACTGAAAACATAATCGCTCCCGTCTCTTTTCTAAAGTTTGAGTTAACTTTAGAAAAGAGACGGGACGGGACGTTCGGCCCTAACATACTCCTTAAGGAGTATGTTAGGGCTGAATCTGAACGCCAGGGTAAGAAATTGTGTAATAAGAGAAGAGTGTAGTTTGCAAGATGATGTTGTGACCAGGATTAAGAAAGGAATGCTTTGGTGGTTTGGTCATGTGGAAAGAATGAATGAGAAAACTCTTTCTGTCACTCGACAAAGAAAATTTATGTTGCAGAAGTGAACGGCAGAGTCGGAAAGGGAAGTCCTAGGCGAAAATATATCAACCAAATTGGCGATTTATTGAAAACGGGCCAAATTAGGAGTACCCTTAACCATCGAGCATGTATGCTTAGGTGTATGGATGTGAAGGAGGCGAGAGAGGTGTGTGAGGATCGTGCCAAATGGAAATCTGTAGTCTCTGCCTACCCCTCTGGGTGACAGGCGTGAGTGTTTATGTATAATAATAATAATAATAATAATTTCCACAGCTATCACACAACGCCATCTAGTCCCAAGCTAAGCAGAGCTTGTGTTATGGGTACTAGACAACTGATAAACATACTTATATATTTCTAAATACATAAATATTATAGATAAATTACACCCAGACACAGAACAAATGATCGTGCTCATCACACAAACATTTGTCCTGGGTGGGAATCGAACCCACGACCTCCGGCATAGCAGTCAGGGTCACTAACCACTAGACCAACAGGCCTGTCAAATGTATGTATGTAGTTACAGCCTTTGATAGACCTACAGTTGCACACAGATCTACAACCTAGATTGCATCCTTAAGGATCTCCCAAAACTTTGCTATCATGGTTGGCACGCTTAGCAAGTGGGTTGGTAAATACAAATACAAACTGATTTTTTTATATTGGAGTCACAACTATTTATCAAAACATTGTAAAGTGGTGACTAGTTAGTAAATCCATAATCGCCCGCCCTTCCTCGCGCCCTATTTAATTCCGTAGGTTCATAAGTGACGCCTTAAGGAAATTCCGGATAGTCTAGTGTCCTACGATGGCCAAACAACCATCAAATTCAAACCAGCCCAAAAGTGCAAGCTGACACCTTATATGTTTTAATCATATAGGTACCATTATTATGGTACCTATATGATTAAAACATATAAGGTGTTCGTGGGATTCATTAAGATGATATTTCATCTTAACGAATCCCTTTTTATATTGATTAACTATTTTATGTCGAATCAAAAGCGAACAAATAAATAATTGTTGTTTTAAGGTGATGTAGACATAAGACTACACTCATTTTTTTATATAAGTCCATATTGTATATTCATAGAAAGATATAAATAAATTTTACAGACAGACTAACGCAAAAAGGAATGTTATTTAAGCTTAGTGCTGTTAAATATGGTAAACTACAAATATATTCAGAGCCAACATGTTTTAATGTCACAAACCAAGCGACTAACTGACAATTTAACTCATAGAGTTTCTTGAATGACAGCGCGTTAACATTCTGCGCACGCGCACGCATTGGCGTCACTCCCGTCTCCCCTCCCGCGTACCCATTCCCTTCAAGTACCAGGTACACTACTATAAATAGAGAACTCCAGACAACAATGTAGTAACTAGTCAGTCATAGGTTACTGTGTACATACTAGTAGTCAGTCATACTTCCGAGCTCGTAAAAATTTTATGATTTTATAGAACTATTAATGTGTTAGTCGTGATTTATGATTATTTTTAACAGCCTTTTTTAATAAATGGGTTAAAAATAATTTATCACTTCAGAAAAGAGTAAAGTTACAATAGCTTAAATACTGTTAATAACGTTAGCACACTCCCATTTCCAAGAGAGGTATTGAGTAGGAAAGCGTTATTTCGGTGTAATCGTTTTTCTTCAACATCTGGCACGTGTTAAAATCAGAGCCTAAAACAGTGATTATTAATATATATATATATATATATATATATATATATATATATATATATATATATATATATATATATATATATATATATATATATATAGAATTTAAGGGATTTCGGCGAGGATCAAATTCACTTCACAAAGTACCTACTCACCCCTTTACCACGGTTCTATATAAATAACCTCTGAATTGAATATAATAGATGATATATAATTACTGCCTTGGATTCTGTAGACTCCGGACGTGTCGGTTGAGTTCTTCACTCCCGCAACTCCACTTTCTTAGCTCTTACGCACAGTAATATTATCTTCACGCCTAGTATTGCTTGGCGCTCTATATTTGTGAAATTATTGGTACTCATATCGTGCTACACGAAGCACGCTATCCCGGGTGACAGCAGCCTCACAGCGAAGTTTATCGGACGCTTGTTGTGCTGCAAAGAGTGTTCTGTGCGTAACTCTACTTCCTGGCTTCCTAGTTTTCGGAAAACCATAAGTAGAGTGAAACACACCGGCTACCTCAGAGACGGCCATCTATTTTAATTTTTGTGTTGCTTGTTGCATTAGACAACAGCTAGGTGCGCACCCTAGCGTACCAACGTGCTAGGTGTATAGACGTTTATTTTAATCACACACAGATTTTTGCTCAAATACCAAGCTTCTCCACCTTTCGGCGGGGTAGCTTGGTACACGTCTGTGTCAACTGTGTTAGCATAGGCAATATGGCGTCATTTTCAAACGACGAACTCACCGACTTCCTGCATCGAGTATCCCTGATATTTGGTACGCGTTCTTAAGACAGCGCAAGAATATACCAATAATTCATAAGGGAAACCCCTTCTCTCCCCACTCCGCCTCGGTATCATCTGGTTCGTTCGTGTCGGTGAACAACGCTGCGTCCCCCGCTTTTTTGGGATGTCGACCCATGGCCCCTCTCCGGTCTTCTCGGATGCCGACTCAGGCTCCGACATGGAGACCGAAACGCGTGCCCCACCCAAGCCCGAAGACAAAGACTTCACCCTCGTCCAGGACAAAAAGCACAAGCGCGCAACCCCAAAAAAGACACCCAAAACTAACACTTGACACCTGCGCGCTCAGGAAATTAGTTTTGTACACACACGCTCTACCAGAGGAGAGTAATCTTCGTATGTTCGTTCGAGGACTCCCCAAGGAACTCGAGACAGTACACATTTTAGACGATCTCAAGGCCCAGAATCTCCTAGTCCAGGAAGTGCGCAGAATGCACCAGACTGACAATAATCGGTTCCTTGATCTGTGCCTTGTCATTCTGGACCTGTCTCCGGAAGGCAAAGAGATATTCAATGACCGGATGAATGTATCTGCAGCTTAACCGGAATTGCAATAGAAGCCCCCCGAAATAGGGGCATCGTTAGCCAGTGCCAATGATGCCAACTCTACAGCCACTCACCCAGAAGTTGTTACGCCAGGCCTAGGTGCTAGGCACTTCAGCCTAAGTGGCCAAGACACTACCAACTGCAACCGCACGCCCAAGACGGCAGAGCCTCTTAGTTGCTTTAAATGCTGCGAAGAGGGATGCACAGCGAACTATAGCGGCTGTACCAAAGCGCCGCTACGCAAACAGCGTGGAGGTAAAAGATGTGCCAGACGTGCGGATCATCCCAGGGTGTCGTGCTCCTTGCTGCCTGCCCCCAAACCCGCACCATCTACGGTGCCGTCTCCTGCGCCCCAAACGGCCACCAGGGCCGCCCGCATCATCAGGGTCTCCGAACTTCCGCGCCTACCCAGTGGCGAAGCCTCTATAGAAGCCCAGAAGCCCGGCTTGCCTTATCAAGCTGAATCAATCAATAATATCAAGTAATAAAATAACTTGTAAACTGTTTTAAACTATTTCAAATAACCCGCGCGCTCTGTTCGACCTTGAGCTTAGCGATTCGTTGTCTCCCTCGCACGCGTGGGTTTTTTACTGGGCTTTCGAGAAGACGATCGTTCCCTTTCTAACCTGTGGCAAAATGTTCTCTAATGAAATATAACTACGAAATGTTTATATAGCAATTACTATTGGGCCACAGGCCTGGCTTTGCCCTGAAGTTGTTTAGGAGTGCGTTAGCGACTAGCGAATGGGGTGCGGGCCATTCGTATGCAAGTTCACTTCACATTTCAATGTTTATGTTTGTTTTTGTTGTATTTGTTAAAAATGTATGCTTTTTCAAAGATTTTCAGTGAAAATGGGAGGATAATAGTGTTAATTGTGATGAATATAAGTGTGTTGAAGTGCTAATCGGCAAGAAAAAGGTAAAATCTTTAAAAATGAAATTTAGTATTCAATAAACACTTCCTCATACTTTAAATATAGGAACAGGACTCTTAAGTATTAAAGTTTAATTAACTTAGGCGTATTTAAAGGTTTAATAACTCAATATTTATATTACCATATGAATTAAAAATATCATTTTGAACAGCAGCATAAAATATGAGACACCTAGGTTTAATTTTATAGGAAATAAGTGTTACAATATTTTTTTAATGTGAATCCCAATTTTAATGTAATAAATCAAAAGTATACAGAAGAATGTATTGAGGTTTTTAAAGAATACTTCCTTTAGTTATTTCCAGTATATAAAATTTTAATAGCGCCATCTACTTAATTCTATAGGTAAAGTCATTTTATCTAACGAAAATTTTTTGATTCTCACGATGGTACCTATAAAGATTACGCTAGATGGCACAAATACGCTATCGGCTAATTTAATATTTATATTACCATATGAGTTTAAAAATATCATTTTGTACGGTTTATTATGAATTGAATATCATTTTGTACGGTTTATTATAAATGGAAAATGAATAATTATATAATAAATAGTCATTATTTTATGGTAAAAAATTGGCAAAGCTTTATCTTCTCATTATAACTATCTAATTCCTGTCGTAATCTGTTCTTTTATGCATATAACTTAAACAAAATAATTTCGAGGTTTCACATCTGCCAGGCGTCCCTTTTTTAACTTTGTACATAGTTTGTTTGTACTTTGTTCATGCTTTTCTTTTGTTCATGTATTGTATCGTTTGTAAATATCTCAAGCAAAACCAAACGGCTCTTTTCAAAACCACCGAAGGTGTGCAATTGCATAAGTCATACAATCTATCTAGCAGTAGTATGCTTTCTGCATGCTTTGTTAAACACGTCCTTGACAGCACTAAATATGAAACTAAAGCGTGGAGACAGTTCAAGATTGGTGTATTTTTATTAAACTGCTAAAAACAACAAAACTATATCTTGGGCTTGTCCTAGTTTGGAGCCCTAGCTTCGCCACTGCGCCTACCACGCCAAAATCCAATGCGTGAGTAAAACTTGCGGCACTTGTCGCCTCACAGCCATTGCCGACCCCCTGGCCTCCAAACCCAATCCTGTCCCACAACCCCGCTGACTTCTCCCTAGTCTGCGGCTTTATCAGTAACGTCTATGTCGTTGTACTATCATCCTTGGCCCGCAAACTCCGCGGAGCCA
Source organism: Parnassius smintheus behrii (assembly GCA_036936625.1). Classification (NCBI taxonomy): domain Eukaryota; kingdom Metazoa; phylum Arthropoda; class Insecta; order Lepidoptera; family Papilionidae; genus Parnassius; species Parnassius smintheus. Next base: position 17,515,034 of record JAUPFT010000021.1, on the reverse strand, counting down.
CCACCACACAGAACAAACTTAAGTAGGTAGAATTTAACTACGCCCTATAACTGTCGCATTTTTTAACGTAAACGGGCTCAGAGACCAAAAAGACGAGATCGCGCTCTTCCTGTGCAGCCACGATGTAGACGTTATGCTAGTGCAAGAGACCTTCTTGAGGCCTAGTCATCGTGATCCCAAGATTGCAAATTAGAGCTTAATCATAAATAATATGCTGACCAGCCCTAAAGGCGGTACCTTGATCTACTTACAAAACATCCTTGCACTGCGTACCGATCGACGCACCCTCGTTAAACAACGTAGAAGTTTCTATTTGTAAGGTAACTCTCACTGGCCATCCGCCGCTTACCATCGTTTCGGCGAATCCATCACCGCTAAAGCGTATAACTGAATCCGATCTTTTAGAATTACTCAATCTGGGCCCCAGTCTCATAATAGCTGGAGAATCAAACAGTAGGATTTCCATGTCGATACCATCCATCGAGACAATTTTAGAGCTTAACTCGGACCATAGACCAATCCTTTTGCAGTTAGGCCAGCCCTACAGACCAAAACCATCGTGGACTGGCGTAAGCTCGAAGTCAAACTCGAGTCGACGATCTCCCAGCACTTAGACACGGTGCCCGACAGAATAGACTCGCCACAGAAAGCGAGTAAAGCGATTAACGCCCTACAGTTCCACCTCGCCTCAGCGGTCAAAAATGCTCTCGAAATGTTCGCGTATCAAGCAATTGACACCTGAAGCTTACCAGTGAAATTCGACAATTGATTAGAGCGAAGGACGCACAATAGATAATAAATTTAGACTGCGAAACTCCAAAACGAGGTAAAAGAGCGCATTTCAGAATTTCGAACGGATAAGTGGGATTATCTGCTGGAGGATATCAAGCCATCCCAAAGTGCCTTCAGCCAGTTGACCCGAGTTCTGAAAGCAGAAAAATTCTAACTCATGCCACCTCTCATTAGACAATAAAACCGCGATCTCGCTTTTGACGACTCTGAAAAAACCGAATGCGCGAAACCAGGGCAATCTAGCTACAAACCGATTAGTCTCCTCAGCACACTGGGGAAAGTTTACGAACGTATAATATTGAATTGCCCACGTCCTTATTTATAGGATAGGGTGACAAACGAGCACACAGTCCACCTGGTGGTAAGTGGTTGCTATAGCCCATAGACATCTGCATCTATCTTTACGAACAAGCTTCTTCCTGACGAATAGTTCGGTTTCAGACCCGATCATTCGTGTATTAATCAGATCCACCGCCTTACGGAATACATTCTAGAGGGCTTCTCTTACTCATGGAGTAACGGTCAAATCCATAACACCGGTGCTCTCTTCTTTGACGTTGTTGAAGCGTTCGACAAAGTCTGGCACGACTGCTTACTTTACAAGCTGTTTAAACCTAACGTGCCCAATAGGCTCGCTTACATCATCAGAACCTTCCTTGCCAACTGCCACTTTTTCCACACGCCGTTTTCGTATTGAGGGAAACTGCTCCTCCAAGCGCCCTCTCAGGGCTGAAGTCACTCAGGTCTCCGCTCTCTCCCCGCTCTTCTTCACACTATACGAGTGACATCCCGAAGAACCCAGTTGACAACACCGCTCTCTTTGCTGACGAAATTTCTCACAACAATGCTACAAAATGCCACAAATTGCCTAGGCAAATGGTTTCGCTTATGGAAAATCGAAGTGAACCCTGATAAAAGTATAGCAATATACTTTCAAAGAAACCCCTCCATCAATCATCGGAACCTAAATCCGAAAAATTTTCTAGCCACGATCACCCTATTCGGCTGCCAGATCCCATGGCATCCAACTGTCAAATACCTTGGGGTCACATTCAAACACTCCATGACCTTCACGAAACATATTCGCACCGTCCACAATCGTGCCAAATCGTGACTAATCCACCCGCTCGTTAACAGTAATATCAAACTGTCCCTAAGAGCTCCACCCCTACAAAGTTTGCGTAAGACCTATCATATCCTATACAAGCGTAACCTTCACACACGCGGCTCATAAACATTTGTACGACCTCCAAGTCGTTCAAAATAGATTCATTGGCATCGCCGCCGGAGCTTGGTGGTACCAGTGAAACTCAGTTTTGCACAGAGATTGTCAACTTTCGACGATCTCTGAATATTTCAAGAAAATATCTTGGCGCTACTTTAAGAATGCTGAGAGACATCCCAACCCGCTAATGGTAAAAAAAGAAACCTATGTTTTGACTCCAAGGGTCAAGCAAAGACTCCGGAGGCCCTGTAACGTTTTAATTGAACCCCCAGTTCCGCTAGATCCCAACGGCACAAGTGTCTACGTGTGACGGGCGACGACACAAATGTCGTCGACCGTCACACGTAGACACTACACATTCACCTTTTGCCACAAACACTGTCATGACAACGGATGGGACATAGCGAATCCGCAGACGGGTGCGCCGTACACCGCGTACACACCGTACATCCGAGTTCCTGGGAGGATTTTACCGCCCAGAACATCGAACCACACGAGTTAGCCGTCAGAGCCGAGGCCCGCCACCCCCTCTTCGGACGAACGATAGATAACTCACCTACGTGCACTGTACACTCTCAAAGGAGTCATCATTACGCGAGTAACGTTGCTGAATGATTTAAATATACCTTTTTACAGCCTGCGGCCTGAAAGACCTCGGGGCATGAGAACTATGAAGCTGTAAAAACCAAAAGGCTAACAGCATTAAAATCATCAGAAATCAGATTGAATGTAATATTTAAACTCTTAGTTTACAGAATAAATTGTTCTACACTATTAAGTACTGGTATCGTTTGAATAATATTTTTTACATTGCCGGTAACCTGTTATAAAAATAGTTTTATTTAGATTTAGCTCTACAATATTCAATACGTCGCACTTTACAGCATAGAAAAGACATCAACGCGATAGTGACATAATGTTGCTATTTACTAAACATCGCCAATAATGATAAAGTAATTTGTAAAGGAATGTTACGCTTAATAAATATAGAGATATAATTAAAAAGAAACTTACTTCTCTTGATATCACTATTGACCTGAGAGCAGGCATTCTTTCATTTAAAAAAATAGGCAAATTGGCATAATTTAATAATATTAATTTTCGTCGTAAAATTTATAATGTCTCAGACATGCAGATATCATCGTAGTAAGTCAATGCAATTTAATACTGCAATTAAAATTTGCAGTGGGCCCAGAAGACGACCTTGAGTTGCTCGCTACCACGGTTTTTAGGGCAAAAATATCCCATATAAGTTGAATACACTAGTTAACGCAAGAAATCTATTAATAATTGTCTTGCCAAGCATGATGATTTTAGGTAATTTGTATCTTGTATAAGGTTAATGTCCAACAGTGAACTCACAAACAAATCAATAATAAACCGAAGAAGAAGCGAAAAATCCGGATAACATAAATTTAACGTAATGAGGAAAATAATAAATAGTTGAATTCTCAGAAAAAAAAAACACTACGGAAGAAACTTATTTTTGAAAACAACTTGCATCGTAAATTGTTATAGTTATTTTAATCCACAAACAAATGCGTATTGATAGCATAGAAACTATGTTTTTGCATCAAAATCACAATGCAACAATGAGCGTAATTTTCTTATTTGATGTAAATTGCATTGTCATGAGTTATTATGACGCAATCTAGCTTTCGATCGTTATCTAACGAATAATAGTCATCAAGTACAGAAACGATTTCGCTGTTAGGCAGTTATTGTAGATTTGTAATGTTATAAACCGTTTCAATGGCTTGATTTGATACCCAAATAAAATTGTAATATTATTTAAAAATATGGAAAATAAACGAAGATTTCGTACTTAATTTCTCTGCAGAAGTGTGATTTTTAAAATTCATAGTTAATTTTATTTAAGGCTTTTTACATTTTAACTTTGACATTAACTTAGAATTTTTTGGAAACTTTTTTGCGACATAAAAGTGTCGATATTACTATTATTAGTCAATATTCAAAACCTTTGGTTTTGACTCGAAATTCTGTCTGGAAGAAATTAGATTAGGATTTAGAAACAAAATCCAGATACGTTATCACCCCTGAGGACTACGATAAAAAGGGTAGCGTGATGTTTTAAAAGGTTGAAGGCACTTAATATCACATGCTATGAAATTTGAAGTAATACATGAGTCACAACATTTACTTTCGATACAAAATAAAATCTTTGCCGCTTAAATAATATTTTGTGTTTACTAGAATTTATTTTACATCTTATTGCTACTTTATACCAGGGAATGCAGAAAATATATACATTTTCTGAGTCAATATTTAAATATCGTCAAATCAATTGTTCATTTAATGGAGAATATTTCAAATAAATTTGGCATCTCAATTTACATAATGCACATATTGACCAAAACAAACGAAAAGATTTTTCGATATCATTTATTTAAAATACTCCATATATGTATTCTGTAATAATACAACGTGGATCCTTCACAAATGTTTCCAGTTATTAGGTATTGATGCGTGGTCACATTTTTATTGTATATTGTTTAAATTTTATATACGGACAAGGGCAAACGGTCATTTGTCTGTACAAATAATAAGTTTGGATTAAGTATCAAATTGTACTTCTTGGGATTTGTGGGTGTGAAATTTATGTGTAATAATAATATTAAGGTCAATAAATGTTTCACATGGCACTTTAATGAGAGGTTTCATATCGATGTGCAAGCTACCAACCAATATTTTTAATTCATTACAGACCTTCACACGTCCACTGCTGAACGTAGACCTCCCACAAGGAATGCAAAATACGCTGCTAAGCTACTTGTATCCAATATCATCATCATCACAACATATCAAAGTGCGTTGCTAATCATATGCTGCCCACATAGATTAGCCACATAAGGAGGATGTTTTTGTTATTATTTACACGCTTGGTAAGCAGGGGTTCCGGGGTTGGCAACCGCCGTCTTTATTATTACAAGTAGTTATTAGGAAGATGTAGCTGTCTCGTTTCTCTCTGTTGCCTCTTATGGCACAAATAGGGTGATAAAGGATTTTCTTACGCCGTCACTCCACGGCATTTTTAAAAAAATAATTTGACAACATAAAATCTTGGAAAATAATTGCTTTATTTTTTATATTATGTTTCGCAGAAAAACGGATCGGTCTCAAAGTGGGGTCAGGATAGCGGTCAAAATTCTCGCGGAATCCCTAGCCTTAAAAGTAGTTTTCACAAGTCAACACTCGTAGGTTTTGATCTATAGGAGTTATATACAACATAACAGAACAGACACCGTGAACAAAATCTGTGTCAAATCCAGAGTACATATTTATAGCGCAGATTAAGGGCGATGATCGCGCAGGCTCTAAAGCATGATGCAAGCAACCAAGTCTCGATATTTCTAACAATGGTAGAGCCACGCGGCAGCCTTTGCTGTTGCACGTGAGGGCCGGCTCGAACCGGGGTGGTATCGCGACGTCTATGCTTCTGCATTTAGTTTGGTGAGTGCAGATGGCTGGTGGCCCAATTCCCCACCCCCCTCCCTTCAACGTGGTAGCATAGTTGAATGGAACACTACCCAGAGGGTTATAATGAATTCACAACTTTTTTTTAATTTATTATCAAATAAAAATTTATAAAAATTTGCTCTGCGGCACAGCGAAAAACCACGCAGGTTTGTGTTGTGTGCCGTTAAACTAATCACAGGTCGTTTTTTTTAATTCAAAAATTTAATTATTTTTATCAATAATTACTAAAAAAAATTGAATTAATAATTTAAAAAAGTAATGAAATATACTTTAAATGAATTATACTTTCATTTACATATAACTCTTTATATATATATATATATATATACTGGGTGTCCCAGAATTATTGAATCAAACTCCCATGGGAGGTAGCCCTTGACCTCTGACCTATCAGGTAGCCAGACCTCGCGGACGTAACGTGGATGTTGTTATTCAACAAGTTAGAGAAGATCCGTCGACTTCAGTGAGGGCTATTCAAAGGAGAACCGGAATTCCTAAGTCATCCGTTAATCGAACTCTAAAAAGAATGAAATATCATCCTTATCATATTCAAAAGGTCCAGACTCTCCTATCTCGCGACTATGCGTCACGGGTACAATTTTGCCGGAGAATGTTGGAGTTTTATCGGGAGGACCCGAACTTTTTAACAAAATTGTGCGGAGCGATGAATCCGCCTGCAGGAAGGACGGGTACATAAACTTGCACAACCTGCATAGTTGGCAGACAGTCAACCCCCACGAAATAAGGCAAGATCATTCGCAATACCAGTTTAAAATTAATTTGTGGACAGGTATTTTTAACGGCCGTATCATAGGACCTGTGGAAATACCGTCGACTTTAAATTCTGATAATTATTTAGAACTTTTAAGAGACACGCTGCCAGGATTTTTGCAACAAGAGCCACAAGAAATCAGGGAAAACATGTGGTTACAAAACGACGGACGTCCAGCCCATTATGGTCGCCAAGTAAGAGCTTACTTAGATGAGGCTTATCCTGGGCGGTGGATTGGCCGGCTAGAGCCAATTCTGTGGCCACCAAGGTCACCAGACCTCAACCCTCTTGATTTTTTTTTATTGGGGTTGTATAAAGGACAGAGTCTACGCGAAACCGATAACAACACAAGAAGAATTAAGACAACGTGTCCATCAAGCTACTCAAGAAATTTCAGAAATAAATTTACGGCCGTTAAAAAGGAACTTTTTAAAGAGGTGCAGGTTATGCATTCGAACAAATGGTAAACATTTCGAACATCTTTTATGAAAATTTCTTTTTAAATAAACTTTAAATCCGTTTCTTTTGTTTTATTTTTCTCTTAACTTCCAGCTCCACAAAAACCTACATTTATAGTTATTTGTGTGCACTTAAATGACATAATACAAATCGAAAATTAAATAATTTATTAATCAAAGCAGGTTATGAGGACCCATGTAGATGGTAGCAGAGTTGATAACAACAGACACGTAATATTGTAAGCATCGTAGTGTTGCAAAACGGATAGTAATTCATGTTGTATTACCAAAACAAAATAATAAAAAAAACTAAACTTCATCATTATAAGCTTATTCACTTTTGCTTTGATGTGATCCACATTGTAATATTACATAATTGATTTAATTTTAGTTTATATTAGATATATCTGAAAAGATATACTAATTACTAATGCTAATAAAAAAAATACTAATGGTTGAAAAGAATATATTTTTCGTATAACTTTTAAAATCTCTCAGGTAGCAAATTACAAATGCTCATTCTTATTCGTAGTAATTAGGTTCCTTTGACTCTTTTTGTTGTCATGCGAAATTCAATACTTATTTCAATCTAAGGCCTGTTGGTCTAGTGGTTAGTGACCCTGACTGCTATGCCGGAGGTCGTGGGTTCGATTCCCACCCAGGACAAATGTTAGTGTGATGAGCACGATCATTTGGTCTATGTCTGGGTGTAATTTATCTATAATATTTATGTATTTAGAAATATATAAGTATGTTTATCAGTTGTCTAGTACCCATAACACAAGCTCTGCTTAGCTTGGGACTAGATGGCATTGTGTGATAGTTGTGGAATATTATTATTATTATTATAATCTAAGAACCAACTTAAGTGTGCAGACTACACCATCCGTGAAAAATATTGTTTAAATTATAGTTGATATGTTGGGCATACATGTTTTCTTACGTGCACTAAGCATCACAGCTCATGACCATAAAAATTAGAGTTTAAAAAACATAATTTTTTTAAAACTCTGACTTTTTATATGTAATATAGCAAGATTGTAGTATTCGGTTCCCTTCAATTCTTGCAATAAATATATCGTTATAATTCTGTAAGACAAAAAGCTAGTATTAAATAAATAAATAATTATAGTGAAATAAGTGTTAATCGTATAATGAACTTAAGCTTTCAATTAAGCTGTCAATTATTTTTACACGCAGCCATAATTGGCATAAAGGTTTCTTTTAAAATTTATGTCCACTTCGTGTAATATTATGTTGACAACTAGCTGACGTTAAAATGATTATAAGGAGTTAACTAGTATAAGACAGTTTGTAAGGTTTTATACTAGTTGGATTAAATTATCGCCGTATAGTGACGGCGTATGAGAATACACTAGGTACCATCACGTTTTTTCATTTAACTTGAATGACAAACTAACTAACAGCGGACCTGGTAGTATAGTAAGCTGGTACTGCAGTCTATTCATACATGCAGCCAGACAAAGAAAGCTACAGCTGCATTGTAAGGACTCAGATGGATTGTCTCACAGCTTATAATCATACTAGCTGTCTATAGACACACAACCGACTAGAACACAAAAATGCAAGCACTGCTATTTGACACCAGAAAGAAGAGGTTGGTATCTACCCAGTCCGACTCCAACGCAAAAATGTAGTCCTACCACCTATTTTTACATATACGTTTCGTCAGCCAGCAGTAAAAAGGATCTCCATTTCTCGTCTCGTCGCACACAGTACACCAACTGGTAAGTGGATACTGTGGTCCATAGACATCTACATCTATCCTCGATTACGAATCAAAATGCAAATGCGTTGTCACCCCTGGGAACTAAGATGGAAAGCCTCGTTGCGAAGCAATAGAATTCTCTACACTCTCTACACACTATACTCTGCGCTCTTCGGTTCACAACACTCACCATACGAAATACAGCAGCATTGAGCTACTATTTTATGCTCGTATTCTGAAGAGCGTAGTCCTACCCTGGTGGAACCGACCCATTTTTGGTATAGCCATAATAAAGCTGCAGCGGTTTTCTACCACGTAACATACTTATTCGCTTATTATAAAAGTTACACGTCTTTATCTACATATGGCTCCGCAACCAGCTCGTTCCAATACAGCTAATGATAGCACGAGTATCATATGATAAAACGCATGTCAATGTTGGATATTTAATACAAAAAAATTCTCTCATCTTCCATCATTACGTTCGGAGCAAGATTGTTTAATTAATTTACGTTTGCGAAACAACAAGAATGAGTCCTTACTAATATATTATCCCACACATTTGTCAAAGGTTTATTAATCAAAATTAAGTGCTGAACCGTGTCACAAAATAAATTAAAATTCAACAAATGTTTTATTTTTACAACACGCTCACACAACTGTTGTCGGTTAGGGCGTCGTAAATTGTTGAAATTTATTTTCATGTCAGATAAAGTCATAAATTAAATGTGATTTGTTGAACAAAGAAAACATCTATGTGCAACAGGTTTTTAAATAATACAATAATTTAAATGATATTTTAAATGATTGAGTATCTAAATTTGGTAATTGTTTTAAAAATATAATAAGAAAATTGGGAAATTTTTGCTGTAGCATAAGCGAAGTAAAACAGCCTTTAATTTCAAGTAGGTAACCTAAACTACTAATCTTTGCGTCTGGTGTCGCGCTGACCTATTCGTGCTGCAGTCATATTAAACTGCAGAGTGTGTGCAGTGCCCTTATCACCTTTAAAAAACTATGAGACTCAAAAATGACAACTCACAACTAGGACAAACTATCGTCCTACTAAAATATTTTGTGTAAAACTATAAATAATAGTTTTCGTCTTCATAAATGTTGATCAATTAAGGAGTTCAGTCTGTTGATGATAGGAATGCCTATTTTACATTCTGTAACATAATTTTGTCATAATTACACTGCATCTTTGTCCATTTATTTCTTATCAGCCTACGGCTGGATTCTTTTCAATATAGACCTTTCGCAGAGTGCGCTATTTAACTCGTTTTTCGTTTCTTTTCTTTTTTTAAATGCGCTTATATACCTCTTATAAAATATCTTAAATAAACAAAAAATAAGCATAACCGAGGTCTATAAAACTTTAATTGGATATTTATAATTTGATAGTTTTCGGATCTGAAGTGAACGAGTAAGACAGAAAATTCTGGCCAGTTATACTTGAAAATGCGTTTATTTACAAGTAAAAAGAGAAATGTTCCTATTTCAAGATTCCTTTCACATGTTTATAAGCTAAATTAAATTGTAGCAAGTAGTAATTATTGAGCCTTTGTAGCTCAGAGGCTAAGCGCTCGCTGTATATTTCACAGTACGCGAGCAACCCGGGTTCGATTACCGCCGGCACCTATGAAATTTTAATAGCAATTTTAAGTACTGATTTACCACGTGCTCGTCGGTGAAGGAAAACATCTTGAGGAAAACTGCACTTCTATGAAATTAGATTTTTTTTTCGAAGATATGTGAAGTTCACCTACACGCATTGGGGCATCGCGGCGGACATTTCCTAACTCTGTAATTCTCTCAGAAATGAGAAGATATATATATATATATATATATATATATATATATATGTATGTATATATATATATATATATATATATATATATATATATATACACTGTATACACACTGTATATACACTGTAACTAAATTAATTCATGTTTCATTGAAAAATGGATCTGTGTCGGGAACATTTCCGCGCGATGAATAAAGGGTCACCTTCTAAAAAAACTTTTTATAGCACTTATTTGTCATAATGAGACTATTCTGTGTCCTAAAATAAGAAATGTAGTGGAAGAGAAACAAGTTTCATCGCCAGAAAGTGCGCTAACAGCGTTCAAACAGCACGTAGAAGGGACTAAAGTGTCTAAGGCGGACTAAAAAAAGTTTCGAAAATTGTTTAAGGCGCTTGAAACTTGCTGATGCTGGTGAGTTTTTTTATGAAAAAATTATAATAGGAACCTTATCTATAGATCTTTTTTTAATTTCGCAAAACTTTCTGAAGTGGCTCAGGTATGTGTCATTTAAAGGAAAAACAGGGTATTTTATACAACTCACACAACAAATACCAGGAACATACAATACACAAGCCAGTTACTCGACTCCACGAAGTCGAAGTCATTTATGGGGCAATGTATTTAAATAACATTTAATTAAAAAATTAAGTATTACCTTCAAGTGTAGATGCGTGAGGGCGCATAGGCACGCGAGGCAAGTTTATGTATATATGTGTATAAATGTAACGAAAATGGTTAATAAAAAGAGTTATTATCAAATTGGAGAACACATGAATAAAAATAACCTCTGGGAATAAAGAGATTGCTCTTTTTAAAATAATCCAAGTAAATAATTGAGTATCTAATATTATTATAAAATTATATTATTTAAACACACATTTCTGCGGTATATTACACGTGGAATGTCACAATTTTACGTGATAAAGCCATGCTGTCATAGTAGTAAGTAGTGTAGCAAATATAGAATGGGTCCGCTCGACCGAGAAAGGACCACGCTCTCACAAAATACAAGCGTAAAATAACAGCTTAATTGCTGCTGTGTTTCGAATGGTGAGTGTAGAGATCCGGAAACTCTTTCTACTCTTAACGAGATATTCCATCAATAGTAAGAATAATAAGTATGTTAATTTTTAATTGAGGATTGATGCTGATGTTTATTGGGCATAACGTCCTTTTTCCGTCAAGAAGTGGATTATCTGTTCGGCCCTATTTAATTACAAAAGAAATATGTTTTTTATACTGCCGATCAATCAGACCCTAACTTTGCAATTAACAATTTCATTGGTGCCAGTGGGCGCTCGCGTACTACTAAATATTTATTTAAATTAAATTCTTTGAAAGTAAATTTAAGGCAAATTTCAAATTGTTTGCTAAAAATAATACTTTTATTACGAGATATATTTCCTCGGTAGAACAGAACGTTATTGCCAAGGGCGTAAATTGTATTTAATAAAAAAATTAAGATAGTTATTACTTTTTTATTCTTAATTCCACTATTCCCGCCGGCTATATTGTAGCCGGCAGGTTCTTCACGGATCTATTAATCAAAAGTTACTACTGGTTACGTACGCTTCATACAATGGACAGCATAAATGAATGAGAACGCATTACAGGTGATTGGTATGTAGAAGAAGGAGATTTGGTGACAACTTGTGGGTAAGTTGTATAGTAGTTAAACACTGGTATATAATAGCTAAAACAGAAGCCTGTGTAGTTACTTTATGTTGCAATCAGCAGCTGGTTCATCGAACTTTAGAGTGAAAAAAACTGTTATTAAAGCGGTGCCTAATCAATCTTTCAATTAATTTTACGCCAACTGTTTACTGGTAGAAAAATAGAGCAATTACATCCGTTTTCGTATCAAGCTTCTAAGTGAGAAATTAAGAGGTTTCATTTTATTAATTTTTTACAGTAAAGGTTACAAACGAGTACATATTACATCTACTATTAAGTGGATGCTGTGACCCATAGACACATACATCTATCATAGATTAAGAATCAAAATGCAGAGGTGTTGTCACCCTGAGTAGTAAGATTGAATACCCTGTTACAAGTAAAAACGGTCGCCATTTCCTGTCATTCACCATACAAAACACATCGGCGACAAGAGCTAGGCCCCTTCCCGGTAGAGCCAACTTATATATCGGCTCTATCACATTTTATAAAATCTTGTATAAGATTTTAGAAAATGTGATAGAGATAGAGCGATACTATTTAGTGTATTATAAAAAATTACGAAGAAATATAACAAAAAAGCTGTTTGGTAAGTTTCATTATCATCAGCTCAGCCATTACTAAGATTAGTACG